>OX103979.1:40946821-41585592 GCA_944470395.2 Schistosoma turkestanicum | reverse complement strand
CAGATTTAGTCATGTTTGCGACCATTTACAAACCATCACTTATAATGATAACTGAGGTATGGACCACCAGTAATATTTCTGATCTAAATATATCTCTTGAAAACTATGACCTATTTCTAAGTAATAGATTACAAGAACGAGGTAGAGGATGCCCCCATATATTCACACTGTAGCCTAAACTCACTCTAATGTAATATACAGGAACTAAACAAATTACAAGATTCTGTATAAATCGTTCTGAAACCCTAAAATGCAGCTTCCTTACTGTTCGTCTGTATTTTATCTTCAGCCCAATGCACCGACTAGGTATCTATCGAAATTGTCAAAAGTATTCATTTTTGCTTCATCCCTATCGTTTACAGGCAAGGCTATTCATGGGAACTCCAACAGACCTCAAATCTCTTGGTTCCTAATCAAAGCACCTAAACGATTTGAACCAATTATTGAATGCTTAGAATATGGAGTGGACTCAATCTGTTGAAGGCCCAACCAGATATCAAAATATATTTTACATTTCACCAGCCATCTCATTCCTGATACTGTATATGTTGGAAAAAAGTTTCCAGGTAGCGATCATAATATTGTCATACGCAGTTCTTGGTATACAAGCCACAACTATAAAACGCAATTCCATTACACTTTGTTTGGACCTCCGTAAGACTGATTGAGCGAACTTCCGGAATTGCCTCAGAAGCATTGACTGAACTATCAAGGTTATCGTAAACAATACCGACGAACTGATAAATGTGATTTATCGTAAAGCAAATAATATCTTCAATAAAATCGCACCTTCAGGATCCTGGAGATGCAGAATTTATAAGGACTTATATATGCCAGGTCATATACGAAGATGTCTCCGAAGACACGTTTCTAGACTTCATAACGGTAATGACTTCTCATAAGTTACGATGACAGAAATATGTGTTGAGGCAAAGGTACTACGTAATAGAAAGACAACTGAACAGGAAATGCGTACTGTTCAGCTGAATAATGAATCTTCTGCACTTATTAAAATCCTTCGAAATCAACATAGATGCTCTAGAAGTGAGAGGAGTGAGCGTACTTATTGATGACAGCTGAGTGTATGAACACACTAAATGTATCGCAGAGCTCTTAGCGGATATTTTTGCGTTTCAGTAACTAACGGAAACCCAGAAATATAATTACACGTGACCTCAATACACTCCTGTGAAGTTATCAACGTAGACATCAGTGTACAGAACATTTCCAACACGATTAGCACACAGAAGCACTTTCATTGAAGGGCCAGACGGTATCCTAGCCAGAATGCTGGTATCCGGAAACTCTACTTTCTTGACACAAACTAACTGATTCAAATCACGGGATATACAAACTTACAAACAACTGCCGACTGATTAGAACTAGCGCAGTCAAGTAACTGGACCCTCATCCACTGGAAACTCGTGAATATCCATAGTCGTATGAAAAGAACAAGAATCTATCGTAAAGAAACTAATTATTTATACTAGCTCGATAAGAAGTCAATTGAAATTAGATAGTAAACGTGACCTTGGAACATTTACAAATGCTGCGTAGCGGGAGTAGGGCGGATGGCATTGGGACGATGGAACAAGCCTCAGCAGAAGCTAACATGTTACCAAAGAGTAATGACGTCTACGTATGTGGATTCAATATGTCAAGCCTAACTCCTAACGGGAGACTGGTTGTTGCGATTGTTGGGATTTTCATTCTGTATATATGTTTCGGCGCATTACAGGTCCGTTCACAAATAATTCATTATTACATATATCGTTTGAGTTTATTTATCTCAGTTGATTCATATGTAAAACTCAGTGTTTGCCTAGTGAGTAGTTACTGAGGTACATGTCCGCGGATCTGTGTTTGTATATTCATTCAGATTTTTCAAATGCATATGGAAAATATTATGCTATGTTCACACATACCACTGAAGGTTTCCTTCCGAAGCTTCTCAATGTTACTTAAGCTTAACTGTTACCTTCAAAATACCGTAGGATTTCCGCTAAACCTCGAAACACTTATTTTGTGTGTCATTCGTAGAAGAATAATTTAAGATAAACAATCAGCTAACAAGTATCTAGTCTTCAGTAGGTATTAAACGTAATTTTTACCGCGATAACTGTTAGTTTATGTTTGTTGAATGAAGTATGTTTTACAATGCCACCTCTTAGTAAAACTCATACTGTAAACATTATTTAAACATATTTTACAGTTTTATACCTAGAAAACATCGTTATCTACTGATCACTCGATACGCTAGTCTTTATACCTTTTTATTAGTCAATAAATACGTCTTAATACTGCTCAGTAAACTAACCACCCCAAATGTATCATTAGTTAGGACTTTGAGGCTTTTATTCCCAATAATCTAATCACTACATGCATCTCTTTAAATTCTGTCTCAATATTTCCCAGTTTATCGGGCTAAAACTTAATTAGCTTTAAAATCGCGTTCACGGTGATGCAGAAATAATGAACCTCAAGATTTCTTAATATTATTCATTCACTTGAAATTACCAGGTTTCGTATAAATTGGGTCTTATCAATCTGTAGTTTATTTAATCATTTGCCAAATATCTTGATTTAAAATGCGTTCAATGTATTAGTGTAAAAATTACGTAAAAATGTAAACAATTTCGAAAGTTGCTGATTATATTTCAACCAATAGGTCAATTATTTGAGTCCATTTCACATACCTCATTTCCGGTCGACAACCGTATTGCTAGAAGTTACGTCACATAGAACAATTTGGGGATGAAGTTAAATATATGCCTCTAACCAGGATTTTTATGTTGTTTACACCGCATACAACTTGATAATCGCTGTTTGTTAAAAATGTGAAGGCTACTCACAAAGAATCGTTATGAGAAAAGATGACACGAAAACTATTTTACCCCGTAAGCTCAAAAAAATAAACATTCGTCATCAGTGCAATCACCATAAAATATACCACAGAAGCTCTGCTGTGCATACTCTGTTGCTGAATTGTAAATAAAATTGGGCTAGACATTTGGTCAAAAACAAGATAATAAAAAAGTTTTCTGAGCTTCTTCAAAACCTTAAAAACTGGTACTCAGGTAGACGTCGGTATTATTACGTATAATGAAAGTGGGAGCTTTTGATAAGATCATTCCCTTCGAAGTTCGAGACTACCGAAAAGATTCACCTAAACCATATATACTCCACCATATCATTAGCTCCTCGTTAAATTTATAATACTATACCTCGATTTGTTTAGCAGTTTTTATTTTGAGAGTTTAACAGTTGAAACTAACCTTAACTAAGGTAACACCTGTCATAAATGACATTTAAATGCACTTTAAAAACTAAAAATAATGTAATATTTGTTCTATCTGTATACAGAGAGACAGATACAACACAGAACTTCGTACGTATGTACATCAGTTCAGGTTGCCACTGGCACAGAGACGCAACTGTCAGTTCAAATCACATAGTGGTAGCGATAACAGAAGTATTAGCAGTAATGGAGAAGATTAGGGTATAATTCAGTGAGATAAATTTAGAAAGTGAAAGATAGAGGCGATGAGGAACTCAGAAGGTTAGAATTTGAGAGAACACAAAGAGTGGATGCACCTGCACCATTGCAAACGATTTTGAGCCATGTCGTTCAAGGTCTCTAACCATTGGTGAATTTCGTCTCGCGGAACCCAACCAGGTAGCCTACATCTACCAACATGACTCAGTCCACTTGTCAGTGACTTCATGTATTCCTGGCATGTTTTGGTTTGGCGGCCCCTAGCTATCTTCCAACCTACTCCTACACCACAAAACAGCTCGACGCGGCAGTCGGTGGCTATGCATACGTAACACATGTCCCAACCACCTCAACTGATGAAGTTTCAATACTTCATCTATTGATCTGCCATCCTTACCTAGCACCCGTTTCCTAACAACAACTTGGTTGTCTCATGATACACGAGCAATGCTGCAGAGCCACCTATGATCGAAAACCAATAGTCTACGAATATCCTCTACTCTCACCGGCCATGTTTCGCAGCCATAAATTAGGACAGAGCGAACTGTTGCACAATACACTCGTCCTTCGGTTAGCAATCGGATATCTCGCCCACCTCATAAGTGACGCAGGTTTTCGAAAGCCAAACGAGCATTCTGTATCAGTTCTGAGATTTCGTCAGTCACTAGGCTATCAGCACTGATGAGACTCCCGAGAAAAGTGAAGTGGTGATTGAGACCGGTCAGATGGATTACGCCTGGTTCCCAAATTCTACCTAAGATCTCAGTCAATCTAACTATTAAAGCTGAACCCCAATCTTTAAAAATCCTAAGGGTCAATCTATCAGGACCCGCTTCTCTCCGTCGTTTAAAATTTCCTATAGATTTCTCAACTTCATTAACAGTCGGAGGACTTATATTGATTTGCCATTCAGGATGACTGAAGACCGTGTGGCTGAAGGCCAGTTGAACTGATCATTGAAGTTTTCCACCCATCGCTTCAATCACCTGGATGAATGAATGAAAGAGCCATTTTCTGAGATAGTTTCGCTAACAAATGGATTTGTAATACCAGTTTCCTTGATGAGGCGGAGTTGTCTGTGATGAAGGAATGTGAGAAGAGTTAGTCGTGGAGCTAAGAGAGATGTTAAGGGGTGGACTAAGGATTTAATTATGACCAATTCGGTCTCGCGTTCTTTCAGATGGTATGAGGGCAGATGTCTCTTCTCGGCTGTCCACACCATGGAAGGGTGTTTCTTGAAGAACCTGAAAATAAAGGTAGATTAGTGTTAGTCTTAGGGACCTGGGGGCGTAACCGCAAAGCCTTTTTATGAGAAGTTTTTAAAGTGTTGGCTCCGCTCTTGTTTAAAAGGCCCTACTGCCGTAGATGGAAATCCGCGAGGTAAGATGAGGTGTGAAATTTTTAAGGTCGAACTTTTCTAACCTTTCTTTCTTTGTGAGAAGGCAGCATCGTTGCAGATGCTGGTTTTCCGAGAGAAACACCTTACTGCTGTTACAACCCTCCACAGTCAGCAGGACGACTTTTCCTTCAGACCTTGAGTAGCTGCTTTCAGTCTCATGGTTCTCCAATCGACTTGTCCGGCATGGTAGAACCTACAGTAACATATGTTCCAGTCAAAATATAGCTTGGTTGGGTCATCACGATAGGCAAGCGTGACCATCATGTTGAGGTAGCAGCTATGATGGGGCAACAGATTTTAGTTTCATAAGAGTGGAAATTTCCGGATAGTAGCTCTGTTTTAGTGGCAGCTACGGTCGGGTCTCTCCTATTCCATAATTTATGTCACTAATGGTATAGGCGAGATGTCTGTTTGCTCAGTGGTTCGCTGCATCCTACTATATGGATGCGGAACATGGCTAATCAGAGTAGACGATGTTCGTAGGTTACTGGTTTTCGACCATAGGTGTCTTCGAAACGTTGCTCATATATCCTATGACAATCGAGCTAGCAATGCCCTTGCTAGGAAAAGGGAATTAAGCAAGGATAACAGATCAATAGATGAAGTATTGAAACCTCATCAGTTGAGGTGGTTGGGACATGTATTACGAATACTCAACGACCGACTGCCTCAACAAGCGATGTTTTGTGGTGTAGGAGTAGGTTGGAAGAAAGCTAGGGGTGGCCAAACCAAAACATGAAGTCACTGACAAGAGGACTGAGTCATATCGGTAGGTTTCGACTACCTGGTTGGGATCCGCGGGATGATAGTAATCGATGGTTAGAGACCTGGAATGACATAGCTCAAAATCGTTTGCGATGGTGCAGGTGCATCCACTCTTTGTGTTCTCTCAAATCCTAATCTTCTGAATTCCTCATGACCGTTTTTTCTCTCTTTTTTTCAAATTCTTCTGGGATATACTTGTCGAATGATATCTTCGGTCAGTAATCTTTTTAGTTTTTGTTAATACTTCTACTACCTCTACTGCTATGGGATTCGATTAGACGATTGCATCTCAGTGCCAATGTGGTAAGGCAACTTGAACTGATGTACGTACGTACGAAGTTCTACGTAGTGACTGGCTGACCTTTTATTGAATAGATAAATTTACAAAATATCTGTGTGAGTGATTATATTCATATCATTAAGTAACATAACCTGATGTTTTAACAATATAGTCTTTATACAGTTTTCAGCTTTTATAAAATAAGATTGAGTCACTGCATTGCTTGCCCCAGATAAGTTTTGAAATTTAATTTTGTAGACAATAGTTTGGAGGAATTATATTGAAGACTTTTAAGATTATTGAGTCTCCTACCTGGTAATGTTTTAGTGGTGTTATCATTCATTTTCACCTTTAACAGTTAACTGATATCGTGTTTCTATCTCAAAAAGTTGAACATTATATTTTCATTGTAGGAGGCTATATTCTCTGCCAATGATTTGCGATCATATAGTCCATTCCTTACTCTATATCAATTTGGAATATATTCAGTTTTATCATTTTTCGAACTACGCGCTCGTGGTTATTTGGTATTCCAGTAAAGTTTAAATTATAATATTTGATATAAGTTTTACATATTCATCTATCTAGATCATGGATACATCTCTATACTGTTATAGCTGTATTGACATTGGGTTCCATTGCATTTTCTAATGCTTCAGTCGGTTTTCTTAACTATCCAACCCAAGTGATATTTAAATGCTGTAAAATGATCCCAGTTTTGTTGGGTGGAATTTTTATACAAGGTAAATCAAACTAAGGTTTTTATAATTTCCGACTAGGAAAAAGATATTCCATTTATGAAGTATTAGCGGTGCTTCTGATGACGTTAGGATTAATTTGTTTTACTTTAGTCGATGTTTCTATACAGCCGAAGTTCACTATGTTTGGTAAGTGTATTTCCTACGCATTTTTGTGATTATTCAGATTAACCTTAGTCTTAATCATTACAATGGCATTTCTTTGTATTATGATATGCGCTTGAAATAGGGAAACAGATAAGTGTTTTTCACTTTTAGGACTACCTATATTTAGTTTTTCGGTCACTTTTGGAAGTAAGCTATCGAAATTAGTTTGAAATTTTGTTACAATCATATGGGCGTTTGCAGGTTGATAATTATCCTAGCGAACGACAGAGTTAAACGTATTTTCAAATACAAAAATAATATCAGACACCTAGATTGATTAATACTTAATTCTTAATCAAATCGAAGCCAGAATGAAATATTTTCTTTTGCATTAATTTTATTAATATGGTTTATATCATTAGTTAAATATTCTTCTGAAATCCTTAAATTGACGACATTCTTAATGTTTGAAGTAATTTTATTGTATTACAAATTGATATTGAAATACTTTTTTCCGATAATAAAAAATATTCAGCTTAGGTGTATGCTTTTTGGTGTTCTATTCCAGTCTAAATTTCACCGTAGTAATTTAAGGTAAATTTATTGGCTGCTGAAAAATTTCCTGTGGTAGAAAACATTATCAACAACATAGTGTTGTGGAATTGGTTCAGTCTCATTGAAATCATGAACCAGTAAATGTCAAACCACCTCATAAAACCTGGGAGCACTAGATAGTCATTTCGGAAATTCCTGGAGTTCTAGTGTAAAGTCATGATCAGTGTAGTTCAACCATGTAGAGTGTCAGACAGTTATCCAACAAAGACATGAAAGCTAGTCATGCGATATGGTGGATTGATTGAAGTTAATTGTTAATACTACTAAATGCTGGCTCAGTGGTTTAAAGATTAAACGTTCGTACACTAGACTGGGTTCGATCCAAGCTCGCGGGTTTGTGGATGCCCATTGCTGAGCAGTTGCGTACTTAGACGAAACGGCCATCTAGTTCTTCTAGCTTTCGAATTGCGGTCTAACTTAAATCAGTCCATGATTTCAGTGAAATGCTATCAAATAAAGCATTCATTACTACTATAATTAAACATGTAATCTAAACTGCTGACTGAAAACTAGGCTCTTTAACCACTAAGCTACCGTTTCACCATAACCGAATTGAAATTCCAGGTTTTTAATGGTTGATTAGTTAAGATCAGTTCGTGTTTCAACCGTGAAAACTGAAATTTGCTGCGGCTGTGGTTATGTCATCGGATTCCTCTAAAAATAAAGTTAATCAAATTTTTGTGAACATTACTGAAGTTCAGTGTGATTACATTCGTCATGTTAAGATACTGAAACCATCCCTATCCAGTTAGATAAGGTTTTCAGTTTAGGATTGTGGAAACTGCTGAAATTCATTGAAGTCATGAACAGGTCAGTGTAGGACCGCCATTGATGACCTACAAGCACTGGTTGGCCGTTTCTTTGATTCATGATGTCATTATTTGTATGAACTATTTATAGTATGTTACGTACAATTTTTCTTGTCATTTTTCTGAATTCAACCAAAGAAATGAAATTCTTTATGAATTCCAACCAACGCTGTTTTAAATGAAGCGTCTTTCCTATTGTAGGAGTTTTTCTAGTTTCTCTCGCATTATGCTGTGATGGAGCTTTAGGTAATTTTCAAGAAATTGTCATGAAGAAGTATCTTAAATCAAACACAGAGATTGTAAGTTAAATCTGCTCATAATGTTTAAAATTTTTGCTGAAATTAATTACCACTTTTATATTTTCCATCAGACACCAACTTTATCTGGACAACTATTGAAATTACAAATGGAAAATTCTCAGTAAATCTATTGTTCTAAGAGTTATGGGTTAAAGTCGATAACGAATGATGATTTTTGGTTGGTTGGATAGAAGACTGATCTGTAAATAAAGGCAATGCTAGCATGTGTTAGTGATTGCTATTCACATAAAGGAATATTGTCTACAAGCTCTAAATGAATCAATATCAAAAACATCAGCACGAGGCAAAAGAATAAGTTTTTATCTCATAGAAATCTTTATCTGTACACAGACTTCGGGCGAATAATTATACGACCAGATGTCATAAACAGCTGTAGAATATTAGCTTGGTTAATCACGATAAATTGGTTCTTAACCATCAAGGTTAACTTTTTCCATTCATTAACATTCATTGTATTATAGTACTTTTTGTATCCCGAAAATTTTCGAAGAACAAGTTGAATAATCATGTCCTTCAAATTATGAGTTATACAGAAACTGGTTCACGAAATCTGTAGCTGTTTATTTTACTTATGTCCATCAATACATTCTTTCATCGCTATAAGTTGAATCATTTAAATAGCATTTTATTAGGAATATTTTACCCTTCGTTTTAATGTCTCCTAATCAAATGTTCCTCTTTTTAATTTCTCCAAAATGGAATAATATTTCAGTTATTTTATTCATATTCTGTGGGCTTTTGTTTACTTGCCTCCGTTCTAACAATATCTGGAAACTTGTTACCATCGTTCTATTTTTTTAATGATGTAAGTATTAGTTAGTTGTTTCATGGAGCTTATGTTGATTCAGTAAATTTTTTCATATTTGTTCATATGTGAAGTACTTTTAAGAGGATATTATCATTTTTTATCCAACAGAGAACTAGGAAAATCCAGGTGACAATCAATGTCTGTTTATCCGTAGTTCAGAATCTAGCACTATAGACCTACATCCATGTCATTGGTCGAATGAGAACTTCATGATCAGTTGATTTCAGCCATGTCAATTGTAAGAGATATATTCATTGTTACTACCATTAATACTACTGATAATCCTGCTACTCTGAAAATAATCTTGATAGTTTCATCTCACTGTACTGATTTAGTGTGGCAACCTGGAGTGATGTCCATTCCTACATGCTCTTATGTTGCTAACTGACTAAGGCATATATCGCTGATATTGTCAGCGATTATCTAATTATGTGGCTCGGTAACTTGAATCGAAAATATAAATCACCAAACTCTGATCCAATATTCTTAAGATATCATACTCAATGATAGTTTAGTAGTTGAATCAGTTAAATTTCGAACTCCGTTCTACCTATTTGAGTTTAGTCGACCAAGTAGTGTTCCCATACTTCACACAAATAAAATGTGGGGGGAAATATGAGTACATAACTCTGCACTTAGTATATGTATAGAACTACTATGGTTTCTGAAATATCTAAAGGTCATTGTGGATAACATTATAAGTGTTAGTTGCAGAGGCGCTTCAAAATACGAAAAATCAATTTCTAATAATTCCAGTCGTAAAGTATCTTAGCATTAATAAAAAATAACCTTAAAATTAAACAATCTTCTACTAAAATTATATCCTCGAAACGGGATAGTTTCGTTATGAAATATCCACTGTTTTACTAAACAATGTCAACAATAAAAACTTTTAGAAAAATAATGAAAGTTTTACTTTTAAACCACCAAGTTTCGATTGTGTTGCAATGTGATTGAATGAATTCCTGAACATTGTTTTTCTAGACAATGAAATGAATAATAGGAGTTGTCAACATACTATGATTCGTGTTGAACTGAAAACATAATCACCAACAGCAACGTAGAACTTCGTACTTACGTACATCAGTTTAAGTTGCCATACCACATAAGCACAGGGGTGCAATTGTCACTTCAAATCCCATGGTTATAGAGGTAGTAGAAGTATTAGCTGTAAGCGCAAATTTTAGGGTTCGACGATATTATTCAAGAAGTAGAAGCTATTAAATTAAACTTAAAAAAAAGGTAAAGGTGATGAAGATCTCTGAAGGTTACGATTTGAAAGAACACAAAGAGTGGATGCACCTGCACCATTGCAAACGATTTTGAGCTATGTCATTCAATGTCTCTAACCATCGGTGAATTTCGTCTCACGGAACCCAACCAGGTAGCCTACATCTACCAACATGACTCAGTCCACTTGTCAGTGACTTCATGTATTCCTGGCATGTTTTGGTTTGGCGGCCCCTAGCTATCTTCCAACCTACTCCTACACCACAAAACATAGCTCGACGCGGCAGTCGGTGGCTATGCATACGTAACACATGTCCCAACCACCTCAACTGATGAAGTTTCAATACTTCATCTATTGATCTGCCATCCTTACCTAGCACCCGTTTCCTAACAACAACTTGGTTGTCTCATGATACACGAGCAATGCTGCAGAGCCACCTATGATCGAAAACCAATAGCCTACGAATATCCTCTACACTTAGTGGCAATGTTTCGCACCAATATAGTAGGATGGAGCGAACTGCTGCGCAGTACACTCGTCCTTTTCTTAGCAAACGGATGTCTCCCATATGCCATAAGTGACGTAAGTTGGCAAAAGTAAATCGAGCTTTCTCAATCCGTGCTGAGATTTCGTCAGTCACTAGGCTATCAGCACTGATGAGACTCTCCAGATATGTAAAGCGGTCAACATGCGCAACTGCTTTACTTCCTATCACTAGTTAAGGTGCCGTCTCAAGCCAATCCTGCAGCAACATTTTGCATTTCGATGTGGAAAAATGCATCCCTAACATGCTTGCATTGTTGCCTAGGGTAGTCAGAAGTCTCTGCATTTTGTCAGCATCTTCACCAAGTAGGAATATGTCATCGTCATATTCTAAGTCGGCAAGCGTGTCTTCTGGTAGAGGGTCTACTCCTTAAAAGTCGGACGATGATGTTAATACCAGAAGCATGACCATGACAAAGTTTTACAAGAATTGAGACAGTGGACATCCCAGACGGACTCCACTTGAGGTAGAGATTTCCGATGAGAGTATGCCATAATCTTGCACCCGACCAGTAGTGTTCGAGTAGAGAGCTTGTATAAGGTTAATGTACTTCTTTGGTACACGTTTTAATGACAGACACTGCCACAGAACCTCACGATCAACAGAGTCAAATGCAGCTTTTAGGTCCAGGAAGATAACAATTTTCGGACGCTCAGACATCCACGTCCGTGTCTGAAACCAGGCTGGTTTTCTCTAGTTTGCTCTTCGCGAGCTCTAGTTAGGCGTGTAAATATCATTGAGGCTAACAATTTAGAAACTATATTAGTTCGACTTATTCCCCTGTGATTGTCAGAAGAAGACTTTTGTCCTTTCTTATATATTAGGACATTCAGGGATTGAGACCGGTTGGATGCAATTACGTTCAATTCAAAAATTTTCCTAAGATTTCAACCAGTCTGATTGTTAGAGCTGGACCACCTTTAAAAATCTCAAGAGTCAATATGTCAGGACCTGCTACTCTCCTTCGCTTTATATTTTCTATTGCTTCCTTAACTCCGTATGGAGTTGAACAACTTACTTACGTTCGTACGAATTTCTACGTTATAACTGGCTTGATTGATTGACTGTCACTTAACGCGCTGTCTTTACCATCGCTTTTGCTTTCGCGAGCCACCACTGTTCGTGATCATTGCGTAGGCTTTTATCAGCCTGCGCCTAATCTGACTTCGCTCCTCATCGCACTCAGAGCCAGGCGGGATGAGCTTCCGAGCATCCATCAGTTCCATAGATGCTACTGAAGTCCACGTCTTCTACCCAACCTTATAGTTTACCTTACTATCATATATCCTGCTGTTTCCACAGCCTTTTTGATATCATTCCAGGCTGCCCAGAGTGAGCATCACTCAAAACATGGTCACTTAACTGTTTTTCCACTTGTTACTGAAACATATTCTTAGCTTTATTATTATTAAGTAGAGCCCTAAAAGGTTTCCGTGCGATATTTTTCCCACTTCCAGTAAGACGCAAACAAATGTGCGCTCGCATTAGAGCATGGTCTGAGTTTAAACAAGTGCTCCAGAATGAGCGGCAGTCTTCAACAGAGCCTCTCCACCGATGGCTTATATCGATGTGATCTAGTTGGGTCGGCTTTGGCGGTTTCCAGCTCAAAAGGTGTTTTACCTTATGCTTGAAGTTAGTGTTTACTAGGATTAGGCGGTTATCTGAGCATAGCTGCAGCACACGGTCGCCATTATCTGTTCTATTAGTCGCGACACCATAAGATGCATCCAGGTGTCTTTACTCTTCGTTCAGTCTACCTACTTGAGCGTTAAAGTCACCAACGATTATCACTATATCAGAGCGCTTGACATTTTGGATAAGTTTAGAGAGGTTTATATGGAACGAATCTTTCATGTCGTCTGAAATTCAGTCAGTGGGGCGTAGGCAGATACAGCGAAGAGGCAACGGCGAGTGTCCCTGTCCTTCCGAGTCCGTACTGTCCCGTTTAGTTGGACAGCGCATAAGCGACTGTCTATCGAGGTCCAGTGTAAGAGAGCTAGTTCTGACCTAGGACCTGGTACTATACATATGGCGGCGAGGCCACGGGAGGCAACATCAGGGTTACCTAAAACACGAAATGTAGACCGTGTTGTGTCTCAATCTTCACTAAGTGAGATCAAATCGATGATTTTACTCGGATCTTGTATGCGCGTTTCGGAGACTCAACATACATCGATCGCCCGGGATTCCAGAGTTCTAGCTAATGAAGTCTGTTGCCCTATTTGACACAATGTCCGTACAATAAAGGCTCCAATATGTAATTTAATACGGGGTTTCAAGATGCCAGGATTAATATTTCGTGCGCCCAAACCGTTTGCTTCAGCGGCGCTACGTGAAAAATGATCGAAGGAAGAGTTGGTCAAAGAGATTGGAGTGATTAGGAGGTGTAGAAAGGATTTGATTGTGACTGATTTGGTCTCGTGTGCTTTTATGGGGTCTGAGGGCGGATGTAACTTCTCGGTTTACATCAGGAGACGTCAATAATACTTTTCTAAATGAAGACCTATCTCTCAGAGCAGAGTTCATAGGGTTTGAATTATTTTTTCTCGTTAACGTTTTTTGGCAAGTTTTTTTCCGGAATGGCTTCGCTATGCCACATCCCAACCCTCCTCCTTTATTCGGGCTTGATACCGGCAGTAAACGCGAAGGGTCTATAGGCTGAGTCGAAATGAAATATCAAAGTTTGTCTTTCTAGCAAACTCATCTTTTGAAATCTGTTGGTTAACCATAATTTTTTGTTTTAATATCCGTTTATTAATAGCGGAAAACTATACGTTTTCGGTTGACGTTACTTTTAATGAATAACCTGTTCTCATTCCCTTTTTTTAAAAAAATCACTATTTATATTCATAAAACATTAAAATGAAAAACGAATATCTCCTCTTTAAAAATGGATTTGATGGTAAATCATTATCATTATTATTATTATTGTTAATGTTATCATCATTTCTTGTTTAATTCTCTATAAGATATCTGTTTAAACAATATCATTTTTTATGTACTTATTTCTTCGATCAGCATGCATTGCAAACTTATGGTTATGGTTTTATATTTTCATTGTCCGGTTATTTCGGTGTACAATTTGTACTTTGTTTGGTTCACTCACATGGAGCATTAACTGCTGTTACGGGTAAGAGAAAATATTCTCTATTTCAACTAATTATTATTAGTTGTACATGTGTTGATAAATATATTTTTCCAAAAGATTTTATTGCTGCATTTTTAATTCATCATTTCACTTATAATTTTAAAAATAAAATGTACTACTATCATTCTGAAAAAGGTCAACATTTCTATTCAGTAATGATTATTTTCAAATTTTATCATCATTTTTCTTTGATCATTTATATATTAGGTTCTACGTTGCTTTTAACTAACTTCGTGTAAGCACATATATGTTAGCTTTATCCTTTGTCACGTCCCGACTCTTGCTGCTACCTTGATGCAGTGTTCGGGCTTGCCTATCGTGATGACCCAACCGAGCTATATTGACTGGAACATATGTTACTGTAGGTTCTACCATGCCGGACAAGTCGATTGGAGAACCATGAGACTGAAAGCAGCTACTCAATGTCTGAAGGCGAAGTCGTCCTGCTGACTGCAGAGGGTTGTGACAGCAGTAAGGTGTTTCTCTCGGACAACCAGCATCTGCAACGATGCTGCCTTCTCACAAAGAAGGAAAGGTTAGAAAAGTTCGACCTTAAAAATTTCACACCTCATCTTACCTCACGGATTTCCATCTACGGCAGTAGGGCCTTTTAAACAAGAGCGGAGCGTGACCGGCCTCAAGAAGTTGTCCGTTGGGCTTTGCGGTTACGCCCCCCGGTCCCTAAGACTAACACTAATCTACCTTTATTTTCAGGTTCTTCAAGAAACACCCTTCCATGGTGTGGGCAGCCGGGAAGTGACCTGGGCCCTCATACCCGTAACAGCACACGAGACTAAATTGGTAACAATCAAATCCTTCCAAAGCCTCTTAGTTACTCTCTTATCTCCATGACTAACCTTTTACACGTTCATTTGTCACTATCCATCCTTAATACTAACGAATTAAGCACACTGAATGTTCTTCCTGGTCTCCTAAAACTCTGCTCTGAACTACATGTTGAAGCTTATAACGTCCGAAAACTGTGCCAACTAAGACAACAAGCTTCCTTAGCTAGGAATCGGGAATCCGAGTACAGTGATTGAATTGACTTTACTTGTTCAGATAAGGAACCAACTTGGTTTACGCTCCGTGTATCTGGTTGCCTTGATGTTGCTTCCCGTGACTTCGCTAATGTAGGTATAGCATTGAGCCCTAGGGCAGATCTAACTTTCTTAGATTAGATTCCAGTAGATAGTCGCTTGTGCGCTCTCCGACTAAACGGAACAGTAAGGACTCGGAAACATAGGGAAACTCGCAGCTGCATCTTCGTCGTATTTGCCTACGCTCTCACTGACTGCAACTCAGATGAAGTAAAGGATGGGTTTTAGAAGAAGCTTTACAACAAGCTCTTTGATGTAGTAATAGTGCTTGGTGAATTCGATGCTCAAGTAGGTAGACTTAATGAGATGGAAAGACACCTAGTTTGATCTTTTGGTGTCATGACTCAAAGAACAGATATTGGCGATGTGTACTATAGCTATGCTCAGATAATCGCCTATTTCTAGCAAATACCAACTTTAAGCATAAGAAAAAACATCTTTTAACATGGCGACTACCAAAGTCGTGACAACTCTGGATCCAACCAGATCACATAGCTACCAGCCACCGATAAGGAGGCTCGATAGGAGACTGCTGCTTATTATGGAGCACATGTTCAGATTCAGACCATGCTCTAGTGCGATCGCGTAGTTGTCTGCGTCTTACTTGACCGAGGAAAGGCACCGCTGGTAAACCTCTTAGGGCTCTATTTAATGATAATAAAGCTAACAATATATTTCAGGAACAATTAGAAAAACAGTTAGGCAGCCATGTATTAAGTGATGCCCACCCTGAGGCAGCTTGGAATGATATCCCTAAAATTGTTGAAACAGCAGTGTTATCTGCCAGTAAGGTAAACCGTTAAGTTTAGGCGAAATAGTGGATTTCAGTAGCATCTATGAAACTGATAGACGGTCGAAAACTCATCCCGTGGTGCTCTAAACAGGATTAGGAGCATGCTAATAATAAGCTTATTCCGTGATCCCGAATAGTGGTGGCTAGTGAAAACAAGCAAGATGGAAAAGGTAGCGGCGGTAGGCAACAGTAGACAATTGTTCAAACTTATAAAGGAATCCGGAATTAGGAATCCGACTGTCAGCGACACTATCTCAGGAAAGGATATCTGTATTATTCATTCTCAGTGCAGGAGTTCAAATAGATTGACAGAACACTTCAGGGATCAATTCAACTGACCTTCAGCCACACTTCGGATTCCCACGATCTCCAGTCAACCTGAATGGAGAATCGACGTAAGTCCTCCGATACTTCATGTAGTTGAAAAAGCGTAGGAAATCGAAGACAAGGGCGAGCAGCGAGCCACGATAGTTTGGTCATTGAGATTTTTAAGGACGGTGGTCCAGTTTTAGCAGTTAGATTGATGGTATGTTAGTTAAAATCCCATCTGATTGGTCTCAATCACTGATTGTCCCAATCTATAAGAAAGGACGAAAGTACTCTCGTGACAATCAGAGATTAATCTGTCTAAAATCTTGGCTTCAATAACATTTCAACGCCTAACTAGAGCTTGTAAAGAGCAAACTCGAGAAAACAAGGTTGTTTGGGCCCATATACTGTGTGGTTGTCCAAACCGAAGGAGATAGTTTTCTTAAAGGACCACAGGCTGGACCTACAGGCCTTGACAGTGGTAATATGAGAACATTTCGAAAGATAAAGCGGACTGTCCTCATCCTCGGCCGTGCCAGAACATTTGGGAGCAATTATTTCAACACTGCTTACGCGTTCAACTCTTGTCATTGCTAATTCAAACGCAAATGCTAATATATTCCCAGAGGCACATGCAGTTTTTATAGTAAAAATCTAATGAGCTGTTTATAGTATTTGAAGTTAAACCATCATGTATCCTAAAAAGATGAGAAAACTTGGTTCTCATTGAGAACACTGTTAATCATCTATTGTTTAGCACTCTCATTATAAAACTGACCTTTTATTGTAAAAGGTTAGGTCAGTTGCTCGAGAAAACCAGGCTGGTTTCAGACCTGGACCTGATTGTATAGACCAGCTATTCACTCTTTGTTTGGTCTTGGAACATAGACAAACATTCAGATGACCCACAATAGTGTTATTCCTTGACCTTAAAGCCGCATTTAACTCTGTTGTTCGTGAGGTTCTGTGGCAGTGTCTGTCATTTGAAGATGTACCAAAGAAGTACATCAACCTTATACTAGCTCTCAACTCCAACACCACTAGTCAAATGAAAGCTAACGACAAACTCATTAAAACTGGTCAAAGACATGCTTTTAGAAATAACACTTTCCTCGTATGATTTTTCACCAGTAAATCTTGTACCGAGAGATTCTCTTCTCCACTTAGAATATGACAATGACATAGTTCTATTTGATGAAGACGCTGACAAAATGCAGTCTTCTGACCACCCTAAGCAACAATGCATGCCTGTTCGTGATGCGGTTTTCCCCCGTCGTATTGCGAAATGTAGATGCAAGATTGGCTTGCGTTGGCACCTGAACTAGTAGTGATAGGAAGTGAATTAGTTGAGCGTGTTGATCGCTTCACTTATCTTGGGAGTCTCATCAGCGCTGATGGCCTGTTGACTGACGAAATTTCAGCGCTGAGACAGAAGGCTCGATCGGCTCCTGTCAATTTGTGCCAAGTGAAGTGTTGAAGCCGAGTGCGCCAACTCAATGCGATGAGACACAACTAAGTATTCATAGTTAGACATGCAATAAGCGAAGCGATGAATACAAATACTCGAATGAAAACACCCAAGATATAAGCTAATAAAACAAGGAAGGAAGACGTGTGAATAATAACTCGAGAAGAATGTATTCCTTAATTTGTGCAAAGACTGGTACAAGCCCCAATCGGTTTAACATGAGTCATGTTCGTAAGTAAATTTATAGAACGATTATTTGAATAAATAAATAAACAGAATAATAAATATTCTGAAAATAATTACATTATATTCTAGTTTACGAACACGATTCGGTAATACAAAAGGAATTTAGCATGTACCAAAATATGAGGGTACACATGATTCATTAGTTTATTCTGACTGAACACTTATCATAAAGATTATAACAACGCAAACTATGTGGTATAAGCTAAATATATTATCATATGTCATAGCATGTTAGAACACAGCATTTTTATCATATCAAATGCCAAAATAGCCACCACCACCATAAGCTTCTTCAATTTAAAACATAAAAAAACGTCTAATTTCATTAAGGTATTGATAATTAGAAGATAATAAGCGTTTCTGTTTGATATATAATTCTTAAGACATAGATTCTAGAAACCAGTATTTTTCTACTAGAAGGGCATTAATGAAAGACACTGGTATATATTATGATCAAGTCTTCTTGTACATAATGATAATAATGTATTTTTTGTTATGGAAATGATGCTTATTAAAATTTTGCTATCCTTCAAATAATAGATATGCCTAATAAGCTTTGTGCGTTCTGATTTCGACTTCTTATATAGTGGTTGTATATGAACTATGCATAAACGGTTACCTAAACTAAGATAAAACAGTAGTTCAATGCTCCTTGTTTTTTATTGACTGCAGTTAATATCCGTCCGGGGCAAGAAATTGTCTTCAAGTTTATGAAAAATGCTTATTACTTGATATTGCGCGAGGTTTCCCATCTCTCTCTCTCTCTCACACACACTCTCTTTACCCTTTCTTTGTATTTTTTTGCATTCTGAGAAAAATACACATATTTCATATTTAGCTATTTCTTTTGTTCGACTATACAAATTTTCCTTTCATTCTTTTATATTTTAAGTTACAACATTTAGGAAGGCTGTTTCAATCACCTTATCATTCATTATGTTTGAAAAACCTTTCTCTCAAGGGTGAGTCCATTAATTTTATTCATTCTACAATAAATAAACCTTTCCAGTCGAGCATTTACATTGAATAGTCTTTTCATGTTTCTAAATAATCAATACTGTAACTCATTGTGATAGCTTGTAGGACTGCTAGCAGTGATATTACACGTCTGTTTAACATTCAAACGTGCCAGTTTATTTAAAGTTAAGTAGCTGTATTTATCTTCAAGTTTTTTCAGATATAGTTTAGTAGTTCATTTTGAATTTTTGTATTTATATCATCAGTATTACAGTGTTAGACTAAAAGGTCAAGTAGAAAAATTTGTACACCGTCATAGGTGTAAATTGAATTTTAGTTATTCAATGAATTCAATAAAATATCGATCAGTGAATTTTAATATTGATTCGGTGTACTTGTTATAAATGTGTTGTTTAGTGTAAACAACAAGATTTGGTCGTCTGTACGGACATATGTGCAACAAAAATTCACCAAAATACTTAAAAGGCATAACAATAGAGAAAACTGATGGAAATAACTATTGAAATGGACCGAATAACTCTATGATTGTGATTTGTTAAATCAGTCATCTAAACTACTGTATGAGTGGTATGATCGATTGGTAAGGATTACATGCAAATGAAATGTGTATCTCAAAACATGACAGTTACTTTTAGAGCAAAATCAAACACTAAGATCGAAAGTATTGGGTTCTATGTTTGATGTGAATATGATCACTGGGAAGTAAATACATAAACTGACGAGTTTCAGTTAAGACGAAACTCACGTTTTAGATTCATCATTACTTGATGTTCTAGATTTTCACATGTGAACAATTAAAATATCTGTAAATTAAGTTGAATACCCATTCATTTATAGATACATACTGTTTCATTAAATATTTTTCTATTCCATCAAGAATCAACAACCATGTGAACACTGATTTGAAATCATTAATGAATTGGTCTTTCATTCCGTCTTCATAATTCTGATTAGTATACTCTGATAAGCGATCAGAGTTATGTCGTGCATATATATAAGTTAGATAGATTATTTTTTTGAGGAATATATTAACACAAATAATTCAATTTATAATAAACAGGACATACAGCTAATCAATAATAAACCACAGCAGAACTATAGTTCATTGTTTGGGGTCGATATTATCAGTTCATGCTGAATATGAGTGAAGCACAAACACATTCGTCGATAATGTCCTCATAAATCAATTTCAATGGTAGATATTGCCAATTATCTAGCAGATATTGTTATTAATCCCAGGATATTTATTTATGGATAATTAGAAACTGGGGTTGAAAAAAATCAATACATATCACTCACCTAGCTAAATGGTAGTGTCTCATTTCTTTGTCGAATTATAAGGCAAGATTGCTGATTCGTCTAAATTCAAACCTATCCTACGAATTATTGCCCAGAACTAATTTTAAATAGCATTGAATGGAACAGATCTAAAGATTGAACTGTTGATCAATTTATTCAGTAAGTTCGTGTTAAGGAGATTGAATCTACAGTTTATACAAACAAAATACTCAATTAAAATTGCATGACTGTCGAGTTCTGTGTTAGTTAACAAATGAATCAACAAAAATACATCTATTAAAGGTTTGCTAGTAGGTCTTCATCTTTACTATGGTGTGATCCAATCATGAAAGTGTTTAAACCCGGTTTGTATATATTTATGTCAATATAGTTACTGTCATCTACATATTACTTACTAATCATTCATCTGTATAATCTTGTTGTCATGGCTTTTTTTTGTAAATGCTTTATAGTTATTTTATGTTTAAATATTTCACTAAATCACTGGACTTACTGACTATAGTCTTTATGTTATGTTTATTATTCAACAAAATAAGAGCAAAATAATAAAATGTATCCTAATCATGTTTAATATACTCTACTCGTAAGCTTTTGATATTATTCAATAAAAATAATGTAATTTGTAAATCATCTTTTTTTTCTGTGTATTGACCTGCAAAAGTATTATACATCATTGTACTACTCCGTAAAATGCTTTTATTAATAGTGAAAAAAAAAATAGATTGTGTCATATATTTTTGTTTATGAATTCTTCTTCATACGGTGTCAAGTCAAATTTTGGTACCGATTTACTTTTTAGGTATATTATTAAAAAAGGTCATAGTAAGAGCTTAGCATACATTCTATTAACAGTTGTTACCTAATTAGTTATTATTATGCCAGTGTAGTCTATCATTCTTAAAGGATAGTGTACATGTGTTTGTGTTTTGTTACACGTAGATTATTGAATTAGAATCCATACATTTGATATGATGTTTCAATTAAGTTGTTGGTCTGAGCTGTGTTGATTGATGCAACCTACTTACTTGAGATCCATTAAATAACGGCATTCAACCGTTGAAGGCATTGCTGTTTAGTTAGTCACATTGGGACAGATAAATTCACTGTTTATATTCCTTTAAATCTTTAGATTGAGTGTTTCTTCACGCAAACTGTTTCATTCTGTTTTCTGAAACTATGTTCTCAATGTTGAGTTTTTCTCACTATCATTGTTGCTGTAGTTATCTCAACTCCTTTATTATTGATCTTGTTGTACTAATTATAATGTATCAACTTAGGCAAGTGCACATTTTTTCAAGTCTTTATTGTTTATAACTGACTGATTAAAGTTTATTAGTTTTGTATTCTATGTGCACTTTCTTAGGTGTTCATTTGTTGTAGCATTTGTTTTTCGTACTATTTCACCTGCTGTTTCCTTTGATTTCATATCATAGTAGGCTAATGTTGATTTTTCATATCTAGAAGTACTTATTCAATGGTCACTTTTCCTTACGCATTTTATTGTATTGTTTATCTTAGTTCTTAACGTGTTTTATTGGACTACGGTGAACTGATTTGAATCGGCTCTTTTGAACTATTGTTGTTCATACAGCAAACTGCGTAGCAGAAATCACTTTAATCGGATGGATATACTAGTTGACTAACTTGAGTTAGTTCAAGTAGAGTTTATTAGTTCATTGTTTTCGATTTATTCTCGTTTGTTGTTTATAAATATGTCACTTTGGACAGAGTAATCCTAATCTAAGTTTCATGCTAGTCGATATTTGTTAGTAGGGTGTATTTAATCTCTCTCCACACAGTTTGTCTATTTAATTATCGACGAGTGTGTATTGATCAGTTGTAATCAATTTTTTCTAAAGTTCCTCATCCGAAGTTAGTTATAGCAATTTATTATTTACTTTGTTTTTATTACGCTTTGAAACTATTCATTAAAATGATTGGTTTACATAAACAAGATAGTGCAATGTATCAGTTTCTTGTATTGTTTTTATTTTAAAAATGAACTTGGATACTTTTTGTGGATTAGTAAACGATGCGTCTTGTAATTCTTGCTCACTTTACTTGAGATCATCGCCGTTTTTGTTGCAAAAGTCAATTGAACTGGAAAGAAAATAACTTTACTGTCAATAATTATATATCTTTATGTTGTGCTGAATCTGGAGATAAATTGTGGAAAATCACCTTTGTTGACAACTTCAACTAAATATAGAGATTCGGACTATCTCGAATGGCTTATTACTAATAATCGATGATTATAGAATTACTCTACATTTTATGTATATACATATTATATATTATACTTGGTAACGCTGATTGCTAACTGATTTCACAAATATTTAGTGGACTTCGTGCCACCATCATACATCAGTCACTCTTCATGTCTGTGTACTAGCTGTTGATACCTCGCCATTGTACATACAGAAGTATGGATAGAACATGGTTAAAATCTTCGACCATATTTGTTGACAGTTCAGTTATTTATTCACATATGAACGATTAGTTAGCGATGGACACACTCTTAGATTTTCATCTTTTGAATAAGTTTATACGATTATCAAAAATAACTATTCATTTAAACATTTGCGTAGTTTCAGTCACGAACTGATCATATCAAGGTATCTGCTGATAAACTGGAAGCAGTAGACAGCTGTTTCGTTTTAGTATAGAACCCCTCAGCATCGTGCATACACAACCCCGCAGCCAGGACCCTCGATCGAACGAAAGCATAACTTTTAGTCCATTGAGCTGGTATTTAATGGTGTATACATCTAACGTCAATCAATTCACGATATTGCTCAACCCACATTCATTTCTATCTTCAAGAATAAATTCCTGAAGATTCTGGGGTTCATTAAAAAATATACAATCAGGAAAAACCTACTAAAGTCAGAAAACGATACGGTTTGTTCAACTAAGAAATTAAACTTCTGAATCCGATGTTTGCTCAAACTCCTATCTCGTAAAAGCTACTCATAATTCAGCTTGCATTATAAGAGCTTAAAAATGCAAAGACAATACCTTAGATGATGGTGTAGTTTTGCATCATAATATACTGTTCAACTTGAAAAGGAATAAGAAGTATGTTTGATGCCCATTCCCAGACTATCGTCCTGTCCTTGACTCAACTCCAAGACTACCACTAAACAAATTTACCAGCAGCTGGGTAACTAACAGGCTGTGTTCCAACCCTTTGTAAGAGAACAGTATTCTATGATGGGAGGGAAGCGTTTAAGGTCTTTACTTATTCAAGTAGCAGGTCCCCAAGGAACTGCTATTTTCACCTTTGCTCTTCTTAGTTTTTATGCATGATCTGCTATCTACGGAAAACACTTTAGTTAAATATGCGGATGATCTCACTGTATGTGAGTAGTTTTCTTCCTGTTCACATCTCTTTGAAATAAATGAGATCCTGTTGTTGCTCACTGAACGATGGTCTGTTGTTAATGGTCTCACACTCGATTGTTCTAAATGTCAAACTTAATTTTAGTCCGACATATGAACAGTACATAAACACATTGTTAGAATCGCTTAAATAT
The DNA here is from genome assembly GCA_944470395.2 of Schistosoma turkestanicum. Taxonomy (NCBI): domain Eukaryota; kingdom Metazoa; phylum Platyhelminthes; class Trematoda; order Strigeidida; family Schistosomatidae; genus Schistosoma; species Schistosoma turkestanicum. Next base: position 41,561,603 of record OX103979.1, on the reverse strand, counting down.
TTACTATTGGAGATTCTGTAATAACACTGTCAAAGTTCATTTATCTTTGTGTTTTTCCTCTACTCTCTTCTAGTCATTTTGCATTTTATTTATATCGAAGAAAGTCTTCCGTTTAACACATTACATAACGAGAACACATGCTTTCGTCATTATTCAGTATTTACTTTTGCGATTTGTTAGTGCTTGTATATTACCTTTTATTTTTTCTGAAGCTTTGAAAAACAGATTCTGTTTTGTTGTATAAAATCCTGAAGGCAGTCAGCAGGGTGTTTGTTGAACCTTCTGAAATCATTATAAATAGTTTTGTGGTTAGACACTTGAAATTTTTCAACTTCTGGCAAGTGTTATCTTATCATATACTAATCGTTTACTTCATTCACATCTTTCTCATTGCATATCTTCTGGTGAAACATGAAGCCAATACATCAGAACCCATGCACGCAAAGGTATAAAAGGTGTACAACTTCGTATTTAAAAAATTATTATGTGACGAATAGGTTGTAAGAGCTGATCTACTCAGTAACTTGTATTCCTAAACATTTCACTGATTAAAAATTGTGTAGATTTTAATTTTATTGAGAAGAAGCATTTCATTTGATTCCAACTAGTTTATTTACCTATTTCATTTTTGTGTGTATGCAGTTGTCGATTTTTATTTTTGTAAACTGAACTTGTTGAAATACTTTGTTCTGAGAATTCCATATTGCGCTAAGCATATAACATTGAATAACGATGTTAATAATAATAATAACTGTTGTGTGTCAGACAGTTATCTACCACAGGCGATGGATAACCGTTGTGCAATATTGGGAATCGATTAAAGTTAGATGTGAACACCACTGCTCAAAAGTCTAGAGTAATAGTGTTCTCTTGCGAGACTGGAGGTCTGAAGTTTGACTGTCTGATAATAGGTCGCGAATGCACACTACTCATGATTTTCATAGTTTAATGAAACAGATATCCGGTACTTCTGTAATCTCCACAATTTTTATACTCAAATAGTTAATTTGTGTTTCCCATTAATAATGTTGTCACCATTCTTTTAATATTTATACTAATTAGATACATATGGTCTGGACTTTTGGTTGTATTCGGACTTTATTTAAATTTGTATAACAAGAATCGGTCATCATGGAATGCTGCCATTCTAAACAAATTGAAATCGTATCATTTAATAAAATCTGATGCAAGTTCTACCTTACCAGTATAGATACATACTTTTAATTTAAATTTATTTTCTTATTTCATTTCTCTTTTGTGCACATGTATTTTTTATTATTTGCACAGTTTGTAAATTAGTGTGTTATTAACTCGTTCTTCCGTTCAATATAATGGTGAATAAATGCACATTTAAAACCACTATGTTTTGAACACTGAACAATACGGTTGTGACTGTGAATAATGATATATCTTAGTTATATACAAATTTAACTATCAAAGTTTGCCACACATTATTGATTGATTTTGTACTTAACTGTTCTCTCTTCGCTCATAGAACCCTTCTTTTTCTTAGGCTGTTTATTTATTTATCAATTTTATGTTGAGAAAATTATCTGACTCTATTAACATGTTAAATTTTTTGGTCTATGTTAGCTTAATTTTATTTTACATTATTCTGACCATTTCTACCAAATAAGAAAACCTCAAAGACACGTTACTCAGGATATCAGTATTTTGTGAGATTAATTCAACAGTGAAATAAAAGTTAAACACTATTGTTTAGCCAACATAATATACACAAAATGATAATTTAAAAGCTTATTTTTGTCATATACATCTAATTTTATGAAACAAATTTGACTAAATTAAAGACCTTGGCTAGGTTTTTATTCACCTCATTATCCACTAGGTACATGTACTGTCAAAATCAAAAACCTAGCTTAAATGGTTATGATGCTCATACCTGGCCTATGGGTTGTTTAAGGCTGTAAGTTCCCGTTCATTCAAGAGTAGATTTGCACAATTTTCAATCTTTTATCTGTTTGTTGATAACTTTGTAAAGTATTTCTCATTATTTTCACGACATTTGTGTGAAGAGTTACACTATTAAGTAGATGTGATGACGTTATAAGATCGCAAATCTGATTGCCGATATAACTGCGAATCACGATTGTTTTCGTGCGTCTATAAAATGCAAGATTTCAAGTTCCAAGTTCGTCCTCAGTCGGATATAGTAAGCTTTTTATGTCATTACCATTCCACAATGTATTAATTTAGCAATCTTTTGTCACGTGAATCTTAACTCATAATTAGTTACTAAATAGAGGTACTTTCTATGAAGCTGTTCATATGGTAAATAAACACTTTGAATCTCGCGAGAAGTTTAGAATTTAAGAGAACAATTTCATATCTGTTAGACCTAAATGCTATTATCCTCATTTCTTAATTTTTTTCTAATATCAATTTACCAAGTCGACATCATAATATGAATTTATGAAAAGTTCTACATTATTTATTATCAATGATAGAATGTAAAACTGATTTTATCTACTGAGGTTTGATTAATTCGCTCATATTCTAGTTTATAAATATTCATAGATAAGGTATCGTTGTCTCACTTAATGTTACACAGTTTTCCAATGAAATTCGAACTATTGTTAACAAACCCAGTTCGATTAAGTATCGACATCGAAACATTGACCTCAATTAAATAGTTATAGAGTACTTAATAGCAAGTGATTGTCCTAAACTTTTTTTTTTTGTTGATCGACCATATCCATCAGTTGTGCAATTCATCATTGGCACAAATAACTCAGATGTCATAATGTATCATGAAATCACTTCGTATTCCAGTAACAAGTTATTTTCAAAATATTCAACTAGTTCATTTTGTCTTATTCAGCAGTAGAGTACGAGATAACAAAGATATGACTGCTTATATACATTTTTACACAACCTAAATATATAATATTAAAATTGGATAAATTAGTGTTGATTGTTTTAACAAATTAACCAATAGGACTGTTCAAGTGAAGTGGCAACACAAATCAGTTGATAAAATTCTAACTTAACGATGTTACTACACCCTTAAGTAGCTAGCTTACAAGTAAACCAATCGCTATCAGGTACACGTCTAAATCAGCACGTTTTTCAGCTCTATGGTCGAAAATCGATTCTTGATTGTATTAGCAATATATAAATTTATTGTACTTCATAATGATCTGAAAGACTAATTATACTAGTATTAGTAACAGTATTTAGCATCTAGGATTTTAAAGAAACTAAGAATAGTTAGAAAATCAGTAAATTTCCTCATCGTATTTAAATTTAAATTATTTATTTTCAGAATAAACGGTGAAAGTACTCACACAATGCCAATAGTAATAATATTCGTAATCATGTACATTTGAAATTTTCACAAAAATAAAGTTAACCGACAAAAAAATTAGGGTGATAAAAGTATTGATAAAAATTAACCAAAAAAAATAATTCATAACATTTAAACAAAATTAGAAAAATTTCAATTTAATATAAAACTTTACGAAATCAAACCTTGTCGTTGTTTGGAAAAGGACTATTCAGTTTCAAGCACCGGATACTGAGGTTTGCAAGACAAGTACAATTTCATTTAAATAATAGAATGACTTAGAAAAATCACCTTCACATAAATACGGTAGACGTGTCCAACGTACAACATGGAAATTAGCTGGTGTAAGAATATTTTTAATTAGACTAGACAATTGTATTTCCCATAATTCACTGTCATTAATATCAAGCACTTCAGTAGGACGTTGATCACGAGTAGCTTCAAAAGATAATTTGACGAATAGAAAATGGGAAAAAGTGTTTTATAAAAAAGTAATTTAGTTCATTAAAGAGTAATCAAACGAAATAAAATAATCATTAGCCATAAACGAACAAGATAAATTAGTATTTTTCTACATAATACACTAGATCATTTCAAGGCTCATTGCAAAATGTCGTTGGAACCGTTAATCCCAAGTAATGCTTTTTTCAGGACTGACCCCTAAGATATTTAAGGATTGTGGTCAAGTTTTAGCAGCTAGGTTGACTGAGATCTTAAGTAGAATCTGAGAACTTGACGTAATCCCATCCGACTGGTCTCAATCACTGATTGTCCCAATTTATAAAAAAGGATAAATGCCTTCTTGTGACAATCACAGGGGAATAAGTTTAACTAATATAATATCTAAAATATTGGCCTCAATTATACTTCGACTCGTGAAGAGCAGACAAGGGAAAACCAGGCTGGTTTTCGACCTGGATGTGACTGTAAAGACCACATCTTCACACTACGACAGGTCCTGGAACACAGACACACATGTAGGCGTCCTACAATGATTGTCTTTGTGGACCTTAAGGCGGCATTCGACTCAGTGGTGAAAGGTGTACCAAGGAAGTACATTAACCTTATACAAGCTCTCTTTGAGATGGTGGAGAAAACCTGTAGCTCAGGTGGATGATTGTGGTGGTGTTTTGTTCTCTGAGCTGGTTGTTTTGATTGTGGAGCTTTCATTGTTCTTCTGAACAACATCATCAGCACAAACTTCAGATAGAAGTGAAGCATTCGAATTTCTCCACGTTTGACCTGTAGCTTGTTCTGTTAACCTCGATCTTGATTGGTTGCTGTTGTCTTTTGATCTGTCGTTGTTTGCAACTTTGTTTTGATTGCACCCCCTCTTTGATCTGTTTCTTGATCCTATGATTTTTCTGATTGGTTGATAGGTTGAGTCAATGTCGATGTGTTTGTTGATTGCTGATTGGCCTGAGTGCCAAGCTTCTAAAAATTATCTAGTGTTTTTTGTCCTACCCCTACCCAGTATTTCTACATTGTTCCAATCAAATGTGTGTCCATAGTTGTCGGTATGTATTGAGATAAGCGAAGCGTTGTCGTGGCGTTTGACTGCTAATTGATGTTCACGTAAACGGAGCTGAAGTGGTCGTCCACTTTGTCCTATGTAGTGTTTTTCACAGTTTATTTATTTTGTAGATGATATTTGGTTTTTCTTCCTTTGTCATTTTGTCCTTTAGTCTACATAGGACTGATTGAAGTGATTCTGTTGGTCTGTGTGCAACACCTATTCCAAATGGTTTCGGTACTCGAGCTGTATGCTCCGATATGTCTTTGATGTATAGTAGGATGATGCGTTTATTTGTTTCTGTGCTTGATTTCGCTTCTGATGATGGTTTCGGTTGATGTTTTTTGATGAAGTTGCGTGGATAGCCGTTCTTTCGGAATATAGTCATCAGATGTTTTTCCTCGTTTTTTAATGCTTCGTATGTGCTGCAGTGTGTCTTCGCTGTCTTGAACAAAGTTTGTACACAGTTGATCTTGTGGGTTCTTGGGTTGTTGCTGTCGTAGTTGAGAATTACGTCTGTGTGAGTTGGCTACCGAAATACTACCGAAATTCTAGTTTTCCTGAATTGGTCCTGGTGATTAGTACATCTAGGAATGATAGGCTATTGTTTGATTCCTTTTCCATCGTGAATTTGATGTCGTTGTTGATCTGATTGTAGATGTTCTCCAGCTCATTCCTTTTGATAATAACGAATGTGTCGTCTACATAGCGAACCCACATTTTTGGCTTGATCACTGGCAGAATTGACGCTTCTAGTCTCTGCATTACAGCTTCGGCGATGAGTCCTGATATTGGTGATCCCATTGGTGTTCCTTTTATTTGTTCGTAGACTCTGTTGTTGAATTGAAGATATGTTGTTAAGCATAGGTCGATGAGTTCAAGCAGACTTTGACTCTGAAGCTTTGTATATTTGTGTCGTTGATGAGGAGTAGAGAAAGAGTTTCTTTAGCCAAGTTTGGCTCTATTGAGGTAAATAAGGCTGTTACGTCGAAGGATATCATCATTTCGTCGTTGTCAATTTGAATCCTCCTGAGTTCATCCAAGAATTCTGTGGCCGATTTAATGGAATAGTTGGATTCATCTACCAGATGTTTTAATATCCTTGAAATTTCTCTTGATAAGTTATAGGTCGGGGTTCCGGGGAGGGCTACAATAGGACGTAGTGGGATGTTGGATTTGTGAAGTTTCGGCCTACCGTAGAATCGTGGAATTATTAGTCCATTGCATTTCATTCTCCATTGATCTTGTTTTGATATTTGTCCTGCTTTGACAAGCTTATTTAGAGTCTTTGAGATTTGATTGTCCAACTTTTTTATAGGGTTTGTGTCGACTGGTTTATACACGCTTCTGTCCTGAAGTAGATCTTCGGCTTTCTTGATATATTCTTCCTTGTCCATGATCACTGTAGCATCTATGGAACTGATGGATGCTCGGAAACTCATCCCACCTGGCTCAGCGCGATGAGGAGCGAAGTCAGATAAGGCGCAGGCTGATAAAAAGCCTACGCAATGATCGAGAACGGTAGTGGGAAGCGAAAGCAAGGGAGGTGGAAGAGACAACGGTGATAGGCAACAGTAGTTAGACTCATCAAGGAAACCGGTATAAGGAACCCGAACGGGAGTGAGACTATCTCGGAAAAGGATGGTCTTATTATTCATTCTCAATCCAGGAGATTGCATCGATGGGCAGAACACTTCAGGAATTAGTTAAACTGGCCTTTAGCCACACTTCTATCGCCCACGATCTCCAGTCATCCTGAATGGCCAGTCGATATAGGTTTTCCGACTCTTTATGAAGTTGAGAAAGCGATAGGAAATCTGAAGCGAGGGAGAGAAGCAGAGCCTGATAGATTGACCCCTGAGGTTTTTAAGATTGGTGGTCCAGTTTTAGCAGCTAGGTTGACTGAAATCTTAGGTAGAATCTGGGAACTGGACACTGGTCTCAATCCCTGATTGTCCTAATTTATAAGAAAGGTCAAAAGTCTTCTGACAACCACAGCGAAATACGTCTAACTAATATAGCTCCTATATTGTTATCCTCGATTATCCTTACACACATAACTAGAACTCGTGAAGAGCAGACTCGAGAAAACAAGACTGGTTTCATACCTGGATGTGGCTGTAAAGACCACATATTCACACTACGACAGGTCCTGGAACACAGACACATGTAGGCGTCCGACAATAGTTGTCTTCTTGGACCTTATGGCGGCATTTAACTCTATGGATCGTGAGGTTTTTTGGCAGTGCCTGTCATTAAAAGGTGTAACAGAGAAGTACATTAACATTATACAAACTTTCTACTCGAACACCTTTAGTCGAGTCAGAGCTAATGGCGAACTGTCATCGGAATTTTTCACGTCAAGTGGTCGCCGTCAGGGCTGTCCACTCTCTCCATTCTTGTTTAACTTTGTGATACATACGCTTTTAGAGTTAACATTATCATCGCCAGTGCGGTGGTTGGGACATGTGTTGCGTATGCCTAACCACCGACTGCCTCGTCGAGCTATATTTTGCGGTGTAGGAGTAGGTTGGCAGAAAGCTAGGGGCGGCCAAACCAAAACATGGCACAAATCCATGAAGTCACTGACAAGTGGACTGAGTCATGTTAGTAGATGTAGACTACCTAGTTGGTTCCCGCGAGATGATAGTAATCAATATTTAGAGACCCTAAATGACATGTCTCAAAACCGTTTGCAATGGTGCAGGTGCATCCACTCTTTGTGTTCTCCCAAATGCTAATCTTCTGTATTCCTCATGATCTCTATCTTTCTCTTTCTGAATTTACCTCACTGAATTATACTTCTTGAATAACATCTTCGAACCCTAAAATTTCCGATTACTTCTATTACTTTTACTACGTCTACTACTATGGGATTTGAATCAACAATTATATCTCTGTGCTAATGTGGTATGGCAACTTGAACTAATGTACTTACGTACGAAGTTCTATGTTGTAACTGACTGACTTACCGTTGACGTATTGTACTTCACTGATAGTTGTGATACCATGAGCTGGTTTTATTTTGAAAGTTTTTGTGCTGACGCCTGTATATTTTAATTATGAAAATGAACGTAATGTACCTCTTCGCCTAGTTCTTAAATGATTGGGCAAAACGGATATTCTACGAAAGTCACAAGTGACATACACTTGTAAATAGTACATGAAAATCACCAGTATTTTGTTTGTAATTAATCCATTATGATCTACTCATCTATCTAGGCTACTTAACAAGCCAATATACCCCACTAATAGAATCATGAATTTCAAAGTTTCAAACTTATGTACATGAGTTATGAAATATTGTCAAATACTTTGGTTGGAAAATTACAATCGTTTCTTTTTTTATCTGAATCATTTGAAGGAGCCCAAAACTTTCAGGTTTTATCCAACAAAGATTTGTAATCTATAAATCGAATGCCGACTAAATTTACAAATAAAAAAGACTACTGTAAAGTTGTATGTAGAGAGTTATAATATAAAAATAAATCATTAACGAAAACAACATCATCATGAAGTGGAAAAATATGTTAGCTTAATCTTTTGGGAAAATAAAAAAATAATTGAATATTACTTATGAACAATAGAAACTCACTTTCAACATATTGTTTCAACGGCAAAACTATTCCGAGGATTAAAACTCCTGTTGTAGGTTTCAAAGCTTTATGAATACGTTTCAATAAGGTAATCGGAGCTGTACAACGATCCAATAAATTTAAACAACTAATAACATCAAAATGAGTTGGGACTTCAGGTGCATTCATTTTGTCCCAAGAATCAACGTCTAATATTCTATTAACAGAAACAAGCAATATTAGGAATTTAATAAATTAAAGTAAATATTCAGTGTATCAAATTAAAAACCTTGATTATAATGAACCTCATGTGATAACGAAAATCAGATGAAATACTGTTTATTTATAAGATTTAATAGGATATAAGATATAATTAGTCAACTTACGTAAAGCCATGTTTAGTTAGACGCCAACGCATAACTGGAGATATTTCTGTAACAAAAATATCTTTGAAGTAAGGAGCCATTTTCAATGTTACATTGCCATCACCAGCACCTGAATTTCAAATAAAAGTCTAACATAATTGTGAATTATTTTCTGATGTCAAAATATTGATAGTACAATTCGTAAATTACACCACAAACTTTTCTCTTTTTTACGCGACGAATAGCTGTCTTCGACTCAATAATTTAATGGTTCTGTTTTTGCCGAAATAACTTTGCTACATCATGGATATCTGTTAATTTTAATCCATGATTTAAAATATCTTCAAAGTAAGGAAAAACTGGTTCAGTTTGTCAAGTAAATACTACAGTAACGGATAATAAATTGTCAATGCATATAAACAGTAGTTATTAAAGTCATAATCAACAGATTCCAACTATGTTACAGAGTGAGATAGTTTTCGCTAATAACAATGGTCCATTGGCGTTTAACACAGCGAATCAACTTAGGTTGAATGGATGAGCATCAAACACCAACTTATTGTCTGAAGATGCTTCAGAAGAGAATCACATTAGAAGCTGATCAACATACACATTAGTTGATCCTTTCTAACTAGTTAACTGTTAAAACACATTAGTTTCGTATCATTGTCTATTACTTTGAAATGAGATCATTTTAACTGAATAAAAAAGTTAACAGGAATACTCTATTTGTAGAGTATCTGAATAATTGTTTAAAAGATTAGTATTGAGGTGAATATGTGTGCTACCTATGTGTGAAAAATAACTGATGATAAAATATTTCAACTTGAATTTTGTATGACGTTTAATAATCTGTTTAAGCAACGAGAGTGACAATATTTTTTATCATGATATTTGACAAGTAAATTATACAGATTTCGAATTAATTCGCCAGCGTTAGTGCTATCGGCATTTGAAGTACTCAGCTTATATCTAACATATAGTGACCACAAATAACTTTCATTCTAACTATTAATGGGAAACGAAACCAATAAATACATAGAATTAAAAGAAATGTTCGGTTTTGCATTAAAGCTGTGTGGCTTATTAATTAGTTACAAGTTGATATACTCAGCTTTCACACCGAATTGCCACCATGAAGACTATTGATATCATTCAGCTGTTCAAACTGACATAGACGAAGTAACATTCAAGATCATCTATTGGTTGGAAATGAAGAGTGTTTGCAACTATATATGACTTACGTAATTACGCCTGCTACCCATAATCGAGCATAGACCACCTCCAAGCAGTCTCCAACTAACCCTGTCCTGGGCTCTCCTTCATAGTTCTAACCAACTGCTATTCATTCTTTTCATGTCTATCTTCAATTGTCGACGCAGTATGTTCCTTAGTTTTCCTCTTTTCATTTTAGTTTGAGTGTTCTCGGTTATGGCTTACTTATTGATGCAGTTCGATGATTTCCACAATGTGTCCGATCCAACTCCAGCAATTTTCCACAATATCTTCCTCAGGTGGAATCTGGTTTGTTCCCTCCCGCATCCGGTTGTTGCTGATGGTAACTGGCCAACGGATCTGGAGTATATTGCGTAGACAGATTTTTATCAATACCTGCATCTTTTGGGTGATAGCTTTTGTAGTTCAACAAGTCTCCTCACCATAAATTGGAATGGTTTTGACGTTTGCATTGAAAACTCTGACTTTGGTGTTGTTTGATAGTTGTTTTGAGTTGCAGATGTTCTTTAATTGTAGCAATGCTGCCCTTGATTTCCCGATCCGTAACTTCATATCTGCATCGGCCTACCATGTTTTCCAATCATATTGCCCAGATGTGTAAAGGTTTCCACATTTTCCAGAACTTCTCCACCAAGTGTATTTTGGTTAGTGATAGCGTTGTTTTACCTAAGGACCTTGCTTCCTCCCTTGAGTATGTTGCTGCCTACCTCTGTAGAAGCTGCTGCTACAGCACATTTGTTGTATTTGTAATAGAAGTTCCTGTTGTTGCATCGAGTTGAACGGAACTGAATGGATTTCCCAAAATAAACATTTCCCTGTTTGCTTACTTGCTTACGCCTGTTACCCCCAACGGAGCATAGGCCGCCCACCAGTTTTCTCCAACCAACTCTGTCCTGGTCTTCGCTTTCCAATTCTGTCCAATTTTTGTTCATTCTTATCATGTCTTTATTGCTCGGTGTAATGTGTTCCTTGGCCTTCCTCTTTTCCTTTTGCCTTGAGGGTTCCATGTGAGGGCTTGTCTCGAGACGCAGTTCGGTGCTTTGTTAAAGCATACAGGTAGATACTGTGAACTCACTACATGATGCAAACCAACTGTCATATGTATATATATCCCTCTTGCAAAAGAAAACGCACAACTATAACACATAATAATAATAATATTAATCAAGACCAATCAATTATCTACTTACCTAAGTCGAGTAAGGAATTAGTCTTGTAGTCATTATCAACATCAAGTAAGCGAAGAAATTGCGCGGATGAGAAAACAAACATAGAACCACGACCAACTAAACTTGAACAATGCATAAATATTTGTTATTAGTAAAGTTTAAATATGCATGTCTATTGATAGAGATCTGGTGTAAAAGAAGGGGAAACAAACTGATTAACAAACGTAATACAATATACGAGAATTAGGCCTCACAATCAGGTCTCAATTGGTTGGGAAGTAAGTCATTTTTGCGCAAATATCTTAATTAATAACATGCCATTTTACGACAGAGAAAAATATTTTCCAGGTAGTAGTCTTGTTCATGATTCTCAGCGTTTCGGAGGGCTTGCATCAATGGTTTAGCCTTTTCAGGGTCTATCACGGCGATTTAGTGAGCCAAACAGAAATGTCCTAGAGGATGAATACGTATGATTAGGCAAGTAATGGATTTATTTTCTAAATCAGTGAATACATATGTGTGGATGAGTATTTGTTCATATGATTCGGTAATCAAACAGACCTTAGCTTTTGATCTGTGCTTTCTTGCTCAAGCAGCTATTCGGGAGGGAGGGTTAGAACTGATGGCTTTCGGATCTCGGTGCCGCGCATTATAACAGCAACCAAATCGTATTACTGCATATTACTTGTCGATCATCATTCTTTTAGTTCATTTTAACAATCGAAAATTCGCTAGTCGAATTGCTAAAAACAAAAGCACTATTATGCTAATTAATAGAATCGTTTCGATGGACCCATTCAGAGCGTAAAAACTAGCTGTACCAATGTAAATCATCTAAGGAATAAAAATGGTGGTAAATATTTAGAATAGGGGATTCATGGATTTGTAATCTTTCAGTTGCTCTAAAATTGAAATTTTGAAGTCCATTACCTTAAAGAATAAATATGTATTTCGAAACGAAACAATTATTTTATGGTTAATATAATCACAGATACGATTGTTGAAACGTTGCACTGATGAATACATTCAAAATTGTGTAATTAGTAGTCAGCTTATGTTTCATTGGTGTTTTGGAGTACATATCACAAATACAATAAATCCATATTGGTATGTTTTTAATTGGAAAGTTAATTCTTACCTTAGAACAATTTTTCATCCAAACAAACGTTCTATTTAGTGATTCCGATAACATACAAACCTGAAATACTAATACTCCAAACTGGTTTAACCTTATGACTTTAGAGTGATAGTGAATCCTTGTAATTACAAAGTAGTTAGCGATTCAAGATTAGACAATAATTGTATATTAAACTGTTATAAAAGCTACTGATGAAACTGACCAGGTCAAAATAAATAGGTTTAAAGCAATTAGGAATCAATACCAAAGCATAATAAAACAATTCAAATCGTGTCAAACACTGATAGCATTATAGTTTTCTTGACTACAGATCTAAAATCGGATGATGGCGTTTCTAAACATGAAAAATAAACGAAAAATAATACTGAGGTAAATATAGCTTTTTGTGACCAATCACTATAAATAGAATGTAATGAATAGATATATATCACAACTAGGTGATTCCGAATAATATTCCAATCATTCTGCATACAAGACTGCGAACCCACAACGGTAAACTTTAGAGTAATCGGTGTCTATTGTCATTTCTGGTTTGTAACAGTTTACCGAGTAATGTCAGCTCTTGAAGAAAGGTTCAATATAATTAAAAATTTAGTCGCAGAATTCGATAGCATATTACCGGACATACATATTTGCATTAAATAATTGTAATAATCATGTTTCAAGCAAAAAGAAAATATATACACAGGCAGTGAAACAAGATTAGTTACCCATTAATTGAAGTTGAAGTCATGAACCAAGTTAAAACAGCTTTTGCAATAGCATGATAAAAGTGTGTGAATAACCAGTCAGACTTGATATAGCAAGTTTCCAAAAATTTGCAAGTCTCTTCGTCTTGATTCGACTTAATAAATTTATTCCGTAATTCAAAATCTACATATTCAGCACGATAATCATACCACTGCATTTATTAGATTGAAAATATCATAAAAAATATATTATGTAAATAATTGAACATAACTACGTAATCATGATTTGAGTTTGAATGTTTATTCTGATGATCCAACTTTTCATACATTAATCTTATCAGCGGACTTCGGATATATTCACCCATTGACCATTAGGTAAAACTAAAACTTTAAAGCAGTAACAGACAAAATAGTCAGTCAAAGAACAAATATGAAGTCGGTAGCCAAGTAAAAATGGGAAGATGAATAAAAGATGACAATCATATTGAACATGAAACATCTTTACAAGAAGCCTACATGCTGACAAGAACCGATCTGTTTAGCCTTGGAAGATTTGGAATGAGTAACTTCAGATTGAAAGCTTTCTGAAATAAGGTAGTTATGAATAATAAACTGTTCAGGCGAAAATATCCGTATTTATAATATGTTAATGGGTTCCAGATCCTAAGAAAATACTAATACTAGAATAGGAGCTGCAGATATTCAGTTGGCGGATTGTGAGTAAAACCAGACCCTCATTCTACATTTCTTATGTACTCTTTTAGACATTCAAACATTCGATTTACCAAAATTTAGTAAAATCCTATATAGATAGCAGTGGATCACTTACTATACATTGGTATCTGTGGGTCCGAACACCTTCACTAACTTTTGTATTATCAGAATCACATCGGCTAGTTAGTTGACTAATAGTTTTGTCTTTAAATACCTACCAACTCGGGATTTTATAACAAAATTGGGGAGTAACTATCTAAAAGAACAAGAGGTTTAAGTAACAACACAACGCAAATACGGCAAAAATTAATTTTTTGACATTGATATTTTAGTATATTTTATTAAAAGTGAAAATTCTAACTTCATTACACAGAAAGGTTGATAATAAATGGCAGCACAGAAATTGTATTGATATTAATTTACTCACAAGAAGAAGTACCTACGTTTCATTTATATTAACTTTATTGAATTTATATATACATATATTTATATAAAAATATGGGTTTCATTATTCATTTTGACTCCTTAAGATTTTGAATTACTATAACTTATACAAAACTGTAGTATCTTACTAACGTCGGTGACTGTAAGGCATGCTATTTGACCTTGAATTACAGTTCTTGACAAGTGCCTGATATGATTACTAGTTATCAACGAAAATGAATCATAATATCGCCATTTCTCCATATGGCGTCCAACTAGGGCAACATTACCCGAAGTTATCGTAGTAAATTCAAGCAAACCACCATCCAATTATATCTTAAGGTATACTTGATTCAAAACCTAAGAAACTAATGTGATGAATCTATGTTACGAATAGATATAAAAATAAAACGGACAATAGGACTTGACCGTACTTTGGGAACCTGACACAATAGTAGCGTGTGTTGCAAACTTGGCGCAGTCCCAAAACTTAACTTGTGAACAACAAATGTGAAACTATTAGTTTCTTCAAGCTTCGGTCTCTATATCACGCAACTGTACTAAACTTTTATTGGCCTAAAAATAGTTCATTGAACGAGCAACTTATCTATAAATACAACCTATAAACGCCAGGAACTGTACTAATCAATCAGTAAGTGATAGCTTTAAACCCTTCATCTTAGCATCTAAATAAGTGGCTTTATAATAAAGCTTTTGATCAACAATGAAATTTCTCAAAGTATTTGTGCATTTCTGTAACTAATGTCAATACCGACTAAAACGTCTGCAAATAATCATTTTACACAGATTTATTGGTTCCAAAGGAAATTAGCAGATTCATGCAATGGACACTGTATCAAACAGTTATTAAGTACACCCTCAGGAATTATTCTGTGTGACTTGTTCGCAAACCAGATTTCTACGACAAATGAAGACAATTATAGTTTCACAGACCTAGACGGTATTGGCAAATGAACGAGTGTCATCAAACAGAATAACTTAACGATGGACATTAATAAAATGATTGTGACCGTAATAAAAACTATATTTATCTATTTACCTGAGTCTGAGCAATATAGGACTTCTAAACTGACCACTTAAAACAGCAGAAGTGATTTGGATAATCTAAGAAATTCAACTGTCACTGATGCCCGACCGAGAGCCGGCTGCTATTTTCTGTTCCTTTAGGAGTAGTATGACCATGCTCAGTGTTGAATATTTACAAAACTACTTTTTCAGCAATTATTCGATTACGACACAATCAACCCATTTAGTACATAAGGAGTGTGAATGTTGAGATCTGTATCTGTGTTTCCAACATAAAATATCATGATAAATAAGTCCTAGACAAATAACTGTTTTAGTGTAATTCCACAGTCCATGACCCTAGGTTTGATTTGATTTAAAATTTTTATGTACTGAGGGACTGTATATAATTTCGTTCCCAAACAACGTAAATTCGCGGTATCTACAAATGAGAACATGGTTGTCTTAAGGCATATTGGACGATATTATTTTACATACATATTCAGCTATTTATATTATATGGGAATATTGTGTTAATTTGAGTGGGCCACGTTCATGTCAAAACACATCATTTATTAAATTTATTACCCACCTCACCCTAAATGAGCTATTCCGAATTCAAAGTGTTCGTAAAAAACAAATATCCTTACCATACGGTTGTACATGTGTGTTAAAGATAGGGGAAATTTAAAGTATTATGACGAACTCAGGGGCCAAACCACATAAACGGATGACCGGTGAAAGTTGGCCTTTCTCGACTTCCATAGAATATTTGGTGATCATAAATTAGTTCCTCACCGTAGAGATGTTTCAGTATGTAAGAAAATAGGTGATTATAATTCCATAATATCCCAGTGAGTTTGCAAAATTATTGAGATGGCTTGTTGGGAATTCAGTAGCGTATGAGAAATTTTGATTATTCATAACTCATAGACTACTGAGTATCCCATAAAATTTGATACCGAAAATTACGATAGGTTCAGTTGTTAGCTCAACTTTATAATTCATCGCAAAGAAGATACTCGTGATTATTAGTAAATATGGAACTGACTACACGAACAGTACTTTTAGCAGCTACGTAATGATATTGATTGGCGTCATCTATTTACAGCTCTAAAATATTTTCAGTCTAATGGCTTATCGGAAAATTCCGTTCGAACTCTAGAGGGTTCTATAGAATCAATGAGACCAATTAATCTAGAAGAGCTAGAATAATGCACTGTAAATTTCATACTTCAATATCGTGATGCCGAATATTTAAAAATTATGAGAGTTCATCTAAGCTCTTAGAATCTCGCGTGCCTTGAGCTCACATGGTAAATTAAATGCATTCCGAGGTATAGTTTACCGAACGAAATGATTACCGTACAACTACATGAATTATAATTCAGTGATTAGGTAATCAAATATCAAAGATTTTCGATTTGAATGATCATTCAGTTCACAGCAGTCAGGTTGAACGAGCGAAGATTAATCAAGTAGGTGATTTTAATTATAACTCTGATTATTTTCCAAATACTCTTAATTCTGTAGACAGTTCAGTACCTCAGATAATTCCAATTTCAATCCTAATGATTTCCTTGCTAATAAAGACTCTTTAGGTTATAGTGGAACGCTTCTACGCAGAAAATACGATTTGTGAAAAATAAACATTATTGTACATCTTTTGTTTAACTGTACCAGAAACACTGCGCGCAACGTTCTCTTCGCGCTGCTGCCATCTTTATCTATTTGCAGCTCCCCATGTAATACCAACGTTCTCCTTCAATAAACAACTCAACCATGGATTTACTTTGTTTTGCTATGATTAACGGCGGGATATTATGGAGCATTTAGTGGTGAGCATAGTCAATCTGGTATCTGGATTCGATCACATTAATTTGTGAGCCGACGTTACTTCTCAAGTCAATAACGGTGAGTCTATTATTCATCTATCACCATTTTTATAATGTTGCGATACTATTAATAGTGTCTTTAATATATATTATACGTGCAACAACCTTTAGAAATGGTAGATAGCCATAATAATAGACTCCGAGTTGGAGGTCATTGCAATCTCACCTGTCTCCTCCCCGTCACTTCAGGTTGTTAGTTTATTTTACGTGCTCGATTTTCACACTAACGCTAGGTACTTGGTGGCCACTAGTGCCTAAGTTTTTGTCGTATCGTTTGGTAGCAGTAAGTCATAAGCTACGATGCTTCGATCACGCACTGTGAATGGCTCTGTCATTCCTACCTATGGTACCTGACAGCTAACTATCAACCTGAATAACCGACGACAGTATCTATGGACGTTCATCCCTTCTTATGTTCCATTAGCCATACTCGGTATCGATCTCTTACAGCACTATGAATTGCTAGTCGATTCATGTAGACTGAGTTTTTCGATACTTCGTCGAATATAAAATCCATGGTTCTTAATGCGCAAACAGATATGTACCGAATCACTAATATGTATATTTTTTGCATTACTATTTATTTCATGTTATATTCGATAAATTCCCCAAAGTGACGAAACCGAGGAGATTCAACTGGTGAATAATTATGTGGTAAGCCACATCGTCACCTGCAGACCCCTAGTCATGGCTAAACCTCGCCGACTGGCACTGGACATCTTAGTTTTCGCTATGCGTGAGTTTGACAGTTTACTTGCAATATGTATTACTTCGTCTTTCTCACAGTCCTTAATAATCCTCTCTCCACTCGGTTCGCAGAATGATGGCATTTGTTGGAGACGACATGGCGATTACGGAGCACAAAAGGCAGATATCCAATGTTCCGCCTCCGAACTTGTATACGGCACGACATTGCATCTGCCTAGGGGAATTTCTTCACACCACGGAGCAGCGATTTTATGTATATCAGATTACGTCCAACGACTATCTGCGTATATGTGAATACTGCCTCCGATGTGAACTCGAATATAACATCGACAGGTCGCTTTCCCTCGAGAATTATTTACCTGTCCGCAAGTTCTTTTACTAGTAGATTCGGTACTCAACAACTTTACGAAGGATCTTTTCACGTGATCTATAATCACGAAAAGACCTTCAAGGTTGATGGACACAGTCAGCATTGATCGTCTCATACCAGCGCACGTCAATGACAGTGCCCTACCTGGTAAATCGAGATTTAATGCTGGACTCGTCCAACTCACTAGCGGAATCCTTATTTTTCCTTCTGATCCCACGCTAGATAAACAACGACCTCATTCTCACGTCCCAGTCAGCAGCACGCGCCATCTGCACTATCTACGGATGAGACTCCAGTCTCACGTCCAGATCAGCAGACCACGCCGCACTTGAATGCGGATGAGAATGCAGGCTTACGAGGCACGCACGAGGCTACGGTTTCGCGTTCCGATCGCCGCTTACGCCCACCTGTACGCTTTCTCGACTTACTACCAATCAACTACGCGTGCGGCATAGGATTTTACCTTCATACTGCAGGCATGCTACAAATTTTCCTATTTCTTCAATTTTTTTATCCCGAGCCTATACCTCCGATCACTGCCCTGTTGGTACCATCGACTTCAGTCAAACTTGGCGAAAGCTGGCCTGATCACCCACGCTCTTGTCAATGCACTCAGTCGATTTTCCGGTTACGAATATATCTGGTATACGAATGGTTTCGCGCTGGTCGTTTCTAGCTCCTTCGCTCAATCTGGTTCCGTCCTACGTCTCCAGCTTAATCTAGACCGAATCCTTACGAACACAGTCCTCAGACTCTGGAAATGAGCCACGCTGGTGTGGCATGCCAATCTGGTAGACAAACTTGTCACCTCAACTCGAGCAGCATACCTGGCACGTTACTACTGGAACAGTTCAACGTAGAAGACTATCGGTGACAACTCGAGCTTCATCCGTCGCTTCCTGTTCCTCAACCCTTCCATAAAAATGGCCAACCAGCCTTCCCCCCCTGGAACGCAGCCGATACGTATCGAAAGTGTGAATTGTTTCTAGGAGGGGTCTGCAGAGGTGGAACGCTTCTACGAAGAAAATACGACTTTTGGAAAATAAACATTATTGTACTCGTTTTGCTGAACTGCACCAAAAACACTTCTTCGACCTCTTGAGCGCAACGAGCAGAATTTCAGAAAACTCAAGACTAAATTATCAATAATTTGACCGACATCCCACATATGGCAGACAGACAGATATATACAACGCGGAACTTCGTACATAAGTACATCGGTTCAGGTTGCCATACCACATCAGCACAGATAAGCAACTGTCAGTTCAAATCCAAGAGTGATAGCGATAGTAGAAGTATTAGAAGCAATGGAGAAGATTAGGGAGCTAAGATATGATTCGAGAAGTATAATTCAGTAAGATAAATTTAGAAGGAGAAAGATAGAGATTATGAAGAATTCAGAAGGTTAGAATTTCATAGAACACAAAGAGTGGATGCACCTGCACCATCGCGAAACATTCTGAGCCATGTCGTTCAAGGTCTCCAACCATTGGTGAATTTCGTCTCTCGGATCCAACCAGTCAGCCTACATCTACCAACATGACTCAGTCCACTTGTCAGTGACTTCAAGGATTTGTGCAATGTTTTGGTTTGGCCACCCATAGCTTTCTTCCAACCTACTCCTACACCACAAAACATAGCTCGTCGAGTCAGTCGGTGGTTAGGCATAAATAACACGTGTCCCAACAACCTCAACTGATAAAGTTTCAATACTTCATCTGTTGATCTGCCATCCACACCTAGAACTCGTTTCCTAACGACAGCATCGATTACTCAGTCATCCCAGGATATACGAGCAAAGCTTCGGATACACCTATGATCGAAGACTAGTAACCCAAGGAATTTGCTCTACTCTTAACGGCCATGTTTCGCATCCGTATAGTAGGACGGAGCGAACTGCTGCACAGTACACTCGTCCTTTAGTCAGCAAGCGGATATCTCACCTACGTATAGTGACGTAGGTTGACAAAAGCCAATCAAGCTTTCTGTATCCGTGCTGAGATTTCGTCAGTCACCAGGCCATCAGCACCGATGAAACTCCCGAAATAAGTGAAGCGGTCTACACGTTCGACTACTTAACTCCATATCACTAGTTCAGGTGCCGGTGCAACCCAATCTTGAAGCAACGTTTTGCATTTCGAGGGTGAGAACCGCATCCCGAACACACATGCATTGTTGCTTAGGGTAGTCAGAAGACTCTGCATTTTGTCAGCGTCTTCACCAAATAGAACTATGTCATCGGAATATTATAGGTCAGTAAGTGATTTTTCTGGTCGAAAGTCGACTCCTCAAAAGTCGGACGAAGATAATGTTATGTTTAGCAGCATGTCTATGACAAAATTAAACAAGAATGGGGAAAGTGGACATCCCTGACGGACACCACTTGATGTAGAGAATTCCGATGACAGTTCGCCATAAGTAGTAGTTTTGGAGTAGAGAGCTTGTATAAAGTTAATGTATTTCTTTGTTACACCTTTCAATGAAAGACACTGCCACAGAACCTCACGATTCACAGAGTCAAATGCCGTCCTACGCTCCACGAAGACAACTGTTGTTGGACGCCTAAATTTGTGTCTGTGTTCCAGGACCTGTCGTAGTGTGAAGATGTGGTCTATACAACCACGTCCAGGTCGAAAACCAGCCTGGTTTTCTCTAGTCTGCTCTTCATGAGTTACGCGTCTAAGGATTATCGAGGCTAACAATATAGAAATATTAGTTAGACTTAGTCCCCTGTGATTGTCACAAGAAGACTTTTGTCCTTTCCTATAAATTGGGACAATCAGTGATTGAGACCAGTTAGATGGTATTACGCCTAGTTCCCAGATTCTAACTAAGATCTCACTCACTCTGATTGCTAAAACTAGACCACCGTCCTTAAAAATCTCAGGCGTCAATCTATCGGGTCCTGCTGCCTTCCCTCGCTTCAGATTTCCTATCGCTTTTCAACTTCATTAAGATTCGGAGGACTTAAATCGATTTGCCATTCGGGATGACTGGATATCGTGGGTAGCTAATATGTGGCTGAAGGCTAGTTGGACTGGTTCCTGAAGTGTTGTACCGATCGACCCAATCTCCCTGGTTGAGAGTGAATAATAGTCCCGTCCTTTTCCGAGATAGTCTCACTCCCATTCGGATCCCTAATACCGCTTTCCTTGATTAGGCAGAACAACTATCTGGTGTTGCCAGTCGCCGCTGCCTTTCCCATCGCTTTCGCCACCCACCACTGTTCACGGTCGTCACGTAGGCTTTTTATCAGCCTGCGCTTAAGCTGACTTCGTTCTTCATCATGTTCAGAGTCAGGTGGCACGAGTTTTCAAGCATCCATCAGTTCGGTGGATGCTACTGAGATCCACAGCTTCATTATAGCCTTATGGTTAACCTTACTAGCAGATATCACTGTTGTTTCCACAGCCTTTTTGATATCATTGCAGCCTGCCTCCGGATGCGAATCGCTCACATGGTCGCCTAACTATTTTTCGAGTCGTTCCTGAAATATATTCTTAGCTATGCTATCATTAGGTAAAACCATAAGAGGCTTCCTTACGGTGTCTTTCCTACGTCCAGTAAGCCTCAAACAAATACACGCTCGCACTATGGAATGATCTGAATCTAAACATGTGCCCCAGAACGAGCGACACTCCTCTATCGAACCCTTCCATCGGTGGCTGATGGCGATGTGATCTAGTTGCGTCCAACGTTGAGACGACTTTGGAGGTCGCCAGATGCTTTTCCTTATGCCTGAAGTTAGTGTTTGCTAAGAATAGACAGTTGTCTGAGGATACTTGCAACAGACGGTCGCCATTGTCTGTTTTCTGAGCCGCGACACCATAAGATCCTCCCAGGTGACTTTCATTTTCACTTAGTCTACCTACTTGAGCATTCAATTCACCAGCGAGATTGATAGATTTACTAGGATGTATGCGCGTTTCCGAGATACAGCATACATCGATGGCACGAGATTCTGAAATCCTAGCTAAGGAAGCCTGTTCCCCCATTCGACACAATGTCCTGACATTAAATGCTCCAACATGTGGTTTAAAATGAGGTTTTAGGAGACCAGGAATGACGTTTCGTGGGATCGCATCGCTTGCATCAGCGGTGCAGTGTGATTAAAGAATGTGAGTTAATCGTAGAGATAAGAGAGATGTTAGGGGGTGTAGGAAGGATTTGATTATGAGCAATTTGGTCTCGCGTGCTGTTATGGGTATGAAAGCGGTTGTCACTTCCCGGCTGCCCACACCGTGGAAGGGTGTTTCTTGAGGAACCTGAAAAGGAAAGCGATTAGTGTCGGTCTTAGAAACCTGGGAGCGTGACCGCAGAATCCAGGGGACAACTGTTTGAAGCCGTTCACGCACAGCCTTTTTATGAAATGTTTTTTGAGTATTGGGTCCGCTCTTAAAGGCCCTTATTTGACAGTTCTTACCGCCGGAGACGGGAATCCGTGAGGTAGGATGAGGTGTGACATTTTTAGGGTCGACCTTTTCTAACCCTTCTTTACTTGTGAGGAGGTGGCATCGCCGCAGATGCTCGTTTCCGAGGGAAACACCTTACTGCTGTCACACTCCTCTGCAGTCAGCAGTGCGACTTCACACTCAGACGTTGAGTAGCTGCTTTTAGTCTCATCGTTCTGCAATCGACCTGCCTGGAGTGGTAGAACGTACAGGAACATATGTTCCAGCGCATATAGCTAGGTAGCAGCTAAGGCAGATATGGCAGGTATATGGTCAGTAGTAAATAAATCTGTTGTATGATTAAATATTTTTCATTGTGTTTAAATCTGATATAACATCACGATACAAACTCCAGATCTTCCTTGTGTATTTACTATGTTCTGTTTAAATTGTGATTATTCGTACCGATTGAGATTGTTTCTAACTGACAAGGGGTACAACATTAGTTTAAGAAAAGAGGGAAACAAGCCTTAAACTTCGGTCTCCGTGATACCAGTGAACAGAATCAACACGTGGGGAATTGACTTTTGACACTATTTATTCATTTTAGCAACAGATCATCAAGCTCGTTGTGTTATCGCAAGTGGATTTCGGCTTCCAATGAATCTGGTCGTGTTTAGTTATTCGGTTCCCGTATGGGAAATAGAAAAAATATATTCTGATCTCCATCACCTGGATAATCTCTGTAATCAGACTGCTCAGATGGTTAAATTTATCATCCGTGAATACCACTTTACAAACGCTGTTGTCCATAACATCTTTCTAATCGAGAATCCAAATCCCAGCCAAACTAGAGGTCAGAAATCAACAGGCTTCACTAAATATTTGGATCATGGTCGATGTGCATATAAGTTAAGATAACAAGTTGTACACAGAGATGCTCAATACAACTTATCAAAACGTGATATGGTGGAGATAATTGTCCAAGGATGCTCGTGTAGGAATTTGTACTGTAAAACGTTTATGGTCATTATTAACATAGAAAATTTACAAGCTGTCTATCCTGGGGTTACTTTTCTTCCACATGTCATTTACTTATGCTCGGATCTACCTTTTCTTTATTTCAAAACCACTGTTTTGCTCAATCATCTACCATGCGGACGGACATGAGTTATTCTGAACTCGGTGAGAAATTTTAATCACAAAAGAAGGGGAGATTGACTGCACTTAAAAAATTAGGTTTTCACAGATTCAGCCGTTCCTCATATGAATTAAAATAGAAATGGTTTTGGCACTGAGTAGCCAAAGTTGCTGCAGCAAGCCTACTTTAGGAATGCTTTTTTTACCTATTTCTGTCCTCTTATTGTCTCTCCTTCGTTAAACAAACAAAACTTCCAAAGCAAATTCAATAGTTTGCCAGTTGGGTGACAACAACTTGCTACGAAAACATATTTTCAGTATCAGACTACATTAAGTTTGCGGTCAATGTAGATAGCACCTTCTACCTTATACCGATACAGCTTGACTTAGTCACACTTGCACTGTTCCTAACATTTTTATTGTGTGTGCTTGGCATCACTTAGAGGCCAAAAACATTGTCACTCTCTCTGTTCAGAAGAGACGTCAATCTCCCGTACTAATTACAGAGATGAGAAGATGGAATAGGAGGCCAAACCTAGAAATATTCTGGCTGAACCATGGCAGACTGAGAGACGGTTTAATGTTGGCCTTCAACACATCAAACGCGCTAAGCCGAACCAACACGAACACATTAACAAAGCATCGTCATAACGCTCCGCGAGGGGTCCCTTAAAATTGAACATCAAATCGAAAAGTTCTTGTTCTCCCCTTCTATCCCTTTTAAGGATTTTATAATGCTCTCCCACCTGAAATACTACGAGTCTTTCAGTAGAAAGCTTTAGTAGTAGACTAGAGTATCACGTATAAATTCATAGACTAGCTGTACCTATTGCTCAGCTTGTGCCTTAACTTCTGTTACCATTAACAGGCATCAAAAACTCATTCCTTTTCAGCTCATTATCATTTTTCTTCTCCTGTCTATCCTCACTCTTCAGTCTTCTCTCAGAGTTTGGGTTACAAACTAATACACTTACATATTTAGTAGATGAAAAATTGCCTCATCCCCTGAATAAAATTTTCTCGCTTCATGGTTCTCATCGTAGGCAATCAGCCTACTGCCTGGTGATTTAACATCTTTATATTAGAAAGTTGTGGAGATTGATGAGTTAATTTGAAATTATTAGCACCGTCGGATGCAGGGGCCGATGGTCTAAAAGCTAAGCATTCGCGCGCAATACCAAAGATCCTAGGTCAGATTCCATTTGCGGGATTCGTGAGTATTAACTGCTAATGATCTTACACGAGGCAGAAAATGGCGGCCTAGTGCTCCCTGGTTTCTGATGGTGGTCTAATATTCACCGATACATGATTTCAAATGATTTGTTATATGTTCGCGTATGAAAAACCTACAGCAATGGGACAAACGCACTTGATCAGTTTATAAGATATGCAAACCGACTGGCATTAGTGTACTCAAGTAGCTAAAATCCTACTCATTGAATTTTACAGAAAATATGGAACGTTAATATGACAGCAAGTGAGTGAAAAAATCAATCGGTTTACACAAACTTTCACAACGAAACCAGGAAATTTGTATAAGCTTGTAATCTATATTAATTTTTGGAGATAGATGATTACTCGGAACTCCTCATGACATCATAAAGCTGCTCAATCGTGCTTCGATATAAAGAGAAGAAAGCCGGTTTATCAGTTAGTTTATTTAAATACCCCACATCTATGGGACCTCAACTAGAGTACAAGATCTAAGCAGCTGGTCCACGCGTGACAAAATATGCCACCACTCTGGAGAGCGTGCATTGTGTGGGAACCAAGCTACTGACCTCTCTTTCCAAACTATTATAGTAGTACCAAGTAAACATACAACTTTGCGGGATAGCAAATGCTAATCTCGATAATCTAGAAGTCAAAGAAAAGACGATTCTAGATGAAGAAGTATATTTATTGCTAGCCTCGTGATATCTAAATAATATCGAGGCTAGAGAGTGCACAAGCGGCTTACGACCAGGAGGGAGAAGCCCGGAGAAGCAAACTGGGAATAACGTGCTTGGCGCGCGCGAGATAGTCTTTAGTACAGATAAACAAAAAGAGCACAATATGACAATTATTGTCAGAATTAAGTACAATAATAAATGTTTATATTTCAGCAGTTGTGTTTTCTTCGTAAAAGTATACCACCACATTAGCTTCATCTTGAAAGAGCTTACACTTTCGGTACGTAGCGGTTTCATGCGCAGGGAGCGGCTGGTCGGTTAACGAGTGATTGTAGGGCAGGTTTGACGGACAGAAAGCGACCAATTAAGCTCGAGTTGTCATCGAAATTCTTTTACGTGGAACTGTATTAGTAGTAACGTGCTGCGTTTAGTGCACGGGCTGGTAGGCCACACCAGTGCGGCTCGTGTTCAGAGTCTGATGATTGCTCTCGAAGCCGTCCGGACCAGGATAAGCTGCAGACGTATGACGGAGGGAGGCGAGAGAGACAGAAACGACCATAATAACCAAGTTGGAAACCATACATATCCCAGAACATTCAAAACCAAAATATCGACTGAGTGCATAGACAAGATCGTAGGTGATCAGGCCAGCTTTAGCCAAGGTCGACTGAAGTCGACGGTACCAACAGGGTAAAGGTCGCTGGCAGTGGCTCAGGATACAAAATGAAAGAAAAGGGGAAAACTGTAGCATACATGTAGTACGAGGATCGGGTACTACCACGTATCGGTTGTTGCCTGGCTGGTTATTGGAGAAGACGTACAGGTAGGCGTGCACGGCGACCGGGACACGAGACGGTAGTCTCTTGCGTACTTCGTGAGGTGTTGTTGGGGATGTTAGATCCCCAAAATTCGCATGATAATGCCGTATTTTGGTTTTTACGTTTCGCCAGCAGGGGCTGATCAAATGACCTTGAGATTTCAATTCCCACCAGGAAAATCAATGGCTGTGATTGGCTACAGTGTATTTTAGTATGCTATTTTCTTAACTGTCTCAAGGACGTTGTTATGTTGTATAAATAAACGAGAGTTGTATGCTTGATTGTACTGGGATTGCTGGGTGCTTGTAGAATATACTTTCTACGCTTACCAAGACTTCTGTTTTACCGTTTGGATTCAAGGTAGCCTTCCTGGAAGCTGGTAAAAGCATCGTTCGCGTTTATCGACTAAGGTAAACTCGTAATAGCATCAAGCATACTACTAAGTGCCGAACATATCAGTGGCGACGGGGCTCACAATTCACAATGTCAATTAACCTTGAACAGTTAGAATCTTTACTGGATCGTCAAGGTAAACGATATGAACAGTTCCAGGAACGTATGTTGGAGCTGTTAAGGAAACAAATGAATTTGAACCCACGAGATTGTTCGTTTTCTGAGACTGTTCAGACTTTAAGCCAACACTTTGGAGACAACTCGTCACTATTTAATACTCGTTATCAATGTTTGAAGCTTATTATGAACGAAGATGATGATTTTCTTACGCACGTGGGCATCGTCAACCGTGAATGCGAACGCTTTCGGTTGAAGTCTTTGTCCGAAGACCAGTTCAAAGCCCTCATTCTCATCTGCAGCCTCCAGTCGAGTAAGTTCAGTGACATTAGAACAAGGCTACTAAGTCGGTTGGAGCAAGATCCAAAGCTTACGCTTAATGATATGGCTCATGAGTACCAACGTCTCACTAACCTACAACGAGACTCGACTATAGTTCAGAGTGGTAGTTCAAGCCGATCTGAAATTCATTTGGTACAGCAGCCACCTAATCATTATAAGTCTGCCCATGCTACACCCAGTTCACCCCGCTCCAATTCGGCCCCAAAACCCAAAATGAATCCACCTTCTGCTTGCTGGCACTGCGGTTCATGGCACTATGTACGGAACTGCCCATTTAGGCAGCATAGATGCAGGAAGTGTAAAGTCATCGGTCATAAAGATGGCTTTTGCCTACAGAAAAAGCCAAAGCGATCCAGAAGTGCTAAGAAGCCTGTTCCTAGATCCAGTACCAATGCATTGAGCCTAATATCTTCCTGCCGAAGTTCATCACCAGGTGAGAGGAGATTTATTACTCTTAATATTAACGGTTATTTATGTAGAATGCAAATAGATACTGCATCTGATGTCACTATCCTCTCACGCAAAAATTGGACCAAGTTGGGCAGCCCAAGCCTGCAGCACACAACACAAAAGCCTCGCACAGCATGTGGTAATTATCTTCGTCTGTTAGGACAATTGGAATGTAAAGTTGCTTTCCGAGATTCGTCGTTTACTAGGGTATGCTATATAACGCCAGCTGATCTAAATTTACTTGGTTTAGATTGGTTCGACCAGCTAAAATTGGCTGATGTCCCGCTAAATACCATATGCAACCTGGTATCACAACGACATGACCCAGAAGCGTATACGAAGAAGCTGATGACAGAGTTTTCAACCATTTTTGAACCTGGATTAGGTCGGTGCACTGCTATGAAAGCAACACTTCGGTTGAAACATGGGGCTAAGCCTGCTTTTCGTCCAAAGAGACCTGTACCGTATGCTACATTAGCAACAGTAGATGAAGAGCTGGATCGCCTTCAACGACAAGGAGTTATTACTCCCGTTTCTTACTCCAGTTGGGCAGCACCTATAGTCGTTATCAAGAAGGCCAACGGCACGATACGTATATGTGCTGACTTCTCTACGGGTCTCAACGCAGCTCTAGAACAGCATCATTATCCTCTGCCAGTCCCGGCAGATCTGTTCACTATGCTGAATGGGGGAAAGTTCTTCGCAAAGCTTGACCTAGCTGATGCTTATTTGCAAGTGGAAGTCGATGAAGCATCTAAAGAGCTGCTTACTATCAACACTCATCGCGGTTTGTTTCAGTATAACCGTCTACCTTTTGGAGTTAAGACTGCGCCGTCTATCTTCCAACAACTTATGGATACAATCCTGTCAGATATCCCAGGGGTTGCAGCTTATCTCGATGATATCTTGATTGTTGCGAAGACGTTAGAACAGCTACGGGAACGCACGACATTGGTACTACAACGCATCAGTGACAATGGTTTCCGGTTACGCCCAGAAAAATGCCAGTTTCTATTGCAGTCGGTAAAGTATTTGGGATTCATCTTTGATGCCGACGGTCGCAGACCGGATCCTGAGAACATCCGAGCTATCAAACTGATGCCCGCTCCCACTAATGTTTCCGAATTACGATCTTTTCTCGGTTTGATCAGTTATTATTCAGCTTTTGTTCCCTCGATGCATGATATTCGCGCTCCATTGAATTGTCTACTGCAGAAGCATAGCACATGGAACTGGACTAAAGAGTGTGACGCGGCTTTTGGTAAACTCAAGTCTATAATTAGCTCGGAATTGTTATTAACACACTACGATCCATCCATGCCGATCATCGTAGCAGCAGACGCTTCAGCATATGGCCTAGGTGCTGTTATTTCACATCAGTTTCCAGACGCGTCGGAAAAAGCCGTTATGCATGCATCCCGTACACTGACCCCAGCAGAAAAGAAGTATAGCCAGATAGAGAAAGAAGCTCTTGCCCTTGTGTTTGCTGTTCGCCGTTTCCATAAGTTTCTGTACGGTCGGAGATTCACGCTCCTCACAGATCACAAGCCTCTGTTAGCAATATTTGGTTCAAAGTCTGGCATTCCAGCCCATTCTGCAAATCGTCTTCAGCGATGGGCCTTGGTACTTTTGGGGTATGATTTCGAAATCCAATATCGACGCACTCTACAATTCGGTCAAGCAGACGCTTTGTCACGACTCATTAATGATCAAGTGGCGGCTGAGGAAAACATGGTGATCGCATCTCTGTCAGTAGAAGACCACGCAGAATGTTATCTGACAACCGCAGTTCGCGCATTACCGGTGTCTGCAACAGACATACAAAATGCTTCTAGAAACGACCCCATCATCAAGATGACGATGAAATATGTCACTAAAGGTTGGCCGTCGAAAAAGTTTGAAGGTGACATCAAGCAACTGTATCAGCGGCGGGATTCACTATGCATCGTGAACGATTGTCTTATGTTTGGTGAAAGAGTAGTGGTGCCAGCATCCCTTCGTGCAAAAGTGCTGAGACAGTTCCATCTTGGTCATCCGGGGATTAAACGAATGAAGTCCATAGCCAGAAGTTATGCATACTGGCCTCACATGGATCAACATGTCACAGCGTTGGTTGAAAAATGCATGCGGTGTCAACAGGCGGCAAAGATGAATGCCAAAATTCCGCCGGTTTCATGGCCCAAACCTGAGCATCCTTGGTCCAGGATACATGTCGACTTCGCTGGCCCAATAAATGGAACTATGTATTTAATTGTCGTCGACGCCTTTTCTAAATGGCCGGAAATCAGCCCCGTTACGCCGCCCACTACAACTAAGACTATACAGCTCCTAACTGAAATTTTCTCACGGAATGGCATACCAGATGTGATCGTATCCGACAATGGCTCTCAATTCACCTCTTCCCAATTCCAGAATTTCTGTCAACGGCTAGCCATTAAACACTTACGCTCGCCACCATACCACCCGCAATCGAATGGGCAGGCGGAAAGGTTTGTGGATACGTTTAAAAGAGCACTGCTCAAGTCAAAAGGGGAGGGGACGCCAGCCGAAACGTTACAAAATTTCTTGTACGTCTATCGGACAACACCAAATGAATTGTTACCGGAGCAAAAGTCCCCAGCTGAAATCCTGATGGGAAGAAGATTGAAAACGATCCACAGCCTGATGCATCCGACCAATGCACCCTCATCAGTAGAGACAAAGCAGCAAAGACAATCCGCTTACGAAGTAGGATGCCCTGTGTTTGCCCGCGACTACAGAACGAACCATGGTCCTTGGGTAGAAGCGAGAGTGGTCAGAAGGGTTGGTCGAGTTATGTACGAAGTAGAGGTAGGAGGTGATAAATGGTCACGTCATCGCAATCAGATACGCAGACGGCTAGCCCCAGATCGCCCATCAAGAGCAGAAAGCCTTCACCTTGACATCTTGCTTGATACCTTCAACCTACCGAGAGCCCCGCCACGAGAAGAAACTCAGCAGCCAGCTGTTCTTCGTTCCCGAAGGTATCCCCTCAGACAGCGGCGAACAATAGTCAAGATGCAAGTCGACCCCAGGAGAACAAGCTATTAAAAAGGGGAGGAGTGTTGGGGATGTTAGATCCCCAAAATTCGCATGATAATGCCGTATTTTGGTTTTTACGTTTCGCCAGCAGGGGCTGATCAAATGACCTTGAGATTTCAATTCCCACCAGGAAAATCAATGGCTGTGATTGGCTACAGTGTATTTTAGTATGCTATTTTCTTAACTGTCTCAAGGACGTTGTTATGTTGTATAAATAAACGAGAGTTGTATGCTTGATTGTACTGGGATTGCTGGGTGCTTGTAGAATATACTTTCTACGCTTACCAAGACTTCTGTTTTACCGTTTGGATTCAAGGTAGCCTTCCTGGAAGCTGGTAAAAGCATCGTTCGCGTTTATCGACTAAGGTAAACTCGTAATAGCATCAAGCATACTACTAAGTGCCGAACATATCAGGTGTCAATCACATCCAAAGTCAAGGGCGGCTTGGTCTGCTGATCTGAACGTGAGACCGGATTCTCATCCTTAGATGGTGCATATGACGAATGCTGTTGACTAGGATGTGAGAATGAGGTCTCTGATTTATCCAGCGTGGGATCCGAAGTAGCCTTAAGGATCCCTCTGGTAGCTTTGATAGGTCCAGCAATGGGTCTCGGATTAGCAAGTAGGGAACTGTCATTGACATGTGCTGGCTTGAGACGATCAGTGCTGACTACCATGACGCGGCGATGTCGAGCAACCTTGAAGGTCTTTTCGGAACGGTAAATCACGTGAAAAGGTCCTTCGTAAGGTTGTTGCAGAGGTTTGCGTACCGAATCGACTGAAATGAAAATATGCGAACAGGTAGATAACTCTCTCTCGAGAGCGACCAGGCGTTGCTGTATTGGAGTTGACATCGAAGGCAGTGTTCCCATGAATTCAGACGATCGTTGGATGCAGTCTGATTTGCAAAAATCGTTACTGCTGCGTGATGTGGGAAAATTCCCCAATCAGACGCATTGTTGTGCTACAGACAAGTTCATAGATACAACATTGAATATCTGCCCTTAAGCTCGTTCCGATAACCAAATGGACGACTGTAAGGTTCTATAACAGTTTTTGTTTTCGTGAGCCCAAAGAGCGTTTTTAAGTTGGCGATGAAACCGTTCAACTAAATTATTTGTAGCCGGGTGGTAGGCGGTAGTGCGTATGCTCTCCGTACTAAACAGCCGGGTTAGCAAGGAGAATAACTCGGACTCTAATTGTTGTCCCCGGTCAGTTGTGACAGTCGAGGGACAACCGTACTACGATATCCACCGTTCTACGAAGCGGTGAGCAACTGTCTGACCCGTAATAGAAGTGATAGGAATAGCTTCGTGAGTATGTGATCAAAACTATGCGATGGTGGCAATGGTCCTACAATGTCGACATTAACATGATCGAAGCGAGCATCGGGAGTAGCGAATGTGCCGATGGGGGCAGCGCATCAGCAACATAGTTCGACTTGCCTTTGATATTACGAAGGTCTGTCGTGAAGTGAGATATATAGTCCAAATGTCTGCACTCTTGTGGTGAGTAGCGGTCGGACTTTGTATGCAAAGCATACGTTAGAGGCTTATGGTCGGTGGAAAGGATAAAGTTACGACCTTCAACTGAGTGCCGGATATGTTTGATGGCACACTGGGCTACTAGCAGTTCGCGACCAGAATAGCTATATCTCGTCTCAGTGGGAGTAAGGCGTCGTGAGAAAAATTGGAGAGGCTGCCAACTTCCAGAAATGTTCTGTTGCACAACGGCTCCTACAGCAAAATCTGATGCATCAACCGCTATACTAAGGGTGGATGATGGGTCAGGATGGGCGAGAAGCGTGACTCTAGCGAAAGCTTTTTTAGTCTCTAAAACTGCGTTACGCGCGGCGTCGTTCAATGCTAGTTTACGTGGATTACCGCGAAGTAAGTCGGTTAACGGTCGTAACGGTTCTGCCGCGTAAGAAATAAAACGTCGTTAGAATTTAGTCAAACCGAGAGAAGCCTTCAGTTCCTTGAGTGAGGACGGTACAGTCTACTCCATGATGGTACGTACTTTATCTTCACAAGGTAGAATACCCTCATGCCTACTGATGTGACCCAAGAATTTTATTTCTGCCTTGCCCAGTTCACACTTGTCTGGGTTAACTACTTTGCCATTATCTGAAAAGCGTTGGAATAAGAGCGTAAGATGTTGATAATGTTCATCTACGTTTGATGATGCAAGTAGCAGATCATCAATATGGACATGAACAAAAGCAAAGTCTCGTACTCTGCTATCGATAAACGTTGGGAAAGTTTGAGCAACAATCCGTAATCCAAATGGCATCAGTAGGAACTCAAATGAACCGAAAGGAGTCATGATATCAGTTTTCTCAATATCTTCAAGAGCAACTGGGACGATGGGTGACCATGTGGTGTACCACATGATGAGTCACCGATAGATTCTCCTCGAGTGGTTTAGTTAGCTGCTGAAATTTTTCGAGTAAAGCGTGGAAAATTTCATCACGCGAATGAAAAACCCCTGTACTATGGTACGCACCTGTTTGAGCTCGAAAGCCCATAAATTAGCTGTTCGATGAAGTACCGATTCGCTGCAGCCTACGTGAATTGACTAGCAATTCATAGTAATGTGGGAAATCGATACCGAGTATGGCTGTGGGAACATCAGCATCGATGAACGTTCATACCTACTGTCGTCGGTTGCTCAGGTTGATCGCCAGCTGTCGTGTACCAGAAGTTGGAATAACAGAGCCATTCGCAACGCGTAGTCGAAGCATTGAAGCTTGAAACTTGCTGCTACCGAGTGGTACGAAAGAAAGTTGGGCACCTGAGTCAACGAGGTACCTAGCGTTAGTACGGATCTCGTGAATGTAAAATAGGCGGCCAACCTGAGGTGGGGAACCGACGAGTATGGTCGCGTCTACTCGTTGGCTTTGAAGTTTCCTGCCTTGTATGGGAAAGGGGGTCGACAATAACGGGCGCCAGACCTAAAAGTCTGATGGAAGCAACACCGGCCGGTGCTCGTTTCCGAAGCCTCCTTTTGGCGTGGCTTGGAAGATGCCGGCTGAGGGCTCGTAGGACGTGAGTTCAGGAACAGAAGAACGGTTTCGGAAATTGAGACGGTTGTGAATACAGCAACCCTGGTCTCGTTGAGCCTGAGTTTGATTAGCTTCGAGGTCCACGTTGGCTTGTGTCGCAGAGGCAACTATGCGGTTGTTTCGAGAGCTAATACGAGCTATTATCTTAGCTGCTATGATGACAGCCTCGTTAACTGGCGTATTCTCGAGCAGAACAGTAGTCGTTGGCTGTAAGTGGGCTGGTAAGTCTTCCAGCCTTAATTCTCTATGTCAGAGTCAGATGCCGTTTGTCCTGCCAATGACTGCAGGCGCGTGAGGTGGTAGCTTGGCTTAGCATCACCCAGGGGGCGACGTGCTAACTATGTCCTCAACCGTTCACCCCTCTGTTGGAAGAAATGTCTAAGAATCCCTTTTTTAGGACGATCATAGGCATCAAGAACTCTAAGAATGAGAAGGACTTCACAAACGGTATCTATGTGATCCTCAGGAAAGGGCTCAAGGGTGTAGGCAAACACATGCCGCTGGTTAGTGATGCGGCCGATCCAAAACTAAGATTCCGGTGCCGCAAACCAGACCTCTGGGTCGTGGGCAACAAACGCTACAGGCCGAAAATTGAGAACCTGTATCAGCCAAAAAATCCACACTTTTAGATTTATCTACCATTTTCTAACACCGTTGTAGTTGCTATATATATAAGAAAATAACGATATATCACACAACAGATAAAATAGTAGAAAAATCACAGACTCACCGAATTTAGGAGTACAATATAACAATTATTGTCAGAATTAAGTACAAAAATAAGTGTTTATATTTCAGCAAATGTGTTTGCTTCGTAAAAGTATACCACTGCACTATCCCATGTTGACCTCTTTAAACAAATAAACTTTACCCCTTATCTTAGAGTGCCGATTGATCTTATTTCGGCATTCTGTATCTTGAAAAACGATTAGGGTATTAGTATATCCTTTGTTTTTACTCTCTCAAAAACTAATAATATTCTTGGCCACTGTAAGAAGGTTCAAAATCCGCGATTAAATAAACTTGTGTTGGGATATCTTTCTTTTTTAGTTTGTTAATGACGTAATAGATACCTGAACAATCAATATTAATTACAAAATAAATCACTTTCAAGGAGAGGCTTGAGAACAAGATCCAAGGATTACCTACCATCCCTTTTATATTGAAGACTGTCGACTTTGCACATACATTGTCAATTGAGCAACTTTTTCGATCTCAGTTGTGCATAGTGCGCTACTTACGTACACGATGTCCAAGGCTACGGAGGAAGTAAAGGTTTCTAAGGGTATCCTGAAGAAATATAATGATCAAGCACCACAGAAGAGCTTTCAGTGGGATGAAACAAACATTCAAGCTACTTATCATCCACCGGATAAGACATATGGTCATATGAAAATTGACGAACCGAAAACACCTTACGTTTTTGACTCTGAAGATGGTTCTGTTGTTAATGCTGGACCTACTTTTACTCCAGAGGATTTGGCTTCTAGACTTTCTGCGGCTTCAAAGGATCCTGACCTACAGTGGGTAAGTTTCACATTTTTCTATCTGTATATCGTTTTAGGTTAACTAAAATATATTTCATACTACCACCCTGTGCCGCATTTCTCTAATATTTCCCTTAGTGCCCTTAAAATGCATTTGTTCTATGTTCTACTTATTTTATATCAGTATACTCGTAACCTGTCGGCGACAAATTTACTAATATTTCCCGTTTTTTCTAGAAACTTCACTTCTCAAATGTGTGCCGAATAGCACGTGATTATAGGACAGTTGGAGTAACAGTCTTTATTCAACTTTGTTCAGTTCATCCATACAATACGCTCACCCTTACCAGTTCGTATGTTACCAGTAACAACAGCAGTGTAGATACATCGATTTCGGAATCTAATACCATTCCAACTTTTTTCCAAACTACTGGGTTTACGAGGTCACTACCCTAGCTTAGTAGTTTTCTGGGGGTCCTCATCTTTGTCTTCGGCTGTTGTCCGTCTTAAAACCGTCCACTCACAAACCTCTGTGATTAGGGTCTTTTGGAAAGACGGTTTGTCATTTTTATCTTAGTTTTTGAATCGAAGTAGGTAAAGTTTCCAGTTTTCGTTGGGCCGTTGTCATTGCAGATACACAAGTAATAAATTATGAATTCTTCAGATTTCCTCACGAATTAGAAACCGGTCAGGTTATGAAGACGTGAGAACTACGAATGAATCATAGAAAACATATGGGTCCTTGCCATTTCGACGTATTAGACCATACAGCTTCTTGTTACTAATAATCTCAAGAACCGTAAGCATGATGTCTGCATATGTGTACACAACTTAGTTCAACAGTTAGTCAGTTCATACATTTGGGGAATATCATTTGCTTTTTCCCAATCCTATCCTATTTTAGTGAATCGACACCGTTAACCTAGTGCAGATTCATACCTCCTGAAAACCCCAGCGTTTTCACTGTTCACATTTCACATTGTAAGCAATTGCTGTTTTATCATCGTTAATTCATTAACAAGAATAGTCACATTAATTTGTGTTCCTGAATGTACAATAGTAATATAAAACCAGTGTAATGGGACTGAAGTAATAGAAGCATGGTTAACAGGCAAAAAATTAAAGGGAAATTATAAGGAAGCACGCTTAAAGCCTTCGAATTAGTCATACAACTGAAAAGAAGTTAATATAATTAAAGTAGTGTATTAGATAGTCATATCCGTTATATCTTGTATTCGGAAATCACTAAGCATATATGAAAACCTAATATATCTGTATTCAATACCAAAGCAACGTTTCACTTGGGAGGGAATGAGTGAAATATGTTATGAATAAATTTTCCCTTTTCCGTCTGAAATTGAATCTCACAAACGCTGTTTACAATTTATATAAGTAGTGAATCTATTTACCTTTTCTGTCGTGTTTATGCGTAAAGTTTACCTAATACCAGTATATAAGCTGGTTTGGTACTTTCCTGCGAACGTCTCGTAACATTTACCACCATATAACGGATTGGTAGGCGCTTAATAGTACGGTGAAGTTGAAGTGACGTTGATCCGAAAAAAATGTATTGGCTCTGTTTGTTTGGAACATTTTAATCACACATACTTGTCAAGTGTTCGTAAGAACTAGTGGTCAATTAAATAATCAATAAGGATCTAACATTAAAAAGGTATGTAATGTAGTGACTTACCCTTTTTTTATTTATTTATAAGAATGACCACCATGATCTACTAAAAATTGTTGCACAGTGGTTCCTATTCTTGTATGAAACGTAAAATAAAACCTTTAATATCCTTGTCGTATGTATTTAGATAAGTAGGACTAAGTTTGATTACAGAACGTTGAGATTAGTGCGCATCTTAGTATTAATTTGTCCAATCACAAATATAAGTACAAATTTGCACCATCAATAAGTACGTGACGCAAATGAACGAAGAGATGGGAGTGAATAATTAGTGGCTACAGAATGTCCGAATGATCTTTTAAACAGAACCACTTGAATCAGAACGTAGTTATGGTGTACATCGTTGCATTATTATATTGTTTTGTTTAAGTTATTTGCAAGAAATAGTTTTAATGACATGTATATCCCTCAATTCCTAATTTTGGGGCGGCCAAGCCAAAACATGGCACAAATATATGAAGTCACTGACAACTGGACTGAGCCATGTTGGTATGTGTCGACCACCTGGTTGGAGCCCGCAAGATGATAGTAACCGATGGTTAGAGACCTTGAATGACATGGCTCAAAACCGTTTGCAATTGCGCAGGTGCATTCATTCTTTGTGTTCTCTCAAATCGTAGCCTTCAGAGATCTTCATCACCTTTATCTTTTTCTCTTAAGTTTATTTTAATAGATTCTACTTCTTGAATAATATCGTCGAACCCTAAAATTTCCGATTGCATCTAATACTTCTACTACCTCTACAACCATGGGATTCGAAGTGACAATTGCATTTCTGTGCTAATGTGGTATGGCAACTTGAACTGATGTATGTACGCACGAAGTTCTATGTTGTTGTTGACTTATTCCTAATTTAACCGTTTTGATTTCAGCCATGTGCCACAAAACTCGACCAAGAGGAGGATGAGAATCAGAGAAAATTTCGTGAAAAACGAAAACAACATTACAATGAATTTTTGGCTGTAAAGCTAGCGAAAGAAAGTTTACAAAATGATGACGAAGAGGAAAATATTAAGAAGGAAGACGAAGAAAAAGATGATGAAGTTGAACATAACGTTGAGCAGGCAATAATCAATGCACGCTTAAATGCTGAGCTTTCTCGTTTAGGTAGAGACACAGAGCATCCAATCCCTCATATTTCGAAAAATCAGAGTTCTTCAAATTCTAATCTCTGAGTTTTTTAATTCTTTCCTCCTTACTATGTACAGATATTCCTCTCTACTTAGTTCACTCAGTTTCGGCCATTTCATGTTATGGTAACAATCCATACTACAATTATTTGTGTCCTTTTATTGGACAGTGTCCATACACTGTCTTGGAACTTATCTGTAATAAGCTATCACCACGCAGTTCGACAGATAAATTCAAAATGTCCATAATTCTTTGAATACGAAATCATAAACCATCCCTACATTGCAAAACAAACCATTATAACAGCTAATTACATTTGATTTTTTCAAACTAAGAACGTTTTGTTTTGAAATATTTCGGATTTCTACCTTAAAAGGCAATGGTTTGACATACTTCTGTGGAACAGAAAGATGTACCATCGACGTGAATAACTTAGTCCTACACTCCCGTTGAATAAGTGTTCGTCTTCAAGTTTATAAACGTCTTGCGGGTACAGTCGTTTAGTGGCCCGAGATTTAACTCCCATCTGAATGAATAAATGATAAGCCTTCTGTTTAGTTCTGTATATTACATCTAGACCAGCTCCATTTGAACGACGGTGGTAGTAAAAAGCCAAATAAAGATCTAGATGACCGAACTTGTTTCAGATGCTCGTTCATTCAGAAAGATGTCGAGATTAGCACTAGGGAACGCCGACGTCCCAACTCAGTTAAAATATAAGGCGTGTCATTATTTATAGTCATGATATATAAGCAAAGACGTAGGTACATACGACCATATACTCGTGCCCAAGGTCACGTATATTACTGACAAAGTGATTGGGAAGATTAGAATGATTCACGTGCCCAAAAATAAGAATAAATCGTGTGACGGTGCTAGTTTCTACAAGCGTATTCTACATCGAATATCAAATCAACTATAGTTTATATTGTCATTAGGTTCGTTCTCTACACTAAAAGCTTTTATCGTATAAAGAAAGAAAACTAATTTTACACTCTTGATCCAAATAGCTGAACTGAGTTCCAAACCTACTTTATCGTATACGTATATGAACCAGTCAATCCTCCAAACCTAACACTCAATGCGAAAGTTAGACGATATGGTTATATATGACTAGGAATATATCACCCAGTCTCCTTCAACAAATGTTTTTGAACATATATTGTCAACCGCTTTATTCAATATCACTTCCTTAATTACAGTAAGAATTCAACCCAAAATATGGATTATCGCATGAATACGTGTCGTACATCTATCTTAGCTGTAACAAATGAAATGCTGCAGATTGCCTGATAAACATCACCCACAAAAGTATCGATCCAGTTTCGCTCTTTCAACAATCTTTACCGTCGTACTAAACATATTTGATCTAGGAGTAATTATTTAGCAGATACCCGTTTCTATAGAGGGCGGTGAGGAAACGTACTGATGTTTCTACTTGAATTTTACGATATTAAGTTTCTGGCAAGATTGTAAGGCTTTTGAAAATGCCCATGAGTACATATATGCAAATTAGAAATATATTCTATCAGGTGACACTATATAATGTAGCTAGCTGCAGTATTTGCGTAGTTAGAAAATGTGCGACGGACAGCTTTAATCAAGAGCATAAATTAGTGGTCCATTTAAACTCTACAAATTATTTAATTCATCAGACTGTGGAAATAAATATTTTATCGAAAGTTCACAATAATGTTGAGCTAAATGGACGATAATATCGAAAATATTCAGAGAAAATTCATACCAAAATTTCAATGATATTATAAACTGGGAACTCGATGGGTGGTATTGAGGAAGTATCTACATTTATTCTTGTAACGGATTATTGTTACTTTTACTAATTTACTGGTTACATGTTTATGTGCTCGGGTTTGAGTCGCACTTAGTTTTGTGAAGACTAGTGCTGCTCGGCCGCATTAATCAATGTTTATGGGTTTTAGTTTGGACCTGAGAACTAACGATCAAAAACTGGATATTTCAAACACTAAATCACCTTCCCACCAACATGAATTGTCTTAGAATTATG
The DNA here is from genome assembly GCA_944470395.2 of Schistosoma turkestanicum. Classification (NCBI taxonomy): domain Eukaryota; kingdom Metazoa; phylum Platyhelminthes; class Trematoda; order Strigeidida; family Schistosomatidae; genus Schistosoma; species Schistosoma turkestanicum. The sequence continues at coordinate 41,521,476 of OX103979.1, read as the reverse complement.
TACTAAATCGTATAGAAAATAAGGATGTTCGAACTATGCACTAACGTTTTCTGGCCAGGGATAAGCCACAAAGTATGATCATCCATGGGAACTCTTTTATTCCTATTCGTTTCCTGATTTTAGGTATTTTCTAAAATCCCTGTCAAATCATTTCTCACATAGTATACAATAAAACTAAATCTTCAATATAATTCTAGGCATAAAATTCTTTACAACTATTTTGTTGCAGTTTGATTCCTCTCAACACGGCAATATAAGTGAATGATCTGTGAATTTTAATAGTTTTTGGCAAATAAGATATCCACTAATTAGAGGGCCGAAAACCCAGTTCTGCTCACAATCATGAAGGTCAACAAGATAGGCTACTAGTTTATTCATTCTGTTTTGCATGTTCTATTAGCAGCACGAAGCATGCTCTTTTCAAACGTACATCTGACCAATACCCTGCATGACTATCTAAGGTGAATACAAATTTACCAATAGTTCAATAACTTTATCCGACTGAAGCTGCTACATTAACGTGGTGGTCGGGCTTGCCTATCGTGATGACCCAACCGAGCTATATTGGCTGGAACATATGTTCCTGTACGTTCTACCACGCCAGGCAGGTCGATTGCAGAACGATGAGACTAAAAGCAGCTACTCAACGTCTGAGTGTGAAGTCGCACTGCTGACTGCAGAGGGGTGTGACAGCAGTAAGGTGTTTCCCTCGGAAACGAGCATCTGCGGCGATGCCACCTCCTCACAAGTAAAGAAGGGTTAGAAAAGGTCGACCCTAAAAATGTCACACCTCATCCTACCTCACGGATTCCCGTCTCCGGCGGTAAGAACTGTCAAATAAGGGCCTTTAAGAGCGGACCCAATACTCAAAAAACATTTCATAAAAAGGCTGTGCGTGAACGGCTTCAAACAGTTGTCCCCTGGACTCTGCGGTCACGCTCCCAGGTTTCTAATCCGCTTTCCTTTTCAGGTTCCTCAAGAAACACCCTTCCACGGTGTGGGCAGCCGGGAAGTGACAACCGCCTTCATACCCATAACAGCACGCGAGACCAAATTGCTCATAATCGAATCCTTCCTACACCCCCTAACATCTCTCTTATCTCTACGATTAACTCACATTCTTTAATCACACTGCACCGCTGATCCAAACGATGCGATTCCACGAAACGTTTTCCGTGGTCTCCTAAAACCTCATTTTAAATCACATGTTGGAGTATTTAATGTCTGGACATTGTGTCAAATAGGGAAACAGGCTTCCTTAGCTAGGACATTATAATCTCGCTCAATCGATGTATGCTGTGTCTCGGAAACGCGCATACATCCTAGTAAAACTATCAATCTGATTTCACCTTGTCAAAATAAAGAAGCAGCTCGATTTACTCTTCGTGTATCTGGAAGCCCTGATACTGCTTCCCGGGGTCTCGCTGGCGTAGGTATAGCATTGAGTCTTAGAGCTGAACAATATCTCCTAGACTGGATCCCAGTAGATAGTCGATTGTGCGCTGTCCGACTGAAAGGGACAATAAGGATTCGGAAAGATAGGGACACCGGTCGTTGCCTCTTTGACGTATCTGACTACGCTCCCACTGACTGCAGTTCTGATGAGGCTAAAGATGAGTTCTACAGAAATCTTTCGGACCTCCACCGAAAAGCTAGGCGCTCTGACATAGTAATAATGGCTGGTGACTTCAATGCTCAAGTAGGTAGACTAAGTGAAAATGAAAGTCACCTGGGAGGATCTTATGTTGTCGCGGCTCAGAAAACAGACAATGGCGACCGTCTGTTGCAAGTATGCTCAGATAACCGCCTAGTTCTAGCAAACACTAAATTTAGGCATAAGGAAAAGCATCTGGCGACCTCTAAAGTCGTCTCAACGTTGGACGCAACTAGATCACATCGCCATCAGCCACCGATGGAAGGGTTCGATAGAGGAGTGTCGCTCGTTCTGGGGCACATGTTTAGATTCAGATCATTCCATAGTGCGAGCGTGTATTTGTTTGAGGCTTACTGGATGAAGGAAAGACACCGTAAGGAAGCCTCTTATGGTTTTACCTAATGATAGCATAGCTAAGAACATATTTCAGGAACAACTCGAAAAATAGTTAGGCGACCATGTGAGCGATTCGCATCCGGAGGCAGGCTGCAATGATATCAAAAAGGCTGTGGAAACAACAGTGATATCTGCTAGTAAGGTTAACCATAAGGCTATAATGAAGCTGTGGATCTCAGTAGCATCCACCGAACTGATGGATGCTTGAAAACTCGTGCCACCTGACTCTGAACATGATGAAGAACGAAGTCAGCTTAAGCGCAGGCTGATAAAAAGCCTACGTGACGACCGTGAACAGTGGTGGGTGGCGAAAGCGATGGGAAAGGCAGCGGCGACTGGCAACACCAGATAGTTGTTCTGCCTAATCAAGGAAAGCGGTATTAGGGATCCGAATGGGAGTGAGACTATCTCGGAAAAGGACGGGACTATTATTCACTCTCAACCAGGGAGATTGGGTCGATCGGTACAACACTTCAGGAACCAGTCCAACTAGCCTTCAGCCACATATTAGTTACCCACGATATCCAGTCATCCCGAATGGCAAATCGATTTAAGTCCTCCGAATCTTAATGAAGTTGAAAAGCGATAGGAAATCTGAAGCGAGGGAAGGCAGCAGGACCCGATAGATTGACGCCTGAGATTTTTAAGGACGGTGGTCTAGTTTTAGCAGTCAGAGTGAGTGAGATCTTAGTTAGAATCTGGGAACTAGGCGTAATACCATCTAACTGGTCTCAATCACTGATTGTCCCAATTTATAGGAAAGGACAAAAGTCTTCTTGTGACAATCACAGGGGACTAAGTCTAACTAATATTTCTATATTGTTAGCCTCGATAATCCTTAGACGCGTAACTCATGAAGAGCAGACTGGAGAAAACCAGGCTGGTTTTCGACCTGGACGTGGTTGTATAGACCACATCTTCACACTACGACAGGTCCTGGAACACAGACACAAATTTAGGCGTCCAACAACAGTTGTCTTCGTGGAGCGTAGGACGGCATTTGACTCTGTGAATCGTGAGGTTCTGTGGCAGTGTCTTTCATTGAAAGGTGTAACAAAGAAATACATTAACTTTATACAAGCTCTCTACTCCAAAACTACTACTTATGGCGAACTGTCATCGGAATTCTCTACATCAAGTGGTGTCCGTCAGGGATGTCCACTTTCCCCATTCTTGTTTAATTTTGTCATAGACATGCTGCTAAACATAACATTATCTTCGTCCGACTTTTGAGGAGTCGACTTTCGACCAGAAAAATCACTTACTGACCTATAATATTCCGATGACATAGTTCTATTTGGTGAAGACGCTGACAAAATGCAGAGTCTTCTGACTACCCTAAGCAACAATGCATGTGTGTTCGGGATGCGGTTCTCACCCTCGAAATGCAAAACGTTGCTTCAAGATTGGGTTGCACCGGCACCTGAATTAGTGATAGGGAGTTAAGTAGTTGAACGTGTTGACCGCCTCACTTATCTCGGTAGTTTCATCGGTGCTGATGGCCTGGTGACTGACGAAATCTCAGCAAGGATACAGAAAGCTTGATTGGCTTTTGTCAACCTACGTCACTATACGTAGGTGAGATATCCGCTTGCTGACTAAAGGACGAGTGTACTGTGCAGCAGTTCGCTCCGTCCTACTATACGGATGCGAAACATGGCCGTTAAGAGTAGAGCAAATTCCTTGGGTTACTAGTCTTCGATCATAGGTGTATCCGAAGCTTTGCTCGTATATCCTGGGATGACTGAGTAATCGATGCTGTCGTTAGGAAACGAGTTCTAGGTGTGGATGGCAGATCAACAGATGAAGTATTGAAACTTTATCAGTTGAGGTTGTTGGGACACGTGTTATTTATGCCTAACCACCGACTGACTCGACGAGCTATGTTTTGTGGTGTAGGAGTAGGTTGGAAGAAAGCTATGGGTGGCCAAACCAAAACATTGCACAAATCCTTGAAGTCACTGACAAGTGGACTGAGTCATGTTGGTAGATGTAGGCTGACTGGTTGGATCCGAGAGACGAAATTCACCAATGGTTGGAGACCTTGAACGACATGGCTCAGAATGTTTCGCGATGGTGCAGGTGCATCCACTCTTTGTGTTCTATGAAATTCTAACCTTCTGAATTCCTCATAATCTCTATCTTTCTCCTTCTAAATTTATCTTACTGAATTATACTTCTCGAATCATATCTTAGCTCCCTAATCTTCTCCATTGCTTCTAATACTTCTACTATCGCTATCACTCATGGATTTGAACTGACAGTTGCTTATCTGTGCTGATGTGGTATGGCAACCTGAACTGATGTACTTATGTACGAAGTTCCGCGTTGTATATATCTGTCTGTCTGTCTATAACTTTATCCCACTGATGCTTCATAATGCCTTTAACTTGAATTTTATGATGACCAAGTGTCTTGATTATCACTCATTCGTATTCACTCGGTAGCAGTAACTTGAGTCACCTCTAAAACCTTATAAGTCCACAACTCGAAGGCTTGTTTCTCCTTACCCTTCCTCTAAATGCAGAAGTTTGTAGCTGGCCGCTACAAAATTAGCTATATTTCAAGCAGTCATAGTTTTAAAATGAAACATATTAGACCACATCATACCATCGAATGAGAAAACGCATTTACACACATACAAGCCGAAAGTGGCTCAAAGTGGGGGAGCATCTGAATGATTAACCGGCAAAAGATTAGAAATAGTCAGTCATACACCAGTCGGTAGTTATTGGATTAATCGGAAGATATATATAATCTACTTACTGAATAGTTATAAAATAAGTCTCTTACACGATGATTATCCATAAATCAATCCTGGAAGTTACCATCCCTCTAATCCTTTTCTTGATATAGCAATAAGTAAATGATATCGTTGAATGGACACAATATGTTTATTTCATCAATTGAAAACATTAGTTTCTTGATATATTTTATTATCCATCTACAAAATTATGCAATATTATTTCTTACATTATTTACTAACAGTTACTTCGAAAATGCTATTTTTAATAACATCATAGTAATTTAATTTGTATTGATTATTTGAATCTTACCATTAATGTTTATGATTGCACTCGATCAGTCTATTCGGCATATATGAATCCTGTGTACATTGCTCCGATATTGTCATTAGGTTACACGCATTATTAGCAGAGATGGACAGCGACTAGCAGTGGAATCCAGAACGATCATCTTCCCATTTTTTTTATTGCAGAACTGAATTAAGTAGGTGTATCAGACACAAAGTCTTCATAATTCCAACATGATAACTTGGATCACAATTCAGTAAAGTTCTGTATTTATTAGTTTACATTGTCTTATAGATAACCTCAATCGAGCTGCATAAAATCGATAATTAGTATTTTCATTACTACAGTTCACTGTATGGAAATTTCAGTATTTTAATACATTCTACGATGGCGAAATAAGGTCTCACGGTTTACAAATAACCGTTTCTGGCAAAATACATGTATGAGAATATCAGTTTTCTTTGAAGATCTGTTTACAATAAACCAAATCATGTAGTTGATTGCATCAAATCGGTAAAAATGTTTGTATTTGTCGTCCTTCAGAATGTAAAGAATGAATTTTTTTAAAATTTAGGAACTACTTTGTGGCAATCAAAACTATTGAAATAACTAAATGAAATCATGATGGCTCTTCTATCGCCAAATGTGGATCAGAAAACAACACCCCATATTTGGATACAAAAAATTATACTTTAGAAATAATGCAGTTTATTCCATGCATTTTCTAAACAACCTCTAATTTAAATGGAAATTCTCTTATTTCGTACTGATTGGTACGATGGTAGAACAAAACTATCCAATAGGTTTAACCCAGTTACGTGGAAAACAGGTCAAAGTCTATTGCGAAAAACGAACAAGTTAGATTTCATTGTAATCACGAACCGATTCAAGTTAGACTACGATTGAAGGGAGGTACTGAACGGCTGTCTCGTTCTAGTATGAGACTCATCATCACTGTGCATCCACAACTCTGTACGTGGAAATCAAATCTAAGACGTTTGGTGTCGCGTGCAGATGCCTGAACTCTAGATCACTGAGACAGCACGCAACGATGTTAATGGCTAACTCCAACCAATCCTCGACAGTGCGCAACCGCGTCCCATTAAATTCAACAGGTAACAGCCCCACACAGTTTAGCTCCAATGGTCACAACCATGACAGGTTGAATGTTAATTCTTAACTTACCCATTTCTTGCCAACCACGGACAAGGTTTATTTATTTACTATTATTATTATTATCATAGGGACTCATGGTGTTTTAGTAGAACATTCGGAAATAGTAAAGATATATTTTTTGATACCTGTCGAATGTATTTGTTATCAAACTAGCTCCCAGTCTACAAAATTTGCGTTTAAAACATGATGAAACGTTGCATGACTAACTTCCTATACATGTATCCCTAGACAAACTGTTGTAGACTTGGAATCATTAATTTCTTAGTGGGCATGATTTGATTTGATCAAATAACGAGGGGAAATTGTAATAATTTGTCAAGGTAATAAAAAGTGATTTCTTTATCATACAAAACCAGTTTATTCTACTGGAAAGATATGAACTTTATTTATTTATGCAGAAAACTCCTTTGTACTTTAGTAACAGACATTCTTTCAGCTTCACCACATCAGACATCATTCTGATACACTACTGAACGGATCTGATTTTCCTTGTCGTTCTTGACCATCGGTTTGAACTTCCATACATTTTTATTCATTTCCTTTAGTATATACTCACTGTTATATAATTAACTGAAACTAATTTTTTTCCATTTGTAAATATCGTTTTCGTTTTTCTAGGTAAGCTGTGTTGTCAACCAGGGTAATTTAATATGGTTACAAATGATCGGCATGTTTGACTGGAAAATTAGTTTTTGCTTATTTGAATCTTGTAATTTCCAAAGAGGATAAAATGAAACAAGATTGACTTTTGGAACTTTTCTCTATTGAATTTCGATAGTTTTATCAAAGTAATAGTAAGCCACAATTTACTAAAATCTCAGCTTTTATTTTTTAACACGATCAAAGTTCTTCCATATTTAATAAGTTTGTGTTGTCCAGTTGACACATTTCCATCCATCGGGAAATATATGTTGCTTCTGAAAATCGTTATCAGCTACTGGATACCTAATTTTTTTTAACTACTTAGTTCTGAACTATGGACATCTGTACACTAAGGAAAATTAATTTCGCTACAAAATATTCATAGATGAAAGAATAACTCAGATTTTAATTGGTTAGTTTGGCGTGAAAATGCAGGCTTAATCATTACGTTAAGGTTCGCTGTTTTTCTGTTTGTCGAAATATGATTTAGATATATTTTTCCCAAATTTCATCTTATTTTGAGGACACATGCTAAGTAAACCTAATTATAAGAGTTCTGTGTTTCAAACACTTTTAGACGAATAACTGAACCGATAGTTTCATGTTTCTCTCATTACTTGTTGCTCAGTCCCACTAGTTATCATCCGGTTCAGCTGAAAATCAGGGTTTTATCTTCTGATCAGCAGAATTATCCAGTGAAATAATACAAAGATTATCTAAGAAGCTGTCGTAGTACCTCACATACATTTGAGTTGGTTCATATTTAATTTGGTTAAGCTCTTCCCAACTTATCTGACAGACAGTCATTCGCATAGCAATAACTTATGTATACCACCGACTTTGCTTATTGGCATGATTGTATGAGCACGTATGCTTAAGTATTGTTTAACGTCTCTTAAATATTTCGGTGACTCATCTATTTTCCTACATATATATGTATATATGTACATTCAGTTCTATTCTCTGGCTTGCTGACTGGGGACTCGCTAGTTTACTCTTTGGCACTCGCTCATCATTTTGCTTCATATGCCTTTGGTTTTAGTAATATGTGCGTGGTGCAATAATAAACATAATCAACACTTCGTCTTCTGATTTATACATCATTGGCCGTTATCTAGTAACAGTTATCAGGACGAGCAGTATACTAAGTCTAAAAATATTTCGCATACCGACGGCCACAGAATTGGTGAGCCCACATCCACAACACGGATAATTATGCTTGAAATTTATGGATATTAGTAAGTGGTGGTATTGAAATAGTCATAGATATGTATCCGATAGCTATACTTGGGAAAATGATTCAACATCACACAACAGATGATTTGAAATCGCACTTCGCTTACTATAAAGCGATATTAATCTTTCTGATTTTGTCATGTATATCATCCGAATTATGCTGAAGTCATACACGTAAGAATGGATACAATAATTTTTCCCAACGAACTAAAAGATTATATCAAACAGATACTGATTAAGATGTGTGATAAACTTGCTTAAAATGTTGTTCAGAGAGATGAGTTTTTGTAAGTTGCTAGGACATAGTAGAAAGGAAATCCTGAAACTCGGCTTTGTGATAGTTGATAATGATAATCAAGGTGGGCTTTTAATATTGCGGAAACTGGTGATTACTATCGGGCTTGATTCCATGTCGCTATTCAGAACAGGGTTAAACTTTGGTACTGAAGTATCAATGATGACTGACCGTTGAACAACTGCCGGTGTCGTATTTACCTTTCTCTTTAGTTCACATCGAATTGTTTCTGAGTAACTTGACACCCCGTGAGCTGTGCTGAGAAGCTGAGTTTCATGCTACGGTTTACTGTCCAATACCTGCAACTACCAAACATCTGTTTTCCTTTTCTGAGTTGAAATCCATTATTAAGAATTGTATTTTTGCTTTTATTACTGTCCTTTAGTTTATCTAATAACCCACTTAAATACTGGTACATTTATCACAGTATATTTTCTAAAACATTGTTAAACACTTGGAACCAATATTAGTTTAATTTAATCATTCTACATATAATGACAAATGAATCATCGAAAAACATGTAGGAGAAATATTCTTCACTTAATTGGTGGTTCTACAACAGATGATTTGTACCATTAAAACCATCACCATAACAGGTATCAAAGCAAAGTACTTTCTAAATAATGATTAGGTAATTCAACTCTCATATTGTCTTTTTTCCAACTTTCACTTGATGTATGATAGAAAGAATAATAATGGTTTCTGTTAAAAAAAAGTTTTGTGCAGATTTTTTGGCTAAAGAAGCCAAGGAGGATAGTAAATATTAGGCATAAATAATTTTCTAGGCTTTTTTTATTTACTCAGTGTTGAGAAGCTGGAACCCCTAAAACAAATGTAAATATAAACGATGCCAGTGATCAGTTACTGAGTGAGAAAGATTTAACAATCGATCACGAAAACAAAGTGGATAACTTGTTCTCTTTTAAAAATCGTGTTGTCTAAAATTTTCGAATTCAACTTATCATTTTTAGGAAAAAAACCATCCACTCTAAACAAATACGAAAGCAAGTAACGAAAAGTTATCGAAAATTAAGTACAAATAAAAGGAAATAGAAGAGAATAAATGTTTAAATTCAGTGAGAACTTATTTTCGAAAATTTAAAAGTACAATGTTGAATATTAATCACAAATAATTGAGCTATCTCAAAAACGAATTCATATGTCATAAATATACAATGAAAGGAATTTATAACAATCTTATTCATATTCAGTATTTCATTTTGACGACTTACAGGAACACCGGAAACTCCATTTAACAATGCTGGTGTTTACTAGAACTACACTTGGTAATTTACCCATTTTTTAAATATATTCACACTGTATGATTCGGATCCGCGTAAAATGTATCACTTATTTTTTCCACATTGAAATCATCAATCAGTCATTGTTAGAACACCATTAGGAACCTGGAAGCACTGGACAGCCATTTCTTCCTGGTATGGGACTCATCAACAGTGCGCATCCACGACTCCTGCTACTCACAGGATCCGAACTACGCTGGATATCTGCTCAGTGGTCCAGAGATTAAGTGTTCGCGCGCAAGACGAAAGGTCCTGGGTTCGAATCCCTTGGAGCATGAATCGTGAATGCGCACTGATAATGAGTCTTAAAGCAGGATGTAATGGCCTTCCAGTGGTTTCAGGTTTATAATGGTGGTCTAACGAAAACTGATTGATGATTTCAATGTGTAAAAAACACTGATCTCCATAACTCTAATTGAAAGAATCGAAGTTTTTATTGTAATCGACCGTTGAGCATCTCATATAACCTAGCTAAAGAGTTAACACGATTGTGCTAAACCAACTCAAAGTTCAGAATAAACATTGTTCAGTTTGTATACTTCTTGTATATTAATCAAAGGAAATTTCCTAATGCTGCTACCGAGTAAGTATTCCACTCCATTATTCGACTGATCCCAATATTATTCCAACCATTAACCGTTAATCTCTTCGTTTGTAGGGAAAATTTTCTTCAGTACACTAATTGCTTTTAAATATAGCGTTCTAGGACAAATATCTGTATGTAATTCCTCCATGGAATATTTAATTAATTCTTACAAGGTATTGTTATAAAATGCACTGTCTTATCCATTTTTGTTGTTACTATTTATGATATCCATTTCACAAAATTTATCACATATTTGTAACAATTTTGTAATATATCAATATGCTGAAAGTGATCATAAAATAAGCCCCAGCTTAAAGGTTTAATATGGTTAATGCAAATAAAATGTAACATTTAAAAGAATTGGGACATATGTTTATAAGGTATAATTCGTGAAATGTTCTGATTGTTATTATTACGAAGCATATAATTAGTTCAAAATGCATGATTGGTTATGAAATCATTGTATAGAACAGTATCATAAACAGAGCATACATTAGTTTTCATACATTTTGTAAGAATAACGATAAAATAATTAGAATGAAAATTATAGATAAGCTGAGTGAATTGCATTACTAAAATGACATTTTTTTAATGTAAGTCATTTTTATTGCCATAGAAGGTACACTGAAATGTAAATTACTAGTTCAGTTATGTTTTACACCATTTTAATGTTTATTATTAACTGGTAGTCATTGTTATTGTTTAGGAGAGTAATGCGTTAAGAGACTATACAAATGCATCTAAATGAAACAAATTTGGTGAAGTGAAATTAATGAGGATGACTTATTCTAAACAAGCTGTTGCATCATATTCATACGCGTCACTTATTTCTCGGTTCTTGTTACCGACAGAGATTTGACATGTATTTTTATGAAATAAGCTGATAAACTAGCATTTCAGATCCAATAATTTTTAGATAAAAAGAATCAAGCATCAACTGAATCAAGAATGAAAACACAATGTTATCCGATTCCAGCCCTGTTACAAAGTCTATATTAATATTCATAATTAGAAATTTAAAAAATGAAAGTGGAAGCTAAAAAATGACAAACCAGTAAGACATATTTCCTTACATATGTTCTTGATTATTGCTGAACAAACTGATTTACAGAAGGTAGTTTTAAAACTAATCTTGTGTTCTGCACGATTTACTTAACTTTATCGTTAATTAAGGTAAGCATGTAAGTTGAGTGACCATCATGATCTTGATCATTGATATTCTTTTTACACAATAAATATTAAAAATATAGCCTTAGCCAACTAACAAGTTTTCTAATCAATAATAGGCGTGGGGAATATCTCTGTTTCGCAAGGTACTTGTTTTGCTGATAGATACTCAAATGTATAGCTATATGTATAAATATATAATTATAACTTTATTTTCTAGTTAACTTCGTCAACAAGCGGGAATTCTGATTGTTTATTCTGCACTTTTACGGTTATTGATAGCAATTTCTATGTGATAAACAATATGAAATAAACATCATAGTTAAAGTGGATCATTTTTTATTTTACTTACTAAAGTGAATTTTAGATTGACACTGTCAGTTACCAGTTATGGATATTTTAAAATAACCGGATCACACCCACTAAAGTATCAAGTATGAGAAATTTTAGTAGGTTTGAATCGAAGCTAGCTGTTGAATCCAGGAAAGGAGGCTTCATCATATTTTCTTTATGTCTTCTGAACGTAGCTGCATCTGATTGTCTATGTACACACTGAAATTGGAACTCAGTATCCTCAACGATATATTTGAAGTCCTTAAGAGTAAACGTTATGCACGTTAAAAAAATGTTAGTGACTGTTTGAATGTGATAACTCAGTGGGTAACTTATTGGAATATGGAACAGTAAATTCAGTATGAATATTTGTAAAGAGGTATAGAGGAACACTCAGATGTAATCGAATTATGTGGTATGTCCATAAAAACTGATAAAAAGTTAAAACGGGATCATTGTGATATTTATATACGACAGTGATTTCTTTGTGTATTATTATTCTGCACCCGCCTTGACTTCAAAAAATAATATATAATAACAAGTAATTCTTCCTGAATTCAGTGCTGGTTCACACGTGACTACTAGAGTATGAAACGGATATTTCTCGGTATTACTAGTTAGTATACGGGAAACAACCACTCTTGATTGTCACACTGGTGTCGCAACAGAGCCAAACCACTGATATTTGGATATTAATTAAGTTGGGGACGTCTTTAAAGACTACATGAAGCGATTTGAAATCTGGTTCTTGACAAGGAAAGATATTACAGATGATAAGGTCGCAGCTCGTTCCTTGACATTTATTAGCAAAGAGGCGTACAAACTGGAAAAGATTCTGGTTTTCGCAAAACACTCAATCTCATCGCTATATGAATCTCCCAAAATTACTACTTAGTGATACTCAGTGTTTTAGACTTAAATTAAAAGGTGAGGTCGAAATTCCATAAGACGGTGAGACAGAGTGGTCAGAAAGTAAGAGACTTTGTTTTAGAACTATAGAAACAGGTCACAATATGCAATTTTAGTGACCGGTTAACGTTTGATGGCTGGAATAGACACTGAGAATTTTGAAAGGAAATTAACCCTGAGACCTAAAAGTTCATTTCAAGAAGTCAAAACATGTATTAACTATGAGTCAGTGAGCTAAGATGATATCCAGCAAGTGAGAATTTATGAAGCTTCGCTCAGTCGCTGTGGTGAGTTAGATCATTAAGGTTGACCACATTCACGTTTAGTTAAAAGTGTTTTCCATTCCTGTGAAAACATGAGGAGCGATTCATCAAAGAATTACAAAAGTGAGAACATGAATGGTGTTTATCGCGTGGTAAATTACATTAACGTTTCTCATGTGTCTCTCGGTATGATAAGTGCTTGTATGGTAAAACTGGACATATAAAGTCGACGCGTAGATTAACTGTTCATTTCACTAATAGTGAGGATAAATCCTGTGATTTTGATATTCCTAACTTTAGTTATTCTAATAATCACACAAACTCCCAGTAATTCATCTCATATTCAGAAACGATTACATTTGTCTAATGGTTCTTTTCATGATTTTATTATTTATACTGCTAAGAAAAAATTTATCATTTCTTTCAGAATGTTGAAATCATTATATCCCTATGCTATAATCAATCCTTCTGAAGTTTCCGTTCTGAGTACTGCAGGTCAAAAACCTCCTATTCCTGGATATTGTAATTGACTGATCAGATGTTTTAAGTCTTCGACTAACTTGTGAATTCCCTATCTAACTTTAGACCATCTGTCCTGGGACTAAAAAAATTAAGAATGTGTAGTGGTATACTGTTACAAAGATAACACAATTGCAGAAATCGAAAAATTTATTATTGTACCTAATTTTAATAATAATTTTTCGATTGTACTCCTTTTGCTTAACTGTTCTAAAGACTATCTCTCGTGCGCCAAGCGTATCATTCCCATTCCGCTTCTCTCCTCGGTGGTTATTGGCCGCTTCTTTATTCCACTCTTGATATTATTTCGATATCACGAGGCCACGGACAGACATACCTCTTCATCCAGATACTGTCATCTCTCTGACTTCTGGATCTATTGGTAATATCACTGATAACAATAGTTATCATCTCGCTAATAATGCTAAGAAGGAAACATTCCCTATTGACTAGTGATGGTTCTGAAGAAATGCTTTATAGCTTGTCGACTACAGAGTCAAAGTGCAGACGTTTTTACCGAACTACGAAACTTTCCTATTCTGATGCTCAGGCAGGAAACATGGAGATCTTGAAAAGAGAAATTATTTCTATTACTGCTGCTAAATTAAAAATATTATGAGGAGAGTAAATGAAGTACTGTTTGTGGACCCCTAAAAGAAGCAAATCAAGGCACGACGATTGCCAGACATTTAATGTGCCAAAAACAATCCAGATATATGACAACAAAATGGTTATTTGAAATCGGTGTCATCGCGGTTTCTATTTTTATAGCAAATAGTTCCTTTTACAAATTTTGACAGAGCAATGAGAAGAATGTGATGTAAATACGCTTTACATTTTGAGCATTCTGGTCACAGTTATACTTGTCAAAGCATTTTAAATAAACGGTCAGTCAAAGAAAAGTTCAGTCAGTCATTTACAATGAAGAACTTCTTGCGTACGTACATCAGTTCAAGTTGCCATTCCACATTAGCACACAAAGATCAGATTGTCAATTCAAACCTCATAATAGTAGAGGTAGTAGAAGCATTTGTGGTAAAAATAAAAGTAAATTAGTAAGCGAAGATATCATTCGAGAAGTATATCCCAGAAGAATTGACTTTCAAAAAAAGAGAGAAACAGTCATAAGGAATTCTGTAGATTAGAATTTTAGGGAAGATAAAGAATGGATGCCACTGAGCCATTGCAAATGATTTTGATCCTCGTCATTCAGGGTCTCTAACCATCGATTAATATCATGTCACAGATCCCAACTAGGTGATCTACTCTTACCAAATTTGCTTAGTCCACTTGACAGCGACTTCATGGATTTGTGCTCCGTTTTGGTCTAGCCACCTCTAGCTTACTTCCAGCCTACCCCTACACTGCTAAACTTAGCTTGACGAGTCAGACGGTGACTGGCATCCGTAACACATGCCCCAACCACCTCAAGCGATGAAGTTTCAATACTACTGGTCTGTTATCCTTACCTAATACACTTTTCCTAACAACAGCATTTCTTACTGGAAACACAGAGGATATACGAGCAACGTTTTGAAGACACCTGTGATTGAAAACCAATAACCTACGAATATCCTGTACTCTTATTGGCCATGTTCCTCATCAATATAGTGTGATGCAGCGAAATGCTGCCTAGCAGACCAGTCATTTTGTTAGCAAACGAACATCTAGCCTATGCCATAAATGACGCAGGTTGGTAAAAGCCAACCGAGCCTTCTGTATACGCACGTTTTCTTAGCGTCTTCACAAAATAGAACTATGTCATCGGCATATTCTAAGTAGAGAAGTGGATCTCCTGTTAAAAGTTTAATCCGTGAAAAATCGTACGAGGTAAGTGTTATTTCTAAAGCATGTCCATGATAAAATTGACAGAGAGAGTGGACAACCTTGACGAAAACCAATGGTGTCAATCAGTTTCGAATACAGTTTTCCATTAGCTCTCACTCAACTAGTGGTTCTGGAGTTGAGAGGTTGTATGAGGGTGATGTACTTCCTTTGTAATCCTTTGAATGACAGATACTGTCACAGGACCTCACGATCGACAGAGTTATATCCTGTTTTTTGTCGAGAAATACTAGTATTTTGGGTCGTCTGAACGGGTGTCTGTGTTTTAGGACCTGACTTGGTGTGAATGTCTGGTCTGTACCTTCACGTCCAGATAGAAAACCAGCCTGGTTTTCTCTAGTCTGCTCTGCACGAGCTCCGGTTGCGCGTTGAGTTGTTATTGGAGCCAGTAATTTAGAAACTATTTATACGTTAGACTGATTCATCTGTGATTGTCACAAGAAGACTTTTGTTCTATTTCATAAATTTGGATAATCAGTGAACGAGACTGATCATATAGGGTGACGTTCAGTTTCCAAATTCTACCTAATATCTCAGTCAGTCTAAATTCTTGAGATAGTGTAGAAAATTGGTAACTCAGGTGGATGATTGTAGTGGGGTTTCGTTCTGTGCGGCGGAATTTTCGGTTGTGGAACTTTCATTGATCGTCCTAACAACATCATCAGCAAAATTTCCAGATGGAAATGAAATATTAGAATTTCCCTACGTTCGACCCATAGCTTATTCTATTAAGCTCGATCATGATTGGTTGTTATGGACCTTAAAATGTATTTGTTTGCACCTTTATTTTGATTGTAACCCTCTTTGATCTGTTTCTTGTTCCCGTATAAGGAATGAATAGAATTTGGATAGAACTGGAAAGGGCGGCCAAAGACAAAGTAGGTAAGATGATACTGGTAGGTAGCCAATGCTCTACGGAATATAACAGGCGTAAGTAAACAAAAACATATTTACTTGGATCTGAAAGATCTGTGTTCTGTCGAGTTGAGTTTGACTATGATCACCACCACAGACCGATTTAGTGCCACTTGTCAAGTAAAATCTTCCCGTAGGGTTGAGATAAGAAAGAAAACATGTTCGGATAGCAAATGTACATTTGTTGGTGATCTCGTGGTATCGAAATAATACTGAGATCGTGCCAAGGCAAGACTAACTTGCGTACGTGAGTGAGCTCAAGATCACAGGTAACGGAAAATGTGTTTTTTGTACAAATAAACATAATGCTACAGGAAAGCAATCACTGGTATAACTAGATATAGTAATAAGTGTTCACCAATTGCATTCTCTTCATAAAAGTAGATCCCCACAGGTCTAAGTAGGCCTATGGTCCGGTTGGGTTGAATACCTTTGGCTTAGAAGACTTACGCCCATCTATTGAATTCATACAAGTGATAGTACAGTTTCATCACTGCCATATACGTTCATCGGCATCATAATATTATTTCGTGCTTGTAAATTTCTCAACATAGAAAGCAAACGAGGTATACGATTTGATAAATAACTCCTCCGAATAAGAAACATATTATAAGCTAACAAACACTATTATCCAGTGCACCACAGTTTCTGAAAAAAAATGTTCATTTACTTACTGCATAAATTTGCTTTAGGATGCAAAATGATTTACTTATTAATACTTCAAATGAGGCAGTACATCATGCTCAATGAAGCCTATGGTACTTTTTCAAGGAAAACCTAGATTGGGCAGAAGCTATGTGCTTTTAACCAGCCGTTAGACTGTCAAACTCTATCTGGAAAGGCTGATGAAATATTACAGGTAATGCTTAGCATTAGCCTATTCATAACATCCGTTAGGATAACTGGAAGACAGGAAAAATGAGTCAGCAAGTTCAACATCACTTCTGACCAACATTAAGATTATGATTGATGGATAAACGAAGCTTAGTCAAACAAGGTCAACGTGAATCAGCCTGTTGGTGGTCATACAACACTAAAACCAGTATGTTTGTTCATCAACGAGACCTTGAAGTCTGTCTTCTCAGAATGAAGTGATCATTACATGTCTCAAAACGAACAGAGCGAACGACAACGCTCAAAAAACAAGTATATGTGTTCTTTTTCACAGTATATACGGCACAATCGCTACAAAATGTGTGAACTGTTTTAGGTACTTCCATTTCTCCTTTACTGTGAAAAAGTTTCTAGGTCAGACAGTGATGGCAATAGCCGTTAGTCTTCAGACTTCCATTAGATTCTTTTACTTCCTGGACAAAACTCCTGGTCGTAAACCTTCATTAGATACTAGATTCGAAGTCAGTTATTCCAGTTTCTTCACCTAGGCGACCCGATATGAAACGTGGAAAATAATCTTTAAGTGCGGTTAATTAAATTGACATAAAAATGTTGTAGGTGCAAGTAATAGATAAGACCTCAGAGTTAGAATACTGTTAAGTTGGGCGTCTTTTATCGTGGGTTGTCGATTGAGGTCATCCGACATTTGTGTTCGTTCATTTTGGCCTTGCTGTCGTTGTCTTACAGATACACCTGTTTCGGCTCTCATAATATCTAATTTGACCAGAGAGAATATTTTTCTCACAATACCAAGCGCTTCAACTTAGTCCTCATAGTTTCTACAGTTCACAGCGATCATTTGCGGAGACTTATTAGTCGTGAGGTGTGATGGACGGGGCAGCCGATAGACGCTAGTTGCCATGGTTTTTTAAAGATCTGTACTATATAAAAGCCATCTCCATTGTTGCACACCGTGTGTATGAGCTCCTTTCAGGTTATCTATACCAAGTGAGGCAATTTTTGAACTAGCATAGTGTTTCGTCTTTGGATGTCTTTTCATGTGCTTGCATAGGCTCGTGCTGACCATGGTTTATCATGCCTGACACATATCGAGGGGGAAGGTTTAGCCAAGGTTCTCTAACATGTTAGGAGGACTTTTTCTGTGATTTTTTCCGGGTTAAAGTTTACCATTTATGAAGGGAATTTTCATTTAGCTATATAGTGACTCATGTATAGACTGCATAGTTTGGCCAGAGTATTAATCAATTCAAGGATACGAAGTATTAATCCTACTGTTTTTATCATAGTTAGATCTATTAGCCTCCGACACTGGGAAATCAAAAAAGACTGGCGAATTTCGTCTTATGTCCTTGTCCCTGATATGTGGTGGTTTGAAGTTGAGGTGTTGCGGTTAATGGAGCGGTTGTCAATATGTAAGATCTGGTAGCATCGCTATTAATGAATATGTTACTAAAGACGTTTGAGAGTGAACAACGGGGTGATCTGTAAAAATAAAATATGCGAGACATAATATTTGAGAGGGGAAAATCATGACAATAAATGGAGTGAATATTTATTACACAAGAATAGAACCCGAATGACACCAGAAAACGCTAAGTTATCTCCGACCGTCCCAGTAGGTGACTTAACGTAGACACAGTAACCCTTACCCATACATTGTGTTTGTTAGTGAATAAATGTGAGTATGTCGCTTTTGAATCAACTACGAAGAGAGCAGTTGTCGGAAGGCAGTTAAACCTAACGCACCGTGGTTCCATGTGATATGATTGTGTTGTCCGTATTGTTACTCTGAATGTTTAGCAATCAGTATAAACATAGTTTTTGTCCTTGCGAACGTCTAAATCTCTCAATCTGGTATAGGAAAATGAATTTTTTACTGTCGAAAGTCAGAGGAAAACGAAGACTCGTCAGTTTTGAAGAGCGCGCGTCGCATTTAATAGTTAATGAATAACTATAACGAGAAACTAATTTGTGACAAATTCATAGTCATACAGAAGTATACTGTAACGATAACAGCACAGAGGTATGGTCAAATTACAAAGACCCTTCTATTGTCAAGGATATTTGTCCGCCCACGTCTAAGGGTCGGTTGAGAGAGCGGTTTTTGAAGCTCTGTAAATTACCTTCAAATGTATGGAGGTTGACAATCAAAAGATCGAGCAGGATAACGAGGTGTCATCAGAGCTGTCTAATACTGGGGAAGTTTTGTCACAAGACATTAGTGATAGAAAGGATGAGGACGAAGAAGAAGAGGAGGAAGAAGAAGAAGACAAAATTGTAGAGAAATCTCACAACAGCCGTTTTCATAAAAGAAATAAAAGATTCCCGAAACAAATCGAAGGGGTTGATAATGCATTTGTTGCAATAGAGCCAAAATCTGGAAAGGAAGTCATTTGGAACGAATGTATTCTACCTGAGAAAAAAACTGACAAAGAAGTAGATATCACTTTTCAGTGTTAATACTAGATACCAGAACAGATACCTTTCATTGATCAAAAAACTAAAGAAAAATTCGCACCCTTTTCTCGTACGTTTCCTAGACGCTTGGGTATCCAAGACGGAGGAGGGACCACGCAAGCTTGTCTTCATCACCGAGCGTCTCGATGAGTGTACACTGAAACAATTTTTGTGCAATTCTGCGAGGAATAACCGCGTTAGTATAATAACTACACTTATGATTTTTTTAGTTGTGGAAGAGACATGTGGGCCAGCTCCTTTCTGTCTTGATGTTCCTTCATCGCCTTGGTGTCGCGCATGGAAATCTGACTAAGGAGTCAATTTATTATCAAAACTCGGGAAACCTGAGAGTTGGATTGTGTAAGCTATAATTCCTGGTTATTTGTTTGTGTTCAGTCGCCCTTGGTAGATGTCTGGACCAAAAATCTGAGACGTTTGATGTATATTCTCTTGGTGTTGTCTCTCTGGAGGTAGACGAAATAAATTAATGCATTGTGTTTTTTGAAATGATTGTAGATTGCCGTGTGGACTCCCACTGAGTTTCCACCAAATACAGACTTGAGTGAAAGGTGTCAACAAATGCTATCGCGCTTAGATAACAACAGTCAAAAAAGCTTTATTGAGGCGTGCTTTGATACTGGTTCTACAACAAAAGGTCTTATCAAACGACTACTCAATCATCCGGCTGTTACGGAAGTGCCAATCCTGAAGCTGTTATCGGCCAGAATGATTGTCAACTCAAGTAATGTCCCATCTTACTGTGATGTGTTGTATTAAGCTTACATAATTTCCATGTTTCTCGGTTCCCATCATCAAGCCCTAATACTTTTCTGATCAGTGTCTCTTACGAAATTTTTGTGTTAAATATTTTCCGTTTGTTATGTCTCATTAGCTCTAGTTATTTTTATATGTTACATGCATAGTTCAACAGAAGTCAGGTTCGGACAGTTGTGCTGATTATCCTGTTTTGTTCAGACCGTAAAGCTCTTAAGAACACTGAGTTGTCAGCCGAAAATTCAACCTCCCTAGTTTAATTTATTCAAATTAGTGGCTTCAATTAGTCAACCGCTAAATTTTTGGTTTATAAGATTACCCACCTACCATTAGGTTTTAGAAGAATAGTTCCACCGGATCTAACATATTGACTAATTTTGAAAATTAGGATCCGTTTGTAGATAAAGAGTAAATCAGTATGATGCTCTGACTTTTTAAGCCATGTCACCCGGAAATCTCCAACCCCTTAACTGAGTTCGATTTAGATCAAGTTTATCAACAGTACGGCAACAAGAAATGTGTCAAATGAAGAGTTATGTTTTCTGGAGTAATGGGACAACCATATAACAACTACCAACCTTAATGAGTATGAATAATCAAAAGTATTATTCAAACAATAACGTTTACCGAAACTATATTTTGTCAATAATGGAGACCACAACAACTCTGCAGGATTGCTATTGACATCTATTGTGAACTATGGGAAGTCTTTGTGATCATACTCAAGGATTTGTAGGCCAATACAACTACTTTTTCTGACGATGCTCGTAAATTGGTTGACCATCCATTTCTTTAATCTTGTTAGCAAACATCGTGCGGTGTAAAAGTCACTAGCATCTAATCTTTAAAACGTACCCAGGCCATTGACGACGGGCCTCAAATGTTCTCAATTGTCCAAACGCACGTTTCGGCAGATTGACATTACTTGTACACTATCCACGAAGTATAAAAACTAGTCTAACATTCTCAGTTCAGAAAGGAAAAGGTTCAAGAGCTCGAAGAACTACTATATTATACCCGATTCTTGTAGATTTTTCATAAAGTTACCAACATCCCTTTCCAGAGTTCTCAGTTTGAAGTGCCTTTACAATTGGACTTGAACAACTGATTCGCTGATTGTTTAATTACAAAAGGTTTTATCTTAATAAATGATGACCATGTATAAAAGTTTAATTAAACGTCTATTCCTCTTCTCATTATTTAGTTTCTATTGGTTTTAATTAGGATTGGTGTTCCGTCGAATGGTAAACTAAATGAAATTAGTATGGTGTGTAACGAAAAGCCTGCCGAAATTTAATAAACCCTAATCATTAGCATTAGCAGTGTGAGGTGATAAAGGTATGCGGGGATAATAAGGTTATTAGGAGATGAGGGAGGGACTCAATCGTGAACAAGACGTTTTGTTAGGGGTTAGAGAGCGTTTGATACTACACCATGAAGGTAAATTTCTTCATTGAGAAACCTGAAAAGAAAGCTGCGATAGTGGTTATCTGAATGGATCGGGAGCGTAACTATAGACAACGGGTCGGTTGAGTCATCACGATAAGCAAGCCCGACTACCATATCATGATAGGAGCTACAATAGGGAAATTGCCAAGTAATAAATTGTGGTTTACTTTCCTTGCTCAGTTGATCCTTTTTGATTCTAGAAGGTTGTGTATATAGAACGATTTGTAATGCAAAATTATGTTCATATTATAAACAGATATTCCCGTCCTCATTCTACGATAATATTAAAACTACATAGGATATGGGCTGATCAAAAGCCACTTATTTCATTAAGGAAAGTAATAGTACATAGATGTCCAAAACGAACCAAGAAATTAGATATGAGCAGTAAACTTGCTTTATTGAGTATAGATGTTGATTCATTCAGTAAATCATTGTATGTGTACATCTGTGTACTTATTTTTCAGTGATTTCCGTTTCCAATGAGGATGGTGGTACGAATGAACCAACAGGGTTTGTCAGTCTATTAAAAGATTATCTCAGTCGCTATGAAGATGAAACTGTTATTATGGAAGTTCATTTTCCGCATGATGATTTAGTGAAGTCTAAATCTTGGAAGGATTTCCGATCAAACTTTACTCTTACCTCCAAGTACCTTGAAGACGTCAGGTAAGCTTTTTGTATTTATTTCACTTTTGGTTTTCCCTACATCTACTGCCCTATTTTAGTTCACCAACTTAGCATACTGCGATATATAGTTGGTTTCATAGTTATCATTGTTACTCTATCATGAAAACTGTGAATCTCTGCAGTTGTCTGTAAATTCGGGTCATGCTTGTTGTCAGCAGAAACTCAATGAAGAGATCGAGCAATAACTACAAAAACTGTCCAGTTGTAAACATGTCGAACTCATTTCTGAGGACTGAAATTATTGAAGACTGTCATAAAAATATAGTCGTCATTGCTAAATTACTCACTGTGCAGTGGAATTTTTTTTTATCGATTTGGAATTACCTGTTTCGTTCACATAAGTTTTAGATGTAATGCTCTCTACTTCATTATTTTAAGTTACTCCTTTTTTTAAAAAAATATGAACCAAAAATGATGGGTTTATTGGCCAAAGTTTAAATATCTGTACTGAAAAAATCTTATTTCAGTTCATACTCATTATGTTCAAGTTTAGTCGAACGGGTAAGTGATGAAAGCCTTTAGTTGGAGGCAGACAGAGATACAAACAAAACAGAACTTTGTACGTATGTACGTCAGTTCAGGTTGCTATGCCGCATTAGCAGAGACGCAACTATCAGTTCAAATCCAATAGCAGTAGCAATAGTAGAAGTATTAGCAGGAATGGAGAAGATGAGGGTATAATTCAGTGAGATAAATTTAGAAGGAGAAAGATAGAGACTATGAGGAATTCAGAAGGTTAGAATTTGAGAACGCAAAGAGTGGATGCACCTGCGCCATTGCAAACGATTCTGAGCCATGTCGTTCAAGGTCTCCAACCATTGGTGAATTTCGTCTCTCGGATCCAACCAGTCAGCCTACATCTACCAACATGACTCAGTCCACTTGTCAGTGACTTCAAGGATTTGTGCAATGTTTTGGTTTGGCCACCCATAGCTTTCTTCCAACCTACTCCTACACCACAAAACAGCTCATCTAGGCGGTCAGTGGTTAGGTGTACGTAACACGTGTCCCAACCACCTCAACTGATGAAGTTGCAATACTTCATCTATTGATTTGCCCTCCCTACCTAAAACTCGTTTCCCAACGACAGCATTGCTCATACGGTTGTCCCACAATACTCGAGCAATGCTTCGAAGGCACCTATGATCGAAAATCAGCAACCTACGAATTTGTTCTACTCTGACTGGCCATGTTTCACATCCATAAAGTAAGACGGAGCGAACTGCTGCACAGTACACTCGTCCTTTAGTCAGCAAGCGGATATCTCACCTACGCCTTAGTAACGTAAGTTGGCAAAAGCCAATCAAGCTTTCTGTATCCGTGCTGAGATTTCGTCAGTCACCAGGCTATCAGCACTAATGAGACTCCCGAAATAAGTGAAGCGGTCTACACGTTCGACTACTTCACTCCATATCACTAGTTCAGGTGCCGATGCAACCCAATCTTGAAGCAACATTTTGCATTTCGAGGGTGAGAACCGCATCCCAAACATACTTGCATTGTTGCTTAGGGTAGTCAGAAGACTACATTTTGTTAGCGTCTTCACCGAATAGGATTATGTCATCAGCATATTCTAAGTCAGGAAGCTTGGCTTCTAGTAAAACGTTCACTCCTGAAGAGTCAGACGATGATAATAATAAAAGCATATCTACTACAAAGTTAAACGAGAATGGGCAGAGTGGACAACCCTAGTAGAAAGCCTGTATAAGGTTATTGTACTTCTGTGGTACACCTTCTAATGGCAGACACTGCCACAGAACCTCACAGTCAACAAAGTTGAATGCCGCTTTAAGGTCGAGAAATACTAATATTGTGGGGCGTCTGAACGTGTGTCTTTGTTCTAGGAGCTGACGTGGTGTAAAAATGTGGTCTATAGATCTGTAGATCGTGAGGTTCTGTGGCAGTGTCTGTCATTGAAAGGTGTACCAAAGAAGTACATTAACCTTATACAAGCTCTCTACTCGAACACCACTGGTCGAGTGAGAGCTTAGGGCGAACTGTCAACGGAATTCCTTACTTCAAGTGGTGTCCGTCAGGGATGTCCACTTTCTCCATTCTTGTTTAATTTTATCATAGACATGCTCCTAGAAATAACCTTATCGTCGTCCGAATTTTCTGGAGTAGACCTTTTACCAGGTGGCTCGCTTATTGACTTAGAATATGCCGATGACATTGTCCTACTTGGTGAAGAAGCTGACAAAATGCAGAGTCTTCTGACTACCCTAAGCAACAATGCAAGTATGTTTGGGATGCGGTTCTCACCCTCGAAATGCCAAATGTTGCTTCAAGATTGGGTTTCATCGGCACCTGAACTAGTGATAGCGAGTGAAGTAGTCGAACGTGTAGACCGCTTTACTTATCTGGGGAGTCTCATCAGTGCCGATGGCCTATTGACTGACGAAATCTCAGCTCGGATACAGAAGGCTCGACTGACTTTTGCTAACCTGCGTCACCTATGGCGCAGGCGAGATATCCGTTTGCTGACTAAAAGACGAGTGTACTGTGCAGTGGTTTGCTCCGTCTTACTTCATGGCTGTGAAACATGGCCAGTCAGAGTAGAAGATATTCGTAGGTTACTGGTTTTTGGATCATAGGTGTCTTCGAAGCATTGCATATCATGGGACACCCGAGTGAGCAACGCTGTTATTAGGAATCGGGTGCTGGGTACGAATGGCAGGTCAATAGATGAGGTGAGGTGGTTGGGACATGTGTTGCGTATGCCCAACCACCGACTACCTCGACGAGCTTTGTTTTGTGGTGTATGAATAGGTTGGAAGAAAGTTAGGGGCGGCCAAACCAAAACATGGCAGAAATCCATGAAGTCATTGACGAATGGACTTAGCCATGTCGGCAATTGTCGACTACCTGGTTGGGGTCCGCGAGATGATAATAATCGATGGTTAGAGACCTTGAATGACATGGCTCAAAATCGTTCGCAATGGCGCCGGTGCATTTATTCTTTGTGTTCTCTCAAATCCTTACCTTCTGGATTCTTGAACACCTCTAGTTTTGACTTTCTAAACTTTTCTCATTTAATCATACTTCTTGAATAATATCTTCTAATCCTAACCTATCCGATTACTTCTAATACCTTTACTACCTCTTCTACTATTGTATTTGAATTGACAGTTACATCTCTGTGCTGATGTGGTATGGCGACATGAACTGATGTACTTACGTACGAAGTTCTACGTTGCATCTGACTGACTGACTGGCTGATACAGCCACGTCCAGGTCTGAAACCAGCCTGGTTTTCTCTAGTCTGCTCTTCACAAGTTTTGGTTAGGCGTCGGAGTATTATTGAGGCCAATATTTTTGATGCTATATCAGTTAGACTTATTCCCCTGTAATTGTCACGAAAGGACCTTTTTCCTTTCTTGTAGACTGGGACAATCAGTGATTGAGACCAGTTAGATGGTATTACGCCCAGTTCCCAGATTCTAACTAAGATCTTACTCACTCTGACTGCTAAAACTAGACCACCGTCCTTAAAAATCTCAGGCATCAATCTATCGGGTCCTGCTGCCTTCCCTCGCTTCAGATTTCCTATCGCTTTTCAACTTCATTAAGATTCGGAGGACTTAAGTCGATTTGCCATTCGGGATGACTGGATATCGTGGGTAACTAATATGTGGCTGAAGGCTAGTTGGACTGGTTCCTGAAGTGTTGTACCGATCGACCCAATCTCCCTGATTGAGAGTGAATAATAGTCCCGTCCTTTTCCGAGATAGTCTCACTCACATTCGGATTCCTAATACCGCTTTCCTTGATTAGGCGGAACAACTGTCTGGTGTTGCCTGTCGCCGCTGCCTTTCCCATCGCTTTCGCCACCCACCACTGTTCACGGTCGTCACGTAGGCTTTTTATCAGCCTGCGCTTAAGCTGACTTCATTCTTCATCATGTTCAGAGTCAGGAGGCACGAGTTTCCAAGCATCCATCAGTTCGGTGGATGCTACTGAGATCCACAGCTTCATTATAGCCTTATGGTTAACCTTACTAGCAGATATCACTGCTGTTTCTACAGCCTTTTTGATATCATTGCAGCCTGCCTCCGGATGCGAATCGCTCACATGGTCGCCTAACTAATTTTCGAGTTGTTCCTGAAATATATTCTTAGCTATGCTATCATTAGGTAAAACCATAAGAGGCTTCCTTACGGTGTCTTTCCTACGTCCAGTAAGCCTCAAACAAATACACGCTCGCACTAGGGAATGATCTGAATCTAAACATGTGCCCCAGAACGAGCGACACTCTTCTATCGAACCCTTCCATCGGTGGCTGATGGCGATGTGATCTAGTTGCGTCCAACGTTGAGACGACTTTAGAGGTCGCCAGATGCTTTTCCTTATGCCTGAAGTTAGTGTTTGCTAAGAATAGGCGGTTGTCTGAGCATACTTGCAACAGACGGTCGCCATTGTCTGTTTTCTGAGCCGCGACACCATAAGATCCTCCCAGGTGACTTTCATTTTCACTTAGTCTATCTACTTGAGCATTGAAGTCACCAGCCATTATTACTATGTCAGAGCGCCTAGCTTTTCGGAGGAGGTCGGAAAGATTTCTGTAGAACTCATCTTTCACCTCGTCAGAACTGCAGTCAGTGGGAGCGTAGTCAGATACGTCAAAGAGGAAACGACCGGTGTCCCTATCTTTCCGAATCCTTATTGTCCCTTTCAGTCGGACAGCGCACAAGCGACTATCGACTGGGATCCAGTCTAGGAGATATTGTTCAGCTCTAAGACTCAATGCTATACCTACGCCAGCGAGACCCCGGGAAGCAGTATCAGGGCTTCCAGATATACGAAGAGTAAATCGAGCTGCTTCTTTATTTTGACAAGGTGAAATCAGATTGATAGTTTTACTAGGATGTATGCGCGTTTCCGAGACACAGCATACATCGATTGAGCGAGATTATAATGTTCTAGCTAAGGAAGCCTGTTTCCCTATTTGACACAATGTCCTGACATTAAATGCTCCAACATGTGATTTAAAATGAGGTTTTAGGAGACCACGGAGAACGTTTCGTGGAATCGCATCGTTTGGATCAGCGGTGCAGTGTGATTAAAGAATGTGAGTTAATCGTGGAGATAAGAGAGATATTAGGGGGTGTAGGAAGGATTTGATTATGAGCAATTTGGTCTCGCGTGCTGTTATGGGTATGAAGGCGGTTGTCACTTCCCTGCTGCCCACACCGTGGAAGGGTGTTTCTTGAGGAAGCTGAAAAGGAAAGCGGATTAGTGTCGGTCTTAGAAACCTGGGAGCGTGACCGCAGAGTTCAAGGGACAACTGCTTGAGTCCGGTCACGTACGGCCTTTTTATGAAATGTTTTTTGAGTATTAGCTCCGCTCTTTCAAGCCCTTAGTGGGCACCTTTACCTCCGGAGACGGGAATCCGTGAGGTAGGATGAGGTGTGACATTTTTAGGGTCGACCTTTTCTAACCCTTCGTTACTTGTGAGGAGGTGGCATCGCTGCAGATGCTCGTTTCCGAGGGAAACATTTTACTGTTGTCACACCCCTCTGCAGTCAGCAGTGCGACATTGCACTCAGACGTTGAGTAGCTGCTTTTAGTCTCATCGTTCTGCAATCGACCTGCCTGGCGTGGTAGAACGTACAGGAACATATGTTCCAGCCAATATAGCTCGGTTGGGTCATCACGATAGGTAAGCCCGATCACCACTTCAGGTACGGTCGGGTTAATTGGATATTGGAGTTTTATATCCTACATTTATTAAGTAGCATAAGAATTGCAAATGCTTCTTGTTTAAAATAAAGTTGATTCCTCAGTGAATAATGTATATAGTCTATAATGTCCAATGCAGTGACATTGAAGGCATAAATCAAAGGTATTGCCGATATTTATTGTTATAATTTAGTAGAAAACCGGTATGATAATCTGTTATTCATGACATTGTTGGTTAAATATTACTGAAAGCTAGATATAACTGGTCCTTAATAGTTTGTTCGTTGTCATCCGTTAAACCCGTAACTATTCATAATGTTTCACTTTTCTCAGAAACCTTTATTAATGGGTTTCCTCATGACTCAAGTGTTCCCATATTTTTAGCCTTATTTTCTTTGTTTTCACGTTAGGAATGGATTCTATCCGTTATTTGGATGCCACTGGGATGCTTACCAAGGAGAAGAGGAAGATAGTACATTTCCTAACTATTCAGGAATATCAGGGTTCCCTCCTAGTAATGGTCTGTCAGGTGCAAGTGGCTATGTTAAAAATGATCCATCTGCTTCTGTTGGGAATTCTTCTTGTACATCCGCCACCCCAAGCGCTTGTGGTTCGTGTAAAAACTCTACTGCGTCAAAAATTACAGATCTAGCTATTGGCTCACAGTTGGCTCCAGAGGATCTGGTTTTTATGCAGTCTGAAGATGCTTCAAAAGGTTTGATGGTCATTTAGTCTGTTTTGTTTGCTGAGTTGGTTGTACTTGTAAAACTGTGTATATAAGTATTATTTATGTATAATGCATAGACTATTTTCATTTGGAAAGTTTGCTGATAGATTCTTTGTCGTGTCGACTATATCATCAATAATAATGTGCATATTCATTTCGATGTAACATTTTACTTCATATCTACCAGTTTTGACTTCGAATATATGCCTACTCCCATAAACGTTTTTTTGGTCTTCGTTTTTAGGTTGCTCTTGCTTCAATGCCTGTACATCCCAAATAAATAATACTAACTACATCCCACAAATCGATCCTAATTGTTCATCTAAGGTGATAGATAACGACTTAAAAAGGGATGATGTTTCGACTAGAGCTGGTGAGGTTATTGGTGTGGGTTCTATTCCAAAAACTGATGAAGACATTCATCTTTTGTCTAAGGCAACGCCTTCATTGAATACACCCCGACTACCGGAAATGGGTCATGCAGAACTGAAATTTGCAGATAAGCCTTTTGGTAAGAATCGTTTAATTTCCCTAATTACACTCTGTTTGCAAGATTCTAATTACAAATGGAAGCGTTGTTTGTAGAATAGTCGCTAATGTGCAGTTGATTTGGTTTTACACCTCCACTAAGGATGATTTGTATAGAAATTGGTGCATTCGAAAGAAACAGCTACTAAATATATGACAAACTTTAATCTTCGTAACTAGCGACCTAATAGCATTCTAACTCGTAGACTTAGCTATTATATTGACATAGTGGATATGAAGGTGCTACCTTGATTCAAAATGAACTAGAACGAATGGCGAAAGTAGGACTGGATCGCTAGGCTCGGGGAGTGATCCTCTCAAAAGCCACTTGTCTTTTTTGAGGAGTTTAGGTAATGTCCCAGCCCACGTACTTAGGAAAAAAGGATACCAATGAAGGAGACGATCACAAGTCACTTATCTGGCATATTAATATTTAGAAAATATAAAACTGCTTGTTTTATGATATTCAATTTTTCCAGTTTCAATTTGACGCGTTATTTTGTTTTATTTCCGTGTTACTGAAGCGAATTTCAATCTTTAACTTAACCGGTTGTCGATTTAGAAAGCTATGTTCTATGTTCTCTGTCTGTTCAGGATAGACGCCTTGAAATGACATTTAAACTGTCCCATTTCTCCGACCATGTCGATCAAATTGCCTTATACTTGACTAATTTCCAAATGCCATCATTCCTCCAGTTCTGCCATCGATAACGTACTAGTAACAGCCCTAAATGAAGTATGCGGTGATGGTTTGAATCCATTTTTAGGAAAAAGGCTTCTATAAACCTCAAGGATTCAAATAGCGTTGTATTCCTGCATGGTAGAACACGTGCTATCCCAGTCTCAGCCAGTCGGCAGTCAGTATTCTTAAGTATGGACCGTGCTTTTCACCTCCTGAATGCCAAGCACTTTCACAAGATTAATGGAATCTTGTGTCTCTATTCTCATTTTTGGTGAAACGACGGAAACAGTTTAAAAGTTGGTATATCTGTGAGCTAAATGAGTGCTGTAGGTTGCATAAATGACGGGATCAGTATGTTAATAGTAAAAGGTGGGGCGATTTATGGCATTCTAGGCTACCTTTGGCGCCGTAATGATGTTATTGTGACTGTGAGGCCGTCTACGTATCGGTGAAATCACTTCTTTGTGCCTTTGAAACCCAGGGGCTTCCAAGTTGTTTATTATTTGGAAATTTTGGAACTGAGTGGAAAAAGCGGAGAAATGGTCAGTTTACATGTCCCCGTGGTACAATAAAAGAAAGCTGTGTATGACTGACATCTATCGGTCCATTAAAACACCCAGGTAACTAGGTATCAAACAACTCGGTGGTTTGAGAAGTTATCGATCATAGCTTGAAATTGAAGTCAGTGGTGATCCTGTTGTGATCTTTCTTACTTTCTTTGTAGATATGAGATGAACCCTAAACGAATAATCATTTCTTGGTTGTATTTTTATCTTAGCCCTGGTTCAACACTATTTTTGTGCACTCATAAATTGTGCATCTCTTTTCCGCTTCCTTTCCTTTGCAATAATATCACTTCATTTTTGTGATGCATTCTGTTTTTGGCGCCTACTGTACCAAAATGTAGATGTTATAAACAAAACAAATAAATAGAACCCAACACACTATTTAGTAGTGACGAGTTTCCTGGATACTTTTTCTCATTTTGACCTAAATATTATGTAAAACACAAGGATGGTACATTTTCAAATACTCTGTCAGTGTTCGTTTATTTTCACGTATACATCGAATGCAGGTTGTGTGCAGTTCAGGTGGCGGAAAAGACTTTAGTGTCTGAATAGCCACTAATAATTGTTTGCTGTAGTTCCATTGAAAGTTTCACTTCGCTCTGCTTTCAAAAACTTGTAGCAGACTCATATCATACATTTTGATCATTGAGAGCATACACCACAAACGTATACTAGTTTGGATGGCTGTAGGAGCACAACTGCCATGGAACAGCTGAGAGTGGGTAGAGTCCACCCTCACTCTCGAAATGCTCCCATATAGCCATGTATACATATTTAGCCACTACATTCTAGCGGCAGAGGTGTTTTTTACGTAAGTGAAAGGACGAAGAGCGAATGTTTGGCTCTGTAACCGGGTTAGTGAGTACGAGGCAATCACCTAGGGCATCTGGGAACCCTGAGTGCAAACCAATAGCTCCAGTATCCTGACGGAACGAATGGCGTACGAATCTGTCGTTGGTGACTTGCTACCATGGAACTGCATCTCCTGACGTTGCTCTACTATGGATTAGATAATTGGGTGAAAGGCTTGAGGTATGGCTCTCTGAAAATACCAGTTGTTTGGGTTTGGGCGTCTGATAGTAACCCAAACGACTCACGAATTCGATGATTTATGGTGCATTAATATTTAGATGCACCCTTTGTACCGACAATTATGCTTTTCAATGAATAAATACCGCGAGTGCGATACTCAACGGTCATATAATACATAAAGATTAATATATTTTCGAAAACTTTAACTACCTCAAGTTATATATATATATATAATCATTTACCTGATATATACAAAAGTGTTGGCTCGACTAAACCACTTACTCTCAAATGTTTTATTTCTATATATCAGGATATCTATTTACTAAAAGGATTATTCTCCAAAAGTATTCATCAAAGAAAAGTTAATGAACATTTTCAAATCCCTCCAGAAAGTTACTTCCAGTGGAATAAAGTTACTACCAATTTTGTCCACTGTTCCAAACCATCGCTATATTGTATCAGGTTTAATAATAGCTATTGAATATCCTGATGATTGTGCATAAATTCTCAGTGACAGATCAGTCACCCAATTCGATTGGATCTGTGGTCTCATTTCTAATGAAATATAAGTTTTTTACCATCGTGATAGTTTCAAGGAACGTTTTAATGCATACAGTTTCAAATTTTATTAAACTATTTCAAATTCAGAAAGAACATTAAAAAACATCTCGAGTTTCTCATCATTTATTTTGTTACATAATATTATAAGATTGTTATTTCTTTAATAGTATTCTAAGATATACTGTTTACTTTTACTTTGGTTTCTTTATGCCAGCTTCAACCTTAGACTACGTAAATGAAACTGTAAGTTCCAAGTATTATATATACCACTTTTCCCTTTTAATTTATTTTAAACTTTGTTATTAAGTTTTTGTCCACATCTATTCAAGTGTAAATCATTCACTTAGTTCATTGATTTAGAAACTGATCTTTAGGGGATATCTGAATTGCGTAAGGGAAAGTGACGTTACTTGACTACCGTAAACCTAAATGGAACAGGGTTCGAACTTGAGATATATTGATTGGCAGTCATGTACTATCGCTCCGCTGATCTGTATATATGCTAAAATTGTTTTTCGTGTAATTTATTTTGCATAAATTTGTTTATAAAAAGACTGTTACAAATATTCCTTTCCCATAAAATCCAAATTATTCACTGAACCATCTATTTTTATGTAGTGTCCATCTCTTAATAACACATGTTTATTTTATGCAGTGCTTTCGGACTTCAGCCTTATAAAAATACTTAGAAGTTGAGTAGTTTTTAAACCACTTGATTTATTCAAAAGCTTGCTGTAATCCCATAAACTTCTTCAATCCTTAAGGAACAAAAAGCGATTTCGTTTACTCATCTGTATTACTGAATACCAGGTTAGATAAAGATGCCAAACCAATAAATGAGTTGATTGAAACGTATGCTACGTATGTCCAACCACACTCTACTTCAAACTCTGTTGTTTAATGATGTAGGAGTGCGTTGGTAGAAAATCAAAGACAGTCGAACCAAAACGTAACATAAGTTCACGGAATCATTTCCGGTTGAACTTAGCCTTAACTAACTTGGATAGGTTAGGTAACATGTCTTAGATCGTTCATATGGCACAAATGCATTCTCTTAGACTGCTTATTATTTATTTTTATTACCTATATTTTGTATTTTTCGAATCCATTTTTCTCTGATCACATTTTGCATACTTTATCTTGTTCCCTCAAATTCTAATCTTCGGAATTACCCATTATCTCTATCTTCTCTTCCTAAAGTTATCTCACTGAATCATACTTTTTGAATAATATCTTCGAACCCTAGTGTTTTCGGTTACCGCTAATACTTCTATTACCTCTACCACTATGGGACTTGAATTGACAGTTACCTCTCTGTGCTAATGTGGTACGGCAACCTGAACTGATGTACGCACGTACGAAGTTCTACGTTGTAACTGACTGACTGAACCACTGATACTGTTACTATATCTATAGCATTTGTCTTGTAAATTTCATATTGATGTGGCAAATTGAACTGATGTGCTTGTGTCAGGTGTTAGTTTGCTTGTGACTGATATATCTTGACACATACTTTATAAACTGACAAAACAGGTTACTGGTTAATCAATTGTGATGATTATTATTTTGCTGCTATGACTTATTGGCATCAAATCGAAAACTGCGTGATAAATCATTTTTATGCTCCTAATGATTTGGGTGGTAATATCATTCTGTTACCTAAGGAAAAACGGTAACTTCATTAGTATTCAAACCGTAGCGACATTGTAGGTGGGAGTGGCTAATGGTACTATCTAGCTAGTCAAACCGATATACGTAGTGTGAATAAATGAAGCCGATTTTGTAAAGCTGACTAATACTGCAATTCTATTGACAGTTAACGTCATATACTAAACTACAAACCGTTTACATTTGTTTTCACATAATTGCTCAAGTGATACTAGGTAACACAAACATTGCAAATTCACCAATCCGGTGCGACTAATCTAAATGAGTCAGAGTCTGTCGCTTCACTTAATTTTAGAGTGCATGAAATTACCTTGAGTATGTCACATAATTCATACAACTTAGGTAAATTGTATCTAATAATTGTCATTTTAATGAGCCTAAAATGTTTTTGTAATGATAAAACTATGATAAATCAGTTGCATGCGTGGTAATCCTGGTTAATTGTTAATAGGTGGTCAACGAAAGCAATTTATATTAATCTCTTTATCATGTTATTGCTATAATAGATGTTATATATATATATATATATATATATATATATATATATATATATATATATATATATATATATATTGAAACATTTTGCGAATGGAAACAAGCGGGATAGTTTATTTTGGCAATTGAATACATACAATGAGTGATTTCTAATACTGCACAAAATTTACTCATTACTTTTACTCATGCTTTCGTATTATTGTGTGCTTAACAAGAATTTTTTTTCTTTACAAGGTCAGCTATCCTAATGTGATTTGAAACTTTTAAAATCGAATATTTAAATTTCATTTTCTTCACACAACTGTCTAAAATTGATTCAGAGAATCAATTTTCTTTTTTAGGATAGGTTGATTTGAAACTCGTTTAGAACTTCACGTAAACTAATAAAACTGAAAATCTTCGACTTTCAATGTTATCACACTGTGCTTTGATCGTGAGATACTTGACTTGATATATAGCCGATCGAGAATTGTATCCAAAAACAAAACAGTTGACAGGATTCCTCCTTCGATACTTGCGCATTGAGTTGCATTGACTACAGTTAAATCATGTGAACCTATTGGATTTTCAGTTTGTGACTAGACTTAATTGTTTTTGTCATGTGGCCTAAAGCTTCCTTATTCAATTTCGATTAATGTCTAAAGCGTGAAACCCTTATTGGTTCTGAAGTATGGGGTAGAATCTTTTAAAATAATACTTTGATTCATCTTTTAATGTTCACTCAATACGTATCTTGGAGTTAACAAGGTCTACGAAAACTACTCAATAGCTTGAGATGAATTTTTTTCTGCTCAATTTGAATCTACAATTTCCTCTCTGTGCTAATGTAGTATATGGCAACGTGAACAGATGTACATACGTCCCAAGTTTTGTGTTGTTGCTGACTGCTTGACTTTCTGCTCTACAAATTACTAATTAGGCTTTGTAGACTAAATACAGAAATGTTTTCTAAATTATCTCGGCTGAATTCATAGGATTGTCATGTTTCACTGTAGTATGTAGTCCTAAAATAAGATTGCTTAACCGTCCAGCTTTCCAATTTACCTCACTCCTTTTTTTCAAACTGAAATCGATTGTATCATAGATAGTTTTCTAACGTTATCAATAACTGTCAGTGCACTGAGTAGAAGTATGCTATAGAATTATGTGGAATAATTTTATTCGTTTAAATTGCACCTACTGTCCATTCACTCAGATTCAATTGATTTAAGAAGATACTAATTCATTTGAGAATTCAGTCAAATATATTTTTTAAGTTATATAGCTATATTCACAAGACATAGACGTTATTGTTTAATAAAACGAAAACTATACATATGTATATACATATATCCAGGTACATATTATTTGAAATGGTCTACTGTCAGCACCAAGAGAACTATATTTCATGGGTTGCATGTTTTACTTCAGGGTCAGTATTATAGTGATCAATACTTTCAACTGTATTTCATATGTATGTTTATACACAAAATGTGTTATAACTATAATTTTATGTAATCTCATTGATTATTCAGTTTATATTTTTAACTAATCATGTTCATTAAATTTATATCTGTCCTGACTCTATCTCAATAGCATTATCTATTTCACGTTTTTATTATTTCTATAAGTTAAATTATTTTTTAAAAAAAAGGTGAGATTAATTCACTTTTCAGCAATAAAAAGGTATTTAGTACTACTATGCTCTCTGTATCTCATCATGATTCCAGGACTAATAGTCAATTTGGAAACTGTTTAAAGTATAAGGTATTGACATCTATATAGTTTCATAGTTTTTGAACTTGATGTTCATAAATTTAGTTACAACAGTGTCAGAAGATTTCAACAGTAGAGCACTGTGAAATACATCGCGTAAGTATTCAGTTATTATTTTGGAGAAATAAGGAAAGTATTGTATCAACAACCTAATTAACCAGCTGCAAATCTTCCCATCATAATAAACATCCAACAAAATTATGGCATTTTGGACTGTATCATATGAAGAGATGGGAAGTTGCTGTTGGTGATCCGTGTAATAAGTATGACTATTGGTTGGGGATGTTGAGTACCATAGCTCGAAATTAGCTATAATAGTGTTAATGCATTCGTTGTTTATCTTACCTTTAAATCTTGAATTTTGATATCATTTCAATTTTTTTATCCTACTCATTTATTACTGTTTCTCTCTGTTGAACCTGTTTCACAATCACCACTATGCGCCTTGTTAATTTCACCTCACTATACTTAGACCATATAGCAATATGAGTCGATGAACATTTTCATCAAGTCTTACACTGTTTAACCCGAATAACATGTTACTTAATAATCAATATTTTATGTGTAACCATAAGTCAAACAAACAAATAGTAGAAAGTGTAAGAAAGCTAAAAATCCCATTTACAAACATTATCCTTGGAATCAAAAATGTGTTTAACAGATAATTCACTTTACATTATACATTCACTTGGTACTGTATGTGAATTGTTATTATTTTTAGGAATATCATGGTCAAGTAACATCTTTACTCAGTAAACGTGATGGTTATTTATCATCACCTAAAGAACAAAATAAATCTCAACTTACATCTCCAAGTAGTGAACAGCGGTTTGACTTTGTTGTTGATACCCAACATAAGGAAGTAATAAATAATATTGAAGTTGTTAATGAAAAAATATCTGATGGCCTCACATTATCCGATAAACAGGACAATTTTAGTCCGGAACCAGAAGATGATGAAGGTGAGGTTGATGACGATGACGAAGATGACGATAAGGATGATGAAGATGATGACAACGAAGATGATGATGACGATGACGATGAAAAGCGTGCAGTAGAACCAGCTGAACGTTATGAACCACAAACAGTTCATGTTAACCCACCAGAACGTGCACCAAATCATCCAGCTTTATTTACACATTGTCAGTATTTGTATGTGGGAGCTGGTCGTTGGCAAGTTTATGTTCAAATGTGGTTTGTTGATGACCGTTTAAAAAGGGAGGTAAGATGTATGTGAGACTATTTCTCAAATAAATGCTGTGTATAGTTTCATAAGTTTGTGTATGTATGATTTCACATAGAAAAGACCTAATATTCTTAATCATTAACATCAAGTCTTTAATTATTAAAGTGAATGAAACTTGTATCCGCCTTTTGCTTGCCAAAAATAATAAGAGTGATAAAATGTGTTATTAATAGTATGATGTATATAATAACAATTTATACTGAACAAATTTACTGGTATCATTGTCTGTCATTTCTTGTAGCAGTGGTTTCTGATATCTGTTGATACATGTTCATTTTAAAAAAATGATTACATGTAAAATTAAACATAGACTCGCAGAGTTTTTCACATACATCATCGTCTTCACTGTTAGTTTGAGTAGTATAATATAGTACACATGGTTTCCTAATCAAGCTTTGAAACGTCTGTTTAAAAACAGTGCATCGATTCTCATCATTTTTCTAACAATACTGTCCTTCAATTGTACAGCAGGTGGATGTTCACATTTATTTCACTTTATTTTGTGATTGTGCAATACTACACGCTCGCGGTATCGTACAGTGCTTAGAACTACTTGTGAAACTGACTGCAAATAATTACTGAACTGGCATGCAAATCTATGGCGATAGAAAACTTGAGTGCACTGTAATAAGTGATATATAAAAAGCCTTAAACTGTAATGGTGAATACAACTTTGTTAGATTATTACAGTAATCTAGGTGTTTTAAGCATATTTCAAATCAAAATCTTCTTTCATACAATTTAAATTGAAATAATGTGAGAACAATATTTGTAGAATGAAGTGAATTTATTATTATATTTCAAAGCTTCTGATCAACAAACGGACTGAAGTTACACGTATTACACAGTTATGCACACTATAATTATCTATTTTCTCGTTTGGTTGTTATTTTATACTTTTCCCAAGTAGTCGTATTAAGAATTCTTTCTAAAGTTGAATTTATTGATGAATCATTACAAACAATAATTAATGTGTTTATTTGACTTTAAGCAATATTGATAAAGTATTTCTGCTGTCTTAGTCATTTCACTTTTATTCTTTTTCTTTACAGACTTATGTACAAGTATTTGATAATGAATGGCATGATTATGAACGTGTCGCTGATCTGTTCGAAGCTTCACGGTGTTTGAATCCAGTCGATCGTCCTAATCTGGTACGATTGCTTGCTTTGGCACGACATAACTGTGCTCTTATCGATGGTGAACTACAATTTCCTGGGTAAATTATTCACTTCAATGCATTAGTATATTATTCATATTGTGTGTTGTATTATCATTGGAATTGTTTGGCAGTTTTTTCATCTCAACATGTTTGTGTTTACGTTGTATACTATTCATTAATAAATTAATTATTAGCTATTTGAGAATAGGTAAGCAGCATATCTTTACAATAATTTATAATACAATACTGGTTATTGAGAATGAGTTCTTTAATCATGCACTTCATCTAGACCTCGTTAATTTAATTATTTCAGTCATTATAAAGAAGAGTTATACTTACTCTATGGTTTAAATGTGTATTATGGGAAAAAGTAACTTGGAAATTCCTTCCAAGCGAATTCACTTATATACAGAGAATTTCACACAGGCATTTTCTATCTACCATCGATAGTACGTAGAGTCCACCCTCACTCTCGAAATGCTCCCATATAGCCATGTATACATATTTAGCCACTACATTCTAGCGGCAGAGGTGTTTTTTACGTAAGTGAAAGGACGAAGAGCGAATGTTTGGCTCTGTAACCGGGTTAGTGAGTACGAGGCAATCACCTAGGGCATCTGGGAACCCTGAGTGCAAACCAATAGCTCCAGTATCCTGACGGAACGAATGGCGTACGAATCTGTCGTTAGTGACTTGCTACCATGGAACTGCATCTCCTGACGTTGCTCTACTATGGATTAGATAATTGGGTGAAAGGCTTGAGGTATGGCTCTCTGAAAATACCAGTTGTTTGGGTTTGGGCGTCTGATAGTAACCCAAACGACTCACGAATTCGATGATTTGTGGTGCATTAATATTTAGATGCACCCTTTGTACCGACAATTATGCTTTTCAATGAATAAATACCGCGAGTGCGATACTCAACGGTCACATACTACATAAAGATTAATATATTTTCGAAAACTTTAACTACCTCAAGTTATATATGTATATATTATATGACGTTATTTATGTTTGTTCTACTATATTAGTCCATTAGCATCTAGGCAGAGCAATTTCGATGCACTTGAACTTCATGAAAAACTTGTCGCACTTCACCTTCATCAACAAGCAAAAGAACGTTTAACTTCTAGAGATTCAGGGTTAGCTAAAAGTTCAATACATTCATCTTCTGCTACACCAAATAATGAAAATGGACATATAGCCTCGAATAATTACGACCAGGTATGTTTATTAGTTTGTTTTAAACTAGATTATTAATTATTCTATTTGAATAAAGGTGAATAGTTGAGAGTTGAAACGTTTCATGTTCATGATATGTTCAATTATTTATATAACTGATTGAAACTTCAAAAGCATAGTATCATATTTTGATGAGTAATTAGCAAATAAAAAAATATTTTTATTAGGCAAATTATTTTATACAAACTTTCAAATTTACAGTTAGTGTACATTTTTACTTTTTGTTAAAATAATAAACACCATAATCTGTACTGTGATTTTATTATGCAGGACAGCGAGATAAACTTATGAACGCAAACATCCGATAAATAGAAGCATTAACAATATCAGTGGTAGTAAATAACGTTGAGCATAAACAATATGATTCAAGAAGAAAGAATTAATCTGCAAAATAAAAAGTATAAGATAATTTTAAAACTACTGATGTAAACAGAAACAAAAAGTACATTTATTTGTGCTGTTGAGACCGATTCTAAGCCATATCACCTAACGT
Source organism: Schistosoma turkestanicum (assembly GCA_944470395.2). Taxonomy (NCBI): domain Eukaryota; kingdom Metazoa; phylum Platyhelminthes; class Trematoda; order Strigeidida; family Schistosomatidae; genus Schistosoma; species Schistosoma turkestanicum. The sequence continues at coordinate 41,481,143 of OX103979.1, read as the reverse complement.
CTCCAACCATTATTGCTCCTAGTAATCACGTGAACCCAAACCATGTAGTCTGAAATTTCAGTGTTACCAATGAAAGTCAAAATAAAATGTTTTATTGGTGGCGGGTTTAGCAATGTTCAATTTGATGTATGCCATTCTTAGCATGCAAACGGTGGAAAGATGACAGATACATACACTAAAATTTTTATTGATTTTCAATGTTTTTGTTATGACTGTTAGTCTTGACATTGAATTCCAAATGCTTCTATGCAATCTGATCTGACGCATCCATTTATCTAAATGAAGCAAGAATTCTACCACGATAGATAGTAAAATACTAAGAGGTCACCTAATTATTGTCTATACTATGATAGTGAATCGGATTTCAGGTAATTTGTAGACACGATATTTGTTAAGTTTTATCCAAAGTTTAAATTTTTGTTTGTATGTTTTTTAAAGATTAATCAAAAGCTACTTCACCTGAAGTTGTGCTAATTAGGACAATTAGATTATTTTTCAAAAATTGCATATAGCTTAAATAATCCACGCTATAGCCTTGTATGTGATATACACCTCTTCCTAATATACATCAACCTACTCTTCTTATCATTTTGTCGTCGGCGTATTTTTCATCTGAAACATTTCTTTTTGTACTATGTAAACATAGAATGTAAATGATATTCGATCGATGGATTATCAAAATCATGTACCAGTTCCAAATGAAGTTCAAGCTTGTGCTGAGCATATCACACAGGTGCAATTGCATCAACGAGCAGATCAAACGCAAGATCGTAAGTCTGATTCAATTTTTTTTCTTATTTCACAAACTGGCTCTACTAGCCTTCTTTTAAATAAATTTTTAATTAACGTGTATCAATCTTAATCTTTCTATTGATGTTTATGAATGCACTTGATTAGTCTCTTTTGGTACATATGGATACATCCATCTGACAAGTCTCAAACAAGACGAAACATGCATCCTGGATCTTGCTGCTAGTCAACATACATCTAAATTTTCAATTGTTTCAACCCACTACGGTAAATCGACTACAAACGAAATGTTCATTATTGCGTATAATTGAAATCACGTACTGATCAAAATAAGTCAACCATTGAAAACCTAGAAGCACTAGATGGCCATTTTTTCCTAGTGTAAGGTTCCTCATCTGTATGTATCTGTGACCCCACATGCGAGTATCGGACTCAGGACCTATTTCTTACGCGACGTCTAACCCCTATTCAATTGAGCTGGAATTCAATGGTATACAAATATTACTAACTTACGCCTGTTACTCCTCTGGGAACATAGGTCGCTAACTAGGATTTTCTAACCAACTATGTCCTGGGCTCTCCTTCCCAGCTGTTTCCAATTGCTATTCGTTCTTTTCATGTCTGTCTCCAATTCTTGGCGCCATGTATACAAGTATTACTTATTAACCATTTTGGTGTTACTATCCGGTGTATATTAGTCATCAAAATGTCTGAATTTGTATTCTGATTATTCAGTGATGTGTGTCAACACCCCAAAACACCGCAATTATTTATTCGATAATAAGCATAAACCGTAAGTGTTCAGTAGTGTAAACAGTTGCCATTCAACTACTCGGTAATAGGTTCTAATAAAGAGAATATATTAGTAGTGTGCTCATAATAAATATAGTTTTTAGTTCAGCACAGATATACTTGAATAGTTTATGGTTCCGTCTACTCTGTCGGTTACGTTTCAAGACACCGGTACAAATATGATCCACTTACTTTTTTATCCAAAAGCCGACTACTTTATCTAGCTATTTTGTCTTACGGAACTGTAATAATGATGCTTACTTAATAGTTCTTCAAAGACATCTATCGGTACACAGAACTATTATAATTTATTAAATTTCATTTATCATATGTGCTTGTTTGCCAGCAACGATTTTGTAAATAAAAGCGGTTCAGAATATAATTAAAATATTTTTCCTGACCTATATAAGAATTTAGTCAGATTTGAAACTACCCTTATCATTAGTATTCACATATATTATAAATCTTATGGCCTAGATCATTTAATTGGGTATAATTATTGAGTTGAATGAATAATACTTACATATTAATGAATGTTATACCTTTTTAAACCTGTGAACGTACATTTCTCGTTAATCTATGAGTTATATTTGGTGCAAACATTACAATAAATTGTTTTAAAACAGATTACAACTAAACTATCCATCAATAACTGAAATACTCGCATATGATTTTGTGTTTAGGTGTTGCTGATTAGCTTAGAACAGAAAGCTGATACTCTTCAAGAAACGAATTAAGATATTAAACTATGGATAATTTTAAGTGTTTGTTTAGCTGAAATATCAAATCCTACATGTATATCGTAAATTCTTAAGTCAATGATGATTTATAAACCACCTTTTGTGCTGTTATAGTAAGCGAAAATTACTTTATACAAAACCCACCATCTGAATGATGATAACAAACAAATACATACGTTTTCATTTAGGTTATTTATTTTACCGAACTAAATACATTCTAAATAGTGATTTTTATCATATAGTGTATACATTAGTGAAGTTATAACACCTATTTCATTATAACACTTGCAGAATTGAAAAAAATGTAGCAGTATATTTTTCATTAATGTCTATACATAGCTCCAACTCCATGTCCTGTATCTGTCGGTCTATCTGATGCAGATGGAACCAAAGAGAATCAAGATCCAGGTAAACAACTAAAAATTAAAAATGATCCGAATAATGCACTTTTTCTGGATGTCAGTTCACTTGCTCCTCGTAATTCGTATTGTGCCTTATGCGATACACATGATTATCTACATCAAATTCATTTGCCAGCTTATCTAATTTCTCCTTGTTATCATTGCCGTGAATTTCTTGCAAATGAAGCTAAAATCACTCCTGAAATTCTCCTAGACTTACATTTACAAGTAAGTAGTTTTAATTATCAAACATTTATATCCCTAATTCAGTCGTTAGTGATATGACTGTTGTAGGACAGATTAAATTAAGACATGTCCAGTACGGGATTATTTTGGGGCGAGCTTAGCCAATCAGCACTAACTCTTAGCTGGAGGTTATAGATATTATCGTGTAAGAATTATGTGTTGTTTTTACTACCATGATTCGGATTCAACTTGAGTTGTCAGAACATATTAACTACCTGTTCAAGCCGTGTTCTGATTTCAGGGACTTATTGAGCGTTGTAAAGTGTCGAAGAATACTAAGCAATAAGATTGCTGGGTCGTTTAAGTGATAGACTAATTTCATATTTTTGAAATGGGTATACTGATGTTTAAACCCCGTCCCGTTAGCTTACAGCTAGTTGCTATATCTATCATAATGTTGTAGTGACCAAATGTAGGATCTCTTGAACTGTTTCTACGAGTATTCAGCGATAATTAAATTGCCTTTTTCAAATAAATAGCACTCAATCCCAAAACTACTTTTTGTATAATGTTAAGATGTTTTACGAAACTGTCTAGCTCATTGGCTTGATATATTATAGAGGACAAGAAAATGTTATAAAGACTTTATTCAACAGCCTACATGTTTTGTCTTTATGCGCCTTGAAGTTTATGAATATCAAGATTTAACCTCAGAATTGTACTACTCGTTCATAAAATTCCTTTTTTTTTAATGTAGCATAACATCCCTTGGCCAGGATTTTTGCAAGCTAGATTTGGTATTCCTAATGATGGTCGATCAAACGAAGAACTAATTGCTTACGACTGCCGCTGGCGGAGCAGACAACCCTGCCGTTGTTTAATATCTGTAGACGGTTCATTATTACCACCGTGTGTCGAATTTCCGTGGTTAGCTCCTACAGTTTCTTCAGGTCCATTAGAGGTCACTGATATTTCAGTAAATCAAAACAAATTAGATACACAAGATTCATCAAATACACAATCAACTGCAGAAATTTCTGCAGCCAGCACTACAAATCTACCTACTTTCGATTTTTCCGCAACAACACGTAAGCTATTTGATTATTAATAATTATGGATTTAACTTAATGCATGTTATGTGAAGCAACCTCAAATGTCTATTTTTCGTTACAGAAGCACAAACCAATACAACAAATCAATCTTTGCATACCCCTACTGCAACCTCGGTGAATACAAATACCATATCATCTGGGGGAAGTACTAGTACATGTTTAAAATCAATTTTACCATGCTCAAATAGACACATCCGCGGTGCTCCCATCACTTGCTGTCATGGCATACATTTGCCTTTAGTTGGCATACCAACCGTCTCGAATCCATCCGCCAATCAGAATACAGATACTAGTTGTATCCCACCTACTGATCCTTCTAATCCACAATTAACGACCGATAAATCAGTTGTTATGACTCAAGAGATCCAACAAGCAGCACTTCCAGCTAACGATGTATAATCTTAATATTGTAATTTTTATTATCTTTAAACACAATCATTTCGTAAATGTGATTCGAAAGTTGTGCAATATACAACTGTGTGCATATATACTTACCTATCTTTTAAATAGTAGCAATCTCAGAATCTCATTATCAAATAATGTTGATATCTAGCACACATCTCTACTACAATTACAGCACTAGTCTTTATAACACTATCAAATATTCTTTGCCTTTCAAAACAAAAAAGAGATGGAAATATATTGTTACTCATAGTCAACTGTAATTTTGTGGTTTATACTTCTTAAATAATTTTTTGTCGCTCTAGTTACACATGCCTCATTGTATTGTTAGCATATATTTTACAACACAAGACTTATCAAAAGCTGTTCTCAGTATCTATTGCCGAAATAAAGCAAAATAATTTGATAACAAAGAAAAATTGTAAAAACAGTTCAAAGTATACTGAATGTATATAAGTACATGCATAATTATATCATTAATTTGTGATAATAGTTCATATGATGAGAAGTTGAGTTCATCTGGATATAATGTAGCAAGTGAGTAATTCCTAACGTAAAATTGTACTGTTTTTCAATCGAGTTATGGTTGAAGTCCTCAACTTTCGTACTTTTCTCAGTGATTTATCACGTATGGATGATAAATTCGTTTGTGACAGACTAGGATGTCTCAAACTAAGACATATTTCTAGGAACAACAAATAAACATACAAAATTAATGTAGTCGAAGTTAACAGTCATGTTTACAAACGAAACAGGTAATGATGAAAAATACGTTAAGAATTCTGTCCATTGGGTAGTTTCTGTATCAGAAATGCAGAACCTGTCAATTAACGTTTGTAATATATTGTTGTGCCTCTAAAATTGGAAGTTTTACTTTAGGACTGGTTTGCGTTAACACCTAAACTAGTAATGGAATGTGAAGTACTTGAGTCCGTCGATCATGTCATTTGTCTTAGAAGTCTCATCAACTCTGGTAGTCTAGTATCTGACAATAGCTCAGTTGGATTGCACCAACTTGTAGTGTAGACGAAATATCTGTTTGCCAACTAAAGGATATGTTTCTTGCGCAGCAGTTTTATTTTTTCTTAAGGGCTGTGAAACATTTTTTTAAGATGAAGTATATTCATAGGTTATAAGTATCTGTTCGTAGATTCCTTCAAATCCTTGTATGAAGTTAGACACGGTACTAAATAAGAATACAAGTTGGTCAACGAGACAATGAATCTTCATCGACTGAGGTAATTAAGATGTGTTTGATGTATGCGCGACAATCGCATACCTTGACATGCAACGTTTGGTGATGTAGTTGTAGGTTGGAAGAAAACTGAGGACAGCCGAGCCAAGATGTAACATTAGTTCACAGAATCGTTTCCGGTTGACATGAACCTTATATAGGTTGGAGAGGTTAGGTAACACGGTTTAGATCGTTCAGACGGCACAAGTGCATTCTCTTAGACTACTTATTTATCTTAAATTACCTATATTTTTTATTTTTCGAATCCATTTTTCTCTGATCACATTTTGCATACTTAATCTATCTTGTTACCACTCATACCGTTACTATATCTATAGCATTTATCTTGATAATTTCTTATTGATGTGCTGATAGGATGTGGCAAATTAGACTGATGTATATATGTCAGGTCTTGCGTTGAACATGACTAATTCATTTTGATAATAAATGCTGTAGACTTCCCAACTGTACTTTGGCGTGACGGTCATTAAGATCTCACAGAAATGAGCTACATTGTATGCATCAGTCGAATAGAGATTGACAAAATCAGACGCAACAAAATTAGGTCTCAGTGTGAAGTTGTGTTATCGACTGTACTCTAGGATATATAGAAGTTGGGTCTTTCATGCCCCAAAACAGGTCGGTTATGCGAATAAGACTTATGCTATCTATTTTTATTTGATCCTATCTTTATTAAAATTGTAAATATAATCTTTTATATATGCGAATCTAGGATATTCATGTATATTGGATGTTTGGATCTTCCTATTGATGCTTTAGAACTGCAGTTGGTCAGTCTCTTTTGACAAATGTACATCCTGTGCGGAGTGCCTCGACATTGCCATTACGTCACAAGCATTAAATTCAGAAATGGATGATGGTTAGCAGTGGAATCGAAGATGCGCGCCTCGTCCTATTTGGGACTCGTCAGGTAGATGTACCTGCATCAGAGTTGATGTTCTTAAAGCTAATAATTAATCGCCATTTTAATCTGGGAAATAAGTCTTTATAAACCATTCATGGATGAAGCAATAGACAATGGTAACAGTTTATCAGCTTAAGTGTCAAGGTAATGTATTACATCTTTATGTTTGTGAAAATACAATCCCAATGCAGGATTTCACTTTTTTGGTGTTTGCACTCTATGCGACCTTCCTTCATAAGGGTTGTAGATAAAAACGTTTCTTTTTTGATATTTGCAGATAATGGGATAAAGTATTTGAAATTATCATTGATTGTTCTATGACTGTGACTAACATCATGAACTTGAAAATTTCTCTAATGGAATGAATTTATTAATAACAAAAACTTACGTTTGAATTTACTTTCGAGGGTTTGTCTGCTAGATGATCTCGCTCGATGTCTACAAAAAAACAAAACTTATGCACTTGCAAATGTCATTAAACTACTTGAGTTTTTATCGATCGGTTAACGAAACTTATGTGATGGTACTACACCTAAAGTGTTTTTATCAAATTTAGAAAACAACAGTAATCCGACACAGGTATTCCATTTGAAGACCGCACAGCAAATCACGGTTAAGAATGAATAATCAGTTTATTATGTAAAACGTTAATAGATCATCATTCATTCCAAAGGTTATGCATAGATGAATACACAGAAACTAACTGTTAGATGGGGTAACTAAAGATCATGTAACTTGATTTCTTTATCTGTGAAACCCTCAACTTCGGCTTCTAAAAGAAATGTTAAGATTTCGAAATGAACATGTAGTTGCAGTTATACTTTTTATTGTATCAAGAAGCAAAAAATGACTCAAATGGTATAAAATAAGGCTTTGAATAGGCTAAAGATAAAATAATGTACAGTAATTGCCAGTTTCTGAACTGTCAGTGAAGTACTTGTGGCAAACCTTGGAAGTTTTTTTCTCAACATTCATTTCTTAGTACTGACCAAGTCTTGTCGTTAAAATTCAAAAATGACCAATAGACTTGTTTAGTCGACATTGCGGTTAAAGATTAGTACAAAGCGACATGAAAACGACATCCAGGATTCCCAAACAAGTAGATCCAACCACCTGACATTAAACACAGTAAACTATAATGTAAATTCACCTACTCAACTGATCACAGCGCACCTTATATGAATATACTGTAAAAGCATACGAGACCAAACTGGTCACAGTCAAGAACTTCCTTCACCTCTAACATTTCTCTTATCTCCACGAATAACCCTTCTCACATTCCTTCATCATACCGCACCGCTAAAGCAAACGAGTTGAGTTCACGAAGCGTTATTCCTGGTCTCCTGAAACTCCGTTCTAGACTACATGTTGGACTTTTGGTGTATGGACATTGTGTCAAATAGGACAACAGGTTTCCTGAGCTAGGAATCTGGAATCTCATGCTACCGATGTTCACGGCCTCTGCACGATGCGCATACAGGATCCAAGTACAGTGATTACATTGACTTCGCCTTGTCCAGATAAGAAAGTAACTCGGTTTACTCTCCGTGGCCTCGCTGGTATAGGTATACATTGAGTCCTTTGGCAGAACTAGCTCTCCTAGATTGGATCCCAATAAATAGCCGCTTAAACTGTCCCACCAAACGGGTCAGTAAGGACTCGGAAAGATAGGGACACTCGCTGTTGCTTCTTCGTCGTCACCATCACCCCCCACTGACTGCAGTTCAGATGATTTTTATAGAAAGCTTCCGGACCTCTCTTAGAAACTTAGACGCTATGATATAGTTATGATGGCTGGTGGCTTTAATGCTCAAGTAGGTAGACTAGGTGAAAAGGAAAGTCACCTGTGTGGATCTTATGGTGTCACAACTCAAAGAACATAGTGGCGACCGTCTGTTGCAGCTATGCTCAGATAACCGCCTATGTCTAGCAAATACTAACATTAAGCACAAGGATAAATACCTTTTGGCATGGTGACCCCAAAAGTCTTCCCAACACTGGACCCAACTCGATCACATCGCTATCAGCCACCGATGGAGGGGTTTTGATCGAAGGCTATCGCTCGTTCTGGTACACATGTTTTGATTCAGATCATGCTCTGGTGCAAGCGCGTATTTGTTTGAAGCTTACTGGACGTACTGCAAGAAAACCTGTTAGGGTCCTACTTAATGATAGCATAACTAAGAATATATTTCAGGAACTGGAAAAGCAGTTGGGCGGCCGCATAAATGATTCCCATCCGGATGCAGCTTGGAATGATATCCAAAAAGCCGCGGAAACTGTAGTGATATCTGCTAGCAGGTAAACCATAACGCTAGAAAGAAGCTGTGGATCTCAGTAGCATCTACCGAACTGATAGACGCTTGCCGTCTGGCTCTGAACATGATGAAAAGTAAATTTAGCTTAAGCGCAGGCTGATAAAGAGCCTACGCAATGATCGCGAACAGCAGTGGGTTGCGAAAGCAAGAGCGATGGAAAAGGCAGCGACGATAGGTAACAGCAGGTAACGGTTCCGCCTTATCAAGGGAACTGGTACTAGGAATCAATCTGTTTTTGGTGGTGTTTTGTTCTCTAAGCTGGATGTTTTGGTTCACCTCAAAGAATGAAACACCACTAAAATCATCCATCTGAGATACAAATTTTCCCCACCATCTCAAAATCATTCTGTCTGAAAAACTATCCCGCGAAAGGATGGTGGAATCATCCATTCTCACCCCAGGAGATTGGATCGATGGGCAGCACACTTTAAGGATCAACTCAACTGGCCTTCAGCCACACTTCTGTTAACCACGATCTCCAGTCAACCTGAATGCGAAATCGATGTAAGTCCACCAACTGTTGGCGAAGTTGAAAAAGCTTTAGGAACTCTGAGGCAAGGGAAAGCGTCACGGCCTGACAGGCTTACCCCTGAGATTTTTAAGGATGGTGGTCCAGTTTTAGCAGTTAGATTAACTGGTCATAACCCCATCGGACTGGTCTCAATCACTGATTGTCCCAATCTATAAGAAAGGGCACAAGTCTTCTTGTGACAGTCACAGGGGAATCAGTCTAACGTATATAGTATCGAAAATATTGACCTCAATAATACTTCGACGCTTAACGAAAGCTCGTGAAGAGCAGACTAGAGAAAACCAGGCTGGTTTCAGACTTGGCCGTGGATATATAGACCACATTTTCACACTACGACAGGTCCTGGACCTTAAGGCGGCGTTATACTCTGTCGATCGTGATGTTCCTTGGCAGTGTGTACCACTGAAAGGTGTACCAGAGAAGTACATTAACTATATACAAGCTCTATACTCGAAGACTACTAGTCGAGTCATAGCTTATGGCGAACTGTCAACGGAATTGATTACTTAATTAGTGTCCGTCAGGGTTGTTCACTCTCTCAGTTCTTGTTTAGTTTTGTCGTAGACATCCTACTAGAGTTAACATTAATTCCGTCCTACTTTTGAGGGAAGAACCTTATACTAGGAAACTTGCTTGTTGACTTAGAATATGCCGATGACATAGTCCTACTCGGTGAAGACGCTGACAATTCGCGGAGTCTTCTGACTACCCTATGCAATAATGCAGACATGTCTGGGTTGCGGTTCTCTCCCTCAAAATGTAAAATGTCGCTTTGAGATTGGCTTGTATCGGCACCTGGACTAGTGATAGGGAGTTTCGCGGTTCAGTGCGACACTTCACTTATTTCGGGAGTTTCAGCAATGCTGACGAAATCTCAGCACGGATACAAAAGGATAGATTGGCTTTTTTCAACTGGCTTCACTTATGGCGCAAGCGAATTATTCGTATGCCAACCAAAAGATGAGTCTACTGCGCAGCAGTTCACAACGTTCTACTAAATGGATGCGAAACACGGCCTGTAAGAGTTGCAGATATTCGTAGGTTATTAGTATCTGCCTACAGATTTCTTCGAAGCATTACTCGTTTGTCCTGCTGTCGTTAGGAAACGAGTAATAGGTAGGGATGACAAATCAATAGAAGAAGTGTTGAAACTTCATCATTTGAGATGGTTCTGACATGTGTTACGTATGCACAACTACCGACTGCCTGGACGAGCGATGTTTTGTGGCGTAGGAGTAAGTTGGAAGAAAGCTAGGGGGGCTAAACCAAAACATGGCAGAAATGAATAATGTCACTGACAAGTGGACTGAGTCATGTTGGTCAGTGTAGACTACCTGGATGGCCTCCGCGAGACGATAATAACTGATGGTTACAGACCTTGAGCAACAGGGCTCAAGATCGTTTATAATGGCGCAGGCGCATCCACTTCTTGAATAACATCTTCGAACCCTAAAATTTCCGATTACTTCTAATACTTCTACTACCTCTACCACTATTGGATTTGAAGGAACAATTGCAGCCAATGTAGTATCGCAACCTGAACTTAAGTACGTACGTACGAAGTTCTACGTTGTAACTGACTAACTATTATACTGGATTTAGTTAAGGTTTACACAAAAATGATGGTTAGTTCACCAAAACGACTAATATTCATGTGCTGCTTTTCGTATAATGTTAAACAAACATACTTTATTTTGACATCTCCAGCGGATTCTGAAAGTTCAGCTCTTTTTTCGACTACATATACTAAGTCAGCAAGCAGCTCTTCCTCACGAGCTTTTTCTTCCTTAGTTTTGAGAATATCTACGCAAAAATGTGTAAAATAATGGTATATCATAATAAAGTATTAAGTTGAAATTCAGTAATATGTGACCGTAAATGAAATAAATCTATACAGTGTGAGATACTCTTTTAATTGATGAAGTATCAGTTATATGATAATACGGAGTAGAGTACTAAATTATCAGAGTAAATAGGTATAATGTTAGTGAGCCCCGGTTACAGATTGTTTTCCTTATTTTATGCATTTAATCGGTTACAAAATTGTAATATCAAATAAATAGTATTTATATTTATTTTTTAAAGAAAATGCTACGTTTCAACTATGCACAAGTTTGTGGACAAGGTTATGAGACTTGGTAATACTGTCAAGCTATCAAAACTGTTAAATGTACTACTAAAATAAAGTCACAAAAACTTGATAATTAATATCAATGTTTAATCTAAAAGTTTTTAAGTAATGTGTGCAAGTGAATGGAGAAAATAGAACCACTGATAAATGTAGGTTTGTTATTCTAAGTAGAACTTCTCACTGATATATTATAACTGGTTATTTATTGCTTAATATGCCTCCAACTAAGCGTTTACTGTCAATTATTAAGATAGTAAACAATTTTTTATTGATGAAAAAGCACTTCATCTTAATTGGTTAAAGCGAAAACGTAAAAATGACGTAACACACGAAAGCATTTTCATTTCATTGATTCATTTTAGATTAAATAGTAAAAGAGCTCACAACTAGAAAATGCATTTATTCACTGCTGTCTAATTTTCAATGGTTCTATAGCTTTTATAGTGATGGAGATTGTTGTTTTAAATTGAAATCGTGAATCGACCATTGTTATACCATCATTAGAAACCTGTAAACACTGGATGATTGTTTCGTCCTAGTATGGGACTTCTCAGCAGTGAGCATACTGTACCCAACCCCTTGTGCGCGAGACAATAGGTCTTGGGTTCGATTCTCGCTTACAGATTCGTGGATGCACACTGCTGAAGTCTCAAACTAGGACGAAACCGCCGTCCAGTGCTTTCATGTTTCCAACGGTGGTCTAACAATCAGTGGTTCTGTAGTTTGTAATGAGATTTACTTTTGAAAAAATTAGTTGATTTAAAGCATCATAATGCTTCTAAACGACACAATGAGGAAAAAATGAGATCATGAATAGAACCAATAAAATGTGGTTTTAGATATTTAAAAGTAAATGCACAAAGGATCTATCTACGTTTCAGAATTTGAAGCTTAGCCATATTACCTACAATAAAGAACCGTTTGTTTTGCGATTCTAAAGAAATTTAATCACTGTCACAAGTTCGATTCAGACTTATCACTGCATAATCATTCTACGCTTCACCCTAATCACCAACACAATTCCCATATAATCAGTGCATATAACAGGAAATAGAGATTAAAAAAATACTGCATATCTTAATCATTGATTCAAATGAAAACTCAAAACTTAACAGCTGGTCAAATTTGTTTATTTAATTGTTGGGTGGAGGTTTATGTACCCGAGTTTGAGCAGAATTAATTAGGTGAGAGCTAGCCAAACTAAAGTAGGAGGATCTGGCTTCAAGTCCGTTGAGAGTCTAGTTAACCAACAACTAACACAACTTCTATACTCTCATAAAAACTTTAATTCTACTTTAACTGTACAAGATATAGTCACTATACGTATTACAAGTCATAAAAGGAGGTTAAAAACGATGGAATCAATACACTTGTCATGATAAAAGAATACTTCATTAGTACTCTATTATTTTATCATTAAATTTGAAGTAATACTTAATATGATGACAATGAGAATACCGGGATCGTGAGAGAATAATAGTAGGATCTAATACTCTGCTTTAAAATATGGGTGAGATCGCTTCGGAGTTTCAAAATATAAATCAATAATCATTAATACGTAATCTACGTTGTCGATTTTTCTATTCCCTCCTTTGTATTTTTTAAACTATTCGCTTAGTTATCCTGTCTATAAATAATTAAAGATAAATTATTTTTAACTTGAATTATCTCGTCAACTTATTTTAATAATGGAATATGATGATGCTATCTTGAAATCGAATAGCTATTAATTAAAATTGTAAGCCAATAACAAGAATTCACAGGATTAAATCAACTCATACTATCCTTCTTCAATTAGTTTTAAGTTACTTAAACAATTATTACAAGTGATATAATAATCAAAATCTAGATTTGTGACTGAAAAAGTTCAAAAAAATCACTAAATAAAATCAGTTATCATCACTAAAGTCTACAAACTGACAATGACCCTATGAGATTTTAAGCATGTTGTTGGTATCAAACTAAATTTTGAGAGTTCAATCAATAGTTTAGTAGTGAATGAACTAAACTTGCTTTACGAAATAAATGATAACAAGCATGAATGAAGTCAACCTTACACTGTATGTTTTTACATTGCTAAAAATTATTGTATTGACTAAGATTCTAACTTATAATTCAAGTAGTATTCAAAAGATATTAGCGTTAAGACTCATATCATAAACAAGAACGCTGAAAACCATTTAACTAGTAAGGCAGGTGGATCTAATCAAACATTAGAATATCTAAAAAAAATAAAAGATACATATAAAATCCGGGGAACTATGAATAAAAAAAACTGTTAAACGGTCGCTATCACCGGAATGTGGTAAAAGCAAAAGAGATTGGATTAGGCATGCAATACAGGATACTTTTCCAATACAAAGATTCCCACCTTGTTTAGCTATTAGCGCTCGTAGTTCATATTCTAACTCGGCATGACGGTCCTCCAGTTCTTGACAACGAAGCCTATTGACAAAAATCAAAATTAGTGGTGAATTCAGCGTTACGCAGAAATATTAAAAGAAAAATATAACTACTAACCAAAGCATAATTAAATGAAAACTGATGTTGAATAAAACCGGGTATATACACACATATACATTTCTCTTATGCACTACAAGCTTTAAATCCAAAGCTAAATGAACAAAAGCGTTTTTAAATGCGTCAGCTTATTATGCTTTTGACAAGGTAGAATATGATGGAAGCAGTTTGAGAAAATTGTAACTCGTCAACGATAGACGCACGTTACTTAAGCCTAAATAGGTGAAGCATGTTTTAAACGGATGAGTGATCAACTGTAAGTTCTGTATCTAATTGAATATGGAGCACTCACTTATGGACTAAAGAACTAGATTTTCAACAGTTGAGTTGCGAGTTAAAAGTGCGCTCTATCTATTTAAGTTTTTACCAGCGATTTCTATCACTCTGCTACTGAGCAATGTGTCGCTTGCAATAAACTAATTCGTATTTTTCTCGAAATTAGAGTGAACCGATGGATAAAACTAGGATTTATGGAATACATTTAAGTAATCCACAACAGTTAAGGATAACCCTCGAAATGTCTTGTGCATCGTTTTCATTTCCTTTCATATATAATATTGCTGATTTTAGATAAGATACCTAAATGACATTTAATGTGGACTGCCAAAACAATGAGATATTTGTTATAACAAGTTACGTTCTGTTGTGGAGGATATCATAGAACGAAGTTTACGAGAGATGCACTATTCATTGAGGACATGTATAAAAAATTTACAAACCAATAATTGCTGACAAGTTTAAGGATAATCAGTCTGACGGAAATGTAGCACACTGAATATATTCATTTCTCAACCCCTTAACGAAACCCGTTAATGGATTTGAAACTTGTACAGAACACTAGGATTGCTATTATGTATGCTGTATACAGTGTGGATATTTTGTCGTATATGATAATTGAGGTTTAGATACTTGTGTTGTTGCATAAACACTAACCCTGGTAAGGCAAAGGAAAGTAATTTTTATACAGATAGAACTAGAGTAATACATGCTATAATACATCACTGAGATATCAGCTCGGCAGTAAAAAGTGAGTTTTACAGCGCTCTTGTCTAAGCACTTTTATTATACATATCCAAATTCGCTTCTGTGAACTGAGACTTTTAGTAGCTTTAGGCGTTCAGTCAATCCTGTTTACACAATAATAACAGCACTCGACAGCAAAACCACTAAAATAATACTTCCAAATGCGTACGGAAACAAAAGTAACGTAAGGTGATGCTGAGACTGACTGAGGTAGACTAAAAGCTTGACAGTCTACATGAGGATGTAAAATAAAGTAAACATCTTCTGAGTTAGCACCTGTTGACATAACCTTGTCTTAAATAAAGTGACAAAAACCTTGTGGATGGGGGATTTTAGACGTCATTATATATCACCGGAAACCTCATTCAGCATCCCTTGTGATTGGTCTTTATACTTCTTATATTGTTTTCCTTGAAAGTTATGACGATGATTACTTCTTTCTCGAGTTACTTCACGAAACTGTTAGTCTTCTTAATGAAGTGCGTTTTCCGATACCTAAGTAAACTTCTTCAAAAACCTATTTACCTGCGAATGTGAAAACTTACACCTGTTACGCTAATAGAGCACAGGCCGCCGACCAGTATTCTGCAACCTACTCTGTCCTGGGTCACCCTTTGCAGTTCTGTTCATTCTTTGCATGTGTCCCAATTCCTCAGCATAATTTGTTCTTTGGTCTTCCTCTTCTCCCTTGACCTTGGAAATTCCAAGGGAGGACTTGTGACGCATTTGGGTGCTTTCCTCAATGTGTGTCCTATTCACCACCAGCACTCCTGATTTCGTCTTTAGTTGGAATCTGGTTTGTTCTATCCCATTGTAGGTTGCTGCTAATGGTGTGTGGTCAATAGGTGAGGAGCATCTTGCATAGACAACTTGGTAAATACTGGTATTTTGCGGATTGCTTTCGTGGTTCTCCAAGTTTCCGCTCCATACGGTAGAACTGTCGAAACGCTTGCATTCGAAATCCTGACTCTGATGTTGTTTCACAGTTGTCACGAGTTCCATATGCCCTTACCTTGTCAATCTGTGCCTTCGATTTGCGTGGGACCCACCTTGCTCATCAATGATGTCCAGATATGTAAGGGTTTCTACATCCCAAGCTTCTCCAACGATTGTGATTTGGTTAGTGCATGTTGTGTTGCATCAAAAGATATTGCTATTTCCCTTATGTATGTTGAGACATACGTGTGCAGAAGGTGCTGCTGCACTGGTCATGAAAAGTCATCATAAAACATAAGCGCAAAAAGGAAGGAAATAACATTTTAGTAAAAATACCTTTGAAGTAACTCTGATTCCTTTCTGAAAAGGTTATCCTTTAATTGAACGGTATGAAGCCATTGTTTTAATAGTTCTTTGACACTTCCGTCATCTTCAGACACTTTAATGTATAAAAAATTCATAATCCCCGTAAAATATCTCGATAGAAGTGTTATCTAAAAGTTCAAAAACTGCATAAAATGCTGAACCACGTTAAAATGAAAGCAGTGCACTAACAAACGAACCTTTAGAGGTCCGTCTGCCTACTATCAAATAATAAAACTGAATATCAATTAACATAATGTACCATGACTTTATTATTCTACTAAATTAGATATATATTTAGGAAACATAAGCAACAACTAAACAACGATATATGAAGTACATAGTGACTTAGATTTCATAAGATGCACCCAAGCTTCCACGATAAAATAATCTACCTAAACCACAGAACATTTCAGTTTGACGTCTCCTTATTTCGGTAAAGCGATAATGTAAGATCATAGTGACTGTGATTCTCCGAAGTTCTTACCGCTTTGATTTGACTACTAAGCAGGGAATTACGTTTAAGTTGTGAATCTATGTAGGTATTATGCCTATACTTAATACTGAATGAAAATAAAAACTATGAACATGTTTACACAAAGAGTATCTTACTTTCCCTGATACTTGTTTGAATTTGACGAGCAGCTAGCTCCAGACCGGAAAGTTCATTGTTTATTTCGTATAGTCTTTTATGCAATTCTGAATATGAAATGAAGTCAGTTCGTCGATCGCTTCTGACATCACGTCGGCATAAAACAGGAATAGGCGGAGCAGGCCCTTTAGTAATAACTGATCTGGTTATTCTTGTATCTGATCCATTGAGAGGTTTTGAGGACGATGTTGAATGGCTGCTTGGTGAGGAAGACTTTTCTTTACTCATACGCCCATAAGCAAGTAAACTAGATAAGTCACATATAGACGAATGGGCAGTTCGAAAATTTAGTGGTTCATCTGGAGCTAATTGTTTCATGGAGGAAATATGCTCACTTCGTTCCATGTTTCTGTCTGTACAATCACCAGGTGTTTGTACCGGAGATGGAGGGTTCAATATATCTAGTTTTTCAGAGGGATCAGAAACTGAAATATCGTTATCTTTTTCTGAGTCTTGGATTAATAAATCCTCGTCAAATGGATTATAAGGCTTGTGTTTACAATCATGCTGAGGGTTGGAATCAGATGAATAATCATCTTCGAACGGATTTAAAGCAGCAGGATAAGAAACAATATTCTCAGGGACTAAATCGGAGTTGTTTTCACAATATTCTGTGCTAGCTGCTTTTCTAGCTTGTGTCTTCAAAACACTATTCAATCTAGAAGACGCATTGTTGCTTAAAATATCAGGAAGTGGTGGCCTAGATGGTTTGTGTACCGGTTGACGTTTTTCATGGCTACCTGTGTCAGACTCATCTCCTGGAGTGAGTTTAATTGAAGATGAACTTGCGTCTAGAAGAGAAGATAAAGAGGGGAAGACAAATCTCTTTTACCTGAAAACTTAGATAACGGTAGATCCTTAGACGCATTGGAACTCCTCAGCGTAGCATTTCGTTCTTCGAGGTAAGTTAGCTGATTTTCACGAAAGCAACTACGATGGTAGTTCCTGCTGGAAACAGTCAGTTGCTCAAAACGAAATATAGTTTCTCCACATAGATCACACAAAGGGAGTCCCTCTGCTCGTTCACACTAGAAACATATTATGTAAAATCTACAAGGGTATACCAAATATGATAGGTTTTTATCCGGATACGTATCTGGATATATTTGATGTGAAAATTTACAAGCAGGAATGACTGTGCATTATAATACATACCTGAGGACCTTCTAATTAATGCCCCATACAATCTAGAAACGTAATCAACTATGTGCTTTTCATCCACATCTTCAAATACTATAACTTTTGGACTTATCAGCACCGGGATATTTAATTTTGTTTCTGCGACGAAAAACGCCTAAGATATTTAGTCATACATGATACACAAATAGTAACTAACCAACTCGATATTTTTTACAGCATCTTCAGACTTCAACTGAGGAAAATCTCTTTAGAAAAATTGTGATCAAATTCACTATCCTATTAAACCTACATAAGATCAGGGAAATGTTTGTGAATTAAAGCACAAAACGCCAGACCGTCTTTCCATGATGTTGTGAAATCAGTAATCTTGATATGTGGATAAACCTTGGTTTGCTCAATGCACCAATTCAGGAGATACTGAGAAGAGCTATCCTTCATTAGCTCTATCTCAAGAATTCAACATGAGTTAATAAAGTTACGAAATTGATTAAAATGTAAGTTCATCGAACACTAGTGCATTTAAAGAACTTAATTGCCAATGTCCCTAAAACTAGGTCAAATGTTATAAATGTGATAATCACGATAGATAATCTCATTTTAAAAACATATGTGGGGCCCAATGGAATACAATCATCTTGTAAGTCTAATGATCGAGCTGTTAATACTCTAGCATAGCTTATTCTCAGGAACCTTGTTAAATACTTGGACGAACGTTTGGTTCTCTTGTTAAAGTAGTACAGTCTAAAATAAGGCTATTCTTATCCTCCGAGCTTATTAGTAGATCCACTAACTTGCTGTGCTCCTAAAAATAAAGGCTGCCTACATATGTAGCTTTTATGTACTTCAACTAGGTTTTTGACCAAGTTCCACAATCTTGTCTCTAATCCAAGCAATTTCGAAATATTAGTATTGGGTTGAACTTCAGTTTATGCATAAAGAATTTTCGGGTGCTGACGTGAAGTAGGGGTTGAACCTAAACTGTCCATTTCGAACATATGCTTACTGGAGTGCAACATGGTCATTCTAGGACCAGCGATAACCATTCTGTATGCAGATATGCTTCTTAGTCTCCTATCAACTCTAGGTTTGTTAAATGCTGGTAAAACACCTAGAGCGATAAGAAATGAAGGTGATGTTTGAGAGTTTCAGAATGACCTACTGGAATAATCCGGATGTTCTAGAATTTGCCAGTTGAGGAAAAATGTTTCCAAGTGAATTGCACCGTATATTAGTCACTAGGATAGAGATACGTATATGATGAGCACTTTTAAGCTGCCCGTTGTCTATACTCACACTGACTGAAGAGTCACTGTCAGTGAAAACTCGAAAACTACTGCAGACTAAAGAGTAATCTTTTCTTAACCTTCTACTGACAAAATGAAGCTACTAGCCACGCATCTGTTAAGACCTCGCTGACATCGCTTGACCAAAACTAGAACGGTATACACAAAGATGTAACCTCCATCTGATGACGATAGTGGAATTGCAAAGATTCCACTGGTCAAACTGGACCTACTCTAATTTTTATACGGAGGAATCAGAAGCGACTTGGTTACATATTTTGCATTACACAGAAACAATTTTGTGTCTTATTTGCCTTCATTAGTTTAGGCTTCCAAAACAGTCAATTTATTAGGAAAATCCCAACTTTCGAACCAATTGCTTATCGGCTAAGTGATGACTTTCCTATAGAGTGAAATCCTCAACAGTTGGTTGAACATCGGTCTGCCGGAAGAAATTTATACTATTTGAAAGACCCTCAGTGCCTGGACCAGCACAGGATCTTGAGACTTCTATTCTTCTGAAGTCTAAATAGGATCTGACGCGGGTGTGCTCTGCCTGATAGGACGATGCGTTGCATTCATGAAGGAATGCTGCTTTCTAATCACTTCAAAGAAAGCCAACTAAGGGTAGCGATAACGAACAACAAAATATCTGCATTTGATCAAATATCTATATTATAACAAACTCTGACTGGAGCCCCTCTGGAGCTACTTCCTGTTGTAAGTCCTTTCCCTTTATCCTGATGCTCAACTGGATTATGAAGACATCAGCATATGGAGAGAAGCACGGGATACAGTGGACAATGAGAATGCAGCCGGAGGATCTGGACGTCGCAGATGATATAGTTTTCCCATCCCACAGGCAACAAAAAATGCAGGAGAAGACGACTGGTTTAGCAGCAGCATCAGCAGGTCTAAACATATGTAAAGGGTAAAGCAAGATTCTTCGATACAACACAAAATGTGCCGACTAAATCGTTCTAAATGGAGGTGCCTAGGAGGATATAAAAGCCTTTACATATCTGGGCAAAATCATTGACGAGCACAGCGGGTCCGATGCATATGTGAAGACACAGATCGGCAAAGTAAGATCTTTATTTCTACAACTGAACAACATCTGGAACTCCAGACGAATATCAAACAACACCAATATCAGAATGTTCAATACAAATGTCAGGACAATTCTACTGTATAGGGCGAAAACTTGGAAAACTACCAAAGGCATCATCCGTAAGAGACAAGTATTCATTAACAGTTTTCTGTTGGCCAGACACCATAAGAAGCAATCCACTGTGGGAGAGAACAAAACAGATTTCGACGGAAGAGGAAATCAGGCAAGAGCGCCGTAACTGGATAGGAAAAGCACTGAAGAAAGCACATAGCTCCGTCATAAGTCAAGCCCGAGATTGAAATCCTCTAGGACAAAGTTCAAGGAACAAATATGGCTGAAAAATGGGGACAGACATGCAAAGAATGAACAAGAATTGGACAGAACTGGTTAGAGTGGTCCAGGACAGAGTAGGTGGTAGAACAATGGTCGAAGTATCTTTGCAGTTACTGCAACGTTTGATTCATTGCATCAGCTTGAATGTTTTTTGGTCCCTCTGGTTGCCGCATTTGATTTGTGTGATGGATAATCGGATCCGTTCAATTGTGGGAGGGGGGTCAACATCAATTTGGAGGTGCATGGATGCTGCTTCGATGTTTGGTGGGTTCAGTAAAGCTGGTCGATTCAAGGTTTCGTCAAAGTGATCCAACCACCTGTTTCTCTGTTCGTCAATGTTGGTGATTACTTTGCCTTCCTCACTTTTCACTGGCCATTCTAGTTTACGAAAGTTTCCAGCAAGAGACTTTGTTGTATCGTAAAGTCGTATCAAATCTCCTTTTGCAGCTCATTCCGCCGTCATTGATAGACCTTCCAACTAGTTACGTTTGTCAGCTGTGATGCTCCTTTACTTCTGCTTGTTTGCTTCTTGTATTGGGCTTGTGCCTTGACTTTCTCTGCTTTTGTTCAGGTGATGCTGATTGCTGCCATCTTCTTCCACCTTTCTTGACATTTGTTAAGAATACCATCCATTCCTTGTGATGGTGCTATTTTTGAACCAGAACCTCCTGACCTGTTGAAGTTATTGCCTTCTCGATCCCTTTCCAGGGGTTTGCCATGGTAGTTTCCTTTCCATTGAGTAGAACATGAAAGGCCTGAAACAACATTGCTGAGGGTTATACTGAATTGGTTGAGTTTGTCAGTATACTGAAGAAAGGTAGCATTAAGCTTTTGAGATGTTGCTCACCTTGTTTTCCAGTGCTACTTGAGTTTCACTTTCATTTTGGCGACCAGCATGTGATGATATGGGGTCATATCACCCCCTCTCCTGGTTCTCACATCTTCCATGATCCTACTAAAAGTTTTATTTATACAGATACGGTCGATTTGGATCTGAGCAACCTGGAACAGTCTTCCGGTCTTCCATATTGTTCAAACATACTATGTACCAAGAAGAATGATTGCTCTGTTTTTCAGAAGGGACATCTACCTCGTGACACCCGAAGGAACTTGGATCCCATCACGAGACTTCATAACTCTTCTGAATGGAGACCTACTAACTCCTAGAGCAGAGTTTAAGTGACTTGAATTAATTTTTCTGATTGGTGTTGTTTTAGAGAGTTAGTTTTCTACGGGATAGGTGATAAGTTCGTCACTTAGTATGCTTGAGGCTATTACGAGTTTACCTTAGTCGATAAACGCGAACGAGACTTTTACCAGCTTCCAGGGAGGCTACCTTGAATACCCAAAATCGAATAGAAGGCTTTGTAAGCGTAGAAAGTATATTCTACAAACACCCAGCAATCACAGTACAATCAAGCATACAACTCTCGTTTATTTATACAACATAAGAACGTCCTTGAGACAGTTAAGAAAATAGCATACTAAAATACACTGCAGCCAATCACAGCCATTGATTTTGCTGGTGGGAATTGAAATCTCAAGGTCATCTGATCAGCCCATGCTGGCGAAACGTGAAAACCAAAATACGGCATTATCAAGCGAATTTTGAGGATCTAACATCCCCAACACTCCTCCCCTTTTTAATAGCATGTTCTCCTGGGGTCGACTTGCATCTTGACTATTGTTCGCCGCTGTCTGAGGGGATACCTTCGGGAACGAAGAACAGCTTGCTGCTGAGTTTCTTCTCGTGGCGGGGCTCTCGGTAGGTTGAAGGTATCAAGCAAGATGTCAAGGGGAAGGCTTTCTGCTCTTGATGGGCGATCTGGGACTAGCCGTCTGCGTATCTGATTCCGATGACGTGACCATTTATCACCTCCTACCTCTACTTCGTACATAACTCGACCAACCCTTCTGACCACTCTCGCTTCTACCCAAGGACCATGGTTCGTTCTGTAGTCGCGGGCAAACACAGGGCATCCCACCTCGTAAGCGGATTGTCTTTGCTGCTTTGTCTCTACTGATGAGGGTGCATTGGTCGGATGCATCAGGCTGTGGATCGTTTTCAATCTTCTTCCCATCAGGATTTCAGCTGGGGACTTTTGCTCCGGTAACAATTCATTTGGTGTTGTCCGATAGACGTACAAGAAATTTTGTAACGTTTCGGCTGGCGTCCCCTCCCCTTTTGACTTGAGCAGTGCTCTTTTAAACGTATCCACAAACCTTTCCGCCTGCCCATTCGATTGCGGGTGGTATGGTGGCGAGCGTAAGTGTTTAATGGCTAGCCGTTGACAGAAATTCTGGAATTGGGAAGAGGTGAATTGAGAGCCATTGTCGGATACGATCACATCTGTTATGCCATTTCGTGAGAAAATTTCAGTTAGGAGCTGTAAAGTCTTAGTTGTAGTGGGCGGCATAACGGGGCTGATTGCCGGCCATTTAGAAAAGGCGTCGACGACAATTAAATACATAGTTCCACTTACTGGGCCAGCGAAGTCGACATGTATCCTGGACCAAGGATGCTCAGGTTTGGGCCATGAAACCGGTGGAATTTTGGCATTCATCTTTGCCGCCTGCTGACACCGCATGCATTTTTCAACCAACGTGTGACATGTTGATCCATGTGAGGCCAGTATGCATAACTCCTGGCTATGGACTTCATTCGTTTAATCCCAGGATGACCAAGATGGAACTGTCTCATCACTTTTGCACGAAGGGATTCTGGCACCACTACTCTTTCACCAAACATCAGACAATCGTTCACGATGCATAGTGACTCCCGCCGCTGGTACAGTTGCTTCATGTCACCTTCAAACTTTTTCGACGGCCAACCGTTAGTGACATATTTCATCGTCATCTTGATGATGGGGTCGTTTCTAGAAGCATTTTGTATGTCTGTTGCAGACACCGGTAATGCGCGAACTGCGGTTGTCAGATAACATTCTGCGTGGTCTTCTACTGACAGAGATGCGATCACCATGTTTTCCTCAGCCGCCACTTGATCATTAATGAGTCGTGACAAAGCGTCTGCTTGACCGAATTGTAGAGTACGTCGATATTGGATTTCTAAATCATACCCCAAAAGTACCAAGGCCCATCGCTGAAGACGATTTGCAGAATGGGCTGGAATGCCAGACTTTGAACCAAATATTGCTAACAGAGGCTTGTGATCTGTGAGGAGCGTGAATCTCCGACCGTACAGAAACTTATGGAAACGGCGAACAGCAAACACAAGGGCAAGAGCTTCTTTCTCTATCTGGCTATACTTCTTTTCTGCTGGGGTCAGTGTACGGGATGCATGCATAACGGCTTTTTCCGACGCGTCTGGAAATTGATGTGAAATAACAGCACCTAGGCCATATGCTGAAGCGTCTGCTGCTACGATGATCGGCATGGATGGATCGTAGTGTGTTAATAACAACTCCGAGCTAATTATAGACTTGAGTTTACCAAAAGCCGCGTCACACTCTTTAGTCCAGTTTCGTGTGCTATGCTTCTGCAGTAGACAATTCAATGGAGCGCGAATATCATGCATCGAGGGAACAAAAGCTGAATAATAACTGATTAGACCGAGAAGAGATCGTAATTCGGAAACATTAGTGAGAGTGGGCATCAGTTTGATAGCTCGGATGTTTTCAGGATCCGGTCTGCGACCGTCGGCATCAAAGATGAATCCCAAATACTTTACCGACTGCAATAGAAGCTGGCATTTTTCTGGGCGTAACCGGAAACCATTGTCACTGATGCGTTGTAGTACCAATGTGGTGTGTTCCCGTAGCTGTTCTAACGTCTTCGCAACAATCAAGATATCATCGAGATAAGCTGCAACCCCTGAGATATCTGACAGGATAGTATCCATTAGTTGTTGGAAGATAGATGGGGCAGTCTTAACTCCAAAAGGTAGACGGTTATACTGGAACAAACCACGATGAGTGTTGATAGTAAGCAGCTCTTTAGATGCTTCATCGACTTCCACTTGCAAATAAGCATCAGCTAGGTCAAGCTTTGCGAAGAACTTTCCCCCATTCAGCATAGTGAACAGATCTGCAGGGACTGGCAGAGGATAATGATGCTGTTCTAGAGCTGCGTTGATACCTGTAGAGAAGTCAGCACATATACGTATCGTGCCGTCGGCCTTCTTGATAACGACTATAGGTGCTGCCCAACTGGAGTAAGAAACGGGAGTAATAACTCCTTGTCGTTGAAGGCGATCCAGCTCTTCATCTACTGTTGCTAATGTAGCATACGGTACAGGTCTCTTTGGACGAAAAGCAGGCTTAGCCCCATGTTTCAACCGAAGTGTTGCTTTCATAGCAGTGCACCGACCTAATCCAGGTTCAAAAATGGTTGAAAACTCTGTCATCAGCTTCTTCGTATACGCTTCTGGGTCATGTCGTTGTGATACCAGGTTGCATATGGTATTTAGCGGGACATCAGCCAATTTTAGCTGGTCGAACCAATCTAAACCAAGTAAATTTAGATCAGCTGGCGTTATATAGCATACCCCAGTAAACGACGAATCTCGGAAAGCAACTTTACATTCCAATTGTCCTAACAGACGAAGATAATTACCACATGCTGTACGAGGCTTTTGTGTTGTGTGCTGCAGGCTTGGGCTGCCCAATTTGGTCCAATTTTTGCGTGAGAGGATAGTGACATCAGATGCAGTATCTATTTGCATTAAAAAAAAAAAAAAAAAAAAAAAAAAAAAAAAAAAAAAAAAAAAAACTTGTGATGAGCTTTGGCAGGAAGATATTAGGCTCAATGCATTGGTACTGGATCTAGGAACAGGCTTCTTAGCACTTCTGGATCGCTTTGGCTTTTTCTGTAGGCAAAAGCCATCTTTATGACCGATGACTTTACACTTCCTGCATCTATGCTGCCTAAATGGGCAGTTCCGTACATAGTGCCGTGAACCGCAGTGCCAGCAAGCAGAAGGTGGATTCATTTTGGGTTTTTGGGCAGTATTGGAGCGGGGTGAACTGGGTGTAGCACGGGCAGACTTATAATGATTAGGTGGCTGCTGTACCAAATGAATTTCAGATCGGCTTGAACTACCACTCTGAACTATAGTCGAGTCTCGTTGTAGGTTAGTGAGACGTTGGTACTCATGAGCCATATCATTAAGCGTAAGCTTTGGATCTTGCTCCAACCGACTTAGTAGCCTTGTTCTAATGTCACTGAACTTACTCGACTGGAGGCTGCAGATGAGTATAAGGGCTTTGAACTGGTCTTCCGACAAAGACTTCAACCGAAAGCGTTCGCATTCACGGTTGACGATGCCCACGTGCGTAAGAAAATCATCATCTTCGTTCATAATAAGCTTCAAACATCGATAACGAGTATTAAATAGTGACGAGTTGTCTCCAAAGTGTTGGCTTAAAGTCTGAACAGTCTCAGAAAACGAACAATCTCGTGGGTTCAAAGGCAGGATCAAATTACAGTACTTATCCAGCTCACTTGCGCCCAACTTTCGAAGTAGCAGCCGAACCTTCCAAGCATCATCTTGGTTGGCGAAATCAAATTTAAATAAATCTTCATAACGCCGGAACCACATGTCAAAAGTGACATTTGCATCAGGATCATAATGAAATTCAGCTATGCTATTTGCGATGCCGTCGACCGATGGAGCTGTGGTTGCATTAGATGAGCTGGGCTGTGTGGAAGGGGAAATCTTCATGTCTGTCAACATCTGCATCAGTTTCAGCTGCTGCTCAAGTAGTAATTCAAGTTTGGCAGGATCCATATTTCCAAAAGCACCGTCGCCACTGATAAGTTCGTCACTTAGTATGCTTGAGGCTATTACGAGTTTACCTTAGTCGATAAACGCGAACGAGACTTTTACCAGCTTCCAGGGAGGCTACCTTGAATACCCAAAATCGAATAGAAGGCTTTGTAAGCGTAGAAAGTATATTCTACAAACACCCAGCAATCACAGTACAATCAAGCATACAACTCTCGTTTATTTATACAACATAAGAACGTCCTTGAGACAGTTAAGAAAATAGCATACTAAAATACACTGCAGCCAATCACAGCCATTGATTTTGCTGGTGGGAATTGAAATCTCAAGGTCATCTGATCAGCCCATGCTGGCGAAACGTGAAAACCAAAATACGGCATTATCAAGCGAATTTTGGGGATCTAACATCCCCAACAATAGGGTCTCTAACTCCATGCTCAGCCCTCCTCCTTTATCTGGGAGATAGTATCACATATTTTAGAAGGATTATTGCACTTGAAGTAATCAGTAATGCGATTATTTGGCTGTTTGTTACTCCACTCTCATCACTCCTAAGTATTCTATGCTAAGTTGATCTTTGTATCAAGAGGGATAATTGAAATAATCTGCTGACTGTAAGCAATAAATCCGGGAGATATTTATTATTTAACTTTTCCAATATTTAGTTGATTACCAAAATATTAATCATAATTTCACTGGAAATATATAAACATATAAGGACAGTCATACCTGTCATTTATAAAGTAAATAATATTTCACTTCTCTTCAAAGCCTTTCAATCAAGGCAGTTTAACATTTATATGTAAACTCTTTAAAACCTAATCATCAGTCATCCTCTTTGAGGTAATGGACAGTTTATATTAGCTATTTATAGGCAATATTTAACATATTTATAAACTAGGCTTTTTGAATTGAGTAATTAAAAAAGCAGTTCAGGTAAAAAAATAAATAAAATTGGTTTTATTACATTAAAAGTAAAATCCCAAGAACTTAGTAGTACTGATCGATAAATAGTGGTCGGTGTGAAAATAGTTATTCTCATATTTATTTAGTCGACAATAATACTCAGAGCGTCCACTTATTTAATCTGTACAGATTGAGGTTGACTATGAACTCATCTGCCAATCAATTAAATTTTGGTCTTAAGGTTTTATCCACTCTTGCACCGATAACAGGGAAGAAGGGAAAGTCCAATTGAATGAGTACATTTGCTGGCGGTTTCGTGGAATCAAAAGAATACAAAACTCGTGCCAGAAAAATTGGGCGAAAGGTACAGAGCAGCAAAAGCAAGATGGCGCCCACGCAACAGGAAAGTGTGTTTCCGAAGTGTAAACAATCAATAAGTTCAGTAAAACAACCACTGGTACAATCGGTTATAATAATGAGCGTTTCTGTTTAACCAATCGCGTTTTTTTCGTAAAAGTAGAACCACTACAATATGCTAACCAACTTAAAGACTCATAACTGTGAATATTATTTTTTCATTCACAAAGTCTTGGTGAACTTCACCTGAATACTATAACATTTAAAACTCACCTTTATCTACTACTTTTGTAGGGCTTCTAATATAACAATAAATTTGGTCAGTTGTTAAAAATAACAAGCAGTTGAACTGTGTAGTGGGGAGCAAAATAAACGGAATTCGCAGATACGTTGAGTATCAATTACTAATCCAAAACAGAATCAAACGTGATTACACCTAAAATCAATTGATGATGGTCATTTATATTCTAATTCAGTTTTCGGTAAAGTCTCCATCATTTTGGTCTCGAAAGTCAGCGAAAGTAAATGAACAAAGGATACAACTGGAAGTACAACAGCCACCGTTTACACCCTACATTTTCATACAACAAATTTTATAGCATTATCGTGGCTGCAGCCTACTGAGGCAGAAGCTTAATCAAATCAACAGAGACTAGATTAAATCGAACGACATTTCAAACTGTAACGATGTTATTGGCGAAAGATTCTACTGTATTTAGGTTAACTGACGTAGTGAACAAAGATAAATTATTTGACCTTACATTTCTTCTATCCATAAGTTACAGTTGTATGTGATTTAGTCATAAATGATTAGTGCCTACTTCAAGGCCTAAGGGTTTTACTTCTGATAGTTGGCTGGGTTTTGGATACGCGATGTTGGACGTCCCATACTTCGTGCAGTCTTTCAGTGATTATCTAGTTACAGTTTGACCGTAATAAAAGTTGCAGTGTACTTTCCACATAAACTTTTACGCGCTGAAATCACCAATCAATGATTGCTAGACTACCATGACAAACCTGAAAGCACTGGACGGCCATTTTGTCCTGGTAAGGAACTGTTATGCTCACTACTGATGAGTTCCATATCAATATCTGTACAATGGAGATGGATTGTTCCAAAATGTGCACTGGTTCTACTCCCTTCCAATATCAGTTATAATAACATATTATTATTTAAGGTATTATGTCTTCTTTAACTCTAAAATTATATAGAGGCTCCCATGAAGCCAAGACGCTTCCATCTAATCATAGCTCGATAGGATTTCTAGAGTCTCCATGTGGTATAAGGTGATTAGACGATTAAGTAACGTAGCTCGCTGAGGATTAAGTGTTTTCACTTCATAGAATAATCTATAAATACACATTATTTCTCTAAATACTTCTGATAATTATTAGAATAAAGACTTCTTCTGTCTCTTCTAGCCCTTGTTTTGAGACCTTGGGACGATTCTACTAGTCTTGTGACAATGGCTGAATTGTATGTTAGTCATTCTGGTAGTAGACATAAAAAATGTCATAACATGCATGCCTAATCATACTTTAAAACATATTACATATGATATTGTTAATGAAATTATGAGCTAACTGTGAATTATTCGACTCATTAGTCCTCAAATCTTTATTTATTTTTCAAACAATTTTCTTGAAAAGATGTTATTATGCCACTGAATCAACAAGGAAACTTGAATCCTAATTTTAGACTAGCTGAATACAAATCGCAATTGATTTCTGTAATAATTAAGAAAGCACGCTGAACTTAGGAGTAGGAGCCAAATTAATCGACGTTATAGTCGGAGACGCTATCTCTAAGGGATATTTAGAATAACATTCACCATCAATTAGTGCATGATTAGTTTAGATACTTCAGTACTACATTCTAGTAATAATATGGGTTATCGTCTGTGAAGGACTATTAAATTTCTGGTGTTTGCAGCAGAATGTGTTTGGAACAGAGAACCACAAAAAATCGGTAAATTATTACATTCTCCCCTGTCTGTACCTCTTTCTTATCAGTCAAAAATGTTGTTTCGGACGCCTGACTACAATGGCTATATTGTTAGTCCAATATTTCTCTGTTAAGCTAAAAAATGACTACACAAAACCGCAAAAATAAAAAATCACTTCATGGAATATCAAGCTTCCTGACGATCTTCTAACAACCAATCAACGCAAAATGCACTATAGAGTCTTTTCATTTTTTACAGAATAATAACCAAATCAGATTATTTAGTTTATAGAATTAAATTAGTAAAAGACTAACTTAAAGAGTAATTTTATTAGTATTTAGCAATCTTAATCACTTATGATAGAACAGTTTAGCTAAAATTGTATCACTCACATATAACAAGACTGACCGAACAAACATCACGAGCAATAAAAACAAAACTTAATCATACTCTCAACTTGGAAAGCGAGATTTAGCTGTTTGATAGCTTCAGTGAAATTTTCTTACATCTGTTACCCCTCAGGGAACATAGCCCGCCAACCAGATTTGTCCAATCAACTCTGTCATATGCTCTCCTTTTCATCTGTTCCCAAGAGCTATTCAGTCTCTTGAGGTCTGCCTCCGATTCCTCGCTCAATGCGCTCTTTGGTATTCCTCTTTTTTTTATCTTAAGGATTTCAAGTAATAGCTCACCTCATGACAGTTCTGAGTGATTTATGCAATGTGTGTTCTATCCACTTGCAGGATTTTTTATAATTTCTCACTCATCTGGAAGCTGTAGTGTTCTCTCCCACAGTAGGGTGTTGCTGGTATCTGAATTCAGCAATTTAGAAAGTAGACTACCAGAGTAAGCAAACCGTAATAAACATATGAATTGAATACTACTCTTTGATCACTCAACCGTGAGTCCAACTTCACGTTGAATTTCTGGGTGCTTTTACCAGATATTAAATAGATACCAACTGAAAAATTGAAAGTAATTATTCAGCAACCTTCTCAACACGATACGGTTTTATATAGAGAGCCGTACAACAAGCACTTGGAAATATATTCAGGTTAACTAAACAATGTATTTTAGTTTCCATAAAACAAATGCATACAACTACTTTTAAACGAGTACCAGAAAATCACAGTTTTAACTAAGTATCAACAATGAATAAACTGTGTCCAGATTAAGAGAAAAATATCGCCTTATGATTAACGGAGATGTCATTAATTCAAAGCTTTTAATACTGCATCGAATCTTTTTTCATTGTACTGGAAAACTTCATTATGTTCGTAAATTAATAAAAACAAGAATTCACCTTTTTTACTGAATCTAGTATACGTAATAGGAAGCAGGTACACGGAAAAATAATAATTAAACATGTTACTTCTAATAGATATTACTTAAAGGTATTATATTTTGCAAAGGGAAAAAGTAAAAATTATATACAGAAAGTCTTTATCAGGAATTTATATCAGCTATACAATCAATGAAAAACAGACGGCACTTGATATCTGTTTCATCATCAACAAAGAATATCGGCCATTCAACACTACATAATCAAAATCATAACTTGCAAGTCTTTAGTAGATGCCCTACATTTGAAAAAAAAAATAAATTTTATTCAAACAAGTTACCTTTTGTTATTCCATTCTACTTCTTGGTTGAAACCATCTTCATTCTATACATGGATTGTCCTACGTGTATCCTACATCATTTATACGGTACTCTAGTTGATTTCAATTCTTTGAGAAAATTCACTGTCAAATTAAATTTTTAATGTAAATGCACATAATCATTGTGTACAGCAAATGAGCATATTTCAAATTCCTTCACTATCAATGCATCAATCTAAAATCATATCGATAAATTACAACATCAAGTGATCGTGTTATACGTAAATAGACTTAAAAGAATAGTTTGAAATGTTAGACTTCTACACGTTTCTGTGCTGAGAATATAAGTACAACTTATAACATTAGTCTCAGTTTTCCTACTGTCTATTCGGATTAAGACTATATTCATCTGTAATTTTGGTATTATTTAATAAATAAATTTTCAAAAAATCTAAATAATTCAGTGTTTTAGGGGAACTTAAGAGTTTTCAGGATAAAATTTTCGCCATATGAAAGGGTTGGTCATGTAAGGTGGTTAAATGTAATCATCCAGAAGCTTAGAATCTACGCTTCACTGTAGTTAGCATTCGTGAGTTAAGTGTGCTTGGTATTGCAAAAGAACCAATGTTCCTACAACATCCATCTCCACAATTTGAAATGTCAGTATTGAGTTATTCTAGCAGCAACTAAATCTCTGCTGGACTGAGATATTTACACTTACGGAATGTTTACAAAAGATTCTATGACAAGCATTAATTTCTTCATCATTGTAGATACATCTTGTTGACTAGTGCTAACTTATAGGAAACACAGATCCATCTAACAACAAAGTACTGTTCATATTATATCAATCCACTATGACTGGTGTCTAAATTGAAGCTTAAGTGATAGAATTCGGTTGTTGTTAAGGTGTAGACAAACAAGACACTGATCACCACTCAATGATCAATCAAGGTAATATAGGTTAGTTTGTGAGATAAGTAATCTTACCTCCAATTTTTGCATACTACCGATATATTAAATTAACTCTTGATTTAGACAGTCTATTGGGTGAGATGATTTTGTTGAAATATATATGTTGTTGAAGTAGGTTTTGTTTTACAGCGAACTAGGACGAGAACAACCATCTTAGCAAAATAATTTAATTCCTTCATTTCATGAATTCCATTCGTCTATGTAAAACCTGAAACATTAACAATAATTAGTAGGAAAGGGATAGGGCATAAATCTTAATTAATAAAATGCAACAAATATTAAGCTCTGAAAATTTTTTTTAATGATACTGTGGTGGCCAATTTCAACGTTTTCTTACTCTTCGTAAATAGCTCGTCTACGCAATCGTTACTAAATCGTTAATAAATCAGAAGGTAAACTCGAAGTGTTGAATACGTTTATTTTGGCACACCATAAATAGGGATGGCAGAAGACCACAAGCAGACCGAGCAGGCACACTAGCGAGTGAATGGGCGAATGTGCGAGTGAATTAATAAGATTAAAATGTTCATATATATACATAGGAAGATATCTAAGTCATCGCGGTATTTAAGAGATTAACATTAAAGCGAATAGGATGAATATCCGCGTAGGCGGTAAGCAAAATGCTCAGTCGTACAAGCTCATACAAACCACACAATAAAAAAAATACCAATTGTACATATAAGTTATTGTTATACGAATGGCTTGGTTACATAAGTTAAATGAAAGGCTTAATCAAATTAAATGTGATCGAACCCAAGTTTATGTGGAGGCACTACAACACATTAATAGCAAGATAACGAGTTGAATATTTTGAAGCAAGGGACTGAAAAGCTATCAAAAGTTTCTTCAAAATATAAGAATCTATAATAAACTCCATTTCAGAGTCATGCCTAACTAAGGATGAAGCAATAAGGCACGTGCTGTTTTGATGTAACATGAAATGTTGTTACCTCCTAAGTTAAAGGGCTCTTGTTTTTAAGTGTTATCGATCCTAACAATGTTAATTAAAGTTGAAACCAATATTTTCAGTTGATCTAAAAAATAACAGATCGATAAGCGAAACGACTATTTTCATAAATTCATTTCACGATCTGTAGGCTCAATACTCGTGCATCCCCCTTAATGTGGCTTCTGCAGAACTTGTAATTTTGTCAATTCATACATGTGAAGTGAAATTTTCTAAATTATATCTGTCCAGGAATCACTTGATAGGGCATCAAGCGAACTAGTCGATTGAGATGGTGGAGAAAATTTTTAGCTCAGGTGGATGATCGTGATGGAGCATGAAACTCCTACACAAAGTAGGGGATTTTTCAAATCCGAACACGACAGACATCTATGTGTATGATATTGCTGGCATCCAAGCAACTCCAAGTTTATTAGAGATTCTTGTAAGTCGATCCACTCAATGGATTAATTTCATGCTACATAAATAGTCCCATTTTTGAATAGTCTAGGGAAAAACAAATTTTACTCACAACAGACGAATACTAAGAATTTTCTACTTATCAGTTATTTTAAATGGAAAGTTTTAACTTATTGAAAAAAAAATATATATATATATATATATAAACTCTCATATTCTATTTCGAATTATCATACCTTACTAATTGTCTGAAATATTAAATAATACTTAAAGAGCAGCAGGAATTCTATCTAAACTTAACTTTATTATCAATCTGAAAGTGATTAGGAAAACGACAAAAAATTGATAGAATTTTTAACATAAAATGATTAAATTATTATCAACCTTTGAATCTATCGCAAGACTATTCTCAATTAATTGAAAAAAATTTAAGTTAATTCAATAAAAATGAAAAATAAACGTCTTTTAGTAAATTACACAAGTTTCACTCGACCTAAATCATTTCAGTTCTAATTAATAGTTATTAAACCACCATCTATCACGTACACTGATGATGACAGTAAGAAACAAAGTCAAACAAGAATAGTTTCATTTTTGTATCATAAACTACGGTCTTTGTATAAAGTTTCTTTAGTTTTGTAGTATTTTATTCAAATAAGAAAGTTTCATGCGAAAAATAGTATGGCGTGACTTTTTTCCCTTATTCATTATGCATTTAAACACAAATTATTTTTTTTCTACACAAATACAAGCATTGTTCCGAGTTATCACCAAACTACTGAAATACTTAAAGTTAAAAAATGAATTTAAAAAAAGCAGACAAACGTTTAAAAAAAGGTAAACGGAATAAATTAGGCTTCAGTATATTTGCCATGATAAATGAATAAGAAAAATTTTTGAAGTTTGCCAAGTTGTAAAAAGGTTTTGTTTAATTCATTGTTAGTTTTTACTTATAAACGACATCAGAGATATGAAATCTCCGAACAAATTGTCCAGTTGTTTGTTTCTAATCTGTGAGTCTTAGACAGCTTTTAACCATGACAGCAAATCAAACCTTGTTCAAGATATAGAGATTTCTTGGTAAAAACAATACTGTATCTTAACATCTATCCATATTTTGATGAAAACTGATTTGCTTTGTTACCTGAAAACGATTGCAAGCGTAAATATAATTATGAATATTTACTGATCATTTTCAAGCCATGCGATATACATAAGATCTTAACACCATATACGATCAAGATGTACATTCCCTAGTAAAATCGTCAACCATTATCTTTACTAGTTGTCGCAGTTAAGGTATTCTCGCCTGAAATAATCACTGGCTTCAAATTCTGAGCCGTGTCTAATAACAACTAGTGTCACTGAGTCGCGCTATCCCTAGGAAGCCAACCAAGGATTCTTGAAGTTCCAACAAATGATAGTTCTGTACAGCTTTTCTCCATACCACAACATATCATACACTAAACACCTCTCCGATTTTTTTAACCAGTTTCAGCCTTGCCAAATAATACATTATCTGGAATTAGCTGGAACAACATTCGTAATATATGTCCGAGCCACCGAAGTCGGTATTTCAAGATGGTGTTATCAAATGAACTAGTATTGCTGTGCCCTAACACGAGCTCCCGAACCTCTATATTACTAATATGGTGTGGCCACTGAATTTCAGAAATTTTGTTGGAGACAACATAAAACTTTCTAATAGCTTTAACTCAGAGAGAGTCAACTAACATTCACAGGTCCCGTTTTCACGAGCTTAGAGTAAGACCTCTTACTGACGCATTGTAGACCTCACATTTTACAGCCAGACTAAGGTCACAAAGGCGCCAAAGATGATCCACATTGACATAAGCCACTCTGGCTCTCACGTGAATCAATCTTATTGCACGCAACCCAGATACACGACCTTTTCGACTACTATCTTCTCACTTCCAAGAGTGAGTATTGGTTCAGGCTCCTGGAGGTGTTGTAAAAGTACTTTGCACTTAGAAGGTGCAAAGCACATGTCTTACCTATAGATTGATTAAGTGTGCGTTGTATGGCTCGTGAATCTTCTCGCAGTAAGACAGTATCATCCACATACTTAAGGTTGAAAAGTCTTTCTCCAGGTAACAGATCAACGCCACCATTACTTACATCTCTTAGAGCTGTTCTTAGAAAGCCACTGGTGTCAAAGTTGCAGTGGGATAGTGAAATCAGGCTGTCCTACCTAACTCCACAGCTGAAATCGAACAATCGAAGAAGGTGGTCCTCACTCTGCCTGATGAGAAAGGACAAGATGTAAGTCGTCTAGGGTGGTGATTTGTGGTACTTCGGCAGCTAGAGTTCTTTGAGGAATTCCACCTCGTTAGTTGGATAAGTTGTCAACGGCTATAGAGGACGGGTAGATGATATTGATCGACGTAGCGTCTGCTGTACGGACTGATTTACTCGCAACAAACTTCTTGCTGCCTGCAGCTCGAATGAGTTGAAAGAACTTCCGGCAGGTAACATGTGTAGCTAAATCTTATAATTCATTGGTACCCTCCAACTACCAGCTTTATCAGTTCCTACACAGACTTTGCAATGTTTGATTACGTAACAATTTTCTTTTATCGTCCGGTTGGCGATTAAACGGCGTCGACTAACGTGCCCTAACAAGTTGTAAAAAGGCTGTAGAAACCCACTATTTATAAGCAGGTCGTTTCGTGAAGCAGCGGGCAAATTCGTTCGCCGTTTTCATGGCACATGCAAATGCAACCAATGGTCGTCTATAATTTTCGGTGAGTCGGTAGCTAGCCTTGAACCCAGATCAGTTCGATATTCATTTGCAACAAAAGCTGCAACCAATCCGCTTACATCGATCCGTTGAGGATGATGAATTTCTTGGCTGTCGAAACGTAAGAAAAGATTAGCTCAAGCAAGGGCATGAACAGAGTCTCGATCAGTACTCTAAAATGAGCGGCAGTCTTGTAAACAACCACTCCGGTGGTAGATGATTACGATGTGGTCGATCTGAATACAGGCTTGCGATACGGAGGGAGGAAGCCAGGTAGCACATAAGCGATGACTGTGCCGATAGTCAGTGCTAGTCAGAAACAGGTTATAGGCTGTGAAAAGTTACAGTAGACGATAGCTGTTAACTAATTTAAGACCAAAAAGTCATCATCGGTCACCAAGATGACTCTCCTCTGTGCCTAGATCCCTGAACTGTGCTCCTGTATGCACTAGAACATCTGTCGAACGCACTAACTAGGGTTCACGTAACTGGTGGCGGAACTCATCCTTGATTGCATCCGAACTGCAATTTGTCGGGACGTAAACGAGGATAACGAAAAGGTATCGTTACTCACTTTAATAGAGCTTTCTAAACCAACAACACATGACCGTCTGTTAATGGGGATCCAATGGATTAGCGTTGCCTTGGCTCTTATCATTAGTGTGGCACCGATGTGCATTAAACAAGCTCTTCCAAGCGACATGTGGAGTGAATGTATAGTATATCACATTCGCATTAGCATGCGAACGTTGAAGGAAGCCAGTTTGTATGTCATGCGTGGTTTCAGAATGGCTGCATCAGAATTCGTATTCAGTGCTAGCACTCAACTTTCGACCAATCAGTGACTTGAGATCAGTTAGCTGGACGAAATTTCCTCCAAAGATGAACCGCGGTACAAGTTGACAAATGTGGGAAAACAAGAATTGGAATATAGGAATAAGCAAGCAACAAAGTATTTTTAAAACGAATTTTAGCAAATAATTGAGAGTATAATTTCTGAGATTGAGGATTGGAGCGAACATAAATTTTTCCAGTTATAGCTATTATCAAATTTTTTTCACGTTTGATTCTGTGTTCACTCGTTAATTCTCATTTCCAAAAACTTCTAGTGTAAGCTTAAATAGGGTTTCCAGTATTCTTGGTTTTTCAGTAGTATTCTAATTAAAATTACGATCACACTGAGACCGAGTTTATTATGTTTTTTCATAGATATTTATCATTATTGACGTTAATATTGAAATGTAACAAACCATAATAATGATAATTATATTTATTTTGAAGTATCTGAGAAAGATCTTTATATAAATCTATCTTGATGACAGCAAACCGATCCTCCAATCATCTCATTCCATATGTCAGATAGTTGGTATTTTTCACTTGACCTCATCTCAGTTTTCATATAAATTGCCATGAAAAACGTCGGTTTAAATGAATGCTTCAGTTTTGTGACTTACATTCATTGAAAGTTGGAGCCTGTTATCATTTTCTAAATGAAAAAAAACGATGAGACAACTAACATAACTAATATCGTAAGAGATGGAATATGAAAACACATACAAATACATAACATAACATACATATATACAAGCATACACTATGCCTTGAATATTCTCTATCATTCTGTCCTACTAAATCCCCTTTACTTTCACTTATTTCCCCTTTTTAGAAAATAAAAGATAAATTAATCTGTTAAAAAATGAAGGGAAGAAAAATACTAATTGAAGTCAATACATTGAACCAATTGACAAACTGATGAATGTAAACGTTTCCTTTTCAATCCCCCCAAACAAATTCAGCGAATAAAAAATCAACATTCAACAACTAAGCGTATTGGATTGAAGTAAACGTGAGTTTTATTCGTGCATTCTAATGTTTTTTGAAGAGGGTGGTGAAGGAAGTGATTTTTCTACCAATGATGAACACTATTCAATCCTAGGATGAGTTGAAACGAAATGTAAGTGAAAAAATTACTTCTCTATTCATCTTAGTTACAAAGTGAACTGAACTACATACAGTACCCCTGATCATTATTAATACATACTACAGAAACTGAAAGATAGGTAAGTTTCAAGAAAAAAATACACAGCTTTATTTTCTGAAAACAAGTTAATATCTAGAAGTATAAATTTATCCCTGTGTATTAAACAAACTGTCTTTAAATTTGTCCGTTGAATGTCTATCAACCGATCGATTTCAGACCGCTACTCATGAGATCCTAGCAGAGGAAAAAAAAGGAAGTCAGTCAACAGAGAAGATGAAAAATGAATTGTTTTCGGTGTTAAAATAATATTTTAGCTTCTATTCTCGAGAATATATATATATAAACAAGAGAATACAATAAAGGTAAGATTATGTATTGTATAATATTTATGGTGTTTATTATATAAATTCTAATAATTTAATAAACCTCAAGTAAGGGTAGTCATATGTTAACTGGTCTATGACCTCCATATCATTGTTTATAATTCTAGTAGTAAACTATGGTCAATGAGGTCCACTGCGTGGATTATGAGACACTTTTCATCAGTAATAGTGGATAACGATTGGAAAGTTAGATGAACTTTCAATTTCAAGCAGTTGGTTACCTAAAACGCATTGTGTTTATCAAAGAGACCTTAGTCTATATTACATATTACGAACCAAATTCCCTTTGTTTGATATTAGACATAAATGAATAACTTCAAGAGCTAATTTATTAATTATAATGAAAGTTAAATACATCAGAATTCACATTCAATGGGTTTATTTTAAAAATAAGGAAGAAACAAACAAACAATTATATAATTTCATGTAGGCAAGAAAAATACAATAGAAACTTAAATTAATATGAATGCAGAAACGAAAATAATCGATTTTACTTTTATGAATAGTCAGATTGTAGTGAAATATTAAAATTTACCGGTATATATTTACGGAAGCAAGGCAAAACAGTTAGCCAATTAGCCAATAGTAAACGGTGTATACATCGTGAGTTTCTTCTTCATAATTGATCACAGTATACATTTGGTTTTCTGAATAAATTCATATTGATTGATAATATCGTGTGTCATTATTATATTATAAAATTATATATATATATATATATATATATATATATATATATATATATATATATATCATATATATAATGGGGAAGATAAATTGGCTTTTTCTCAAATTTTAATTATGAGCGAAAAGGTCAACAAGTAAATGTGATATTGCATGAAGGCATTCGATCAAACTAAACAACTTAAACACTAGCAAAATTTCGAATTTTGTACACTTGTCAAGATCGAACTAGTACTAAACCCATTGTCAATAAGCTTTGTAAGTTTTTCCACAAAAATTATTACATGAAGTAATGATTCATTCGTTGACTTCATTCTGATGATAAATAGTGATAGTAATGATAATACTGTGTATAAGGTTTATTATCTATGATCAAGTAATTAAATTTATAATCTGTGAGAAGTATGAGATTAAATTGTAGACTTTAGAAGGAGAATTGTATTTTTTTAATAAAAATCATGTGTATTTGTGAGCTCAATAGATTTTCTAAAGAGAGATTGAATAATACACTAGATCGCTGATGAAATCCCTCCCCGCCTCACAAACCTTGATTACTATAAACTGAAAATTCATCCTTATCAACCTAAATTTTTTTGGAGATTGAAACGGATCTCTTAACCGAAGTTGAGTTTTTTTTAAGTCGCTGAGTATTGCTTCTGATGAATATGTAAACTTCGTGCAAAACACTGCTAGTATGAGTAGAAAATTGTACATCTCCAGTTGTATTGTACTCAGGGAATCGGCTAACAAATAAACTCTATGGGTCACTTGGTGTTGCCATAGAAAAGTCGCTAGTTCTTGTTCAGTATAGGGGAATTCATCAGGGTTGGGTTATAATCTATCTTTCGACTATTATGCTGAAATTAGTCAGTAATAGTAATAGTAATGTCGTTTATTCAACTCTTTTACTGTGAACAATTCAGCTATTTTAAAAATGGCTCAATGAAATGTCAAAAATTATCCCAGAGTTAAAACGATTTCCTGTTACAACAACACAACTATGAAGAGAATTACGTATCGACAACTTTGAGGTGAGAGGATGAAGTTGGAGTAGGCAACTCAATGAATCATACTTCCAGTGATTGATTAATGACAGGCACATTGTCTAATGTAAAAAAAATTTAACAGTTGAGTAGCTTTTTTTAAAGATGAGTTGATTTGCTTCTACTGTAATTTTTTAATATTTATCTAATAACCATATGGATTCCAATAAATTGATCTGTTAAACTGATCCCATATTATAATCGAACAGATTAATTGAGAGATTAAAATAGTTGTTTTCAATTATGAATGAATAATTACCTTGCTCATAACTTAAAACCACTTGTTTAAATTATTGTCGTCTAGTTACATTTTTATTTTATTTCCCTGTTTGCATGTACTTAGGGTTTATGATATAAATTACTTAAAATTAATTAAACTTTAAACGTGATTTATGTCACATATTATTCAACTATAACTGTACTTAATGAAACTTATTAATCTATACTTCAATTGTTGAACACGTATACATGTTAAGTAATAGCGTACTAAAGAGTCCCAGATTAGATCCTTCTTTCACCTCATTCAATTTGGCATTCTTGTAACAGCATCACCTCCTAGATGACCGACGTGACTAAAGGTCAAATACATAGATTTACAGTGAGTTATATATATATATATATATATATATATATATATATATGCATATATATATATACATATATATATATATATATATATAAATCTTTCGAATGAATTCAAACTAGATTGAATTTATCCGAATTCTTTCTATGTGGGCTAATTTTTATTTGCATGTTTCTTGCAAGCCTTAATCATCAACCACTTTATACAAAACCTTTGTGTTTTTTATCATAAAAATATCATAGCATAAAAAAACTAGTCCTAATTGATTCTTGATAAAAGATTCTCAAAATAAATATGCGTCTGTAAACAATACAATCAAATGGAAAACATCATGTTACACAACATCAGTGTACTCAATACATACAGGTTTATCTGATAAATTTTTACACTTGAAATAGCTTCCAGCATGGAATTAAAATCAATTGAAAAACTGATTTGTACTAAAGGGGATTAGTGTATTATTTTGATCTTGTGAAAAAAATGAACACAACAGTTTCTAGTCATATAGCTTAAGATACAGTTATGAAATTACTAAGGTGGAGATATGTTAAAGTGGTTTCTTCTAAAGTTCATCACCATTAAATGTATGCACAGATTATGTTAAACACACACACAAAGAAATTAGACAACATGATTAACAGTCTAATTACCAGTAGAAAAATGTAATTTTTGGGAACAAAAAGATTAGTCAATGATATTTCTATAATATTTATTGGTATAAACCAGCACAAATATGGAATATGTTAATTTAAGCAAAATTAATCAAACTCACTTCATCGTACAATGCTTCTTATTCATGTTTTACAAGCGTAATTATGATTTCTATACGATGTATGATCTCATTCATGTGCAAATAGACAGATCGCCTGCTGGATAAAGCAAACTAATTTTAAAACAATAAGAAGACGGAATTGTGTAATTCCTGATGTTTATTTTTACGATAGTTTTTCAGGTGTTAGAAGTATGATGACAACTTACTGACAGCACTTAATGAGTATCATAAGCTGTCATAAGCTGGTTTATTTCAAATCACTGATCCAATTGAAACCTTCAAAATTATGACACTTAATTTTCCTTGGTTTAATCTTGTATTCGGTCAAAGTTTAAACCTTTTAAAGCTTCAGTCACTGAGTTTTAATCGTTGATGTCTATTAATATGTTAAATTTATTCAGTTTTTGAGAAGTTCGACATTCTAATGTTAAACTTAATAAACCTACGAATTTTCTTGAAATCGGGTTTTTTTTTATTTAAGAAACAGAAATGTTTAAAATATGTTTTTTTTATCTCATACCAAACTTATAGTCTATTTTTTTCACTTTTTATTATAATTCAGCTTTGACTATTAATTGAATAGTTAACATCACACAGTAATCTTAGTCGAACGGTTGTTTAAAACCTGAAAACACAGTGTTTCTAGGTTTCCAACAGCTATCTAACTTAGATCCATGAGGTTAACTATGAAATTCGAAATATCTCGATAAACTCTCTATAGCTTCTAACCCTTATTTTATTCAAACATGTAGTTGTTACTAGACACCATATTATACAGATTAATGATGAAACACTACAAAATGGGATTAATATCAGACATCTAAAGGTAGGTTGATGAAATTTATTCACATTTTTTAACATTGCTATTTAACACTGTGACATTATAGCTGTGTAAATGAACGATTTCATATTCATCTAACATCCAACTCCATGCATCATATTACTCTACGTGTACTCTGTATGGTTACACGCTGATAGAAGTTAGGAAACACATCTACCATCTAGTCAATAGTGAGCACTGCTGAAGAATTCTAAAGCAAAACAAAACTGTTCTTCAATGATCCGTTTTCGAAAATGGTTTCTAAGTGGTGTCAGCATTTAGTAAAATGTGAATAATTTCTAACGTTTAAATGAAATCTTTATTACTTTTTTATAGTGATTATTGTTTGAATTATTTGAATCTGCACTGGAAGTAGAGGGGAAACATACCCACAAGTAAACACACATGTTTTACAAATTTACACCAGTAAATTAAGGGAAATGAATGTGGATCAAACCCCCAGGTAACACATAACTCAGGGACAGAACTCAGCGCCCGTCTTGTGATAGTTGTTTGAACACTGAATTTCTGTCTATTAACATTCTAGTATTACAGTTCCAAAATACGATCAGGTATTTTATTGACCTATGCCGTTTAATCTGTAAGATTATTAATGATTAGTCGAATTGGAATAATAAGAACAGGCTAATGAATCAAAGAGTTATACAGTATACTTCAGATACTAAAAAGGAATGTATACGTTTTACTTAGCCACCTGTCGGATATGAATGTATATATTGGCAGGATTCAAAATAATTGGCGTTTTGATTATTCAGATGGTAATTCTATACCACTGGCCTTTCATCTAGGCACATATACTAACTAGTTAGAGCTGTGGTTCCTCTCATACTGAACAGGACTATCACAGAAACAACCTAGCTGTATACATATATATATATATATATATATATATATATATCATAAATTGGTGTAAGTCGGCACTGTGAACTATCGAATGTCACGTCCGTGATTTATAGTTTCCCCTATTTCTATGCAAATTACCGTTCTGTATTCAACTTCTAGGTGTATATTACTGATCAGTCTCATACTGTCCAGCTCTCATCAACCTTAAAACACATTCTACTATTTTGGAAAACACTTTGAATGGAATCTTGAAAACAATTTTCTTAAATGTTGCTTGATTAATAACTTCTTATTTTTTCAATTTTTTAAACATATAGGCAATGCCATTTCAGAAAAGGTTGATCAAAATTCAGCAATGTTAATGTTATTTTAAGTTAGACTAAGCAACTTACGACCACAATATATATTCAATTGAAATCAAATATTTTCATTATGGAGTTATGCATACTGTCGAGTTTCATTGAAATTATGATTCGATCATAATAGGACGAGACAGCCGTTCAATGCTTCCAGGTTTCTGACGGTGGTCTAACAATGATCGAATCATAATTTCGATGAAATCGAAATTCCTAAAATGTAAGCAATAGATAGTAAAATAGTAAACAAATGAATTTTCACGTGATTACATCAAGGTCAAATGCCTTTGAAATTATGGTTCTGGTTGATAAAACTTACTATTATGACTATAACTGCTGCAGTCGATCAACACTCATACAGATAGATGAACCTCTTCACACTGACATGTCTCAAAAGGTATTATTTTTCCCAAAAATAATTTTAAGATGTAATTATTTTAATTAGTTTTTTTTCTAACGATACTTATTGGATAAATTAA
Organism: Schistosoma turkestanicum; assembly: GCA_944470395.2. NCBI lineage: Eukaryota > Metazoa > Platyhelminthes > Trematoda > Strigeidida > Schistosomatidae > Schistosoma > Schistosoma turkestanicum. Next base: position 41,436,636 of record OX103979.1, on the reverse strand, counting down.
TGTCACAAATATTTGTTCCTATTTTCAGCAATAATCATGACAGGTTTTGAAGCATTCAAACAGACATTTATGTCTAAAATTAACGAACCGAATTCACAACGTCGTATGGTTTTATTTGTTGTTTGTATTGCTTTACTATTAGACAACATGTTATACATGGTTATAGTACCAATTATTCCTGATTATTTGCAAAATCTACGTGCAATGGATACAAAACAAATTTACTGGATTAATGCAACACATAGTAAACGATTGAAAGATGAGAATTTTATTTTTAATAAATCCGATGGTGATTACAAATTAAAATGGCTTGTTCATCAATCTGAAACTAAAATTGGCACATTGTTTGCATTTAAAGCTATCATACAATTATTATGTAACCCTATATCAGGAACTGTCATTGATCGCATTGGTTATGATGTCCCAATGATGTTTGGTTTATGCATAATTTTTTTGTCAACTTCAGTATTTGCATTCGGTAGTTCGTATGGATTAATGTTTATTGCTAGAGGCTTACAAGGTATGGGTTCAGCGTTTGCCGATACCGCCGGTTTAGCAATGATCGCTGATCGTTATACTGATGAATATGAGCGTACAAAAGCATTGGGAATAGCTTTAGCATTCATATCATTCGGTTCATTGGTAGCACCTCCATTCGGTGGAATAGTTTATCAATATTTTGGCAAAGAATTACCATTTATTACACTGGCATTTATAGCACTTTTTGATGGTTGTTTACTATTGATTATTATGCAACCAGTAAGAATTGAACGAACAGTTTTAAAAACTCAGGGTAATCTACCTAAAGGAACTCCAATACATCGTTTATTAATGGATCCTTACATTGCTATATGTGCAGGATGTTTGACTGTAGCTAATATATCACTCGCATTCTTAGAACCAACTATATCAAACTGGATGTCAAAAAGTATGAAAGCAACAAATGCACAAGAAGGTTTAGTATGGTTACCAGCATTTCTGCCACATGTAGCTGGAGTTATAACAACCATTAAATTAGCTGATAAGTATCCAAGTAAACAATGGTTAATGGCTGCAGTTGGTCTAGCTATTGAAGGTGGAAGTTGTTTCTTAATACCATTCTGTACTAATTTTATTGCATTAATGATTCCTATTAGTATTTTATGTTATGGGATTGCATTGGTTGATACAGCAATATTACCTACAATGGGTTTTCTTGTAGATACACGTCATGTTTCAGTTTATGGTTCAGTGTATGCAATTGCTGATATCTCATATAGTTTAGCTTACGCTTTGGGACCAATTGTAGCTGGTGGACTTGTGGACACCATTAAATTTATTGGACTCAATATTGTGATGACATTGATCACTTTAGGATATGTACCAGTTATGTATCTATTACGTAATTGTTATAATGTTGAAAGACCACACGGCAGAGACATGCCTCCGTCGAAAATCGATACGATCGATCATTCCTTAGATCAAGATGAGTATGCATCGATTAAAAGTTATCCAGGTTATGAACAAAATTCCACAATCAAAGGTGAACTGAATCATCATTATCAACAACAACAACAACAACAACATCTACATCATCATCCTGTGAATCCTACCAATCAATATAACTATCAGTCAACACCGGCCTATGAACAAGATGGTAAATTGTTAACTCAACGAACAGATTATGCTTATTGACGATTTTCATTAGTCACTTTAAAAAAAAAAAACAATAAAATTTGTTTCGACTACATTGAATTATAATAAATGTTGCTAGAAAAGACATTTATCATTATTAAAAGAAAAAGAAGTTTATCATACTACTACAATTCAACAGATGTGATAAACAACAACAACAACACATTTCCACATATACACGACGCAATCATTGTGACTTTTCAATGTGACACAAGCAGACACACAGTTAACTTTGTTTGACACAATTTGTTTCTTCTCTACTAGAGAATAGGGAACTTGTTTTTTTCTTCTTCTTCTTCTTTCAATCAACACTATTTACTCACTACGTAATCACCTACTACTTTATTCACTGAACTATTTAAATATATATTGTAATTTATCAGTTTCAGTTCTGCTTTCATTTCACCAACACCAATGCAAACAAATTTTCGAAAGAGAGAGAGAGAAAAAAATAATTTTAAGCATTGAAATGCATAAATCTCTCTCTCTCTCTATTTATTTATAATATTACTTTATTTTATGTACATCTGCATAGTTCTGTGCAAATCGCATATATATATGTATGGAATTAGCTTCTCAGTGTTAGTGTCCAAATTAAACATTTCTTACTTTATTTGTGAATGAAATAGTCTGTTCGTTTGTTTGTTTTTTTTCGTTATCTGCATTATCTAATATTTTACTTTTATTTATTTTTGTCATAAATTATAATTACTGGAAGTGATGAAGAGAAAAAATTGATGCTAAAGAATAAAATATATGAAATTGTATAAATGAATCACTAATGCTCTTTTCACTTGCCTGTTTGTCACGGCTGTTGTCGTTGTTTCATCATGATGTTGGTTGGTTGGTAATTTGGGTTACATTCTGTAACCAGTGACTGACTGATTGATTGATTGATTGATTGATTGAACGTACTTTATTCTGATTTCATCATGTCCTATCTGTTCGTTTGCCTGATTGAAGGTTTATGATTTAAATAAAATACATACTATGTTATTACTATGATGTGAAATCTATTTTTAAAAGTAAAAGTGTTGTTGTTCAATAGTAATTTATTTAATGATTGACTGTTAACAGAATTTTGTACTGTATTACAATGATAATCAACGACATAAAGCTGTAAGAGGAATTCGATCGATATACGGAATGTATATTGTGTTGAAGTGTGTGATAATCTAGGTTATATTTTCTTCAACTTTTGAGTATTTTCAAAAGTATGATTATCATTTAACTATTAGAAAATCAAACGCTAATTTACTATTCTTAAAGTCATTAAGATTCATCAAACTATTGTACGGATTTCTGACTAACATTGTTGAAATTTTTTTATGTTGTTAGAAAGTGTTATTATTGTTGTTTAAATGAATAAAATACAATATTCATTTTTCCTTATATTATAGCCGCTTAAATGTCTCATCCAATAAAAGAATTTGTCAGACGACTATCTAATCTAGATATTGAACGATATCCAGAATGGGATTTATCTGTAAGTTTTATATGATTTGTATCAATGCAATGTGTTCATTCAATAACTAGATGATGAATATTTGGGTTATTTCCGGCAATTTGTAATCTCAGCCTATTTTGAAGCAATATTGACAGTATTGACAAGATAAGTCATGCGTTGTTACAAGTTGAGATCGGAATGTGATGCAATCATTTGTATCTTTCAAATGACTTGTATATAAATTAATCAGCTGTAAAACTATAAAAAACTTGAAAGCTCAGTTTTGCATTTGCCAAAGTACTTCTGAAGTGTCAGTTGTCAACATCACTGTATTCAAAAACCATTCATAAATGAGTAAATGTCTAACAGGCGGTAATTTACACTAAAAATCTCTAAAGGTTACATAGTTTATTTTTAGATTGATATAAAATAATGATATATTTGTTATAAATCTAAGAGAGTTTAAGATCGGTCAAGTGTTTGTATCCATACAGAATGTTACAAATATGTAATTTAAACAATCAATTTGAACATTGATAATAATTTTAGACTAAACTGAAAGTGACTAATGAAAGTGTAAGTGTAATCAATCTTTTTTATTGTATTTTTCTACTCCTTACTCTAAATAAGACCTTATTAAACTAACATAATTTCAAACTATACTAGTTAGTCTCTTTGTGGTAACCGATTCCATTTTGTGTGGTTCGTGGCTTTAACTAAGTTTTATCAATAAAATTTCTCTATGGACACAAGTTTAAGTTACTTGACATCACAATGAATATTGTTTCACTATCATTTAGCGACTGATTGGTTTAAGTAAATCATCTGCAACTTCCGTAGCTCATTCATTATTCAGAACTAAAGCGGTGACACTAATAAAAAGGATCCTATAAATACTCAATACTTCGACACACTGTATTAAATAAAACTATGCCAAATGAACTATTCACACAAAAATTAGAAAAAAAAAGAAAATGTGAATGGCTACATAGAGATTAATTGGAAAAAACAAAGAATTTTCGTTATAGTGGAAAGTTATAATGAAGTAGTTGAATGTTTTTTTTCGTAGAATTACACCTTTTCAGTTCATTTTGAATTATTTTTAATTAATGTGTGTTATGTATTTAGGATACAATAATTTTCCCAAGAGAAAAATGTAAAGTAAGATTGAAAGCTTATTGTTTTGAGTATTAAGTAGGGTATTTTTGTGATTGTGGTCAAAACCTATATACATGTATGATCTGAAATTCTTTAAACGATTTGATATTGTAAAATAAGCTTTAAGTTCGGTGACAGTAACAGATGAAATATCGATATATATTTGGATGTTTAAATTCCAAATTCTCAGAGTCAGAGTCAGATGCAACGTAGAGCTTCGTACGTAAGTACATCAGTTCATGTCGCCATACCACATTAGCACAGAGATATAATTGTCAATTCAAATCCCATAGTAGAAGAGGTAGTAAGGGTATTGGCAGTAGTCAGAGAGATTAGGATTAGAAGATATTATTCAAGAAGTATGATTCAGTTAGATAAGTTTAGAAAGACAAAACTTGAGGTGTTGAATAATCCAGAAGATTAGGATTTGCGAGAACACAAAGAATAAATGCACCGGCGCCATCGCATACGGTTTTGAGACATGTCATTCAGGGTTTTTAACCATCGATTATTATCATCTCGCGGACCCAAACCAGGTAGCCGACAACTACCAACATGACTCAGTCCACCTGTCAGTGACTTCATGGATTGCTGTTATGTTTTGGTCTGTCCGCCCATAACTTTCTTCCAACCTACTCCTACACTACAAAACAAAGCTCGTCGAGGTAGTCGGTGGTTAGGCATACGCAGCATATGTCCCAACCACCTCAACTGATGAAGTTTCATTACTTCACCTATTGATCAGCCATTCTTATCTAGTACCCGTTTCCTAATAACAGCGTTTCTTACTCAGTTATCCCAGGATATACGATTCTGTGCACTGTAAATTACATTACCTTTAATAGCTTTTTCCCGGTTTCCACATTGCAAAATTAATAATGAAGAGAATTTCGGTATTTTGCACTGACTAGTCATAAATCTTATATTGTCCTTCAATTGTATTTCAACAAAACCATGTGCCTGGTTGACACAAAATAGTTGAATTTCACACATGGTCTGATCAAACTAGTGGTAATATCTCTCATAGCTACTTTGTACAATTTCATTGTAAATCTTCATTCAAATATTATTTTCTCAAAGTTCAGAATTTTGTTCTACATGTTACCTATGAATCACTAAAGCAAAGTCAACCAAATTTTCACATCATCTGTCTCAAGCTAAATTATTATTATGTCCTTATACTGTATTACTTGACCATGTTTACTTTAAAAAAGTAAGGCGTCTTCTTAATGCTCAAATGTAAATAAACGCTTGATTAATTAGGCAGTCAATAGGCGTGAGTTCATGCAACTTGCCTGTTTTATCAATCACAGGTAGAACCAATGGAATTGATCTCACTTTTCCAAGTTTCAAAAATGTATATTCATTATTGTTTAACTCTTTAATAAATTAATTTAGTTCAATATCTCAATTATTTGCAAAACGTGAATGCCAGATTGATTAAAACAGAAAATCTCAAGCATTCATGATTAAAAAAAACAAATTATTTCACCAGCTCCAGAAATCGAATGGCTATTCTGGTCACATTTAAACTTAATCCTGTGATCACTTACAACTAATTACATTTCGGAACAGTCATGATTTTGTTATTCATTCTAATCTCTTCGCACTGATCAAGTTCTTCTTCCAAACTAGTTTGAAACAATGATGGACAATTCAGAAATAAAATTTTACAATTTTCTGGAAACCCCTACTTCTTACACTAAAATATATTGCGTGAAACAGAGACTAATTAAACGTATTCTTTTATGAATTCACTTAAAGAATCTTACATTATTGTTTGGACAATTGAAGTTGCTTTCCTGCGAAATATTACCATTATGTGACTCCTATCGAAAATGTAACACTCAGTTTTATATGTCTATTCGAAAATGGCAATGAACGTCTTAAAGTGCATTTATTTCATAATCATATTCATGACAATGAAATAACTTGTTGTTTAGTAATCTGAAAAACTTGACATTTCTTCGTCAAACATATGGATCCTTTATAGAATCAAACACAAGAAACCATTTTAAATAGTCAAAAATACATTATTCATGCCTTGAAAGAAGTTATTCCTAATGCATAGGACTTGTCTTGAGACTTGAGTTTATATAATGAGTTGTTATTAAATCGTTTTGATGATCTTGTCTAAACTAACCAAGATTTTTTTTATCTTATATAGTTATGTATTACTAAAAAATGAGTTTTGATTTTCCAAGTCGCTTCTGATAATATCATTTCCCAATGAAAAGTACCATAAAGATTTCATTTAACTGTGGCTTTGTTTCAGCTTCGCCTTACATTCAATTCTCAATAGTTTTTTCAATGAATAGCTTTCGTTTTTTTTTTAGAAAGTATACTCATCATCATCATCATCATCATCATCATCATCATATTTTAATGATTTTTCTCATTTCCTCCACATATACATGTAGAAACCACTTCCTAGATTACCGGTTCCAGATCTACGTAATACATTAGATAGATATTTACGATTAATAGCACCAGTTGTTTCAAAAGAAGATTTTCAACGAACTAAATTGTTAGTTGAAGAATTTGGCAAACCAGGTGGTGAAGGAGAAGAATTACAAAATTTACTTAAAGCATATGCAATGACTAAAGTTAACTGGGTATGTTACACAAAGACACTTTCATCAGTCTGCGTTTTGTTTTAAAATTTTGAAACTTATTTTTATCAGACAGAACTGAAAAATAATTTATGATTAGTTAGTGGAGAGTTGCTGTTTATTTGCATATTCCATTATTCTTGTTTGTAAAACCGTTAACGCTTGTTCTTGATAACTATTTTTTATCAGGCTATGAAGTTATAAATTCAAAATTAGTATTATATTAAAAAATGTTGGAGTTGAGTTTAGTCTTAAATATAACAAAATACCGCCAATAGAAAAAACATCAATGGTAGTACCGTCTTACATAAAGGATAGAAAAAATTACATGGCTCTAGATGATGAGCTTTAAGCAATAAGTTAATATCGTTATTCAGAAATATTTAATACAAAACAGTAGTCACAATCACAAGTCATCATCAATAAAGTCCAACTATGTTCCCAGGTAGTGAAAAAGGGTTTCACATTAGCGTGACCTGGTTGAAGTTAGGTATTAACCCAGTTGGATTTATACTCAGTACTCTAAAGTTTAAGAGTTAGTGCATCAGACCGAAGGTTCTGGATTTGATTTCAGGGCCAAGGGACATGCTTGAGAACTATTGAGAACGGTTGTCCAGTACTTCTAGTTTTTTCGTAATTTTCTAGCCGAGACTGGACTATGATTCAGTTCAAGAAAATAGCAAGTTTTGTCTTAGTTATCAAGATCATAATAATGTCATTGCCAATTTTGAAAATACTAACTCTTCATGAAGTCCTTTTACAGATGTATTTAGTTAAAGTCGATGAAATCAAGTTAACTTGCAGTTTTTAGGGCTTTGTTTGATTCTTTGAGATTTAAAATACCACCAACCAGGAGATAAAAAACTGAGGATCAAAACTTAGTGTAGCATCTGTTCAACTGATTTCAATGATGAAAAATTTATCTCATTTTATCATGGTATTAAATCATTTAGTTGTTTGTATATACCATAAAACTGGTGACTAAAACTAGACCAAGACAGAAAACCGAATTACACGATGCGAAAATGTAACTACTGAATAACAAGTTTAATCTAACTACCTTCCTAATAACATAGGATATTAGTGTAGTGTTTTCTGTTTTCCTTACTAATTATTCGATTATATTTTCTTCATACCCGAAACTATATGGAACTGTAAATATAGGGCTGGTGGATATTGGAATTCTTAATAATATCGCAAACCGATTTAAGTTAGATAACCATTGAAAACTTGGAAGCACTGAATAGCTGTTTCATCCTAGTGTTAGACTTCTTAGAAGTGTCTATTCAAGGCCACGTCACCGACGATCAAAATAAGGACTTAGGACCTCTTACGTGAACGCTTAACTTCTAAACACCCTAACCCAGATCCACTGGTTATAAACGTTTAACTTCAATCAATCCTCAGTGCTGTGAAGCCATTTTCCTTTGTCTCCGGTTTACTTCCAATGGTCACCGCTTCTCGCTGAGATTGGAAATTTCCTCTCTAAGCTAGTCACCAATGAGTAAACTGTAATTACAATGATGGAGTTAGTCAGCACTGTTGAATTTTTTATTGAAATCACCACAACCAATCTAAGTTATATGACCATTGAACTGTTTTGAAAGAATGAGGCATTCAAAATAAGTGATTTTCTTGACCAAATCAAATGTAAGAATTCATAGCTGAGAAAATAACTAATACACTACTTCAATTGATTCTGTCACATAAAACATCTGATATACTTGTAATCATAGTGCATTGATGGACTAACACTACAATTTTTATTCTCATTTAATTTATAAAGTTTATATTTGTAATAGACATTTTTCTTTCTTAAAGAAAAAATCATCATTTTCCAAATTTTATTTTTATTATAAGGAAAAAAAATGAGAGGTAGAGAGAGAGAGAGAGGAAGAAGACATTACTTTATTTTTCATCAACCTATCTGCCCGGGTTTCTTTCTCTAGTTGATATTTCCATTAGTTATTTATTCTTTCTACCTATCTTTCGTTTCTTTTGTTACTACTTATTTGCAAAGAATGAATATCTCTTCGATGATAATGTTGATGATGATGTTGATGATCAATGTTAAATGCACCTGTAACTATTCCCATACGCAATTATCTACATTCTATAGTTGTTTTTTTTTGTTCTCACAGATGCGAACACTCAATTCATTACTCATTTATAGTCATGTTTTAAGAGTAGAGAGAAAAATGGGAATAGAATAGAATTTAATTATCTATTGTTGCTCAATACATCATATTTGTTTTATTTTGCTGCGTTACTTTTTTTTTTTTTAAAAAAAACAAACCTTAGCTTATCTTATCAAATGATTTAAAACAAAATTTACTTGTTTTACTCTATATGCGTAACTTAGTTACTGTCTCCTTATTATTAACTATGTTACGCTTAAAAAATTTATGCATTTTAGGTGACCGAATGGTGGTTAGATGATATGTATTTACTAAATCCTGCACCATTGCCAATTAATTCTAGTCCAGGAATGGTATTTCCACGTCATTCTTTTATTAATACAAGACAACAGCTAAGGTAAGATGCAATGGTTTTTACTTAAGTGTCATATATTTATGTATATCTTACATAAGTTTAGGAAGGCTTCAAATTTGTCGACTAGTAATGAAAAGCGTACTGACGGTTTACTGAACACTTTCGACACCCTTGTGTGATGTGTATGATTCTCTTTATGCTCCTTAGCTTCATGGTTACTTACCAGTGACTATTGGAAAATCGATAATATTTAGAAAAAAGTAATGGAAGCTGATCATTGTGGAGCAATCAGTTGAATGGAACTCACCACTCTACATCAACTTCATCGACTACGAGAAAGCATTCGATAGCGTGGATAGGAAAACACTGTGGAGGCTTCTTCGACACAACGGTGTGCCTGAGAAAATAGTTAACATCATATGCAATTTGAAAGGTGGATCCGATGCAGATGTGAGGGCGCCGATCGGCAGAGCAAGGGCTGCATTTCTACAGTTGAAAAATATCTGGAACTCCAAACAACTTTCAAACATAACCAAAATCAGGATTTTCAATACAAATGTCAAGACAGTTCTACTGCGTGGAACGGAAACTTGGAGAACTACCAAAGCTGTCATCCAGAAGATACAAGTCTTCATTAACAGTTGTCTACGCAAAATACTTCGTATTCGTTGGCCAGATACCATCTACAACAATCTACTGTTACAGAGAACAAATCAGATTCCAGTGGAGGAGGAAATGAGGAAGAATCGGTGGAAGTGGATAGGACACACACTACGAAAAGCACCTGACGCAGTCAGAAGACAAGCCCTCACATGGAACCCTCAAGGTAAAAGAAAAAGAAGAAGGCCAAAGAACACATTACGCTGAGAAATAGAGACAGACATGAGGAGAATGGACAAACATTGGACAGAACTGGAAAGGGAAGCCCAGGACAGAGTTGGTTAGAGAATAATGGTGGGTGGCCTATGCTCCATTGGGGATAACAGGCGTTAGTAAGTAAGTAAGTAAGTAATGGAAGCTAATCAAATCTGAGTGAACAGAAAATCGAAATTTCTCATATCACTGCTAATCACTAGCGTTTAATACTTATGTATGATAGTTCTTGTATAAAAAATTGTTTCACTTATGATTCCTCTACTACTTTCATCTTCGTGTCGTAATATCTATGCATCATAATTCATCTTTCAAGTAAACTAGTCTTCAATCTTGTGCACTTTGCTTAAATTCATTTAATTTTGTTCCTAGTTTGTTTTTAATTGCCTTTCTTAGTCCCATCACCCAGAGTATGAGTTTTTTTCTGAATGTGTAGAACAATGCAAAACAATATGAAACACCTAGTTCTAACTATTGTTGTTGTTGTTTTTTGTTTATTATTATTGCCTTCATTTCATTGAATTGTTTTGTTACATGTCTTAACATAAAGACTTCATGTTTATTGAGTTCAGAGATTCATAGATACGTTCACGACCTTTCACCTTAAACAATACATCTTTCTCACTAAGTTAGACAACAATAGAATGGGTGAGAAAAAAGACAAAAAAAAACGAAAAATAGGTAAAAAGGAAAAAAGCTAAACAAAAAAGAACAATTTAAAATTAATTAACTAGTGTTATGTCACAATTTACTTTTCTTTCATACAAAACTAACTAAATAAATAATTGAAATTTTGTGCAAAAATAATTGTCATAGAAGTTTCAAGTTACTAATTTAGTAGGAATCATTAAACTAATGTTTGTTCTATTAATGTGAATTGATGCAAAGTAGTTCCCCTAAGAAAGCATAATTATGCAAATGCTCTTGGTCGCTGTAATTTAATGGAAATCAATGTGTAATGTCGAATTTAATTGATAAACTCGTGAATATAATCAACAGAGGTGATCAGTCAAAAGATTAACAGTTCATTGTTAAAATTCCCTGACTGTAACATTGCGTAACATGAGTTTGAACCCCATAGAAATTACAGACATGCCGTATTGACGAGCACCAGTTAGTGCGAAATATCACCCTGACACTTTTAGTTGATTGCATTTCATCTCAATAGCCACGGTAGTTTTCAGCAAAGATGCTATACATTTAAAAGTAAACAGTTAGATGCATTAGGCTGTGAGCTACAACCGTTTTGTATAGGTTATTCTTAATAGCAATATTAGACAAAAAAAAGCTAGAATCCAAAGTGCTTATATAATGAGCACAAATTGTGCCTAGATTGAAGAGTTGGATGCCTACCTTCAGTCCTTTAGATGTCTTGATTTATCATCAGAATATTTGCGTTACTTTCGATAAAATAAAGGCGATTTGTTAAATATTAAAGTATGAACAGTACTATTCATAAGTGTACAGGAGTCAGTTATAGTAAGAGCATATCTACGTAACTACAGCAGCGTAAAGTTGACCGATTTCTGTTGATTTAACCGATGAAATTGAATACATACAAGCATAATACAACTGACGCACTTATCAAATGCAGTAACAAACATATTGTGCATAGTTATTGGATCTGTAGTTCTTGGTAATAAAATGTACCAAGATTCAACATATCCTGAATAAAACATTCGAATTATTTAAATTTCAATCTCTGAGATTATTGTAAACATAATTTTCAGTAATAATGTTTCATTTTAGTTTAGAAATTCATAAAAATATATACTAACTAGATTTATATAGAATTAAGTTTTCAGATGGCGCTAACTGAACATTTAGACTTAATACTCTACGTGAATTTTTTGTAGAATTTACTCATGAACTATTATAGACTAAAATCTTTAAACCAATTAATCGAAGTTACTTAATAGTTTAAGGCTTTGCAAGATCAGAGATCATACTTTAATAGTAACATGATATTTGGCTCGAAATAACATTCTTTCTAATTTATTTAACATACTGCCCGCTTAGAATAACATGCAGCATCTGTTTAAACCAGTTTAGTGAAAAAGGTGTTTCATTTTTTTTCGCCTCAATTGTATATCATATTCATTGACTAAACATCAAAGGCTCGTAAAATTGGTGCAAAAATGAGCACCTTTGAAGGTAAGAATTCTTAGTTGGTTAAAAATCAAGAGAATAATATAGGAGTATCTTGTATTCTACAAAAATAAGAGAAATATGTTCTAAAAAGAATCTAGTCAAAAGTGTCATCACTTTGCTATCGTTATCTTATGAGAATAGCATATCATTTCGTTGGGGATGGTGATAAGACTAGTAAGAATGTAACCCGGTAGTCAGGTACCAATCCCATTGGAAAGTGAAATACCTAAAGTTTCCATTTTCTTTCAATGTTTATTCATCAAAACACTTCTTATCGGTGAATATTTTGTTTGTATGCATTTTATTTTGCTTGACAAGGAAACCTATTCTCCTTTCCAACTAATTTATCTTTGATCTCAAAGCATTCGGAGCTTAAAATTAGTAATTTGATTTTGAAAGCAGCTATCACCCGACCGTACTGTGTCATTGCATATAATCGATTGACCAGTATTCTTTCCTTTTATTTTGATAAATAAATAACCCTTTATAAAATCCTACTCCATTACAGGTTGATTCACGGTGTCCTGTCGACTAACTCCAACCACTTGACATTAAAATATAGTGCATACGATGTTGAGACACTTAGACTAGTGAGTATAATGTAAGTTGATCTATAGAATTTGACTACCACCAAGGACTAGACAAATATGATATTGGTCCATTATACCATCATGATCAATCAATGCAAATATTGGTCATTTTTACAAATAAAATTCTAGTTCTCAGGTCATCAGTCTATCAAAATATCAAAAAGTTGTTACATTTGAATAACTGACCTCAATGAAATAGACATCTTATCTTTATAAATATTGATACTCAAGTGAAATCAAAGATTAGAGACATTTTTCACTCGTACTTACTAAGTCTCTATAAAATCATCTCATGTGATAGTTGTCATTTTCTTATAAGCAACTGATCATGAATGTAAAATTAAGGAATCTATTTAGTTGGTTAAATGGATGATGCAACAGGAAATCATCAACACAACAGTCCTACTATCACAAACTATGACTAACTACGACTAAAAAGAACACTTAAAAACTTTTGTCCTCACTGTTTGTTGTAAACACCATCAACTGTGCACACTGTTAATTAGTTCCAAAGTATAAAAAAAATGGCTTCTATGTCCCTGTTTCAAGTTTCAAGTATTATGTTACAACAAAAAGTATCACCAACTTTAGAGTTAAAACATACAAAGTATTCTTTACTTTCTAAAAAAAGGATGCATCAGTTTATCTAGCCAACTATTATTATTATTATTGAATTTTGTTGATAGAAAATAAATATCAATTTTCTCTTTTGCCTTTACCTACTACTAATTTGCATTGAAGAAGAAAAAGAAATAAAAAAAATCTAATTCTATTCATAATGATATTCGTCTTTTACTTCCTCTTCTTCTTCTGTTTTTTTTTTCTGTTCTCTTGCATTACTACTTACAAACTTTTCCCGGTAAATAAAATTAGACTAAGTTTACTGTGTATGCATGCATGTAATTTTGGTACACACATTATATACGTATATACGTATATATATATGTATATAATATAATTGCCCTAAGGATAGTTAGTACCAAGTAATACAAAAATCATTCATTTTCACAATGAACTGCCCTCTTCTTTCAACAGCCTTACATCAAGTTTAATTTTGGTTTTTTTTTTCATTAGCTAAATAAGTACTGATGATAAATAAATACATAGACAGATAGATAAATAGATGGATAGATAGGCAGGTAGGTAGATAAATAGATAGATAGATAAGAAGAAATTCAGTAGAAAACTTGTTTGTATTTATTTAAGCATGTAATATCAGTGGGTGTGTGTGTGTGTGTGTGTGGGTTAAACAAAAATACAGAGAGACAGTCCCAGTAATTCAGTAATATACTAATCTAATTTGTAAATTCACCTTAGTTAGCTCAATTAGGTTTTTCTTTTTTTTTTTTTATATTCAGTAAACTGAAGAAAGTCTGCCTAAAAAAAAGAAAAAATTATTAGCGCCAATTGCATTATTATAAAAAAAGTGTTTTGTTATGTTTCTTTGCATATATTCGGAAAATGCTTATCTTGACTGCAGTCAATAAATTATTTTCTCCTATTTGAATCAATCATTTTTTTTTACCGGATTCGTTTTATGTGTGTGTTTCTCATTGTATCATCACCATCAATGTTTATCTACTTGTCCCACTTACTCTATCTAATTGAACATTCAATTACTCGGCCAGTCAACACTACCCTTTAATGATGATACAATATATACAAGTGTATTACGTTGTTATTTCGTTGATGAATGTTCCATGCATTAAAATCCTTTTTTTGTTTCATACCAGTGTACTGTGACTGCCTAGTAAGACTGACAATCGGCTTCACAAAGCAAAGAGATCAATGATTCACATTGACAATTTTTTTTTTATACATAATTGCGGTTCATAGTTATTTGTTGTTAATAGTAAATTAACTCAATAACTGTAAAATTATTAAATCGTGTTTTTGTCAAGAATGAGCTATTTTTTTTTTAAAGTTTCGAATATTCGTTATGAAGAAGAAGCTAATTGATTTGTTACTTTTATTATGGATCAATCTATAAATTTAATTGATATGAGTTGTTGTTGTTGTTGTACTATTGAACAGCGAGTATATTGAATAATCCTCAGGAAATTAGTTTTCTTGTTCAATAAGTATCATAGTCAGCTAATACCAAACGGAATAATAATATTACTGCCAGTAAATATCATGAAATTATGTGATCATGCTTTGTGAAATATTTCTACTTAGTAATCCGGACAAATTCACTTCTATCCATTGACCTTACGGCTGTAATCAACTGATCTTGAATTGAATGAAGTTCAGTTAACAAAGAAAAATTACACATAGTTCTGATTACTTTGCACATTGTACTATATTACTCACATATGTTTAAGTAAAAAATTAAAATGTTTTTTAATGTGTAAATGTGTAATGTAATCTTATTAGTTTAATGTTGCCACCTCAAGTAAATACCTTCAACTAATTTATATAATATTAACCTTTTTTTGAAAATCGATTCACTGCAACTAAAATTCCTTAACTATAATTTACATCAAAAAACGAAAACTGTTATCAGTTAAGTTTGGATCTAATCTATCAAATGAAATCTATCGTAAATATTTGTTATTGTTTAAAGAATAGTCAATTATCTTTCATGATTAGCACTTTGTTGTTTTAACATTGATTAGAGATAGATGAATAGAACAATTTATTACACTATGTTCATTTGTAATTCTTCTTTCGATTCTCGTTCAATTTAGATTTGCTGCTCAGCTGATTTCTGGAATTCTTGATTATAAAACAATATTAGACACGTAAGTTATGAATTATTGATTGATTCATATTGAATTCAAATTTAGTTTGGACTACATAGTGGAAGTTAATTTATGATTAAAGACTATAAATTTTGACCTCTTGTTATAGTTCGTATTTAATGAATAATATTTCTCAGCAAAAAATATGAAACTATTAATTTGAATGCTAACCATTTCTTTGCATTGAAATACTTTTCATTGAAGATATTAACGGTGATTATCTCTGAAAGATTAATAAAAAGACTTCAACAGTATATAGTGAATTCGTTATAGTTTAAAACTGCTCCGAATTGTTTAAAACGATATGATTAAATTTCAACTTGGCGGTCTTGTGTTATGCTCGTCAATTGATATGCTTGAAACTAGTACCGGTTCACCTTGGTCGGTAAACGAGAGCAAAGACAAATGATCCAGTGATATGATAGGCTGCTCTTATCCGAGCGTCCCAAAGCCTCACTAAGCAAAGGAAGAAATCTTGATATGGTGTAGAAAGTGTATTTTACAATTACCCAGAAAATATAAGGTTGGCAAGTATACAAATAGAGCTTATTTGTACATGATAGAAACGTTCTATGGAGAGCCACAGAAATAGCATTCTGAACTACTACATCAACGAATAACAGTCAAGGATTTTTCTAGTAAAAAGTGTAATCTCAAGGACAACTGGTCAGCCCATGCGCGAAAGCATAACATCCAAAATTAGGACCTTCATCAAATGAGTTCTGGGGATCTAACATCCCCAACACTTTGAAGCGATAAACTTATTAAAAGTTTCACCAGTTATATATACAAACCCGAAAGGTAATCGCTAATGCGCACGTAGTTATTCAATAATTTGTGAGGTGCAATAATATCTAGGTGCCACCTTGTACCAACAACTGTGTGTTTAAGTAAGTAAAGTAATTCATATATGAATTGTTTTTTTCGGAAAAATAGTTTATTTCAGAATCCTTTTGCAGACGAATTTTCTATAAACTAACGTCCAATGCAAAGAGATTTTACTTGATTCATTTGAAATTATGCTTTAAAATTATAATATCCAATATCTATCTGAACACTTAAGAAATCAACATACACTCGTACCATCATTGTAAGCGTCATTGTGGTTAAGAGACCAATTAAATGTTACCTCAAGGTTCATAGCTAGCAAACATAGTCATTGATGAAATTCACACTACATTGTAAAGTGAATTTGCTATGGGCGTGATATCATGTTCATCTTTATATTCTAAATAGTATATTAGGATGAAATTGAATTTTTTATAAATGAACATTGTACAGAATGCTTCATTTCACTGGTAATGTTTTTTTATGAAAATAAGGCAAGTTTTTTCCTTGTTGAGTGAGATGTTTGTAATTTTCACTTCTGTTTACATTTGTTACAGTTCTATTTTCCCGTTGTTGATATTAAGGACAGTAATTGATGGGTTCCCTTTGGTATACCTGTATCTTAAAAGAATTGTGTTGTGTCCTACATTTTTAATGAAGTCGAGTAGTGGCTACCATTAGAACTCAGAACCCACATTTCATCCTCTTTCGGACTTGTCAGGTGAATGTACCTGCATTTCAAGACTCCGGCTCATTTCCTCTTTTTCTTACAAAACCTTAAAGTTCAGTGCACTAGAATGAGTCCAAACAGCCACTAGCTAGTTCGCAACATCTTGTATCCCACTTTGTCCACTGCTTTTATGTCGGTATTGAACTGGTTTGGTTTATTCTTCATTGTTCGCATAAACATGTGCGCTTCTCTTTGCCTCTTCGTCAGTAAATCCAAGTTCCCTAAAATTTATCCCTACTGTAACTATCCTCACTTCTCTTATTATTCCTTGTTTTTCAACCAATGTGATTGTTGAAGTGTTAACTAAACTTTTTACAAGAAGTTAAATTTGATGACAATTTTCACTGTGGAAAAGCAAACAAATAACAACACGTGAAATGAAAATAGACAACTCTCAATGCATAATTATAATAATTACTATTATTATTAAATATCGGAAAAAAAAACAAGAGCTGAGCATACATTCAATGCATGCTTGCTTTGTTTGCATGTGAATACAATGTCGCATACTCTTATAGAGAATGTAAGCAGTGATGTAGAAGGAGTATAGAGCTGTAGAGTATGTATATATACATACATTCATGTATTCGTTTGTTGGGTATGTGTGTGTGTGTAAATGTTAATTGCATTTATCGTGTAATCAAATAGTTGAGTATCATATGAATGCATGAATGAGTCACAGAAAAGAAGGAGGGAAACTCAAAAAAATAACCCTACATACTATTGACCTGTTTTCCACTTCAAAAGTTCATATAATTTTATTTTCCCATCCGCCTAAAAAGTATCTTAATCATTTAAACATACATACATATATAACTATATGTTTATGTATTTATCTATCTTCAACATTAAATAGATTTGCCAACCATATAAATTCTTTTCTTTTCTTCAGTATTAAATACCGAAGATTAAAAAAACTTATCGAAAAGATGATATATATATATATATATATATATATATATATATATATATATATATATATATTCATACATTCAACCTTCAATAAATATCAAATTACAGTTGAAGTTTCGTTTACCACCTGTTTACTTTTTCCACCTTAATAAAATAGAATAAAACTTTCTTTAAAAGGAAAAAGGAGATCCAGAAAGTATTCTTTCGTGCCGTGTTTGGCAATTCTCACTTCCGCTTAGAAAGTCCCTATTTGTGTTTGTCTTTTACAATTTTTTTCCTACAGTAAACGATTTTTTTTTCTACCTTTATTTACTGAATAAAATTTAATTAGAATTCACGCAGTCACATAACTAGAACAACAACACCAAAGAAATCTACTGTACAATGCTAGGAGAAAACAGTTCACTCACTCTCTTCTATGGCTTTCTGAAAAAGAAACAAACAGTGTTTTTAGGGTATTGATATTTTTCTGAAGGTAGAGTTCATGCCCATTCCAACCTTCCTGTTTGTATCGAATGTGCAAACTTTTTTTCCAGACAACGTAGAAAATTTCACCCGACCTCCTTTCATAGTAAACAGAACAGAACTGTTTGATCGTTCAATGTTTTGTTTCATACCCAGCACACTTATATGAAAATGACTAGTAATAAATGATATCATGTTACACTTTTATTAATTTTATTCACATATGAAATAAAAGTAGAAAAAAATCTTTCATAATAGAGACACAAAAAGAAGTCGTTTAACAATGCAGTTAAACTAATTCGATCACATTTGACCGTCCAATAAATGCTAACAAGTTTATAACATAGAACATTCAACATGTTTTACGACTAAACTTGAATAAATGTATATTCAAATAAAACTAGTCATCATATTGAATTAGATAGACTTATCCAACAGAGTTAGTTTAACA
The DNA here is from genome assembly GCA_944470395.2 of Schistosoma turkestanicum. Classification (NCBI taxonomy): domain Eukaryota; kingdom Metazoa; phylum Platyhelminthes; class Trematoda; order Strigeidida; family Schistosomatidae; genus Schistosoma; species Schistosoma turkestanicum. The sequence goes on along the minus strand of OX103979.1, from coordinate 41,417,508 downwards.
AAAGAAATTTAGGAAAATGACATACGTCGCTTCTTAGTGCCAAACTGAAGTCACTATTTTTATAGACGATTACGTTCGAATCTCTGAATAAATTCTGTACATTGTAATAAAGTTCCAACTCCATGCTTCGCATAGTTCGACAAAACAGTAATTAATAAGATATTCTTGGATTTTTGGAAAAAAATGTAACTGTCACCAAAAACTAATAAAATGCCGATTGCGCATTACGCATAAAAGGAACACATTGTCAACTTTCATTCAGAATAAAAACCATGGTATATCACAAAAGTCTCTTCTCCATACTCATTTTAGATACAATGACCAGCTTGTGTTTAATTGAAACTCACTATGACTAATTTTCATAAATTCGTAATACGGATAACGGCTAGTATACCAATAAAATTTCTCTTATCACTTATCACAATTCAAATAATAATTTTATAATCGAAAATTATCAGCAACAGTAACAAACTCTACAACCATCTGTTGGGCTTGTCAGATCCCCAGAACTCGCTTCATAAATATCTTTATTTTGGTTTTATTTCATGGACCGATCAGTTGACTTTGAGATCACATTTCCCACCAGGAAAATCCTTGCCCGTGATTGGTTACTGTGTCATTTTAGTGTACTATTTTTGTGACTGTCCCAAGGACGTCTCTATGGAGTATAAATAAACGCAATTTTAGTGCTTGGTTTCACTGTGTGCTGGCTGGGTGTTTGTAGAATACACTTTCTACGCTATATCAAGACTTCTTGCTAGTACAGTTTGATGAAGGGATCACAGTAGCTTGCCTGGACACTGGTTCATTGTTTTGTTTTCGTTATTTGACCAAGGTGAACTCGTATTAGTTTTAGTGACGAGCATAACACCATCATAATTTAATCGATTAGTTACAGAGTAAAACTATTGAAATATAAAAACTTTCATAGCATAATTTATGTTTTTTTTAAGCATCGTGTAATGCTTTAAAAATGTAAATATTTCAGCTTAAAATATAAACCCAAACTAATTTAGTCCATTCTATTTCATTTTAGACGTTCACTTCCAATTGAACGAGCACGGCATAGTAAAAAAGGTCAACCATTTTGTATGGAACAATATTATCGATTATTTAGTTCATATCGTTATCCAGGAAAAGCGAAAGATGTACTTGTGACAACAGCGGAACGAGATCCATTCGATCCTGAGCATATTATTGTTGTCTATTTAGATCAGGTAAATCTAATTGAAAAAAAATATGCCTTTCTTTAAACTCTGTTAAGCAATCATGTATCTACCTCCATAGTAAATTACGGTACTCTCAAAATAATTTTGTTATCATTTCTTAGTGTGTGGAATAAACAAAACTCCATCGTTACATATTCGGGAATACTAATAGGATGCCATCTATTTTTTTTTTTTTTAATAAATTGCCTAATTTTGTTTTCATACTACCAGTGTTTCTTTCCTCTCCCGTGTATTGTCAACTTTAAGCTTAATTCCATATTGACAAATAATCTTGCGCATAGAATTACACAAAGAAGTGTACATTCGGTCAAACTGTATCATTCATTTTTCGGTGAACAAACACACAAGTCAAGCAACGCACTGATGATTATTGATTATTATTATTATTATTATTATTATTATTATTTTCTTTAAAGAACTTATTGCCTTACTAATTCACTACTTTATATTCATCTATTCATCTATTGAATCATCGTCTTCTTCTATTACTTATTTTTTATTTTGTTCCCTCATGGGAGTAATAATAGGTCACATTATCTTACAAGTAGATTTTAGAATACTCAATAGACAAATAATAATTTTTATGATGAAATATAATTTTTTCTTTTTGTTTGGTAGACTTGAAAAAAAAAAGACCAAATATTGAAAAGATACATAAATTCTCATAGAAAATAATTACTGAACATAAAAAAATTAGAAAAAATTATCTATTTTTTTTAAGTTGTTAGCATAGAAAATGTCAACAATTCCAATAATTGGTTTAAAAAAAATAACAAATATTGCATAATTATTAGTTATAAAGGTTTGTGTTTGAACTTAGTTTGTTATGAACTTAGTTTAACTGGAAAAAATTAGGAAAGACTGGACTACTCTTTCATCTTCGTATGACCTTGTCACAAGTAACGCATTTATAACCCTAGTTAGGAAATTCAGATCACATAGTGAACTCCATTTCTTTAATCAACCAGTGATAACTAACCATTTGTGCAGTAATCATTACACGAATGTTTCTACGAACATTAGTTAAACTACAATGAACATATTGTGTGACATTTGAAATTCAACAATCATGCGAATATTCTGTAATAATAAACAACATAAATGCTTATTAGTGACTAACTTCAAGAGGTAGGTATGTCTAAGAGTATTTTACTCAAAGCGTGTAACCGATGAAGTTGAATCATGTTGAAAGTGAAAACGTCACTCACTACTAGCATACATGCAAGTGTTATAGTTCTAAACACAAAATTTATTAATAACCTGACGCCATTTTATTCACGATAAAGGATTTTTATAAAATATCTTGATTTTCAATATTATTTACTTAATTCTAGAGACTCCTAGGTGAAATTACATTCAAAATGTCAACCCTTCAATGTTCTGTTGCAAAATGACAATATCGTTTGTCATTAATTGGTGTAGACATAAAGTAATGAGCCCGGTACGATGAACAATGATGAAGTGATGTAGAATAAGACAAGGCAAAAAATATCCAATGCTCTTTAATATTCACTGAGTCTTCAGGTGGTGTCAGCTTGAGGCATAACTTATATTCAGAACAAGAAAATACGAATACTAATTCTTATAAATCTTTCAGACTAAGAATGATCTACCCTAATTCAGAACTAAATAAGTCAAACATTATTCATGAAATTTTCAATCGAATCATTTTGTTTCATATTCCTACTTTCCTAGTTCTTCGTGATTGAGGTCATAACCAATGGAAGTAGATTAAGTGAAGAAGATATATACAATCAGTTACGTCGTGTTACACAATTCGCTGAAGAGTCAATAGCTGGTGAAAGTGAAATGGAAGCACAACCAAGAGTTGGTGCGCTAACAGCTTTGCCGAGAAATAAATGGGCAGAGGTTTATGAACAATTATGTCAAGGTAAGACATCATAACTTATATACATATATTTCTTTTGATAAAAAAAATAAATACGCATGAACTTATAAAACAATTTCTGTTATGAATTAATTTCAATCAGCGTAAACTTCGGTATCGAATTAAAGATTCAAACCTAAATGCAGTTTTATTTTTTGACTAAAAGTAGTACACAATGTAGCAGTCAGAACTTTAAATAAGAAAATTCTTTTTCAGTAACAAAATGCAAAAATAATTTTTAGAATTCAGTCAATGAATTTTCTATGTTATTCTTTAAGATTAATAAATATGAAGTTTTAAAATAAAATGTAAACCATATTTTACTCAGAGTAAGTTACATTACACTTCATACTATGAAATAGTAAGGATGACATTGATGAAAATGTACCAACGTAATAAATACATAAAAGTCCCTAAAACAATTAAAATGATATGTACTCTTTTGATATTATCCTAAATGGTTTCAGTCTTTTATTTCAGTTAGTATCAAAGTATAAATGTTTTCACAAACAATGTAACTAAACGTCCAAATCTAGTTATTATCTAACTAAAATAGGAATAGAATTTTCTCTCAGTTTTTACTGAGAAAAAATTTATCATCACTTTCTATTGGATAGTTACTTGAGGTGGATATTGTATGTTCTTAGTGAAAACTATCCTTGAATATGATGGATTTAAGATATAACCTGGAGTACTATGTCATATATTTGTTGAACAACACCAATCGATTACTGTGAATCGATGTTATGTGGACTAGTTTAGAGTGGTGGTGGAATTTCGTTGAACATTTTAATAGCAACGTTTCTTTATTTATCATTATATTCCATACGTCTAGATATACGAGAAAGCACCAGCTTCCAGAGCAACGCTAACGATTATCAACCAGCACAAAATCAATGAGATAAGTGAAATGGTCTACACGTTTGACTGCTTCACTCCCTATCACTAGTTCAGGTGCCGATACAAGCCGATCTTGAAGCAACATTGTGCATTTCTAGGGGAAAAACTGTATCCTGAACTTGTTTGCATTTTTGTTTGGGGTAGTTAGAAGACTCTGCATTTTGTCAGAGTTTTCACCAAATAGAAATGTGTCATCGGCGTATTCTAAGTCAACCAGTGAATCGCCTGGTAGAAGGTCCACCCATGAAAATTCAGACGAGGATAATGTTGCATACAGAAGCAGGTCTGTGATAAAGTTAAATAAGAATGGAGAAAATGAACAGCCCTGACGGACACCATAAGCTCCGACTTGACTAGTAGTATTCGAGTAGAGAGCTTGTATAAGGTTAATGTACTTCTTCGGTACATCTTTCAATGACAGACACTGTCACAGAACCTCACGAACCACTGAGTCGAATGCTGCTTTTAGGTCCAGGAACACAACTATTGTCGGACATCTAAATGTGTGTCTGTGTTCTAGGACCTGTCGTAGTGTGAAGATGTGGTCTATACAGCGAGGTCCAGGTCTGAAACCAGCCCGGTTTTCTCGAGTCTACTCTTCACGAGCTCTAGTTAGGCTTTCAAGTGTTATCGAGGCTAACAAATTAGAAGCTAAATTAGCTATACTGATTTCTCTGTGAATGTCACAGGAGGACTTTTGTCCTTTCCCATAGATTGGGACAATCAGTGATCGAGACCGGTTGGATGGGATTACGCCCAGTCCCCAGATTCTACCTAAGATCTCAATTAATGTCACTGCTAAAACTGGACCACCATCCTTAAAAACCTCACGGATCAGTCTATCAGGACCTGTTGCTCTCCCTCGCTTCAGATTTCCTATCGCTTCCTCAACTTCATAAACAGCTGGAGGACTTACGTCAATCTTCCATTCAGGATGACTGGAGATCGTGGTAGCTGAAGTGTTGCTGAAGGCCACTTGAACTTATCCTTGTGGTGTTCTGCTCATCGATACAATCTCCTGGATTGAAAATGAATAGTAGTCCCATCTTTTTCCGAAATAGTCTCACTTACATTGGGGTCCCTAATACCGGTTGCCCTGATAAGTCTCAATATTTGCTTACTGTTGCCAGCAAGAAGTATCAGTGTTCTCAAGGGAACTGGTCATCCTTAATAGGTTCGATATCATGTCACCTAGGTTCATAGTCTGGGAGGTTGCCACTGAGCTATTCTAATGGTAGCTGACCGCCTTTAGGTCTGACATTTATAATCGATTTGTCACTGAACGTGGCTCTATATCATTTTTGTTTAGACCTCTACACTTTCACATTCTTGTGTTTCTTTTTCGCCCTCTTTCTTTTCACTAGATTCAGAAAATGAAGAAAATTTAAAAACTATTGCAAAAAGCATGTTTGTATTATGTTTAGATAAACCAATTCAAGCAGTTGAAGAATTGGATGAAACAACAGATATTAATGGATTTTTAAATGAAACTAATGATTCAAGCTATTTAAATAAACGTGATGATGTTTCATTAGCTTTACAATTATTACATGGTATGGGTAGTTCATTTAATGCGGCTAATCGTTGGTACGATAAAACAATGCAAGTGAGTTATATGCTAAAGCACTGGAGATTTCAATTCTTTGAAAGTTAATATTTCATAAAATTATTTATAAAATTCATATAAAACAGCATCAAACTGTCATATTCTCAGTAGTAAGCAGGTTTCACAAACGAGTTCTTTAGGTTCTGGTGAAAAGTTATAACTTCTAGAGTTAATCAGGTTCAGAGCGAAACAGTTACTCCTAAGTGATACCTGGTGGAATTCATGGTATACTTGAAAATAACTGAAGCTAGAAAATACTTACAGAATTCTTCTCTGCTATTCTGTGTGAAGTTCTGAGTCCTTAGTGTTAATAAGTTTCAAGGCACAGTAGTTAGTAGTTCTCTTTAGCTTTACGATTTTCAATGTTTGTGTTGCTGATTTTTTTTTCTCGTCATGAAAATACTATACATATTATACAGAATTCTTTACAAAGTAACTTTTAATTTTAAAAAAAAGTTGAATTTAACATCACAGAAATTTTGAAATTTATATCTAAATAAAATAAGCTCCTTTTATTTTACAAAATATTCAGAATTTCTCATACTGAAGTCTATATATTCACAATAAATAGTATCCATTTGCTTGTAACTGGTTGCCTTCAACAAACTTAAACATTGAAAAAAATACAATTAATTGAAAAGTATAGTGACAATCATAGAACATTCTTACACTGTAGGACTCTAGATTTATAAAGATTAAATAACAGATTTTCATGTCTCTATATAATGACTGACGAAGATAACATTAAAAGTAAGTGATACTGCCTTAGTTTTATTTTAATAACTTGTTAGCTTGTTATGTTCCGGATGGAATTCCCGGTATTTTTTCACTTCAAGCTATCAAAACACTGATTATTGTCAAGTTACACAAACCGAGTCAACTATATCCTGACTGCTGGCTTATAAAACTTCATAGAATTCATTCATATATATAAATATATATTGTCATTTATCATCTGTCACAGTCTAAATTCTATTCTCTTCAGCTGATTGTTTGATAAGACGATTCATTTATCAATGTAACAAAAATTTTTCTAAAAACAAAAAACCATTTATCAAAACAAATACAAAGTATGTTTGTATCACTGAATTTTACTCATCATAAACTTGCCAATGATTGTTAGTGCTCTTGAAACAATTCAACAGTACACATTAACAAACAATCATTAAGTTTCATGCCACTGTACATCTTGTAAGGAGATACAGATAATTTGATAAAGTACCAATATTTTAACACTAGCTGAGTTATATATTGTATGTGTACCATTAAAAAACACAAGGAAATAAATACAAGGACTAAGACTGTGAAATTTCTAGGTGATAAGTTAGTTATATGTCATGCGTTAAAGAGATTGTGTATGATTAATTCATTTGAAATAGCCTTTTTGTTCCTAATGATTAGCTGAGTAAAACAAACAAATCGATTAACCTTTTGACACCAAAATTAATACACTATTAATTAATACGTCTATTAATTTCAATTGCTGGTTAGTATTGTTGAAATGCTTAGTATAATGTATTTGCTACTCACATTGATTTACTACTGAATAGAAACTAGAGTCAGATTTATTCAATCCAACAATTAAATAATTATACTTTATAATAGTTTTATCAAGGTTAACGGCTGGCTACATTAACAGATTTCAAATAATAGTTGAATTTATTATGCTGTTTTGTTTTTATAAAAAAAATTTGATAAAAATACGTTTTTCTTTTTGGTTTGTATAAGTTTATCGAATATTCAAGTTTTAAGCATTGTTTGGGAAAAATTCAACAAGTTCTTTCTCATTTATATTGGATAAATTCTATTCAGGTATTAAATAACATTTTTGATAAATGAAGTATTTGCAGAGGAGAAATTTTACTGAAATGTGAATGCCTTTCAGTCATAATGATCAATTTGCGTACTAACGTCTGGTTAAAAAGTTTACTTGTAGAAATAGGCTTGACAAGAGATTCATTGGAGAATTTGTAAGTAATTTACATTTTAGAATTTTGTTAATAGTTGTATTAGGTATTGTGCGGGTCTACGGCCAAAGCATTGCAACACGACATCTAAGTGGTTTGATACTATTGAACCTAGTATTTTCGTCAATATATATATATATATATATATATATATATATATATATATATATATATATATGTGGTGTGAGCTACTTATAAGTAGTATATGACTGAGTGTCAACGTAATGTCTGGCAGCGGAAGATGGGGGAAGATCAAGAAAGGAAGAGTTAGAAAACAATGGAATTTGTATGAAACATATGAATAGTGACAATGGATTGATGTTTTGCAACAGTAACAGTCCAGTTTGATATGATGGACTGATAATTTGCAAATTAACGATTTACGATTTGGTTTTCCAATTTTACTGAGTAACTGTAATTTTCGTTAAATACAATTCGGTTGCCCTCACCGGTGTTCTCCTTCACTACGCATACATGTATGTATATATGTAGCAGTAATAAAATTATTGTGCCTCCATTTTATTGTTTATTGTCAATTGTGAATATGATACAGTTGCAGTTTTGTTTAAGAAAGTCAAATTCTTATCTTTGACGGTTTTAATTGAGATTTGCCTTTGGATTGTTTATTGAGACATGATTTTGTAGACATGCTGTTTTTTCTTGCATCATATTATTTGATAGAATAAGAGTGGTTCAAATTTATTATTTTTTCGATTTATGCACGAACAATCACTTCAACTACAAGTTATTGCTTACATAAATAATTCCTAACAATTAACCAGTAATAGGAGTATGAGGTCAGTTATAAGTAGAGATAATTGTCCATTCAACAGAAATGAAGAAAATGAAAATGCTAAGGTCATCATAATAAGTGAATGATAATCATTATATCTGGACAATTATCTCTACTTATATCTATTCTCGTCCGCTATTTTTCTAACTCTTGGATTGTAACGTAACTTCTTCTTGACATTCAAATAACACTCTTCCATATACTGGTTATTATTACTATTAAATTTAATACTTGGAACCTTTTAATTGAAAATCGTACACTGTGCTCACTTGTGACTAGCTTCGTGAAGAAATTCACAAAGTTCTATTGGGAAGATGTGACCAGTGGAGTTGAAACCTGTCAGGTGCAGGCAGTAACTACCGAAGACAAATGGGTGAGGTAGCATAAAATAACTAAATCGATCAAAGTTGGACACTGTTAGATGCCAACCCAGTGGTCCATAGGTTAGGCTTTCGTGCGAGACTGAAGGTTATGGATTCGAGTCCTGTGAGTAGCAGGATTCGTAGATGCGCACTGCTGATGAGCCCCATACCTGGACGAAACGGTCGTCCAGTGCTTCCAAGTTTTCTATGGTGGTCTAACAATCGTTGGTTCATGATATCGATGTATAAAAATAATGGTCTCCATAACTCTGATTGAAAATCTTAATGGATAACCAATACTTAATTGTGTCATTTACTATTCTATGTTTTGTTAGATTAATTCATGAAAATCCAGTGTTGTGTGTTGTTCACTTTCATTTATTAAAACCGTATAACTTATAAAGTTCAGATGGTCAGATTTTGATACAAAGTAACCCTTCTGTATAACAATAAATAAATTCACAAACTGATATTTTGTATTTTAGCGTTGTGGAAAATGAAATCATGAATCGATCAATTTTAGGCCACCATTAGAAACCTTGAAACACTGGACGCCTGTTTCGTCCTGCTATGGGACTCATCAACAGTTCGCATTCGCCACTCCTACCACTCTCAGGATTCGAACCCCTGGCCTTGCTCGCGAACACTTAACCCCTGGAACACAGAGCTAGCACACACCAGTGTTACTGTCTAATTTCGATGCGCTCCACAGATGAGTCAAGGTTTCTGATGGTGGTCTAACATTGATTGATCGACGATTAAAAAAAAATCGACATTTCCAAATTTTTATTTAAAAGTTATTAATTAAAGTGACCAAATTTTAACCTTATCAGTTTTATTCCGTTCATTAAATGGACAGTTTATTATTTTCTTAATAGAATTCATTAAAGTGTTTGAAAAAATTTATTTCTTCACTTACTAAAAAATTATTAATAAAATACTAATCTTTCCAGCATTAAAAATGATATTTTTTTAAGCTCATTAAAAAATTAGTCATCGTTTCTAGTTCACCTCTCTATCGCCTCATCTTATGCCATTGGATTTATTTTTCTTAAACAGAATTCAACTATTCATAATACAAATAACTTAATGATCAGGATCTTTCATAAAATTCCTTTCCTGTCATGGAGATAAGGCAGCTAGCTCTACAATCCGAACAGAGCTGAAAGCACCACTTACTAAATTTTTAGTCCAAGTAATCTAATAGTCATCATTTCATTTAAAAAAAAACCCGCAATTCACCTCTTCTTCTAAAACATTCATATGAATTCATCATTTAAACAATTTTTAGATTGAAATTTAAAAAAAAACGTATTACTTTGGAAAAAAAACAATTTATCAGAATAGTACTTAGGTGAAATAGTTCATTCTCAAACCCAAATTTACAAAGTAGCATTCTCATTACTTTAGCTTAGCTCTACGTCATTTTTATTCACTAACAATCACAATCTAACTCTGATGAACTAAATGACACTGTCAATAAACCGGTTTCACACATCCACACAAACATAAACTTTGACATTTATTCACATATAATAATAATAATAATAATAATAATAATAATGGTGAGAACACTATTTGTAAAAAACGTTGAACATTAATTCAAACTCAACATCTGTTGTTCTCTCCCATGGAACAAAAGTTTCCTTACTGTTTATACTTAGTCTGATATATATGTATATATACATAAACAAATTAATCGATAACATGTAACAACTAAAAAGATTACGATATTTGTGATAATGACAAAGATAATGATGAGTTGTTCTAAGAAATACTTAAAAAAACACTGTTCGTATTTGCAAGAAAGAAATAATCTACGAAATAACACAAAAAGTCCCATGAATTACGACCCACTTTTGGAAGTCCGATCGATTACATTTGAGTAAAAACTATTTATCACAATTAGAGTTGATTAACCGATCTTGCAACAGGTAGATCATAATTACTTATCCATATTTAGTGTTTATTATAGCAGATAAATAAAGTTCGCCTATCAAATTCCAGAGTTTTATTTCATAAACCGATAGAATAAAATAAATTACTAAATTAGTGATTTCATTTTCTAGTTTTTCGTTATTTGTTAAATTGCTAAATAATTGTCAAATACAATGAGTGTATTTACCCAAGGACATACATGTGTGTACTCAATTTCTAAATACTTTGATTGCATGGAGGATTGTAATAGTAAACAACTGTTTTATTTGAAGTTTCCAAGGTTGAATTTGAATCTGAAATAAACTGGTTCAAAGTTAAATCTTTTAAACATAGTTCGAGATTTATTTTACCTTCTCCGGTTTCGGTGACCGGAAAGCATCCGTAATAGTTAACCTGAAAATGTATGTACTTTGAAATTGAGTAAACGATTATGCACTAGGACACTTGGTTACATCATGAAAATATGACAATTGTTTGGAAGCCATCAATTGAAATGTTATCTATTCACCTTCAGTCACTAAAAAAAAATGAACATACTGACTGAAATTGAATCCAAAAATTGATATTTTACATGCATTAAAATGATCTACCCCAAGAATATGAATGCTGAAAAATCTTGTCCTGTTTTCAGTAGGTTTCATTCAACTTTGCTAAGATAATTTTGGGAAATAACATAACGATTCTAAGATGATGACAACAATAAGATTAGTCTGATGACTAAGATTTTGATATTATAAATTACCTGTTTTCATGAGTACCATGCAATGCAACCGGTGGATTTGAGTTCACACAGTCTACACTTCATCAACAGATCTCTTTGAATTCCTAGTATAATAGTTGCAGACTATCCAAATTGATAAGTTTAAATAAAATATTTACCGAGTGCCATTTTTTTAAATATTGATTACTTATTAATTCCAATGAATAATAAATTATATGTGAACGAGTCGTTTCAAAAATAGAAATAAAGATGAACCAACAACTAACGACATCATTGCAAGTACCTTGCTTACTACTACTACTACTACTACTACTACTACTACTACTACTACTACTACTACTACTACTACTACTACTAATACTAATACTACTACTGCTACTAATACTACTACTACTAATACTACTACTACTAATACTAATACTACTACTACTACTACTACTACTAATACTAATACTACTACTGCTACTAATACTACTACTACTACTAATACTACTACTACTAATACTAATACTACTACTACTACTAATACTACTACTACTAATACTACTACTACTACTACTACTAATACTATTACTACTACTACTACTACTAATACTACTACTACTACTACTACTACTAATACTAATACTACTACTACTACTAATACTACTACTACTACTACTACTACTACTACTACTACTACTACTACTACTAATACTAATACTACTACTGCTACTAATACTACTACTACTACTACTACTAATACTACTATTATATTCAGTTTTTTTCCTAAACGTTTAGAAGTAATCAAAAACTATTTCATGAAAAATAAAATAAACTGAGGTGTTTTCTCCTCTCGACAGAGAGTAAGAAATAATAGAATGTTCTATGTCTTATCCTTTCTTTTTTCTAGTTTTTCATTAGGAAGAAAATATTAAACTTTAAAATTGAAATATTGTATGTTTGCATGCATGCATGCGTTCAATTGTTCAACATAGAAAATTAAACGACTTGAATAAATAAACAACTAGAAAGTTGACAAGAATGGTGGCTGTAATGTTGACGATGTAAAGTTGCAAATTAAAAATAGTCATTCGAATTCTGATTACATGTTTCTGTTTAGTTGTTTGCATTCATTTATTCAGTCTCTTTAAATAAACTCATCCCAAGGTGTATTTTTTTATGTGTGTTTGTACTCAATTGTAATGCCCTCTTTTTGGTTTGATGATTAGTTAGCTAATACTAGTCAACTAATTACTGGAATAGAGATAGTGAGTTCATTTGTTTGTTTTTCAACGTGTTTTTTTTCCCTTGTAAGAAAAAAAAATCCGTTTAGGTCAATAAAACTATACAAATAGATTTTGTGTTTTTCCCTACATATATTCTATCATTTCCAACACATGACCACAAATAAACACATGCAAACAATAATCAATCTTATTATATTTCTTGTTATATATCTTGTTCATATTTTAAACTATAATACTACTACTACTACTACTACTACTACTACTACTATCACTGGCAGTAATAATGTTTAGGATACTTATGGTCAAGGTAAAACTATATAATGAATTCAATTGAAAATGTTACTAGTTAGGTTTAAAAATAATAATAATGATTATTATAACAATGTAACCTTTTTTCTATTCATATTACTATTTATATTCATAAACTTATGTGTATTAATTAGTTCAGTGAATTTCAATTGTCGCATTTATCACGTTTTGAACTGACTAATATTACGAGTTTTCTCCTTCAATGATTCTGCAAATAGATGTATAAATTTATGCATTCAAGTAACATTTTAATCTATAGAAAAAAATATATATACAGATATATAACAATATATTATAAATATTTTTCAATGATAGTGATTTGTTAGATGAAAACTGTTAATTTTAAAAGATATTTGATTTCTAGTCAGAGATTATTAACAACAGAACGTTAAAATGAACGATAATGTCATACCCATGGTAATAATATATATATATATATATATATATATATATATATATATACATTCAACCTTAGAGATGAGAAATTTTTCGATTAGGACAGTTTGTTAGTTGGCTTCAAGCAATGAATGTACGTTCAAATTTGCCAAGGTATTATCAGCTAGACAAGGGAAAGTCATAAAATACGTAAAAATAGCTCGAAACCATTAGGGAAGCATGTATGGTTGAAACATTTTAATTATTTTTAGTAATGAAGATTTGATCATTTGTAACTTTCTCAAAGAAAAGGTCAATCAGATAACTACAAGAATCAAAAAATAATCAGTATAGTATAGTTGGAAAACTATTTGAAATTTAGGTAAATTAAGCAATATTCTGCATCCCCTAGTTGTTCTATGGTTATTGATCGTTCTTTCGTAAAGATTCAACAGAAGCTTTAAAAACACCCATCACACACCTCAATTTTCCAAATGGTTTGTTTGTAGAACAATCAAAACACTAACATCTACTGATAAAACACTATGCAGTAAACAGATTATCAAGGTTTTGAACATAACGTCTTGGTAGTATCGCTTATTTGCGAAGTTTCACTGAAAAAAAGTAATTTTTCCCATAATTTACAACTGATCGATCACTACGTAGTGACCATTGTCATGTGTATCAGGTTCTTCATAGTGATGACTGAGTTCTATCGATCAAGTTGCAATGTGGCCACTAGTCTAGGTTGGCTGAAGAACGTGTACACTATGTTAAGAATCAGTCAGAGAGTATAAGTTCCCTTAAAATTGCAGGTACACCTTGTTGACGAGTGCCGAACAGCACGAAAACTAGGTCTCGAGATTTGTGTCGACTAACTTCAACCGCCTCCTTACATCCCAATTATCTTAATATTTCATTCAATATTGTCCGTTTGAGTAGGTCTGGAGTGACTCAGTTTGCTTTTTAGCTTCCACTGGTGTATGAAAATGATAGTGAATTGAAAAGTTTTTCTTTTATTTTCACACACAATGAACATCAAACACTCCAAACTTGATTTCTCTAATTTTTTTTCATCTCAAAGAAGACTGTATCATTCTGTCTCACACGTACACACACATATATGAACACTTACATTTAATTTGTCTTATTTTATGTGTGTACCTACTTAAGCAGTACTCTCTAATTATACAGTGTTTTTTTTTCTTGTTTTTCAATGAATATTTCTGTAATTATCAGTTTACCTTTGAAGTGTTTTCTATTTTTTCTATCTCTACTTTACTTGAAACCTTGTTGTTTTTTCTTCGTTCTCTTTTTCTTTTTCATCTCTTTACATAGCTTCTTCTAACGTTTTTATTTTCTGTTGAGTTCATTTTCTATCATGCCTGCCTAATATTTTATTGCTTTTATTTCAATAAAGAAGATATTCAATTAAGAATATAGTGAAAATGAATCATATTGTTGACAGTTTACATATTAATAAATACAAGTATTTAAATATAGTTCACTATCAAACTAGTTCCAGTTTAACGATCACCATTCTATTGCGGAGAATACTTCAAAAGCACCCAACCTAGCGATTAAAAGCAGAACCTCTCAGTCTACTAACTTCTAACACAATGTCTGAAACCATTGAGTTGGTTTCCGATGGTTTAAATCGCTAATTCCTTTCTACTTGTGATATATTTTGCCAACATCATAAGTTAGCATTGATGATACCTAATACTTGTTCGATATTTCGGCACTTCACTGAATAAATAGCTGACCGACTTTTCTTAGCTTTTTGTAATTGTCTAGCTAATATCAGTGTATGACGTATATTATCTTCAAATCCATTTCAATCCTTAATAATGACCAGATTTTCATTTTTAAATTCTATCACTACATACTTTTACTGATTGATTAGCTTATCTACTCTGAACTCAATATTACTAAAAGAATGATGAAAATTTCGTCGAAACTGATGAACTTTACTCAGTAAAATCTCATTTTTCATCTTGGCAAACAAACAGATGTTTTTTTAGACAATCTCATATATCTAAACCAACAGTGAAAGTTCTCAAAAATAAGTTTTTTTTCTTACTTGCCTACTTTTTATCGTTTACCTCAAAATATACAATTAGTTCCAACCGACATATTGTTTTTAAGCTTTATTTCAATTACTTTATACTAAATTTTCGTCATTTAGTAGTATCGAAACATTACAAGACTGTTCCGATACAGCTTAAATGAAGTTCAAGGAATTTATTGACGCAAAAGATATAAACCATTCATTATATTTTTCCAAGTATCTAATGATAGCAAACGGCATTAATTCATTGGTTCCACAACGAATGTGAAGTTGTATAAAATTGGTTTTCTACATTATATTTCTTAACTTATTTAAAGATTGATATAAACTATAAAACTGTTAAACAGTATGATGTAGTCAACATCTTTTCTAATTTCATCACCCACTAACCAACTTGAGATGCGATCCGAAATATTCAGGTCTCGAAGAGTGTATGATATATTCTGACCAATGATTCGTAATCTAATAATCTATTTTGTTCTCATATGTAGGTCAAGATTCATTGAGTTACTGTTCTATTTTCTGCTTGGTTGAATTCATAGGCCAGGACTTCATTTTTATCAGAAAATCACCTGTTTATAAAGAGTTTATATTGTTTGAAGAGAATGACAATCTTAGTTTTCACTCAATAAAGAATAGACAGAGAATTGAAAATCCGCACTTGATGTAAATTACAAGTTAGGTTTAGCATTATTTTTGTCAACAATTGAATAACCTGATACTCAATCCTGGCATTCATATATTTAAACAACTGAGATCTATGCATACACACACACACACTCAGGTAATGATAACTAATTACCGAATCAATAATACTGTTTAATATTTGCGAAACCAATAAAACTTGTCTTACAACCTATAATTCGTTTTTTTCACTAATTATACACAAAGATGTAAACAAACATTACTGTTAAAGATTTAATTAAAGTCCACTGAAAAATTAATCCTTTAAGAATAAGTACGTAGTTGAGATTAGTCATTTAGAAAAAAGCAAACTGACAATAATAATTTTTTTTTACAACAATTGATAGTCTGTAATTATTGCGTACACTATTATTATCATTATTATTATTATTGATATTTTTGTGTTCACACTCGTAAATTACAGTGTTTTACCGAAATTAAAATAGATTATATGGTGCATAGACTTCCACTGTCCAACAGTTTAAAGTAAATACCCACTGAACTACCGGAGTTCATTCGGAGTGATTACAGTAAGACAAACATTAATAATGGCCTGAGATAATTGTTAATAAACCAAGTCACTGCATTTTCACTTATTGGTCTAAAAGTAACTGAAATTGTTCACAAGTTTTCAGTTCAGTCAATAGTCAGACAAGTAGTGAACAATGATGATTCTTCGTAGTTTTCGACGCTATGATCTTTCTTCAAATTAACCAAACTCTACAGATATCGTACCCTAGTATATAATTAAATTTTTCAGTTTACTTTGTTAGTGGAGCGGCATATATGAAAAGGAAATTTAAAATCAACGATGAAATAAAGAGTTCAATTGTCTCTTAATAGTGTTAACCGAATTATTAAATCAAACATTATTTATGTAACATTATTAATCTATTCACAACTGTAACCACTACAAATGATAGAGTATAATAGTCCTAATTATATTGTGCTCACCAAAAGAAAATATAATGAGACTACTAACAACAGGTAGTAGTAGCCTTTATAAAGTATTATTATCGCATATTCTGACAGTGTTTGTATCTCTTTCATCATCTATGATTCAGTTTACTTCACTTTTAATCTCTCTGGTGGTATTTGATGAAAGTAGATGGTATAGAAATTGTGTTTTCAGGACGAAAAAAACCACTGGATCATTTTTTTAATGGAAAGATAAAATGATAATTATTACTATATTATATATTATTTGTTTACGAAAATTATATTGAAGTTAAGCACTTAAGCAGTTGAATAAGAAAGTAGTTAAGCATTAATGGTAATGTCAATAATAAAAACAATCAGTAAATCAATGAAAATTCATAAACAAAGTAAGAAATACAAAGTGAACAATTATTTTATTTGAAAAGAGCAACATTTTTTTCAACGAAGACTACTCTTTGTTGGTAGGGCATTTAAAATGGAAGAAATCCAGACATCCTTTTAAAGCCTGATCTGGAATTTCGCACTACTGAACACTCATACTTGTAGTAATTTAGCTTGTAGATAACGTAGAACCATTGTTACAACTGTATAGATTTTAAGACTGAGTAAAATCAGGAAATCAGCTATATAAAACTCAGAAAATTGTTATATGAGTAGGCTGAAGAATAAAATGAAGGCATAAAGAGTAAAAATATTGAAACTTCGTAATTTAGAAAAAAGATAGACAATAAATGTTTTCTATGACACTTCTCACCGAGAATTCCCAGTAGCCGATCACAAAAAGCACGCAAACTAAAGGCAGGAAATATTCATTTTACCATATTCAGTAACTTCATGGTCTAGTCTGATGCTTTGGTTTGATCACGATAGGCTTTTTTCTAATTAGCACAGGCTCCATTTGAGGTATATGTTAACCATTTCAAGTAGAGAAAGGTTCAATGCCTTACAAAATGAACTAATATTTCTGTCACTTACCCCAAGCTTAACAACACATGGCGGCTGCAAAATATGCGGCAATTACTTCGAAAAATTCTGTGATCGTACAAATTAAATCTTGTTTTTCTACCATCAAGTATCAAAATATCTTTTTCATCTAAACCTATAGAGATTAGGATTTTTAGTTAAAGTGTGATATGAAGTGGTCAATGGACAGAAAAATCTAGTGATTCAAAGATTTAAACTTTAGCTTAACACATAGTTATATGTTTGACATTAATCAGTAATGAAAACGACCTCGAGCTTATCTTGACCAGGTATAAATCATCCAAGTGTATTTGTCCTGTTTATTTTAGACTGGTTTTTATTGATTAACATACAAAAACACGAATTGGTGTTATTTTATCATCAGTGAATATTGGTTGACAACCCACCAAACTTATTATTTTTGAAAAGCTGCCTTTAAACAAAGACGTTGGAATGCAGATTTTTAATGCAGAAGTATTCGGTTTCTTATTGATTATAGTATCGTCACTCTTATAAATAAACAAGATACTGTAGTGGAACACTTCTATAAAGAAAACGCGATTGGTAAAAATAAACATTATTGTACTTGTTTTGTTTAACTGTACCAAAAACACTTCTTGCGCAAAACGTTCTTTTTGCGTTGCTGCTATTTTTCTTAACGTGCTGCTCCCTATGTAATGCCTACTTTCTCTTTCAATAAAATATTCAAACATAGATTTATTTTGATTTAAGTGACGGGATAGTATGGAACATTTAGTGGTGATCGTAGTCAATCACTACTCGGTCACCACTAAAATACCATAAACTTTTTCATTTTTTCACAGTGATTTGAAATCAGAGAAAAATCTGCGTTTTACATTTATATTTGACTAATTTATGCTCCCTAAGTAACATCACATGACAGTCAAACTCACTTATGCATGAATGCGCATCACAGTGACATCATTGAATAAGAAATTATCAACAAGTTCTACAAACAAGACAAAACAAGAATAACACTAAATGAATGTATTTGCAATCTAGTGAATTTCTGTGTTTTCTGCTTCTGTCAATGCATATCTACACGCCAGAATGCGTAGCATTTCAAATGACAGTGTGTATTTGTTATTGAATCATTCACTTGTACATTGAAATGATTCCATAGCAAATCCTCACTGGGATACATCTATTTTGCTGCATATTCATTAATTGATTTGTCATTTATTGGCATATGCTCGATTAATAAGCAAACTGTAATATCGTTATCCCAGTCAGTGCAATTCTTATTAGTATGCCTATCTATTTTCATTTTCATCTATCGCAAACTCTTATATTATTATTATTATGAAGAATAACTTTTTCTAATATCATCATCATGAAATATCACGCTAAAATGCAATTCATTTCGTTAGATTTCGCTTTTATGACTCTGGAACTTCTTCCTCTTTTCTTTTCTCAAATACATTTCAAAACTGTTTCAAATACTACAAGGCAGACAAACAAACACAAACAAACAAAAAACAACAACAACAAGTCAATAATTTCGCCTCTTGATAGAATTTTCGAAGAGAGAGAAAAAAAAGGGAAAATTTCATTCTTTAAAAAAGCAAAAAATTTATAATAGATAGATATATAAATAATATGCTAGAAAAAAAAATATCATGTGTTCATCTCATATTACATTTAATTTGTATGCCAAGTTCATCTGTTCACTTGTTATCCGATAACTTCTAGTGAATGAATATATATATATATATATATATATATATATATATATATATACACACCAGAGAGTACAGCGAGAGAGAGAGAGAGAGTAGAAGTGCTTCGATGAAATGGCAAACAGTTTGTTAGATTAAATAAATATGTGCACAAATGCCCATCACTATGTACACTTGAGTGTGTGTGCGTGTGTGTGTACACAAACAACGATGCGTTTGTTCTGCCTTCATAATCTATATATATATATATATAAATATAAAAGAGATATTTCATGATATCCAGCAAAAAAATATACGAAACCCAAATGATTCTCAGCCATGAAAACACACAAGTGTGTGCTTGTGTGGTTTGTCTGTTGGTTTGCTCTAAAGGTTTGTGTTTTTTTTTATCCAAAACACAGTCAAACGAAGATTGTTCTCGTTCTTGCATTCTTCCTCTCTTTCTAATTTTTTTTTCCTTTCAAAATAAGGAAAAGCACGAGATTCTTTAATACAAGTAAATAATCAAGAAAAAAAAAAGAAAATAATAATTTTCTATTCAGTTTTTTGCTTACATTCTATAGATATAGATATAGATAGATATGCATGCTGATATAAAATATTGCTAACAGATAAAACAAAAAACCAAAAAAAACTGGTCATAGTAAGTGAGTGAGTGAGTGAGTGAATAAAAAACTTTAAAAAAGTTTAAAAAAATGTTTTTTCAAGACAAAATCAAGTTAAGATTAAAAAAAAAAGTTAAACTATCATGGGAGTCATTGAAGATGAGTAGATTAAATTCTGACAAGATTTGTCTTCCACATAGTTTTTTTTCGGTTGATTTATATAGTGAATTGCTTAACTGGAATGCTTGCCTCCTTCCTAGGCTGTTTTATTTATTATTATTCTTGTGCACTGAAAAATTATTTTTAGCATGATACATCATAAAAAGGAAAAGGAGAAGTAAGGAGTGTGAATATATATACAAAGTGAACAAAAATAGTAATTGTACTATGATGCATGATAAGTCAGTCAGTCAGTCAGTCACTTGAATATCACTCTGAAACACGATATAATAATAATACCAAAGCTTACACTAATCAAGATTAAAATGTTATTATTAATTTTCGATTTTTATTTTTGTTTTCCTAAAACGAGCATAATTTAAATTCTTTTCTGGGATATATATATATATACATATACATATACATATAAATTGATTAATTGTGGTTTTAGAAAAAAATTCGGTAGAAAACGTTTTGAGGAATAGAATTTTTCGAATTGGCAATGCCAATTAAACAAGAAAGTCACTGATTCTTTTCGTCATAGTGTCTTTTTTTTCGATAGAAATAATAAAACCATAATTTTTAGGTATAGTAACATGAATGAATTTCTTTTTAATTCAGAGAAAAAAAATTGAAAAAACTGCCTTGCACAAATATGGTGCGCGCCCGCGCGAGTGAGAGAGACCTATAGAAATAGTCTAACAACTAGGCGAATAGACAAGATGGAATACATTGTAGTGCCTCCACATATATTTGAGTTCGCTTACATGTAATTTGGTTAAGCCCTTTCGATTAATTTATTTAACCAAGGAACTTGTATAGCAACAACTTATATGTATCATTGGTTTTTATGAGCTCATACGACTGAGCATTGCTTACCCCTTACGCGCATATTCATCCTATTCGCTTCAATGTTAATCTCTTAAATATCTCGATGACTCAAACATGTTCCCATGTATATATATGCACAGTTTAATCTTATTAATTCATTCACACACTCTCAAAACCACTAATTCGGCCGCTAGTGTGCCGGGCCTGTCTGCTTATGGTCCTCTGTCCCATTTTGTAGTGTGCTAAAAAATAAACGTATTCAACACTTCGAGTTTACCTTCTGATTTATTAACGATTTAGTAACGATTGCGTAGACGAGCTATTTACGAAGATTAACAACACGTTGAAATTGGCCACCACAACGTTAATAGATTAAGATGGACAACTAGTGAAAATACCAATCTTTTAAACTTTCTGTAACAGTCTGAATTATAATTATAACTATTGTATGTGCATAGATATGTTGTGTCATATAAAAACAGTTAACTAGAAATCAGAATGTACTAAACAGTGATTCTTTCATAGTTTGAAACTTTAGGAAAAAAATAATTTACGACATTTTAATACAGTTAGTTATTCTTTGAATAAAATTCTATCATATTCATACACCATAGTCCGCATATTTTGATGAATGTACTTGATAATTTATCTGCATAAAAAGGATTTGTGAAATTTTCATAATTCTGATCTTAACTTGACCACTAGACAGTTGGTAATTAATTTTACTCTTAAGTGAATATAGCAGATTTTCTTTTTCGGAGTTTATTTGATAATTCTATGAAATTGTCAGCTAACTTTCAATGCATTCGATAAAAACAAAAACACTGTTTTTCTTTCCAATTATTGCTTAATAAATTTTTTTAACTCTTAAATCTTTCTGGTTTTCGTAAAAAGACGATAAATCGAACTATTAGCTGTTCATAATGAAAATCGTTAGTTCACTGAATCAACAGCTTTTTGCATTATTACATTCAAAAAACCTATTCAATGTATAAAATTATTCTTTTCATGTACAATTCAAATAAATTCTAACAAGTTTGTATTGGTTAATTGAATCTTCTTGCCACTGATGTTCACAATTACAACTGATCAGTCTCATAAGTTCATTGTTTCATGCCATATAAATACATAGCATGATTTATTGAATGAAAGCAAAATGTAATCTTTAATCATAAAATGATATCACCGTGAGAAAATATTGAAAACTAGCGAGACTCAGACTATTGTTTTATTTTACTCTTACATTTCTCAGTATTGCTCATTCATAACAACAGAAATGACTTAAGGTATAACTGACCAATGTCGCGTTGATCATCATATTTTTTTCAACACTGATTCAAAATCTAGTGACATATATTGTCGAATTTGGTTAATTATATATTTAGAAATAATCTGTTCACAGTTAAGGAGGAGTTAGTGTGTCTGTCTGAATTTTTTCCATCAAAAACACGTGACCTTGATATTTTGTTTATGTATCAAAGTTACTGTTAAATACTCAATAATAGTACTTAAGATTCATTCAGTCTCAATGGAAGCCAACTTTACATACAGTCTTATAAACGATTACTAAAAATATAGTGTATTGTATTCTTAATTATTGTTGGGATACTTCTATTGCTTGAATGTACACCTAAATATTGTTTTTCTCTGACTTTTTAGTTTATCATTTCCCGTGACGGTAATTGTGGTCTGAATTATGAACACTCTGTTGCTGAAGGAATTGCTGTAGTTCGCCTGATTGAACATATTCTTCAATATATGTAAGTTGTTGACCTCTGTTAAACTATTCAATGAAATAGAACTCCAATCATATGTTAAATAATGTCATCAGTAAGTAGAATCTAATAGAAAAGTTCAATAACTGATAAAAATTAAATTAAAATCGATTCTCTAATCATAAATCTATTTATCGATGTCAAATTACAGATGGGAAATGACTGATACAAGAACACAATTCGATCATTAAACTGGTTAGAGCAAAACTAACTATCTCTTTGTTTTGTACGCCAAATGATGTTCTTGTTAGTTTTTCATTGTGATTTCTATACTAGATTTTATCCAGCACTTTCTAAAACTTAACCGTTAGTAGATACTTATTCGAATAAATCTCTTTTAAATAATAATAAACATTAGAGAGGTGTAGTAGTCATTGTCATCCTACAATAGTGTTGACAGAAAAGATATCACTATTTGTTTAATTGAATTAATATGATCATAGAATAATTTGACCTTCAGAATCATATTTTAAACAAAATTAAATGAAGATGGTATTTTTTTTCTTTTACTTAAATTCTAGGAAAGAAGTTAAACGATGGAAATTAGTTCGATTCCCATCTGTATGTGAATTAGCATATCCGAGAAGACTGAAATGGAATTTAGACAATAATTCAAAATCAATGATTGACTATGCTTTAAATGAAATCGATAAGTACGTAGTAATTTTTTTCATGATTATGTAGTTTAATAATATCAACGCTGTTTTAATCATATCTTGTCATGTGTCGACTTATTGAGAACCGGAAAATGAAAAACGTCTATTTCGTCTCAGCTTCAAACTCAATAATAAACCCGACTATTTCCACTGGAAAGGAGTGAACTCACGATTTTTGACCAGTGAATTTTAGTTTGATGATCAACATCTCCAATTTTAGCTATTTGGATATATATTGCTGATTATCTAGTACCATTAATGTGTTCATTGACCCACTACCAACGTGGTTGAATCGAAGGCAAATTGTATCGCTTTCGAACTTTGATAAATCATTTGATCATTTCTCTTCATCTTAAAAAACAGATACTCAATCAAGGGTATCCAGATAAATTGTCTACGAAAATAGATATTTGGGTTCTTAAATACCTGAACTAAACAGTCATAAATATTTAATAACCGAATATAAAATCTGTTAGGTTTCAGTTTTTTTAATTACGAAAACTTGTTGCATGAGTGTGATATTCATACTGAAGTGCTTTATTGTTTGTCAAGAGCATAACATTTTATCGATTGATTCAGAATTCAAAAGCGCTGACTGTAGGGTTCGTCACTAAGTACGTTTGAAGCTATTACGAGTTCACCTTAGTTGATAAACGCGAACGAGACAATTACCAGCGTCCAGATAGGCTACCGTGAATCCCAAGCTGAAGATAGAAGGCTTTGTAAGCGTAGAAAGTATATTCTACAAACACCCAGCAATCACAAAACAATCAAGCACACAACTCTCGTTTATTTATATATTATAGAAACGTCCTTGGGACAGTTATGAAAATAGCACACTAAAATACACATCAGCCAATCACAGCCATGGATTTTCCTGGTGGGAAATGAAATCTCAAGGTCATCTGATCAGTCCATGCCTGCAAACGTGAAATCCAAAATAAGACATTTATCAAGCGAGTTTTGGGGATCTAACATCCCCAACACTGACACCATCAAATTTTAAATGATTAACCATTTATTTCAAATAGACACAAAACCTTAGTAGCTTAAGCATTACGAATAAACAAAAGATATATGAAGATACAGCAATAATAGGACTGACAATACAAAAACTTTTAAGCAATTATACGTAGATGAAAGAAAATTATTCAAAATCGATATGAAAACATATTTATAAATACAAAAAGTCAAAAGGCCAATATGAAGATGGATTAGTTCACATTCTTCCAAGTTTCGAGTAAAAATTATTGTTAGGTCTATTATTAAACTTCGCGGCAGGGAAATTAAACACTCTCGATTTCTCTAATTCACGACTGACGATGATTATCTTGCCTAAAACATTTTGCACATACGCGTGTAATTTCAACTGACAAGTCATTCTGTCTGTCTTCTGATCATCATCATCATCATTCATTATTGGCTTGTGTCACTTATTCCGAATAATGTATGATTTTCACTCAGTCACAATTAGTTGAGTCGACATTTTTAAAATCATTTTTAACAAATTCTTAAGGAAGTGGGATTCAAACTGAAATGTGGTGAACGTTTTGAACTTCTAGTGGTCCCTGTGTTAATTTCATTTTGTTGATTACTCTTGTAACATAACAATAAGTAGTTAACGTTCCGAGTTTGCATAAAGAGCATTATATTCTATTAATCTATTTTCTTTCAAGTGAAATTCCCTAAATCTTTTTTTTTTTTAAAAAAAACGTTCATGCAGTTTACCTGATTAGTGTAGATTTAATTAAAGTTTCCTTTAATTAATCTACCATTTTAATTAGAGAAATTTTTTTTTTATTAGCATTTATCCCTTCTCTCTTGCTTCTTCATTTCGATATTGATGATTGAATTAAATTATGCTTTTTTTGTAAAAAAAAACTTCAACTGATTAAAAAAAATTAATTTATTAATTGGTAACATTTAATTTTATTTATTTATTTAAGTGAATATTGAATAATATATATGATTACAAAACTTCATTATCTTTCTTCAACTTTGCTATTTCATTGAATGATAATTCTATAAAAACAGCACACGCAATTACAACCTATGCGTGAAAATTTTGCATAGAGCTTCAGTTATTTCGAGATTATTAACCACAGTGGATTAATACAAGACTAAGAAGAATAAACTATCCTATAATTCTTACCGACTAATACCCTTTAAGTTCACACCAATTTGCAGTAAATAACTACATTTGAAATATTTCAAAAGCATTATAAAACACTACTGAACTACTTACTATTCAGCATATAAACAATACTTTCAAACCTTTTCTGTAAATATATGTCTATGACTGTTGTTACTATGATTATTCTTGAAAGGCAGTACTAGTCAAAAATTTTCAAATAATTCTATTTTCTATTAATCAAAATGTTTGCAAATTTTTTTTTTCAATGTTTCAGGATAGCAGACGATCTGGACTTATACATACTTCGTTATAAACAATATGGACGAGAATTCCCAAAAACTGTCAACATGAGTCCAGATTCATTTATTCAATTAGCTTTACAATTAGCTCATTTCAAGTAAGTTATTCAATAATCATAAAGATGGTTTTCATAATATGTATATCTTCATTCTAGAATACAAAATCATAATTTTGAAAAATATTGTTCACTGACTGATCTCTGTGATCGGTCGATCCTATGCAGATGACATTTAGTTGGACGTTCATCAATTTCTGTTTTGTTTATACTAAAAGCTTTCAAATGAGACAAAAAAGTTTGGAATGAAGTTATTGGAAAATTATTCATGTTGATTTAATTCAACAGATAACAGCTCACAAATCTTATTTGTTTATTTAATGAAAAAATTGCTGATCAAATATTAATAATGGCTTTTGTTGTGGAGAATAATTTTTGGCATTAGCAGTACTTTCTTACGTAGTTAGGCCTGTAACCCTCAACTGAGCATTGGCCGCCGACCGGTATTCTCTAACCTACTATGTCCTGGCCTTTCCATTCCAGTTTTGTCCAATTTTTGTTCATTCTCATATCTGGCGTTATGTGTTCTTTGGCCTTCCTCTTTTCCGTTGACCTCGAGGGTTCCAAGTGAGTGCTTGTCTTGTAACGCAGTTGGGTGCTTTCCACAATGCGTGTCCCATCCACATCGAGCGCTTCTTCCTGATTCCCTCCTCCAACGGAATCCGGTTTGTTCTTTCCCACAGTAGGTTGTTGCTGATAGTGTCTGGCTAACGAATTCGAAGTATTTTTCGTAGACAATAAATCAATACTTGTATCTTCCGGATAATGGCTTTGCTTTATCTCCAAGTTTCCAACTCAGACAACAGAAGTATTTTGACGTTTGTATTGAAAACTGTGACTTTGGTGTTTGTCGACAGTTCGTTTGAGTTTCCAGATGTTGTTCAGTAGTAGAACTGCAATGCTTGCTTTCCCGATCAGCGCCTTCACATCTGCGTCAAAATCACCTTCCTCATCAATGATGGCGACCAGATATGTAAAGTTTTTGAAGTACATGGATGCTGCTTCGATGTTGGGTGGGTTCAGTGAGGGCCTTTTGATTCAAGAATTCCTTAAAGTGCTCTATCCACCTGTTTCGCTGTTCTTCAGTGTTGCTGATTACTTTACCTTCCTTGCTTTTCACTGGTCGTTCTGGTTTACGATGGTTCCCAGCGAGCTTCTCTGTTGTATCGTACAATTGTTTTATGTTTCCTTCTTTTGCAGCCTTTTGCGCCGTCATTGCTAGATCCTCCACATATTTTCGTTTGTCAGCTCTGATTCTCTTCTTCACTTCCCTGTTTGCTTCTATGTATTCAGCTTGTGCCTTAACTTTCTCTGCTCTTGTTCGGCTGACATTGATTGCTGCCTTCTTGTTCCTCCTTTCTTCAATTTTTTTGAGAGTACCAACAGAGATCCACTCCTTGTGACAGTGCTTCTTGTTGCCCAGAACCTCAGAACATGTTAAAGTGATTTTTTCCTTGATCTCTTTCTAGTCCTTCTCTATACTTATTTCCTCTTTAGTTTCAGTTTCATTTCGGCGGCCAGCAAGTGGTGATCTAAGGCTATGTTAGCTCCTCTCTTGATTCTCACGTCCTCCATGGTCCTTCTGAACTTTTTATTGATACAAATATGGTCGATTTGGTTCTGAGTAGTGTGATTCGGTGAAACCCGTGTAGCTTTGTGTATGCGTTTGTGTGGGAATATTGTGCGCCAATGACCGGTTTGCTGAAGGCACATAGATTTGTAAATATCCCACCATTTTCGTTCCTTTGTCTCAGTCCATTTTCTCCTATGTTGTTTTCATATCTGGCGTTATCCATTCCAACCTTGACGTCTAGGTCTCACACCAGGATTGTCACTTCCTTTGATAGGCAACACTCGACAATTGACTGCAGCCACTCGTAGAATTTATTTTCAGCGTCTTCATTGTAGTCATTGGCAGGTGCATAGCGTTGTACGACATTCATTGTAATGACCTATTTCTTTGTTTCTAAGGATGCTTTGATGATTCTGAGTCCATGAGATTCCCATGCTATCAGTGCTTTTTGTACTTGTTTAGACAGTATCAGTGCAACTCCTTGTGTGTGTATGAGGCATTTTCTTCTTCATGGCCGGAGTATGACAGCAGCTCTCCTGAAGCTAGTTTCAGTTGTCCAACCTGCATCCAACGTGTTTCAATGATTCCAAGCACCTTCAGGTTATCTTTTCATCACTGTAGCAATTTCAAACAGTCTTCCGGTCTTCCATGTACCTAAAAGGATGGTTACTCTGGCTGTCAGAAAGTGCATCGGCCTCATGACTTCCGAAGGAACTCGTGACATCATAACTTCTGAATTAAGAGCTTCTAACTCCCAGGGCAAAGTTTAAATACTTTGAATTAATTTTTCTGATTGGCGTTATTTTAGAAAGTTAGTTTTCTACGGGATGAGGTCGCTAACCCCATGCTCAACCCTTCTCCTTTGTCCGGCCTTGAAACTGAAAGTACCTCAAAAGAGGCTCTAGGCGGAGACGCATTAGTAGTAATGTACTGCAATAAGGAACTCACTTTCATATAAATTTACATCATAATTATTCAAGAGTCATATTCTTACCATGGTCACTATTTTTCATTCATATTCAGTGACAATAGTTAACTATTAGTTCAAGTGCTACAACAATTTTTTTTATTCATCAAATATTGGGCACGTGAGTTTCAATTTAATTGTCCTTTGTTTCTTCTCAGAGGATAGACAAAGAGGAGAATATGTTACGCGTCCAGTGTTTCAATTTGAGATTTCCATTAATTGAATGAATGCCAACTAGCACAAAATCTAGGCTTACACAAAGTCATGCTAGAAGATCAATTTATCTCGTATCTTGTCACTTTTATTATTATTTTTTTATATTTCAAAGACTGCATAAATATTTAGTTCCCACTTATGAAAGTGCTTCAACAAGACGATTTGCTTTAGCTCGAGTAGATAATATTCGAGCTTGTTCAATGCCAGCTTTGGAATGGTGCAAAGCAATGACAGGTCAAATCAGATGTTCGGTAAGTAATTCTGTTCAATGATATTTTAGAATTTATACACCAGCATGTCCGATAAATCATATTACTAACTGATGACATTAAGAAAGTGGTGAAATTTCAAGGTAAAACAAGGTTCCTCCAACTGGTTCCCCTTTGATTCGATTAAATTTTTCTAATTTTATGGATTAGAAAATCTATCACCGAGCAATTACTGGTTTGAGTATAAAACTTCATTATCACTAAATAAATCATTCAATTATTAGTATCAATCCAAAGTTTACCTGAATTATTTTTTTTATTGGACAACAATTCACTAGTCGAACTCATACATAGTTAATGGTACTAATACCTACTTTAATAATCTGATCTTCAAGTTAAAATTTAATAATCTAATTATGATTTATTACAATCAGTATAATTTATTCCAAACTTTTTTCTGATTAGGAGAAGTGGTCTGAAAATATTTGACAACTAGTGAAAACTAGGTGACAATAAATAGCCCGTTTATTTCTAGTACAAAAATTTCTGGTCAATGTAAGACCAACAACTTGGACAGGGATTATATCATCAACACTGAGAACTCATGTTGAGGTCGTTACTTTCCAATCATCAAGTTGGTATACAATGAATCACATTTCCAAATTAAACCAATTTACGATATTGATTGATCTCTTGTGTCCTAAGGTTTTGAATAAACCGTGTAAATAAAGTCATTCCATGATAGAAAATAATTTGAAAGCTTTTCATGGATAAGTAATACTGATCACTGAAAAAACCAATGTGACTATCGCTAGCCTGTTTTCTAGCTAAAATAAGGTGACTGCACTAAACAAAACCGGGTTCATTTTTAAAGACTTATAATTCCAAACAAATTACTAGCTACCCGAACTTGAAGTGATGAGAACTGCTGATAAGTTTCAAAAAGGAGAAACCGAGTGTCTTGGATTTTTCCTGATAGCCACCATTCAAACACATCAGATCAAGTTGGCTTCAAACAATAAAATCGAAATTAAAAATGTCTAACTATTTTGCTCAAATGTTTTTGTTGTATAAGAGATTGGTATGGTTGAAAAGTGTGCAGTTTATAAACTGATCTAATTTTTAGAACCTAAAATTTACTATTTATTAGAAGTTAATTATAGTTTTAACTGATAACTTTTTTTTAAAACGCCGCTTTAGACCGATGAAAAAATCCGTTTACTACGCAAAGCAATGGAATGGCAAACAGAAATTATGCTTGAAACTATTCTTGGTCATGGTGTAGATAATCATTTACTTGGTTTAAGACAAATAGCGCTAACTCATGGTAAAGAATTACCAAATATTTTCAAAGATCCAAGTTATATGGAGTCGAATAGATTTCGTCTATCCACAAGTCAAGTAAGTTACAGACTACTTTGAAACTGACTAAAATGTTGGGTAAGTTTTCGTTAAATAAAAATTATTCAGTAAACAAATATTCGTATGAATAATTTAACAGAATTATCAGTATAGCGCTGTAGCGATCGTTGAAATCATCGAAAGCGTATGTGATGTAGGATGCTTACTACTGAGAAATCACATACCAGGGCTCATATTTTAATGGCGTTTCACCTGAATCGAGCTATAAGCACATAAAATCATATTTTTAAGAATGGTAAAGATTGATATTTTAAAGTGTTGCTGAGATGTGTTGTCCAAGTTTTTTCACATGATAAAATAATTTGACCGAAAAGTGTCCCATTATTTACAGCTTCATCACACAACCATAAAATCTCAAGTAATGAGAAAAACTAAGAGCATGTGTTTATTAAAATCAAAAGCAAATTAACGATAAACAAATCGAAGATTATACAATTGTAAGATAGTCGACCGAGATTTCTAGTTAAACTGATAATTAGAAATCAGAACCAATATTGCTTAAGTTCAAACTGAAGGTATTTACTCCTAAAAGCATAACAGTTTACATATTATTTCATTTAACTTCAGTTGTCTATTGTTTTTACACTTAATAACTTGTTATGGTTCAGGCCCATTTACTTACTTACGCCTGTTAACCTTAATGGAGCATAGGCCGTCAACTAGCACTCTCCATCGTACTCTTTCCTGGGCCTTCCTTTTAAGTTGTACCCAACTGCTGTTCATTCTTTTCATGGCTGCTTCCAGTCCTGGGCGTTATGTCTTCTTTGGTCTTCCTCTTTTCTTTTGGCTTTGAGGAGTCCAAGTGAGGGCTTGTCTTAAGATGTAGTTGGGTGCTTTACTTAATATTTGTCC
This sequence comes from Schistosoma turkestanicum, assembly GCA_944470395.2. Lineage (NCBI taxonomy): Eukaryota > Metazoa > Platyhelminthes > Trematoda > Strigeidida > Schistosomatidae > Schistosoma > Schistosoma turkestanicum. Next base: position 41,386,080 of record OX103979.1, on the reverse strand, counting down.
CATCCACCTAAGGTGCCTTTTTCCCGATTTCTTCTTCAGCTGCGTAACATTAGACCAGCTTTAATGACTAATTAACAAGGTTATTTTGTGCAGTCCTGTTGAATCTCAAAGGTGGATTTCCTTACAGTATAGCAATCACTGTATAACCACTGAAAACCAAAAAGAAATGGACGATTGTTTCATGTAATCCTCGTGGAACGAAATATTACACACCTATAAAAACTACTAAGGATTTTCCATTAACGAAAAAAAACTTAAGTTACTAAATGAAAGGAAATCCAGTGATCCATATTCGAAATTTTATCAATCTTGGATATAACATGTTCATTTAGAAATGTTAAATTACTATTTCACTCAATGTAGTTGACTGTAAAGTATTTTGAAATATCAATCTTCATGTATCTGATCTGAACAGATTGTAAAGTAGATTTCTACTAATCTCAAAGCAATATTCTCTATTAGTTGATATTCATTGAAAACCATAAAGCACTAGATAGACATTAAATTATAATTCATTTCTTTAGCTGAAGAGTCAGCTGACACCAATCAATGACCAAAGAACATTTAATTAAAGAATAAGGGAATAGCAATGGTTTTTTTGCCACATAAAAATCAATTCTGTTAGCACTAACTAGTGAGTGAGGTATATAAGTAATGCAAACTATTTGTCTATTTCATTAAAATAATCACTCTGTAAAACAATGATATCAACAGTATGCAAAGTAGTAGTTTCCTGAGGAAAAACAAAAAAAAAACCAAAATGGTTTATTCTTTTTACCTTGTTCTATAAACGTGATAAAACAATTCAAGAGATTGGAATTTCGATTTCATTTTTTCTGTTTCAAATAAAATAAAATAAAACAGAAGATTGAAATTTACTATAGTGCAACTATTCGATGTTAATGAAACAGATTGCGTTTTTCTTTTTTTTTGCTCTCTTCATTCATCGTTTTTTTTTTTGAGCAATAAAATATATAGAAATACTCTCATGGATTAATTAATTATTACTTGAGCAAATAGGCACATACACATATATCTGTATATATATGTATATATATATCGAAGTTTAAACGTGCATAACACAAAGACAGAACTATGCCAGTCCAAGCATAAGATTGATGAAAAAATGTATATGCACGAATAGACAATTAACAATTTCTCTCTTTCATTTTATTCACTCAAAAAAAAGAAAAAAGAAAAATTCTCATAGAATTTTAGACGAACAAAAATAAACAGTAATTCGAACTTCTAATTTGATTTTTTTTTTTTATCAAAAAAATAAAAAAAAAAATAAAAATGATTCACAAAGAAATAAACGTTGATTCAAAAAAAAAAAACACTAAAATGCTTGTCTATAAAATGAAACAAAAAAAAGTGTTGGAAATTGTTTTTTTTTTAATGAACAATAAATTAATTCAAATGCACAAATACTCACTCTATTATTAATAATAAATTTACATCACCATAATTGATAAGGCGCAAAAATGAGTAGTAGTTGATTGAGTAAGTTAAAGTTGAACATTTATTCAATTGGAAAAGTAGTTGTACTAGAAATCAACGGGAATAAACTGTCTGAAATCAAGATAAACATGTACTATCTTTGAGATGGTGGAGAAAACTTGTAGCTCAGGTGGATGATTGTGGTGGTGTTAAGTTCTTTGAGCTCAAAGAACGAAACACCACTACAATGTACTATCTTTATAAGTTGAATTGCTAATTTTTTTTTTTAAAAAAGATTATTGACAGTTGATTACAGGTTTCTTTACAGTAGTATTACAGTTTATTTAACTCAATTGTTGTGTTTTTGGCTCAAAATGATGCGAATGCGAATTTTCTGTGGAGTTCATGTTTCAAATCAGTATATCTATATATATCTTGCGAAATTAAAAATGAAATATTGGTCAATTACACTTCCTGTTGATCGCCTTTAACATTGAAACATAATAGTTCCTATAAATATTACTTTAACATTGATTTTAAATAATTCAATTTAGATTAATGACAGTATGCCTAAATAAATTTAGCAATTAGCATCGGACCAGTATCTCTCAGGGTTTTTCACCATTACTCCTAATTTAGACAAAATGAGTATTTTTTTAATTGAGTAACGGAACAAAAACATACATGCTAAAACAATGTCAATGAAATAAAGATTTATAATTTCACAAACCACTTAATAATAACACATATATCCAAAATCAATTGAATAGCTAAAAAAAATTAAAGTTTTATATTACTACTGATAAGGAATTTAATATAAGCGTTTGTAGAATTTCACAATTTACATCATGAACTGGTTTTGGATGGCGATTCAGTGTTCCAAAGTCTAAGGACCACTAAAAGATCGATGGGTCTCTTCTTGGTCCTTTAGTAGATTGTGGATATGCACTTTTGAAAAAATTACACACTACAACATAACAGCTGGTCAGTGTACTACTCATCAGGAGGTATTATGATTGGCTGATTAAAGACAGTTCGTGATATTACTTATAGCCAGTTTATTTATCCCTACTGTATTTTATTCAGGTACCAACAACAATGGATGCATTTATGTGTTATGGAGCTGTTGTACCTAATGGCTATGGTGCTGCATACAATCCACATCCTGACAATATTGTCGTTGTCATTTCATGTTGGCGTACTAATCCTAATAATAATGCATCGAAATTTGCAGAAATGCTTGATTCAGCATTTACAGAAATGCGTGAACTGGTCCTTTCCAATCCCCATTTAGCCAAACAACCATCAAATGAACCAGTTGAATGGAGTATAGCTAAATCGCTTGGTGCTGATGTCGGTCTAAATGTTACTGGTTAACGAGAGAAAAGAGAAAAATAAAAGCAAAATATTTAAGCAAATAAATAAAAAGGAAAACAAACTTTATACATTTATTTTTAGCGCCATCCGATATTTTTTCATTTATTCAGAAGCAGAATTATATATTTATTTTGATTCATTTCTTTTTTGTGATTATTTAACAATATTTTTACTGATTGTCTTTTCTCGATTTTATTGGCTTATTCATATAGAAAACGATTATAAAAAAAACCACAATAGTGCAAATTTATTTACTCATCATAACAAATTTTCAAACTAGTCTTCTCTCATTCAAATTCGTTTTGTGATAAGATTAATTAAAGATCTTCACTATTTATTACCCAACCTGTATTGTTTGTTCGCATTCAACCATATAGTTATATATTAAGACGAAGAAAAACAATAGTGCTATTCTGTGTTGAAATTCAATTGATTTACCAGAATACTACTAGTAAATTAGTAAGTAGAATATAAGAGTAATGCATCATTAACTATATTGGTGAACTCATTAGGATAAATTACTAATCCTGTTAGTGTACATTCGTCTAAGAAATAGATATTGAAGTATCTATATACATAAATATATATATATATATACACTATTCTACCGCAAATTGCTCACAGTATTAATGAAATTTCAGAAAAACATTTATAAATAACTTACATGTTTTTTTTTTCTTTCATTTTATATTGGTTAAATCTGTTAACATGTTTGTTTACATTAACTATTATAATCATATAAAAATTATTTGATACACAATGATATATTTAAAAACATGTGTGTATTAAATGAGATTTCGACTAATCTCAAATTTCCCTTCAATCATGTACACCGCTCAGGTTGTGAAATGTACAAATCATCATACTCTAATAATCATACATATAAATGTCTTATATTGTTACTTATTATTTATAATTTCATAATTTTGACTAGCAAAATTTAGCACAAAAAAAAAAACAACAAAAAAAAAACAAATTAAATTATGCATACATACTGAAGCCATGTTATTATGAACTTATTTAACATTGAATTTAAATTTTCACATTGGATTTGTTTGAGTTAGCGCAATCTCATCTCGACTTGGATTATGGAATTTAATAAACACTCAATTGATTTCCATAAGTTGAACAAGTTAGACTAGTAAATAATGAATTTTTGTGTCACTTTTACCTTAAAATACTGTTATTATTATTACTATTATTATTGTTATTATTATCTTAATTATCATATTGCTACTATATACAAATAATATATCTCCTTCACTTATTTATTATTCATATGCAATACAAATTCGTGATTACATTTTCAATACAAATAAGAAAAATATCTTGTTTTTGCTCTTGTTTGTTTGTCAAGTTTTATTAAAGATTGAAGAAAAAACAAATGAAATCATATCATCCAATAAGGCGTATTAAATCAGACTTAATTAAACACTACACTTAGGTATAATAAATGATAAGTTGGATATACTGATAACTCGAATTCTTCAGTGATATCTACGTAATGGTAATGACGGTTACATTGATCGGTAGTTTATTTCTTTAATTAAATCGAAATAAGACAATGAAATACTGAATGGTTCGGTGGATATGCATGCTGGAGTGTGTATCACTCGTATGCAATAAGATAAACATGAGTAACATTTAATGGACACAATTAAATCGAAACTTTTCATAACTTGACAGTTGTATCATATGATTCAATCATGAAAAATATTAAAAAGAAACAAAAAGAATTCACGTCTGTTCATCTAAAGTATTATCTCTAAGAAATAATATTAAGCCCATTAACTAAGCATGTTCAATCAAATGTATAATCTGTATCATTGATTAGCGATCAACAAAATTAGTTGAAATCGAATTATTATACCATTGAACACTGTCAATGATTTGGCTGTTTCACATAATGATCTTTCATATGGAATTGACAAGTTAATTCATTTGTTGAGCATTAATTGAGTTTAGATTTTTAATTTTATTCAAATAAATGTAACAGCACCATTACCATCAGTCATTATCAATTTAAAATGATTATCTGTAATTCTGCTGAAGAAGTATAACAATAATGATAATAATAATAAGTCAGATGCAACGTAGAACTTCGTACGTAAGTACATCAGTTCATGTCGCCATACCACATCAGCACAGAGATGTAATTGTCAATTCAAATCCCATAGTAGAAGAGGTACTAAAGGTATTAGAAGTAGTCGGAGAGATTAGGATGAGAAGATATTATTCAAGAAGTATGATTCAGTGAGGTAAGTTTAGAAAGACAAAACTTGAGGTGTTGAAAAATGCAGAAGATTAGGATTTAAGAGAACACAAAGAATAAATGCACCGGCGCCACTGCAAATGGATTTGAGCCATGTCATTCAAGGTCTCTAAACATCGATAATTATCATCTCGCGGACCCCGACCAGGTAGTCGACAACTACCGACATGACTCAGTCCACTTGTCAGTGACTTCGTGGATTTCTGCCGTGTTTTGGTTTGGCTGCCCCTAACTTTCTTCCAACCTACTCCTACACTACAAAACAAAGCTCGTCGAGGTAGTCGGTGGTTAGCCATACGCAACACATGTCCCAAACACCTCAACTGATGAAGTTTCATTACTTCATCTATTGACCTGCCATCAATACCTAGCACCCGTTTTCTAATAACAGCGTTGCTCAATCGGTTGTCCCATGATATACGAGCAATGCTTCGGAGACTTCGATGATCGGAGACTAGTAACCTACGAATATCCTCTACCCATAACCGCCGTTTTGCATTGTAAGTGACACGTCATTCCTGGTATTCTGAAACCACGGCCTGAAGTACATGTTGGAGCATTAAATGTTCGAATCTTATGCCAAAAAGGACAACACGCTTCTTTAGCTAGGACTCCGGAATTTCGTGCCATTGATGTGTTCTGCGTCTCCAAAACGCGTAAACAGGATCCTACGAATATCTCCTACTCTCACTGGCCATGTTTCACAGCCGTAAAGTAAGACGGAGCGAACTACTGCACAGTACACTCGTCCTTTAGTCAGAAAACGGATATCTCGTCTACGCCATAAATGATGCAGATCGGCAAAAGCTAATCGAGCCTTCTGTATTCGAGCTGAGATTTCGTCACACACCAGACCATCAACACTGATGAGACTACCAAGATAAGTGAAGCGGTCTACACGTTCGACTACGTCACTCCCTATCACTAGTTCAGGTGCCGATGAAACCCAATCTTGAAGCAACATTTTGCATTTCGAGGGGAAAACCGCATCCCGAACATGCTTGCATTGTTGCTCAACCTGGTCAGAAGACTCCGCATTTCGTCAGCGTCTTCACCAAGTAGGACTATGTCATCGGCAAATTATACATCCATAAGCGTTCCTCCTGGTAATAGGTCTACTCCTGAAAATTCAGTCGAGGATAAGGTTATTTCTAAGAGCATGTCTATGATAAAATTAAACAAGAATGGAGATAGTGGACATCCCTGACGGACACCACTTGAAGTAAACAATTCCGATGACAGTTCACCATCATATCTCACTCGACCAATGGTGTTCGAGTAGAGAGCTTGTATGAGGTTAATGTACTTCTTTGGTACTCATTTCAATGACAGACACTGCCACAGAACCTCACGATCCACTGAGTCAAATGCCGCTTTTAGGTCCAGGAACACAACTATTGTCGGACGTCTAAATGTGTGTCTGTGTTCCAGGACCTGTCGTAGTGTGGAGATGTGGTCTATACATCCACGTCCAGGTCGAAAACCAGACTGGTTTTCTCTAGTCTGCACTTCACGAGCTTTCGTTATGCGCCGAAGTATTATTGAGGCCAAAATTTTAGATACTATATTAGTTAGATTGATTCCCCTGTGATTGTCACAAGAAGACTTCTGTCCTTTCTTATAAATTGGGACAATCAAGGATTGAGACCAGTCGGATGGGATTTCGTCCAGTTCCCAGATTCTACCTAAGATCTCAGTCAACCTAGCTGCTAAAACTGGACCGCCATCCTTAAATATCTCAGAGGTCAGTCTATCAGGGCCCGCTGCTCTCCCTTGTCTCAGATTTCCTAGCGCTTTCGCAACTTCATAAAGATTCGGAGGACTTAGGTCGGTTTCCCACTCAGGATTGCTGGAGATCGTGGGCAACCGAAGTGTAGCTGAACGCCAGTTGAACTGATACCTGAAGTGTTCTGCCCATCGATCCAATCTCCTGGATTGAGAATGGATAATAAGACCATGTTTTTCCGAGATAGTCTCACTTACACTCTGGTTCCCAATACCGGTTTCCCTGATAAGTCTGAATAGTTGCCTACTATGGCCTATCACCGCTGCCTTTTCCATCGCTTTTGCGTTGGTCTTGGAGACTTGGGAGCGTGACCGCAGAGCCCAAGGGACAACTGCTTGAGGCCGGTCACGCACGGCCTTTTTATGAAGGGTTTTTTGAGTATTAGCTCCGCTCTTAAAGGCCCTTAGTGGGCATCTATCATCAACAAATAGTTCAGTAGAAAATTTTAAATGAGAATGATGTGAGGATTAGTTTTACCATTTAGTAATTAGGGTGTATCTCAAGAAATAGAAAACTGCAACCACTGCATTAGTATTCCCGTCTAAGTGAAGTAAGTTGTAATTTATTGTTCATTCACTCGGGTTAGCGGGACCGCTAGATCTATTGAGAGCCCTTCTAAACAAGAAGTGTAATGAAAGGACTGGACGAACATCTATCTACAAAGGTTATTGATATATAAACGACTAAGTGATTCTAGTCCCGACCATAGCTGCTACCTCGACATAGTGGTCGAGCTTGCCTATCGCGATGACCCAAACGAGCGATATTGGCTGGAACATATGTTCCTGAAGGTCCTACCATGCCAGACAGGTCGATTGAAGAGCAATAAGACCAAAGACGACAATTTAAGGTCTGAGGGAGAAGTCGCACTGCCGACTGTAGAGGGGTGTAACAACGGTAAGGTGTTTCCCTCGGACAACCAGCATCTGCAGCCTTCTCACGAGAAAGGAAGGGGTAAGAAAAGGTCGACCTTAAAAATGTCACATCTCACCCTACCTCACGGATTTTCGTCTCCGGCGGTAAGGCCTTTTAAACAAAAGCAGAGCTAACACTTTAAAAACCTCATTAAAAGGCCGTGTGTAATCGGCCTCAAGCAGTTGTCCCTTGGGCTTTTCAGTCACGCTCCAAGGTCTCTTAGACCAACACTAATTTACCTTCGTTTTCAGGTTTCTAAAGAAACGCCGTTCCAAGGTGTGTGCAGCCGGGAAGTAACATCCGCCCCCATACCTGTAACAGCACACGAGACCAAATCAGTCACAATCAAATCCTCCCTACACCTAATAACCTTAACTCTATGACCTAATCTCACATCCCTTTATCACCTGGCGCCTTTGACACAAAAAAGACTCTAGTACGTGACAAGTCATTCCTGGTATTCTGAAACCACGGCCTGAAGTACATGTTGGAGCATTAAATGTTCGAATCTTATGCCAAAAAGGACAACACGCTTCTTTAGCTAGGACTCCGGAATTTCGTGCCATTGATGTGTTCTGCGTCTCCAAAACGCGTAAACAGGATCCTACGAATATCTCCTACTCTCACTGGCCATGTTTCACAGCCGTAAAGTAAGACGGAGCGAACTACTGCACAGTACACTCGTCCTTTAGTCAGCAGCTACCTTAACGTGGTGGTCGGGGTTGCCTATCGTGATGACCCAACCGAGCTATACTGGCTGGAACATATGTTCCTGAAGTGTTCTACCATGCCAGGCAGGTTGATTGGCAAATGATCAGACTAAAAACAGCTACTCAAGGTCTAAGGGCGAAGTAGTACTGCTGTCTGCAGAGAGGTGTGACAGCAGTAAGGTGTTTCCCTCGGACAACTAGCATCTGCAGCGATGCTGCCTTCTCCCAAGGAAGGAAGGGTTATAAAAGGTCGACTCTAAAAATGTCACACCTCACCTTACCTCACGCATTTCCGTCTCCGTCGGTGAGGGTGGCCACTAAGGGCTTTCAAGAGCGAAGCTGATTCTCAAAAACCCTCTCATAAAAAGGCCGTGTGTGACCGGCCTCAAGCAGTTGTCCCTTGTACTCTGCGGTCACGCTCCCAGGTCTCTAAGACGGACACTAATCTACCTTCCTTTTCAGGTCCCTCAAGAAACAACCCATCATGGTGTGGGCAGCCGGGAAGTGATAACCGCCCTCATACCCGTAACAGCACGAGAGACCGAATTGGTCGAAATCAAATTCTTCTTACACCCACACATACCTCATTATTTCAGAAGTGACGAAAATATATTGCATGATCAACTCCGGACTAAATACTGCAGTAAAAGCTTAACTGATAATAAATTAGAAAGTAACTGTAAGACTTAAGATGCCCGCCTGTTGAAATCTGTTCGGCATTTAAATCTATATTCTTGAGAATAAATTTGAGTAGTGGATTCAAGCATCTCTGTTAAATGGGACAGAATAGCACTATGCTTGTTGTAAGACCTAAATATGTTAGCTTCTTACCTGAATAGGATCACGGATATGTGCCACTGAAGAATCTAGTGGACATTGATTTAATTATATAAGTTGAGTACACTCATGTCAGAGTTTTTATGTGTCAGTCACGCTTCATTAAAAACGTTACACTAGTAAAAAATATTTGTTTGCGCATTTCACTTGTTTTAAAAAGTCTAGAGACGATTTGCGTTTTTTTTGAGGTGCTCTTAATTTCCCGCTATGGATTCTCATTTTAAATAAGAATAAAAAATGTAAAATTTGTGCTGAAAAGTAAATATCCCGTAACTACTGAAACATTAAAAAATGTGGAGAAGTATCTACTCCATAAGTAATCTTTTAATAAATAAGACTTTCATAAAGTGTTGACGTCGGGTCTTGATCATTCCAGAACAAATCATTTCAATGTTATTCAACAATAACTAGTCTGTGATACATTATATTAGATGAATTCAATCAATCGAACAGGAACTTTTTAAATAACTAAGCCAATAGAGTCAGAGTAAGAATCCTATCAATCATTGCTGTTATTCAACACTAATAATTTCATGTTTTCTATATTCAAAAAGTACATTCAGTCCATGAATTTACACAACACAGTATATATGAAGGTCGATGAAGGTAGATTTCAATAAACTTACAATAAACAATGTAAACTGCCTCAATAAACCTTTTACTGTACCTATAGGCATATAGTGCAGAACTAATTTCATCCTCTGACAGGTAGATATTAACAAAGCAAGAATTGAAACTTATTTGTGTCAGCTAAAATGGCCAAATTTTATAAAAGCAAAGCAAATAAGAAGAAAATGACAGTAAACACGAAAATCGTCATTAAGAAAAGACTACTAAATCAAAGAATGAAAAAATAATAATTAACAGAGATGGAAAATACTTTCTTAACGTACGAGAGTTAAAAGTTAGATCTGAAAGAATACATGAGTTTGTGCCTTATTCTGAAGCATGATATTTCAAATATTCGGTGAAAGATTAGTGTCATAAGTAAAACTCTCGATCAGATTATTAGTTGTTGTTTCATTGTTTATTTCGACCTATTCATTTTACAAAATACTTATGAGACAGACGATAGGCCCGAACGTGACGACCCGACAGAGAAACATTCGCTGGAAAATATGGTACTATACCAGGCAGGTCGATTGGAGAGCGTGATCGGTCTCTGCGGTCACGCTCCCAGGTCTCTAAGATATCCGCCATCTTACCCGTACCAGTACACGAGACCATATTGGTCAAAATCAAATCCTTCCTAAAAAACGTAACATCCCCCTTATTTTCACGACTAACTCTTCTCCCAGTCCTTTATCATACCGCACCGCTAATACGAACGATGCGAGTTCACGAAACGTTAATCCTGGTCTCCTAAACCCCGTACTAAACTACATGTTGGAGCTTTCAGTTTCCGTGCATTGAGTTGAGTAGGGCAACAGGCTTCATTAGCTAAGAATTTAGAACCTCGCGCCATCGATGTATGCTGCGTCTCCGAAACGCGCATACAGGATCCGAGTAGCGCCATTCAATGACGTCACCATGTCAATATAAAGAAGCGACTCGATTTATTCTGTGTTTATCTGAAAGCCCTGATGCTGCTTCTCGGGGTCTCGCTGGTGCAGGTATAGCATTGAGTCGTAGGGAAGAACTAGATCTCCTAGACTGGATCCCAGTTGATAATAGCTTGTGCGTTGTCCGACTAAAAGGGACAGTGAGGACTCGTAAAGATAGGGACACTCGCTGTTGCCTCTTCTTCGTGTCTGCCTACCGTCTCACTGACTACAGCTCAAATTAAGTAAGAGATGAATTTCACACGAGGCTTTCCAACCTCCTCCAAAAGTCAAGAGCTCTGATGTAGTAATAGTGGTGGGTGACCAATGCTCAAGTAGGTAGACTGAGTAAAAAGGAAAGACACCTGGGTGGATCTTATGGTATCGCGGTTCATAGAACAGATAATAGCGACCGGCCGTTGCAGCTATGCTCAGACAACCGCCTATTTCTAGCAAATACTAACTTTAAACACAAGGATAAACATCTTTTGACATGGCGACCCCCAAAGTCGTCACAACGCTGGACCCAACTAAATCACATCGCTATCAGCCACTTATGGAGGGGATCGGTAGTAGAAAGTCGCTCATTCTAGAGCACAGTGTTCAGATGCATACCATGCTCTAGTGCGAGCGTGTATTTTTTCGAGCCATAACGGACGTATGAAAGACACTGTGAGGAAACCTCTTAGGGTTCTACTTAATGATAGCATAGCTAAGAATATAATTCAGGAGCAACTAGAAAAATAGTTAAGCAGCCGCGTAAGTGATTCTCATTCCGAGACAGCTTGGAACGATATGAAAACGCTGTGTAAACAGCAGTGATATCTGCTAGTAGGGTAATCCATGAGGTTAAACGAATGCAATAAATCTCAGTAGAATCTACCAAACTAATAGATGCTCGGAAACTCATTCTGCCTGGCTCTGAAAAAGCCTAAGAGCGAGGTCGTCACAAGTGCAGGCTGACAAAAAGCGTATGCAATCATCGCGAACAGTCTTGGATAGCGAAAGCGATGGAAAAGGCCCGACCGTGGCTGCTACCTTAACGTGGTGGTCGGGGTTGCCTATCATGATGACCCAACCGAGCTATATTGGCTAGAACATATGTTTCTGAAGTGTTCTACCATGCCAGGCAGGTCGATTGGAAAATGATCAGACTAAAAACAGCTACTCAAGGTCTAAGGGCGAAGTCGTACTGCTGACTGTAGAGGGCTGTGACAGCAGTAAGGTGTTTCCCTCGAACTAGCATCTGCAGCGATGCTGCCTTCTCCCAAGGAAGGAAGGAGTTAGAAAAGGTCGACCCTAAAATTATCATACCTTACTTTACCTCAAGGATTTCCGTCTCCGCTGGTAAGGCCTTTGAAACAAGAACCAAGGAAATAAACTGACCTCATACAGGCTTTCCAATCTAACACTACTGGTCGAGTCACACCTTATGGTGAACTTTTATCGGAATCGATCAATTCTAGTGGTGTTCGTCAAGGCTGTACACTCTCTCCATTCCTATTCAAATTTGTCACTGAAATGGTTTTAGAGATAACATTATCTGCGTCTTAATTTTCAAAGGGGGAACCTTCTACCAGGAGACTCGCTTGCTCACTTGGAGTATGCCAATGACATATTTCTACTTGATGAAGATGCTGACAAGATGCAGTCTTCTGATTACCGTATGTAACAATGCAAGCATGTTCGGGATGCGATTCTCCCCGTCGAAATGCAAAATGTTGCTTCAAGATCGGCTTGTATCGGCACCTGAACTAGTGATAGGGAGTGAAGTAGTCGAACCTGTTGACTGCTTCACTTATCTTGGTAGTCTTATCAGTGTTGATGGTCTGGTGTGTGACGAAATCTCAGCACGCATACAGAAAGCTCGATCGGCTTTTGCCAACTTGCCTCATTTATGGCGTAAGCGAGATATCTATCTACCAACTAATGGACGAGTCTACTCCCAAGCAGTTTGGTCCTCCTTACTTCATGGCTGTGAAACATGGCTGGTAAGAGTTGAGGATATCCGTATGTTATTAGTATTCGATTATACATGTCCAAAAAGCATTACTCGTGTATCCTGGGATCACCAAGTAAGCATGCAGTCGTTATGAAAAGAGTGCTAGGTAGGAATGACAAATCCGTAGATGGAGTATTGAAACTTCATCATTTGAGGTGGTTGAGACATGTGTTACGCATGCCCAAATACCAAATGACTCGACGAGTTATGTCTTGTGTTGTGGGGGTACGCTGGAAAAACTCTAGAGGCAGCCAAACCAAATCTATGCAGTCATTGACAAGTGGGCTGAGCCATGTTAGGTGCAGACTACCTGGTTGGGGTCTACGAGACAATAGTAACGGATGGTTAGACGATATATGACATGGCTCAAAATCGTTTGCAGTGGCTCTGGTGCATCGATTCTTTGTGTTCTCTCAAAGCGCAATCTTTTGAATTCTTTACATCTATCTTTCGCTTTATAAACTCAATTCACTGAATTATTCTTGAATAATTCTTCGAGCTTAATCTCTATTTCCGCAAATACTTCTACCACATCTACCACTAGGGGATTTGAACTGACAAGTGCCCTTCTTTGCTAATGCGGTATGATAACCTGAACTAATGTACGTACGAATGAAGTTCTACGTTGTAATTGACTGAACCGACAGCAACATTTCGGGAATACAGATAATATAACGCTGACATTTTGACTAGCTCTTTTAATTTCAACAACTTTCTTGTTAAAAACCGAACTATAATTTAGTCTTAAATATCGCGCAGTATACTTGTCTTTTGATGGGTACCAGTAATAAGAATTCATAGGAAACCAGATTGCTTTTTATCATCGCCAGACTTATCTGGGCAACAAATTAATTACACAATAATAACTTTGAATGTTTTCCCATTGATTGTTTTTGTTTTTCTGTCAAGCATTTGTTTGGAGATAGTCAACAGAAGTCTCTTGTTACATTTATACGCTAAAACCGTTCGTTAAAAAAATCAAATTGTCTGGGAACACATTGGATCGAATACAATATTCTAATCTTATCAAGATGTGTTTTGACTACTTTTATGTTACAATGATTAAATCAAAATTAAAAGTATAGTTTATGTTGTAACTAAAATTTGAACAACTATCGAAACTTTAGTTCCACAAAAATGAACTTATTTGAAAGTTTTCAATAATCTTAAATTTTGTAAGCTGAGTAAATTTAAAGTTTTGATATGATCGAAAACATTCAGTTTTCTAGATAATTAGTAGAGTATATCATATAACGTTATATTAAGTATCCTATCCTATATTATACGGTTAAAAAAAGTATGATTACAAGATGTACTAATTTATTTCAATTAGCTAACGTATTGATTATAAGGATAAAGGAAACAATACAGTTTCACCACCAAGTATTTCCTCCCCATCTTTCTCGATAGGTCAATTCACCACCATAGAATTGTTGATTTCGGTGTTTCTATAAAGAAAAAAGAATCAAATAACTATATGACATTTAATTAAATACAAACTGATAAGAAAGCATACTTATTCAGAAGCTCTATAGTGTATTATTAATTGATTAACTAGTTAAAAAGAATAATACTTATCTCCTTTCCAAATTATGAGTATAATAACCTAGGACAAGTACACACAACTGTGTAAAACATAGAACTCAACAATTCTACGAACCACTCTTATTTCACTTAACGATTGTCACATTCGTGTACTTGAATATCATAAATCTCTCCACATGGCAGCATGATTACGTGGTTAAAAGAGCATTATAAGGTCGGCTAGACGACATATTACTAAAATATTCAAAAGCACTGGGATGGTTAAGTAAATTCTGCTACATTTTGGTTACCTAAAGAAACGTTGAATATTATAACACTGGCTGATACAGCTGTCAGTCAGTCGATCATACACAACGTAAAGTCTGACATGGGTCGGTTCAAGTTGCTACACTATATGAGCAATGTAAGATAAAATAATCAAGATAAATCCACGAGTACTAGAAGTGATAACAGTTTCAGTAGAAAATTAAAGGTAAGCGATCTTGGGATTCAAGAACTAACAGAAGATAGTGTATGAACCTGCGTCATTGAGGATGATTCTGAGTCATCTCAATTTAAGACTATTACGTAAACTCCAATCCGACTGTTTGAATCTACCTAAATGGATTATCCTAATAGTCCATGACTTCATTGATGTGTGCCATCCTTTGATCTGGCCACCTCTAACTCTCTTCTATTATAGACCTACGCCAGATACTGCGCGACAAGTTGAGATGTGGTTGAGAATATATAAAATTTGTCCAAACCTTACTTGATGAAGATTTACCATCTCGAAAGCCAATTTGAAATATTTACCAAGTACCACATACTTAACTCTGGGACTGATCACTCTGTAGCCTCTAAATATACGAGCAATGCTTTCAAGAATATCTATGATCGAATACTAGCAAACTGCAAGTACCCGTATCTTAATGACCGTTTTTCTGACTCGTATAACAGAACAGAATGCACTGCTGCACAGTGAATTCGTCCTCTGTCAGGAAGATGAACAGCTAGCATCAGTCAGTCAGTCAGATGCAACCTAGAACTTCGTACGTAAGCACATCAGTTCATGTCGGCATACCACATCAGCACAGAGATGTAATTGTCAATTCAAATCCAATAGTAGAAGAGGTAGTAAGGGTATTAGAAGTAATCGAAGCGGTTAGGATGAGAAGATATTATTCAAGAAGTATGATTCAGTAAGAAAAGATTAGAAACTCAAAACTAGAGGTGTTGAAAAATGCAGAAGATTAGGATTTAAGAAAACACAAAGAATAAATGCACCGGCGCCACTGCAAATGGATTTGAGACACGTCATTCAAGGTCTCTAACCATCGATAATTATCATCTCGCGGACCCCGACCAGGTAGTCTACATCTACCAACTGAGTCAGTCCACTTGTCAGTGACTTCGTGGATTTCTGCCATGTTTTGGTTTGGCTGCCCCTAACTTTCTTCCAACCTACTCCTACACTACAAAACAAAGCTCGTCGAGGTAGTCGGTGGTTAGCCATACGCAACACATGTCCCAACCACCTCAACTGATGAAGTTTCATTACTTCATCTATTGACCTGCCATCCTTACCTAGCACACGCTTCCTAATTACAGCGTTGCTTACTCGGGTGTCCCAGGATATACGAGCAATGCTTCGAAGACACCTATGATCGTAAACCAGTAACCTAAGAATATCTTCTACTCTCCCTGGCCATGTTTCACAGCCATAAAGTAAGACGGAGCGAACTACTGCACAGTACACTCGTCCTTTGGTTAGCGAACGGATATCTCGCCTGCGCCATAGGTGACGCAGGTTGGCGAAAGCCAATCGAGCCTTCTGTATGCGTGCTGAGATTTCGTCACACACCAGACCATCAACACTGATAAGACTACCAAGATAAGTGAAGCAGTCAACAGGTTCGACTACTTCACTCCCTATCACTAGTTCAGGTACCGATGCAACCCAATCTTGAAGCAACATTTTGCATTTCGAGGGGAAAACCGCATCCCGAACATGCTTGCATTGTTGCTTAGGGTGGTCAGAAGACTCTGCATTTCGTCAGCGTCTTCACCAAGCAGGACTATGTCATCGGCATATTCTAAGTCGATAAGCGAGCCTCCTGGTAATAGGTCTACTCCTGAAAATTCAGACGAGGATAAGGTTATTTCTAAGAGCATGTCTATGATAAAGTTAAACAAGAATGGAGATAGTGGACATCCCTGACGGACACCACTTGGTGTAAAGAATTCCGGTGACAGTTCGCCATAAGCTCTCACTTGACCAGTGGTGTCCGAGTAGAGAGCTTGTATGAGGTTAATGTACTTCTTTGGTACTCATTTCAATGACAGACACTGCCACAGAACCTCACGATCCACTGAGTCAAATGCCGCTTTTAGGTCCAGGAACACAACTATTGTCGGACGTCTAAATGTGTGTCTGTGTTCCAGGACCTGTCGTAGTGTGGAGATGTGGTCTATACATCCACGTCCAGGTCGAAAACCAGACTGGTTTTCTCTAGTCTGCACTTCACGAGCTTTCGTTAAGCGCCGAAGTATTATTGAGGCCAAAATTTTAGATACTATATTAGTTAGATTGATTCCCCTGTGATTGTCACAAGAAGACTTTTGTCCTTTCTTATAAATTGGGACAATCAAGGATTGAGACCAGTCGGATGGGATTTCGTCCAGTTCCCAGATTCTACCTAAGATCTCAGTCAACCTAGCTGCTAAAACTGGACCGCCATCCTTAAATATCTCAGAGGTCAGTCTATCAGGACCTGCAGCTCGCCCTCGCTTCAGATTTCCTAACGCTTTCTCAACTTCATAAAGACTAGGGGGACTTAAATCGATTTGCCATTCAGGATGACTGGAGATCATGGGTAACCGAAGAGTGGCTCGAGGCCAGTTGAACTGATCCTTAAAGTGTTCTGCCCATCGGTCCAGTCTCCTGGATTGAGAATGGATAATAGTCCCATCCTTTTCCAAGATAGTCTCACTTACACTAGGATTCCTAATACCAGTTTCCTTGATAAGTCGGAAAAGTTGTTTATTGTTGGCTATCGCCGCTGCCTTTTCCATCGCTTTCGCTTTCGCCACCCACCATCATTCCAACCTGCCTCCGGATGGGAATCGCTTAAATGGTCGCCTAACTGTCTTTCTAGTTGTTCCTGAAATATATTCTTAGCTTTATTATCATTAAGTAAAACCTTAAGAGGCTTTCTTACGGTATCTTTCCTACGCCCAGTAAGCCTCAAACAAATGCGCGCTCGCACTAGGGCATGATCTGAATCTAAACATGTGCCCCAGAACGAGCGACAGTCTTCTATCGAACCCCTCCATCGGTGGCTGATGGCAATGTGATCTAGTTGGGTCCAACGTTGAGACGACTTTGGAGGTTGCCGGGTCAACAGATGCTTTTCCTTATGCCTAAAGTTAGTGTTTGCCTAGAATTGGCGGTTATCTGAGCATACTTGCAACAGACGGTCTGTTCTCTGAGCCGCGACACCATAACATCCACCTAGGTGTCTCTCCTGCTCACTTAGTTTACCTACTTGAGCATTAAAGTCACCAGCCATTATTACTACATCAGAGCGCCTAGCTTTTTGGAGGAGGTCCGAAAGCTTTCTGTAAAACTCATCTTTCACCTCATCTGAACTGCAGTCAGTGGGGGCATAGACAGACACGACGAAGAGGCAACGACGTATGTCCCCATCTTTACGAGTCCTTACTGTCCCGTTCAGTCGGACGGCGCACAAACGACTATCTACAGGGATCCAGTCTAGGAGTGCTAGTTCTGCCCTACGACTCAATGCTATACCTACACCAGCAAGACCCCGGGAAGCAGCATCACGGCTACCGGATACACGATGAGTAAATCGAACTGCTTCTTTGTTTTGGCAAGGCGAAATCAGATTAATGACTTTACTAGAATCCTGTATGCGCGTTTCCGAGACGCAGCATACATCGATGGCACAAGATTCTAAAGTCCTAGCTAATGATGCCTGTTGCCCTATTTGACACAATGTCCGTACATTAAGTGCTCCAACATGTAGTCTAGAACGAGGTTTAAAGAGACCAGGAACGACGTTTCATGAACTTGCATCGTTTGCATTAGCTTTGCACTGTGATAAATGAATGTGAGAAGAGCTAGTCGTGAAGAGAAGAGAGGTATGTGTGGGTGTAAGAAGAATTTGATTTCGACCGATTCGGTCTCTCGTGCTGTTACGGGTATGAGGGCGGTTATCACTTCCCGGCTGCCCACACCATGATGGGTTGTTTCTTGAGGGACCTGAAAAGGAAGGTAGATTAGTGTCCGTCTTAGAGACCTGGGAGCGTGACCGCAGAGTACAAGGGACAACTGCTTGAGGCCGGTCACACACGGCCATTTTATGAGAGGGTTTTTGAGAATCAGCTTCGTTCTTGAAAGCCCTTAGTGGCCACCCTCACCGACGGAGACGGAAATGCGTGAGGTAAGGTGAGGTGTGACATTTTTAGAGTCGACCTTTTATAACCCTTCCTTCCTTGGGAGAAGGCAGCATCGCTGCAGATGCTAGTTGTCCGAGGGAAACACCTTACTGCTGTCACACCTCTCTGCAGACAGCAGTACGACTTCGCCCTTAGACCTTGAGTAGCTGTTTTTAGTCTGATCATTCTCCAATCAACCTGCCTGGCATGGTAGAACACTTCAGGAACATATGTTCCAGCCAGTATAGCTCGGTTGGGTCATCACGATAGGCAACCCCGACCACCACGTTAAGGTAGCAGCTACGGTCGGGGAACAGCTAGCCTATGCCACAGGTTACACAACTTGAGAGAAGCCGATAGAGCTTTAAATCCGCGTCGAGACACTACGGCTGGTGAAATTTCGAAGATAACTGCAGTGGTCAATGCACTTAACTACTTCAATTTTTATCACTAGCTTAAGAGCTGATTCCTAAAGTAACATTTCACAATAAGAGAGAAAGAGTCGTAACCTGAACGTGCTAACATTGTTGCCCAAGGTGATCAGAAGACCCTACATTTTGTCGTCTCTTCACTAAACAGAACTATGTTTTCTGTGTATTCTAAGTCGAGCAAATTTCTTGAACAAGGGTGTTATCACGAAAATATTTCTATGAAGAAATTAGATATAAATAAAATGGGCAACCCCATTTGAGGTTGGCAATTTTGATGACAGTTAGCTTAAGGTTTTAACTCGACCAGCAGTGTTCGAGTAGCGATTGTACGAGATTTGCCTTTTAAGGGTAAATACTTACATGAAACCTCTTAATTAACAAAAATACTGCCTTAAGGTACGTGAACATAACCACAGTTATATTATAAAGTGCTGATATTCTAAAACCTAACGGAAAGTGAATATTCAGTTTACACATCCACGTACTGACCTAAGTTCAGAGTCTTTCCCCAGCCTGTTCGACTTTTAAACTTGCTACTGTAAGTACACCAGTGACACCACAAGAAGTAGCTGTCAAGATCCCAGATATACAAAGGTTATATCGAGATGGTCCTTTATATTGACTAGGTGAGGTGAAGTGAATGGCCATAATCCCATCTTATATACATGCATTTGGTGATACAACACATCGATAGTGTTATATCGTATAGTTTTAGTTAAGGAAACCTGTTGTCTAATTTGAAACAAGGTCCGATCAATTAAGGCCGTCAATGCTAGAATTTTTGGAGTTTCAGTACAACTGGATTTTCCACATACATTGTGACGCGGAAACATATACATAAAAGCGATATTGTCAAGGTGAATTACAGTACAAAGTACTTTCCATTAACACAACCAGCGATTTGTACAAATACGTTACACAATCGAACTGTATGACAAGTAGTTAAACTGCTAAGAATCATGTTTCTGTCAAGAAGCAAAAATAATTCTACCCAAGAAGGATAAATAAACCAAATCAACTCGAAGATGGACAATCAAGGTAAGACTGCAAAGCCCAATGGACAAATCCTTCGGTCCGGTCAACACAACATTTTAGTGGGTGGTTTGAGAACAGTAAACTTCGTACTTTGAAGGTCTTACAACCGGAGGCTGAAATCCGTTTACATCTTTAAGGTGACCCTTTCTAACCCCTCTCTTCCGTTTAGGGAGGGAGGTATTGATGCCGATTCCAGTGATCTGCGGGAAGCGTCTTACTACCGTCAGACCGCAGCACAGTCAGTAGTAAGTCTTCGCCCTCTGACCCCAAAATGCTTCCCATAGTTTTGTCATCATCCAATCGATCTCCTTGACGTGGTACCATCTACAGGAATAACTATTTCGGTAGACAAAGCTGAACTGAGTCATTGCGACATGTGAACCGGAGAGCCAAGTCCACGTAAGTACCAGCCACAGATACTATATGACTGTACTAGAAAATGATTAGTGAGAAAGTATTTAAACGAATTAGATTAAACTGCAACAAGAAAACAATGTTAAAATGATAAAATATAAAATTTCGGTAATGATTTCCACTATACCTTAAGCTGTTCTCTAATTACAAGTGTTACCGCGCCTACGCCCATAAACCCGAAAAAGATTAGTCCCAATTTGGGAGATGGACGTAAATACTCTGCGTATGTAACCTGAGCTGAAAATTGACGCTGTACTGCAGGATCAAACTAAAAAAAATATGACAAACGTAAGCAAACTAAAATCAAAAAAATCAATCAATGTTCACGTATTCGCTAAATTGTGCTATATGATATCTTAAAAATAATCACTAGGTAAACTCTAATGCTATAAACGTAGGGAAGAACTAGATCTCCTAGACTGGATCCCAGTTGATAATAGCTTGTGCGTTGTCCGACTAAAAGGGACAGTGAGGACTCGTAAAGATAGGGACACTCGCTGTTGCCTCTTCTTCGTGTCTGCCTACCGTCTCACTGACTACAGCTCAAATTAAGTAAGGGATGAATTTCACACGAGGCTTCCCAACCTCCTCCAAAATTCAGGAGCTCTGATGTAGTAATAGTGGTGGGTGACCAATGCTCAAGTAGGTAGACTGAGTGAAAAGGAAAGACACCTGGGTGGATCTTATGGTATCGCGGTTCATAGAACAGATAATAGCGACCGGCCGTTGCAGCTATGCTCAGACAACCGCCTATTTCTAGCAAATACTAACTTTAAACACAAGGATAAACATCTTTTGACATGGCGACCCCCAAAGTCGTCACAACGCTGGACCCAACTAAATCACATAGCTATCAGCCACTTATGGAGGGGATCGGTAGTAGAAAGTCGATCATTCTAGAACACATTGTTCAGATGCATACCATGCTCTAGTGCGGGCGTGTATTTTTTCCAGCCATAACGGACAAATAGACACTGCGAGGAAATCTCTTAGGGTTCTACTTAATGATAGCATAGCTAAGAATATAATTCAGGAGCAACTAGAAAATGTACGTACATTATGTCAAATAGGGCAACAGGCATCATTAGCTAGGACTTTAGAATCTTGTGCCATCGATGTATGCTGCGTCTCGGAAACGCGCATACAGGATTCTAGTAAAGTCATTAATCTGATTTCGCCTTGCCAAAACAAAGAAGCAGTTCGATTTACTCATCGTGTATCCGGTAGCCGTGATGCTGCTTCCCGGGGTCTTGCTGGTGTAGGTATAGCATTGAGTCGTAGGGCAGAACTAGCACTCCTAGACTGGATCCCTGTAGATAGTCGTTTGTGCGCCGTCCGACTGAACGGGACAGTAAGGACTCGTAAAGATGGGGACATACGTCGTTGCCTCTTCGTCGTGTCTGTCTATGCCCCCACTGACTGCAGTTCAGATGAGGTGAAAGATGAGTTTTACAGAAAGCTTTCGGACCTCCTCCAAAAAGCTAGGCGCTCTGATGTAGTAATAATGGCTGGTGACTTTAATGCTCAAGTAGGTAAACTAAGTGAGCAGGAGAGACACCTAGGTGGATGTTATGGTGTCGCGGCTCAGAGAACAGACCGTCTGTTGCAAGTATGCTCAGATAACCGCCAATTCTAGGCAAACACTAACTTTAGGCATAAGGAAAAGCATCTGTTGACCCGGCAACCTCCAAAGTCGTCTCAACGTTGGACCCAACTAGATCACATTGCCATCAGCCACCGATGGAGGGGTTCGATAGAAGACTGTCGCTCGTTCTGGGGCACATGTTTAGATTCAGATCATGCCCTAGTGCGAGCGCGCATTTATTTGAGGCTTACTGGACGTAGGAAAGATACCGTAAGAAAGCCTCTTAGGGTTTTACTTAATGATAATAAAGCTAAGAATATATTTCAGGAACAACTAGAAAGACAGTTAGGCGACCATTTAAGCGATTCCCATCCGGAGGCAGGTTGGAATGATGGTGGGTGGCGAAAGCGAAAGCGATGGAAAAGGCAGCGGCGATAGCCAACAATAAACAACTTTTCCGACTTATCAAGGAAACTGGTATTAGGAATCCTAGTGTAAGTGAGACTATCTTGGAAAAGGATGGGACTATTATCCATTCTCAATCCAGGAGACTGGACCGATGGGCAGAACACTTTAAGGATCAGTTCAACTGGCCTCGAGCCACTCTTCGGTTACCCATGATCTCCAGTCATCCTGAATGGCAAATCGATTTAAGTCCCCCTAGTCTTTATGAAGTTGAGAAAGCGTTAGGAAATCTGAAGCGAGGGCGAGCTGCAGGTCCTGATAGACTGACCTCTGAGATATTTAAGGATGGCGGTCCAGTTTTAGCAGCTAGGTTGACTGAGATCTTAGGTAGAATCTGGGAACTGGACGAAATCCCATCCGACTGGTCTCAATCCTTGATTGTCCCAATTTATAAGAAAGGACAAAAGTCTTCTTGTGACAATCACAGGGGAATCAATCTAACTAATATAGTATCTAAAATTTTGGCCTCAATAATACTTCGGCGCTTAACGAAAGCTCGTGAAGTGCAGACTAGAGAAAACCAGTCTGGTTTTCGACCTGGACGTGGATGTATAGACCACATCTCCACACTACGACAGGTCCTGGAACACAGACACACATTTAGACGTCCGACAATAGTTGTGTTCCTGGACCTAAAAGCGGCATTTGACTCAGTGGATCGTGAGGTTCTGTGGCAGTGTCTGTCATTGAAATGAGTACCAAAGAAGTACATTAACCTCATACAAGCTCTCTACTCGGACACCACTGGTCAAGTGAGAGCTTATGGCGAACTGTCACCGGAATTCTTTACACCAAGTGGTGTCCGTCAGGGATGTCCACTATCTCCATTCTTGTTTAACTTTATCATAGACATGCTCTTAGAAATAACCTTATCCTCGTCTGAATTTTCAGGAGTAGACCTATTACCAGGAGGCTCGCTTATCGACTTAGAATATGCCGATGACATAGTCCTGCTTGGTGAAGACGCTGACGAAATGCAGAGTCTTCTGACCACCCTAAGCAACAATGCAAGCATGTTCGGGATGCGGTTTTCCCCTCGAAATGCAAAATGTTGCTTCAAGATTGGGTTGCATCGGTACCTGAACTAGTGATAGGGAGTGAAGTAGTCGAACCTGTTGACTGCTTCACTTATCTTGGTAGTCTTATCAGTGTTGATGGTCTGGTGTGTGACGAAATCTCAGCACGCATACAGAAGGCTCGATTGGCTTTTGCCAACCTGCGTCACCTATGGCGCAGGCGAGATATCCGTTCGCTAACCAAAGGACGAGTGTACTGTGCAGTAGTTCGCTCCGTCTTACTTTATGGCTGTGAAACATGGCCAGGGAGAGTAGAAGATACTCTTAGGTTACTGGTTTACGATCATAGGTGTCTTCGAAGCATTGCTCGTATATCCTGGGACACCCGAGTAAGCAACGCTGTAATTAGGAAGCGTGTGCTAGGTAAGGATGGCAGGTCAATAGATGAAGTAATGAAACTTCATCAGTTGAGGTGGTTGGGACATGTGTTGCGTATGGCTAACCACCGACTACCTCGACAAACTTTGTTTTGTAGTGTAGGAGTAGGTTGGAAGAAAGTTAGGGGCAGCCAAACCAAAACATGGCAGAAATCCACGAAGTCACTGACAAGTGGACTGACTCAGTTGGTAGATGTAGGCTACCTGGTTGGGGTCCGCGAGACGAGAGTCGCCGATGGTTGAAGATCTAGAACGACATACATCAAAATCCTTTGAAAGGGTGCAGGTACATTCATTCATTTTGCTCTCTCTAATTCTAACCTTATGAATTCCTCATCATCCCTATCTTTATCTTTCTTAAGTTATTTCACTGAACTATACTTCTTGAATAATATCTTCAATTCCTAATATCGTCCACTACCGCTAATTCTTCTACTATCACCACCATTATGAGATTTGACCTGACAGTTGCGTCTTTGTGTTGATGCATTATGACAGCCTGAAATGATGTACGTAAGTACGAATTTCTACGTTGTAACTGACTGACCGACTGAGTAGACAACTCTTCCAACTGACCAATGAAGTTGGTACTAGGAACCTGACTGTTAGGTTGATCGTATAATTTCATTCCCAACCCATGAGATTGGACCGATGTGCAGAACACTTCAGTGATCAATTCAACTGGCCTTCAGTCACACCTGAATAGGAGATCGATGTAAGTTTACTGACTATTAATGAAGTTGGAAAAGCTACAGTAAATCTGAAGTAAGTGAGAGCAGCAGGGCCCGACTGGCTGCATCTGAGACATTGTAATCTATTTTGAGGCGTCATTCATTCTCTAAACATCGATTACTTTTGTCTTGCAGACCCCAATCAGGTAGTCTACACTTATTCACATGGCTCAGCCCACTTGTGAGTAGCTTCATAGGTTTGTGCCATGTACTGGTTTTTCCGGCCTGTAAAGGCTGGTGACACTATGGAACGGTATTCAAACCTGTGATCTACTGTTTGAAATTTGAGCGCTAGCCATCGCTAGCCATGAACAACCAATTTACTTAACTTGTCAAGAATGTTTAACAAGTTGATGATGTATTCAGAGGCAGGAGCATCTGATAAATATATAAATTCTAGTTATTTTCATGATTATATACCTCAAATATGGAAAAAGATAATTCACGCTGCTATACAGAATCACGTAAAAGGTAATAATTCTTTAACCAAAGAACATAATTTTAGAATGGGCCACTTTCATGATTTTTTAAATCATAATGGAGGTTTTGATAATGTTTCTCATACAATGCCTAAAATGAAGCTGGAAGTGTTTGGAATTTAATATAAAATTAGATAACTAAGACTTATTTATAGAAAAGGTAGAAAAGGATAATCTATATTCGTGGAAGCTAGCCAGAAATGAAGTGTCCCAAAGTAGAACTTTACATCCAATACCATTTTGATTGTATCTATGACCTACTATGGTTCACAAACTCATTCATTTTGATGTTTTCAGGTGATACTAAACTATGAAAAACTATGATTGAAATGTATGGGCGACATAATCATATTTCGATGCGAAATCCATCCTTGCATTACGACTATAGGTTTGTGATTGGAATCCTAATAGTTTTGAACCCGGACTTTACTCGGCCAGAAACTAATCAAAGGTCATTCATATACCATTCTTACGACAGAAAACTACAAACAGCAACGATGACAGGATATTGTTGCAATTTGAATCAAACTCCCAGTTGGCCAAACAAACAGGTTGTTTCCAGAAACGATTACGAGTATGATGTAATTGCAACAAACCATAAAATATTTTGATCTCATCCCACAATGTTACCGTAGGATCCGATATTATATTAGCCTACCGTATGAGAGATTGCTGTGAAATTAATGTCATGTGAAGAACAAAACTTTCTGGGAGATTCAGAAAGTTGTATCGAATCGTTTTCGCCTGGAACTATGTTTATTCTCCACCGAGTAGTAAACTGTAATTCACTACAAAATGTCATCCTCGCCACAGCCTAAAGCCTACATATCTACACCAGAATTCGTAGCACTGAGTACCCCA
This sequence comes from Schistosoma turkestanicum, assembly GCA_944470395.2. Lineage (NCBI taxonomy): Eukaryota > Metazoa > Platyhelminthes > Trematoda > Strigeidida > Schistosomatidae > Schistosoma > Schistosoma turkestanicum. The sequence continues at coordinate 41,359,761 of OX103979.1, read as the reverse complement.
AGGTTTAATATAAGCCGTTAGTATTCTGTCAAAAAATTACCATTATGTGTAGACTGTAGAAATGTGGTAAAGGTTAAAAGATGAACGATGTATATCTTTACTGCTCCTAACCCACAGATGCTAAAACAATTGGTGGTCAGGTGTATATATCATTGTAATACATTTGTTAGCCATCACGTTCAAAAAAATTTGTGTAGAATATTGATTAAATAGCACCATAGACTTAACATACCATAGAATTCAAAAAATCAATCGTTAATATTTTTATCATAGTAAGTTGCTTACCACGGGACCAGTTGGAGGGTTGAATGGATTTTGGCATCGTTTCCTGTACTCAGCCTTCATTGCATCTCTTATCTTTGCCCTTTCTTTTATGACAGCTTGCTCTTCTGGCGTTTCATAAAAAGTATTCCATGGGTCGAAAACAGAACTGCTGTTCTTGGCCATCAGTGTAACGCAAGAGAGAAATCGCCGCGTTAAGGAAATCCAAACTTCAATCACTTCTAGAGAAACTAGTGAACTGAATATCCTATTATGTGTGCATCTGACTGAATAAAGGCATTTCCAAGCACTGAAATATTTATTATTTATTTCTGCTGTTAACGAGGGATAGAATTAGCAGTAATCACTGGAAGTGATCGAAATTTAACAGTTGAAGTAATATTCTTCACTACATACAAAGCTGGAGTGAAATGCAGTGTTACTTTTGAGAGTCTCAGGAGAAATTTCGGTAACAATTTTTAGAGAGGTGCGCCATGAAGAAATTTGCCCAAGCTCTTTCTTGTTCGTTTTCAAATGTGTCAACAAAGATAATGTTTATTACTTTGTAGAACAAATGTCCGATAGGATAGAGGAGATCATAAGTGGTGTGATGCATAAAACTTTTCTCTTCCTAATCCTTCTGTACACCCCAGGCTGCAATTTAAGCAAGGCTTATATTTCAGTCTACATAAATATTTGTATCCTCTTCTCCTACCTCGCTTCACGATAGACATACTTCTCGGATTATGGAGGCATGACAAAGGAGCTTTCATCAAGTGAGGCTACCGAAAACTCTAGAAACAGGTGTTATTTGTTTCAGTGTTTGTGCCAAGTCTTCTAAAAAGAGACACTCAGAGTGTACGCTTTGTCAATAGTAGATTGTCATATGAAACAGGACGACGCTTAGATCCTTTCCAGAGAAGGACAGTGTAGTACGGTCACCATCCAGGAAGTATCAGGTGCATAAAGCATCACAACCGTTCATCTATAACAGAAAGAATTGATTGGTAATGAGATGGAGAGATCTAGTAGTAATCTAGCCGTGTACCCTATTCAGCTCATCTCGAAGAGACAAAATATCAACTTAATCAACTATCTACCACCAACACTTAAAGTCATATATTGAAAATAAAATTTCAGAGTCAAAGTCACTAAGTTAATCACTGTAGCAATAAATCGTGATAACATTTGTTGACCTAGTATAGAGGTTTTAAAAATCGCTCATTTGTAGAGTATAGTACTGATATTATCAAATTTTCTATTTTATGCGAAGTTTGTTTCTAAGAAGCAAATCTTCTAGGTCTTTAATCAGTTAGTACATACTTGTTGTAGACTTACATTCCTAAGTACTATAAATAAACTGGCAACAGCTTGAAAACGTTCTTGAATTCTGAATACATCAGTTTATATGTCACCAACTGCAAAACCACCAAAAAGGTCAAAATCTGTACACCTTTTGTCTGATGAATCTTTAATCGGAAATCATGCCCTCATCATATGAACCCTGCACCTCTCATCCAAAAATTTAGGCAATGCTCTGTATGAAAACTCATCCATATCTTCGTTTGGTATACCAACAGTGAAACTCGTAGATTTAAGAGGAACTATACCAACGTATACTGAAATATCAACACGGAATTAATATCAATATAATCTTGTAAAGCCAAAATCTAAAAGTTCTCAAACCAAGGCCTCAGTGATCCATCCGCCACAGATCATAACAGTTACCACCGTGACAGCGATATATGATAGTTACAAAACGCACTTGCCGTTACTAATGATCAGCTTAGCTCGTTAGCCCCCTCACACATATATGGGCTTTGAACAGTGATAAAAACCTCAAGGAACTAACTAAAGCTGAATACATCCTAGAGTTTGTTGATGAGGAAATCACAAAATAAGTAACATCTTCCTACAAGGCGATTGCGTATAATCTGTGTCACCGCACATCCCCGATTAAGATAATGGATACCTGCCTTCAAGCATGTGGTATGGCAGATGTTAGTTGTCAAGTCAGGTGCCTCGAAAAAAATTCCGATGAATCAACATTCCTCTATTGTTCACATTTGACTTCTGTAACGACGCCAAACAATTTATCCGCTTCTGCAAAAACATTAGCTCATCAGTCCCGTCTAAGATATGGAAGTTACTCCAGACTAAACATGTTGTCGACATTGTACAAATAGACGGGAGGCAACAAGATCGCAGGGCTGTGTCATAGCGGATAATCAACTAAAAAACCCTAATACCATAACGAATGACAAACACATCAATCAGCAACGAGAAATGGATTCGTATTTATCAAATCACCCTGTAAATCTTAACGAGTCGACGGATTCTAAATCTTTTATCAAAATATGAATCCCTACTGCCATTGAAAAATCTAACGGCACCTGCATTTATAATCCACGCTGTTCGACCGTTAAATTGCTTGAATATGTGACACAAAACAACACACAGTCAGCTCAAATTAATCAACTGAAGACTAGTCTTCCCAAACATATTACACGAAAGGACACAAGATGATTTGGACTTATCTATCGGAAGACATCTAGAACACCAAAACACTCTCCAAACCTAATAAGGAAGAGTAAACAGGTTAAATTTCGGGCCTCAAATAGAGAGTAGGTAGGCTGCAAATTGGATTACCCACGACTCTTTCAGATCAAGTCATTTCATACCAAATGCAGAATATAAAGTTAGTCCCCCATACAATCTCAAAAAGGCAACTTTCCTACCCTTCGCGTGGGTTAAAAACCCCTCCTGAAAATTTCAGTAATTAATTTAATATGTCCCCTCCTAACCCTTGTCACCAACAAAATGCGCAGTCGCATAACCATCCCCTAACTTTAAGCCCATATCGCAACCATATAGGTCATCTTCACCCCTTTATTCGAGATACTCTGAATTTCCTCAGGCACTTACAGTATAACTCAGAGGTTGGCATTTGTCGAAAAAATATAGGAAGTAAGAAACATAATTTTGTATATTTTCGACAAACTTTACTCTCCTTTCTGAAATTTTGAGTTCAATGTACAGACATTCAACTTACTCCAAATTTTCTTCTATCCACGATGACTCACATCGCAACCAGTTATTCTTTACTGCTGTACTCATGTTACCATAATTTATTTTAATTTTAGCAGCCTGTATGTTACAGGAGAAACGAAGACATTTGACTGATTAAAACCTTTATATAAATATCATTAATTTCACTGTGTTTTTTGGGTATATTTGTTTTACTTAACTTATGAACTTGTTTGATTTATTATTTTCGGACATTTTGGTTTCTGTTTGTCTTGGTTTGCTAATTGGGAGTTTTTGCTCCAGGAACCTATAAAATTGACGGTTTTTGTAGTTATTGTAATTATTGTTGTTAGAACGACATGTTGGTCGACTGTTTGTGAATTGCGAATAAACTTTGGTACCTAACTTTGGAGTTTGGTTCTGTTGTTACTTTGGGTTCGTGAATTGCAAATAGATCGAAATACTGTACTTCAATAACGGGAAGGAGCAAAACTTGGACGCAACACTGTATGAGTTTTGTCCACTCAATAACTATTACCGTGTCTGCTTCACTATGAACGGTTAAACCTTGCTCTGGTCACATATCCAATGGCCAGGATGTATATTTTTATATTTCCATTTTGTTTTTATAAAGACTCTATCAACAATTAAACCATAGTACACCTTATACGTAACTTACTCCTTATGTCACGCTCGTCACAGTTACATCTAGTATCAAATGCCTTCAAATCAACACGTTCTAACATATGTGAGCTTACGAACCTGTTCCATCACGCCAATAGTATGCAAGTAAACACACTTAACGTCTCTTGAATCACTCTTGAATTATGCATACCCTTCAATAAGTCTGTACTGTATGCCCTTTATGTATTCATTTTTTGGAATTATGGCTGCATCGACTAGTTCCTGTCGGTGAAATGGCGTAAACTTGACATATCAGAAAAAGAATATTATTATTATTCTAAGTAAGCAATCTATCACAGTAAATGTGCTAGCATTTTTAACAACTTGGTCTTGTCTGTAAACTGATATGCCTCATGTGACACATTGTTATTAGGGAATAAATAATATCATTATTATCATCATGTGCTTGAAGCTTTGTACTATGTTGAATGAGTTTTTGTTATGCCAAAAAAACTATCATCAATGATCTTTAAGTAAGTTTCACGTTTGAAAGCTCTTCACAAGGATTCCAAGATTCATAATTTAGTTCGTATGTTGGTTTATGAGAAATACAAATAACCCATCAATCAGGATGATTTGGGGCACAATAATCTGCCTTTTTACACATGTCAGAGAGACGGGTGTACTATGAAATTGGACATGGAGTATTGAGAATGAAAGGCTGCTGAAATTTTAAGCACATCATCATTCTTCAGTGGTTCCTATGACTATGCATCCTAAATAATTCTACAGACCATGCAAAGTATTTGTGTTGTTATTAATCAAGAGTATGGAATGTCATTCATCTATCTAAATACACAACTGTTTAATTAAAAAACGGCTGTGTATTAATTTAATATCAATAATCATCTGTAATAATTTGCAGATTCATCATCTTGCAGTCATTTACATGCTTTTAACTCGTTTCAGGTTAGTCAATATTTTATGCTCTTATACTGTTGCAACAAACAGGAATAAAGGTTCAGGAACAGGGAAATATCTGGGAAGCAATCACAGACTATAACTGTATGTCTTAATAAGCCTGTAACCAACTTATCCACACTGGAAACGAATATTTTCATCTCTTCAGCCTTCTTGGTAAACAAAATTATAGGGTTAGATTAAACTGCTTGTGTTTACAAATACAAATTTGTTCATATGGTAAACAGATAAGCGAGAACTGACGCACATATAAAAACAACTTCTGTAATATTTTATTACGCGTTTGTGGTTGGAGAAGATTACTTACTTGCTTACTTACTTACGCCTGTTACCCCCAATGGAGCATAGGCCACCCACCAGTTTTCTCCAACCAACTCTGTCCTGGGCCTCTCTCTCCAGTTCTGTCCAATGGTTGTTCATTCCCCTTATATCTTTTCCTATTTGTTGGCGTAATGTGTTCCTTGACCTTGCTCTTTTCCTTCTACCTAGAGGATTCCATATGAGGGCTTGTCTTGTGACGCAGTTAAGTGCTTTTCGCAGAGTATGTCCTATCCACTTCCACCGCTTCTTCCTGATTTCCTCCTCCACTGGAATCTGGTTTGTTCCCTTCAACTGTAGGTTGTTGCTGATTATGTCTGGCCAACGAATACGAAGTATTTTGCGTAGACAACTGTTAATAATCACTTGTATCTTGTGGATGATGGCTTTGGTAGTTCTCCAAGTTTCCTCCCCATAGAGTAGAACTGTCTTGACATTGTATTGAAAATCCTGACTTTGGTTTTGGTTGAAAGTTGTTTGGAGTTCCAGATATTTTCAACTGTAGAAATGCAGCCCTTGCTTTGCCAATCCGCGCCCTCACATCTGCGTCCGATCCACCTTTCTCGTCGATGATGCCTCCCAGATATGTAAAGGTGTTAACGTCCTCCAAGGCATCTCCATCAAGAGTGATTTGGTTGGTGCATGTTGTGTTGCATCGGAGAATTTAGCTTTTTACTTTATGTATGTTGAGACCAACTGCTGCAGAGGCTGCTGCTACACTGGTCATCTTCTCTTGCATTTGTTGTTGCGTGTGCGATAGAAGAGCCAGGTCATCTGCGAAGTCCAGATCGTCCAGCTGCGTCCTAACTGTCCAGTTGATACCGTGCTTCCCTCCGGATGCTGACGTCTTCATAATCCAGTCGATGACCAGTAGAAAGAGAAAGGGTGAGAGTATGTAACCTTGCCTGACACCGGTCTTCACCTCGAAAGAGTCTGTCAGTTGACCTCCGTGCACGATTTTGCAGTTGAATCCATCATAAGAATCCCGTATGATGTTAAATATTTTCTCAGGCACACCGTAGTGTCGAAGAAGCCTCCACAGTGTTTTCCTATCCACGCTATCGAATGCTTTCTCGTAGTCGATGAAGTTGATGTAGAGTGGTGAGTTCCATTCAATTGATTGTTCCACAATCATCCGTAATGTAGCAATTTGGTCAGTACATGATCGATCCTTACGAAATCCGGCCTGTTGATCTCGAAGTTAGGCGTCTACGAAGTCCTTCATTCTGTTTAACAATACCCTGTTGAAGACTTTGCCTGGTATTGAGAGAAGAGTGATGCCTCTGTAGTTCTCACACTTGCTGAGATCGCCTTTCTTCGGTATTTTGATCAGGTATCCTTCTTTCCGATCTGATGGTACTTGTTCCTCATTCCAAATCTTCTTGAAGAGGATGTGAAATATTTTTGCATTTGCTTCCATATCTGCTTTCATCGCCTCCACTGGAATGTTGTCTGATCCTGCTGCTTTGCCGCTCTTGATTTGTCTGATGGCCATACTGATCTCCTCAATCGTAGGTGCGCCAATATTAATTGGGAGGTCCATGGATGCTGCTTCGATGTTGGATGTGTTCAGTGGAGCTGATCGATTGAAGAGTTCCTTAAAGTGCTCTACCCACCTATTTCGCTGTTCTTTAGTGTTGCTGATTACTTTACCTTCCTTGCTTTTCACTGGTCGTTCTGGTTTATGATAGTTTCCGGCCAGTTTCTTTGTTGTTTCGTACAATTGTCTCAGGTTTCCTTCTCTTGCAGCCTTTTCCGCCGTCATTGCTAGATCTGACACATATTTTCGTTTGTCAGCACTGATGCTCTTCTTCAATTCCCTGTTTGCTTCTGTGTATGCAGCTTGTGCGGTAACTTTCTCTGTTCTTGTTCGGCTGACATTGATTGCTGCTTTCTTGTTCCTCCTTTGTTCAATTTTTTCAAGAGTATCAACGGAGATCCATTCCTTGTGACGGTACTTCTTGTGACCCAGAACTTCGTGACATGTTGAAGTGATTGCCTCCTTGATCCCTTTCCAATTGTTCTCCAATGTTGCGTCCTCTCTATTGTGTAGATCCTGAAAGGCCTGTAACCTATTGGTGTGGGCTATCTTGAATTCGTTGAGTTTTACAGTATCCCGAAGAAAGGCCGTATTAAACTTCTGTGATGTTATCTGCCCCGTTATCCAGTGCTTCTTTAGTTTAAGTTTCATTTTGGTGATCAGCAAGTGGTGATCTGATGCTATATCAGCTCCTCTCTTGATTCTCACATCCTACATGGTCCTTCTGAACGGTTTGTTGATACATATATGGTCAATTTGGTTTTCAGTAGTGCGGTCCGGTGAAATCCACTTGGCTTTGTGAATGCGTTTGTGCGGGAATATTGTGCCACCGATGACCAGTTTGTTGAAGGTACATAGGTTTGCAAATCTTTCACCGTTTTCGTTCGTTTCTCCCAGTCCATGTCGTCCCATGATGTCTTCATATCTAGTGTTGTTCATTCCAACCTTGGCATTCAGGTCTCCCATAAGAATGGTCAAATCCTTTGGTTAGCATCTGTCGACGATTGACTGCAGCCTTTCGTAGAATTGATCATTAACGTCATCATTGTAGTCATTGGTAGGTGCATAGCATTGGATGACGTTCTCTTTCTTTGTTTTGAAGGATGCCTTAATGATCCTGGGTCCATGAGATTCCCATCCTATCAGTGCCTTTTGTGCATGTTTGGACAGCATCAGTGCAACTCCTTGTGTATGTGAAGCATTTTCCTCTTCATGACCAGAGTATAACAGCAGTTCCCCTGAAGCTAGTCTCAGTTGTCCTACCTGTGTCCAATGCGTTTCACTGATGCCGAGCACCTTTTCATTTCTGCCGCAACTTGAAATAGTCTTCCAGTCTCCCACAATGTACGAACGTTTCATGTACCTAAAAGAATGGTTGCTCTGGTTGTCAGAAGAGGCATCGGCCCGGTGACTTCCGAGGGAACTCGGCTTTCATCACGCGACGTCATAATTCTTCTTCCAACTGCTAGGGCAGAGTTAAAATGGTTTGAATTAGTTTTTCTGGTTAGAGTTTTTTTGGCAAGTTAGTTTTTGACGGAATGGTGTCGCCAACCCCATGTCCAACCCTCCTCCTTTACCGGCAGTAGACCCGAAAGTTCCACTGGCGGAGTTGTTGGAGAAGTTTGGGAAGTACATTTTCTGTGCTGTATATAAAAGCCATTAACAAATTATCAACTACTACAAGATGAGAATCATATTTTATGTATCTAATCTCATTACCATTTGTGTCCAGCTGTGCCTCATTATCATATTCTGCACATCAGCATTATTGCTAAAAAATTTGGTTCTTATGAATTTCTTCTATTCGTAAGATTAATTGCCTATTCGTTCTCTTACTAGTGAATTGTCTTCATTAACCTACATAAGTGCAGGTGTACAGTTAGTGTTTTAATTTTAAAAAAGGTATCTGCTGAGTCACTGTTCAGCTTTAAAAAAGAACATTTTCTGTTCTGCTCCTCGCCCCATTCTCTTTCTCTTTTTCAGCACCTCATTCTAATCTTCATATATGAGTGTGGATATTTGCCGAAGACACGGTTACTTTACCCAGGAGCCTGTAAATTTATTATCTGCGGAATATCAACCAAATCTTAGCACATTTACCTCATCAATTCTGGTTATATGTAGACCTCTCTCTACCTTGCATTGTTTCGCAGTTTCGTCGTAATTTAAACGTCGTAACTTGCTCCAGTTATTCGCACTGTACATTACAGAGTTTGGAAAATAATCTGTAATTTTATGTGAAAAATTTTAGCCTTCTATATGAAGCCAATGTATCTTGTGAAATATTTCAGTAACTGAACGACGTCTTACAAAAACATGTTAGCAATCTTAACATTTTGATAATGCCTGTAAATTGACATACCTCTTGTAACATGTTCCTATTTGAGAAAAAATTATTATTATTACGATGAGTCACAAAATAGTATCCCTCAAGCCTAATAACAAAAATTAAGAGCGAAAGCATGAAGATTGAGGTTTCGATTTAGATATAGGGTGGTTTTGTTCTGTTTGCGTCTTATGGGACTATATTACATTCGGCATCTCAAATAATGAAAACCGTGAACTAAATACTCATATAACTGAAATCATGCTACGTGAATAATCTCTTTACTTCATTTAACTTTTATAAAAACAAGCATATTCAGCGCAGCAGAAAACTAGCAAAGTAATTCTTACTTACATAGCCTGGAACCCAATCTGTCCTAGGCCTTCCTTTTAAGTTCCACTACATTGCTGTTCATGCTTGACGCATCTGCTTCCTATTCTCGACGCAACGACTTGGGTTCTTCTCCGGCCTTGATGATTCCTAGCGAGAGCTTGTCTTGTGATGCAGTTAGGTTTCCTGACTGTGTGTCCTATCCTCTTCCCGCGCTTTTTCCTCTAAAGTAATCTGGTTTGTTCTATCCGATAATCGGTCGTTGCTGATGGCGTCTAGCCGACTAATCCAGTGTCTGGCGTTAACAACTGTTAATGAACACCCCTGTCTTGCAGGTGGCGGTTTTCGTGGTCCTCCATGCAGTAGAATATCCTGACGTTCTCATCGAAAATTCTGACTTTGATATCTAGTGGCGCGTGTTGACGTTGACTAAGAACACCACTACAGACCAATTACGTTCCCATCATCTACAAAGTCCGAATCATCACATTGCATCTGAGCGGTCTACTGAATTACGTGCCTCACCTAAGATAATAACGTCTTCATAATCCAATCGACCACTAAGACTAAGAGTGAGCTGCCTTCTCCGACACCGTTCTTCACTTCACACGAGTGTGTGAGCTACCCTCCATGCACGATTTTGCAGTGTAGTCCGTATAAGAATTCCGTTTGATATTGACTATCTTCTCAGGTATACCATAGTGTCAGGCAGGCCTCCATAGTGCCAACCTGTTCATGTTACTAAATACTTCCTTGTAATCAAGGAGCGATGAGTTCCATTCACCTGATGCTTGACAATGATTCGTAGTGTTATTACTTGTTCGTTAGACGACTGGTCCTTGCGGAACTTAGCTTGCTGATCTCGGAGATGGTCATCTATGGAATCCTTCATTCGGTTCGGCATTACTTTGTTGAAGACTTATCCTGGTATTGAGAGTAGAATAACGCCTCTGTAGTTCTCATATTTACTGAGATCTTTCTTCGATATCTTAATAAGGTGTCCCTCTTTCCAATCTGTTGGTTCTTGTTCTTTATCCCAAACTTTGCTGAAGAGAGCGCGCAACAACTTCGCAGGTGCTGCTTTCAGTTCATCTGCCGCCCTTCACTTGTTCTATGATTACGCCGATCTCTCCAATCGTCGGTGTGGTCAACATCAGTTAGGATGTCTGTAAACGTTGTTTCGATTTTGGATGAGTTCAGTGGAGCTGGTCTACTCAAGCGTTATCCAAAGTGTTCTACCCACCTGCCTCGCCGTTCTTCATTTCAGTGACTGGTTTGCTTTCCTCATCCTTGACTGATTGTTCCAGTTAACGATGTTTTCCAGCAAGCTTCTTCACTATATCATATAGTTATCTCATGTTTCCTTCTCCTGCAGCCGTCATTGCTAAATCTTCCATGTATTTACGTTCGCCAACAATGGTGCTCTTCACTTGCTTGATTGCTTCCTTGCATTCAGATTGTGCCCTGTATTTCTCTGAGCTTGTTCAGCTGATATTGATTGCTGCCTTCCAGTTTTTCCTCTCGCGAATCTTATCCAGATTATCTGCGGCGATCCACCCCTTGTGAAGGTTCTGTTTGTGACCCAGCACGTCATTAAGTGTTGTAGTCATTATTTCTTTGATTCCGTTCTGGTTGTTCTCCATCGAGTAGATCGTGAACGACTTGAAACCTATTGCTGCGGAATTCGTCACGTTTGTCAGTGTCCCGAAGAAAGGCCGCAATAAAATGTGATTCTGTTCAGTGCTTCTTTAGTTTCAGTTTTATCTCGGCCACCACCAAGTGGTGATCTGAAACTCTGTCAGCTCCTCTGTTTTTTCTTTCGTCCTTTATGATCTTTCCGAATTTTCCATTGACGCAGATGTGCCCGATTCGGTTGTGTACTTTGGTTGGCTGAAAGCCATGTCGCTTTGTATGTGCGCTTGTGTGGGAATACGGTCAGTTTGTTGGAGGCACATCGTTCCTTTCTTGCGGTCCATGTTTTTGTATCGTATGTTGTCAGTTCGAACCTTAGCATTTAGATCTCCCATCAGAATGATCAACTCGTTTGCTGGACGTTTCTCGACGGTTGATCACAGCCTCTCATAGAATTGATGTTTGATGTCCTCATTGCCACCTTTGGCAGGTGGATATTTCTGGATGAAGTTCATTGTAATGACCTCTTTCTTCGTTTCGAAGGAGGCTTCGATGATCCTGCGTCCATGAGATTCCAATTCTATAGGTGATTTTTGGGATTCTTTGAAAAGCATCACTGAAACTCATTGTATATGGAGCATTTTCTTATTCATGGTCGGAGTGCAAAACACCTCTCCTGAGGCTAGTCTTTTTGTCTAGCTTGTGTCCAATGTGATTCACCAATTCCAAGTTTCACCAGGTTGTACCTTTTCATTTTCGCGGCGACTTCAATAGTTCCCTCGATCCCCCACAATGTACGAACATTCCGTGTACCTGAATTAATGGTCGCTCTGGATCTCAGAAGGGGTGTCGGCTCCATGACTTCCGAAGAAACTCAGCTTTTATCGCGAAGCGTCATAATCCTTCTAAATGAAGACCTTCCAAATGCCAAAGCATAGTTTAAGCTGTTTGAATTAGTTGTCCAAGTTAGCAATTTTTTAGTGCGTTGGTTTTCCACAGGATGAGGTCGGCAACCCCCTTGCCCAATCCCTCCCTTGTCCGAACCTTGGCCTGGCAGTAATCCCAGTAGGGCTCCAGTCGGAGTTTTATCCTCTTGATGATGTACACATCATTGTATTGATAATATGATTTGTACCTGTTATGCGAATAAATTGTTTTAGTGGTTTTTTGATTCTGGTTTTCCTTCTGCAGATGGAATTCTGCAAAGTGGGGGAACGTCCGCGTAGTAGATCATCTGGTGTTATGGAGAAGCATCCTGACTTAACTTACGTGTCATATTCAGGCGAATACCTACAAGTTGTGGAAAAGCCTTTCGGTTCTACCTGAATATAACTTAATATTAAAGAACATTGTGTTACGTGAGGCTTGCCAGTTTACATGCAGTCAAAATATTAAAAATGCTAGCGCAGTGCTTATAAATGGATTTTCAGTTGGATGGATATTTTATGAGATACGCTGGCTTTTTGTAGACGGCTGATATTTTCCAAATAAACTTGTAAATAATGATTAATACCCAAGAATTTACAGTACAGTGGTTGTCGCGAGCTATGTCGTTTGTGTTGCGATAAATGGCTGCATAGAACAATGGTTTTAGAGCATGGGAAGCCAGATAATATTGATAACTGAAGTGTGGCTAGCAAAACTAATGAGGTCAGAATTAATTTCAATGGAATAAACAACTATTTATTCCGGGGATATGTAAGATCCGTTTCCGAAATTCCCTCCATGTAAACATTTGTAATTTGTTCTCATTGATTCCTTCAGTTGTACAATTTTCAGTCTGTTCGATTCCATTTGAGATGGTAATATTTGTACTTTATCGTAGTTTCTATTTTGCTATCACTGAGTTTCTATGTTTAATTCTGAACTGCATTTATGTTGTTTTAGATAGCAAATGGTCTTGACCATATTATCTCGTTCCTCCTTTGATAGTGTTGCTTGCATTGATTGGGATTGTGAATTGAGGCACTGTTCCAGAATAGGAAACACTCTGTGTTGCAAAGCAACCAAATATCATCTTTCGAACGAATCAGATCTATCTAGAAAGGATAGAATATTATTTATTTGTTGCTATTGATTTGATTATTTGAAAAATTGTTTGTGGAATAACTGATTGAAAATATTTGTTTAGGTAATGATGTACATTTATATTTATGATGAGTATTAGAACCGTCATTTACCCAATCACTTTGTTTTGGTATCAACTGGGTAATAATGCGTATCTAAACTACCTAGACAGTTATTCTTCAGTACATAGCTCAGTTTGGACTCTACGGATATGTTTAAATAATGATTAACTAACAATTAAACTGTTACAAGATGCATGCCAATTTACAAGCAAGATCAAAACTCTAAAATTACTAACATACTTTCTGTAAAAGGTTGTTCAGTTACATAAATATTTCACAAGATATATTGCATAGAGGGTCAATGTTTACCACATGAACGTGTAAACAATGTTTCAAAACGCGGTAGATTCAATAGAAACATTCATTTATTTCCCGTTTGTGTTTTGGCCATTTTAGGTTAATCTGCTCACTGTAACTTCACCCTTCTTTTCTGGCACGATTTCGGTATTCCTTCTATACCATGAAATCAACAGCAAATATACTGTCTAGTATGGGTTAACTTTTCTCTTCTGTCCTTGATACTATGTTTAGTAGCGGGAACGTAATTGGTCTGTAGTGGTGGTCTTGATCAAACGTGACACGTCCCAATAAACTATTGATAACCAACATGTAAACACAACCACCCTCTATTTAAACAAATTATTATTTTCGGCGGCTGGATGCCTAAAACAAAGAATACTGCTTATTCATAGATAATCATATTATTTGTAGCGCATGCTGTATATTGTATTACGAACTGTAACGGCGCGAAAATTTCAATATATATTCTAAATGTTTTGTCATTAGAAATCGGTTTAAATACTTCTGCTTTGTTTTTTGTAAATCATATTTTCATCATTCCGCTGTCTTTTCATGTAGTAGTTTAAGTCTTCTTTCGTGAATATTACAGAATCTTTGTAAATACTCTGGACTAATATGGTTGTTGAAATGTATGAACTCAAGCATCATGTCGTTATAAGGAAACAACAATATAAAGACCAGGTTTGAGGAATTCACGCTTCACTCTCATCAGTAGCTGTCAACGGATGCTAATTATGGAAAAATCTCTCCAATTCATTGAACTACTGACTTTTGTAAAACTTTCTAAAGGTAGATTGGAAGTAATCTTGTGTCAGCTAATGCGTTTAGATACAATGAGAAAAATTATTTTTGACGGAGCGATTTGCCGAAAAAGCGATAAAACCGTTTCAGTTCAGAAATTAGGAATCTAATAATGTACTGGTATAATTTTTCACTTATCAAGAAAATATGGCCTAAACAAATTCATATATTGCTAACATGGGTAAGCCCAATAATCAATTACAGGGGCCGGACAAGGCTTCTTGTTTACTTTGTTAATTCTAATAAGAACGAGCACACTATAAGAATACAGACATTTTACTCAGTTTAAAAGGAAAGGATATGATGGATACATGGATGCTTGTTCCAGATTTCAGAAGTATGTGTCCTTGTTCAAGCTCTGGATGTTGTTGTATTTGCACTAACTTTATATTCCTTTGTTTACCACTCTTCACTTGATTCAAATACAATGGTTTTTGAATGTACTCACGGAGTTCTTTCTGATTCCAATCGTGGTCCATATGTTATTAAGGGAGTAAACGTGTGCTTTTATAGGTGCAGCTAGTTGTTATACAGAATACCACTTCTTCTGAATATCATATTGGAGTCATGATAAAATGGGATCTTGAACGGCTGAATATCATTTCAACTTAGGACACCGTTGAAAGCGACATGTGACGTTTTGAAATCCGATTCTTGATAAGAAAATATAATTAAGGTGACGGATCCATATCCCATTTCCAGAGATTCTTTTGCAACAACATAATCATTGGGATTTTAAACTGAGATATCTTTCACTTAATTAAGTCTCTGAGTTCCTGCACCTCTGGGTGATCGATAATCTTTTATGATTTACCGAAACTCTCTTGGTTTGTCATTTTCGATCCATTTCTTCTCATGTCCCAAGATGCACAGTTTATTCTTGAACTGAGTTTGCATTCAGCTGAATAACTTTCACTGGGATATGGAGGCTATTGTCAAGGAGAGCATTCATTTTAGGGTGTTCACAGTATGAAGCAAGTTGTTGAAAATGTAACTTTTTGAGTTCAAAAACGCCTCTTAGTTTAACTATCTGTCAAAAGTAATTATCACATGTGGAGAGTTGTAGTTTGCTACTACTGGGCATAATTGCACATTTATAGCAAATGAAAGTCTGTTTTATTTTCGTGAAAATTAAACATGGAGGAAGATACGTATAAGTAGCATATAAAGTGCTGTACATGTAGAGGTTCGATACATGCGTCTTGTTGACGCACTTAATTATGAATTTTCCCTGAAGCGTTACCACTGTTCCAGCTTCAAAATTCTTTGACATCACAAATAAATTAGTTGAAACACGCATATAGAAGACCATGTAGAGAATAGTAGTTCGTTGGGTCTATTAATAGACTTGGCGAATAGAATGAGGCAGAAGATCTTGGTGTATGAGGTAACATCTAACACACTGGCAACACAGTCGGAAACTAACATATGACACTTGAAGCAATGACTAACTGTTTTCAGTGGTGAGATCTTACGAATTCAAGTTACAATTAACACACAAATACCATTGTAGAATCTAATATGAATGATTTGTTTTGGGAAAATCCCTCCATGTATATATTTGTAATATGTTATTACTGACTTTCTGCGCTATATTTTGGTAGTTTGTTTGACCCTATTTTGTGGTGTTACTATTTGTATTTTGTTATAGTTCCTATTTTTTGTACCCTTATTGGAGTTTCTATGTTTTATACTGAACTGTATTATGTTGCTTAAATTGATACCAAATTATGGCGTAAGTGTAAATCTATTTCTACGGTGGCAGTTCCAATGGGTTCCAATAGGTGCACTCCTGTACTCGATTCTCCCAGTCCCAGGTCCAAACAAATCAAAAAGGACAAAAATTCTAGGAGAAAGCGATCTTATTTAATAAAGACATGGAAATACAAAGCATTACCTGGAATTAATGCTCCTTCCAGGATACAATTACTCCGAAGAGTATCAGAAACAACGATAGATAAGTGACGTTAAGTCCAGCGGCCACTGTATCAATCCAAATATGGCTGTAGCCATATTAAAGATCAAATTTAAACAACATATGTACAGATCAGAAGCAAACACAAAAACTTCAATATAAGTACAAAATATAGAAATAATAACAATATACAATGATAAAATCTCAAATTGGAATCAAATAAAATACCAAAAATGCCAACAGAAAAAGTCCGTCATGTCATAACAAAAATATGTAAACATGGAGGGATTTTCCAAAAAACAAAACATTCAAAAAGGATTCTACACTGGCCCGCAAAATCCCTCCATGCAAAAAAGCAAGCGTTAATGACACTTCTATTTGGGGTTCCCACTCATCCCCTAACCCACACCGGAAGAACGTGTAGGACTTACAGCAGTACGCCTACCCGCCATCCAACATGGATATGACCTATCAAGCTAACTAGGTACCTATACCTTCCCATCAGGCCCTTGATTCCCCTATCTATCGTAGCATGACTTAACGGTAGTATAAACCTTACCCAATTAACCCACACGAACATGTACAACACGTCGTAAAACTGGTCATATCCTATCCGGGAACTACATTCCCTATCATGGGGACGAGTCGCCAATCCACCACCACTTGCTCCGATCAGCAGATACAATGAAGTCCGTGATGCTGACTTATCAACAGAAGTTCTTGACCCATAGATAATATTTAAGGGTGGGATCTCCAATTTTGACATTTCTTCGTCTCCAGAAGACTTTAAGTAGCATAACATGGGATCAATATTTTTCTCTCCATCTCCTGATACAGAGGAGGTTTGATCAGCATTCGTCATCGTCAGTAACTTATTTGTCACATCAGTGACATCCAGATTATTATCAACGTCATCATGATTCCGTTCTGTCAGACAAGTCGCGTCGATTCGGTCTGCACTAGCATCCGTAGAGTGGAACTCTTCCATTGTTGTATAACTCATATCACTACATGAAAGAACAGCATTAGTATCGCAATTCGAAACTGATATACTCACTTGTTGTTCTTCATGTTCCGTTTCAGAGACACAAGACATATGCTCATCAATAGCATCGTTATCATGCAACACTGTAGATTGGTTGTTACCATCAGACACTTCCTTCTCATCATCACTTGACTGACAGTCAACCGATGTAGGAACACTTACAGTTACACAACCTTGTGTATCCTCAATCAGCATAACCTTCGTGACGAGGTCCGATGACGTCGAAACACTAGGAGGCTCATTCGATGAAGTTGATAGACTAGTCACTATAGGTGGACTGCTGACACTTTCTGTCTCCTTATTATCACTGTCACTACTAAGATTCTGATGACTACTATTTCCATTGCTAGTCATAGCATCCGAAAGAGAATGATGTTTAGGCTTCCTTATAATAGTAGCATCATCTTGTTTCCTAGGCTTCTTAGCCTTTACAGTACCGCCATCACTTATCCTAGAATTAACTCTAGGTCCCGATATATAATTTACCCTAAATGAAGGGTTCCGAAAATAGGCTTTATTCCGTCCAGACAATCCTGCCTGGGCCTTATTCATATTTACTGAACTCATTAACCTCTGATTACTCGAATCCAAATAACCGTTCCAGGCTTTTCGAGCAGCTAAGAGGCTTTTATCATCACACACTTCGGATCCATCTTGATGCCTACACTTTTCACCTTTTTCTTTCTTTTCTATACTTAGAAAAGCCATCTTATCTGTTACACCAACCGGCTTCTTACTAGGGTACGTATCAAGAGGCTTTACATCGTTACGGTCACGTACTCGTCCTTCATCAGCGTATGCTTTCGTGATATAATTGACAACTCTCTTATCTTCCGGGCGTGCGTTAGATAGAAACGAAAAATCCTCATGTCTCGCACGCAGACCACTAGTAGCTTCCGTATTATGTCCTGTTTTAGCCCGATAAGCTAATCTTCCGAACCTACTACTAGCTATCTTAGCGCGAGACATAATAAATTCCGTCAGCTCATTGAAATTAGGCTCTCTCTCCTCTTCGTCCCACTTGATTCCCAGCTCTGCCCACTGGGCTTGCATTCGACGAGGTAAGAGCCTGACTATTCGTTCTAAAGTAACCAAGGAATTAAGTTCCGTTGTGCAATTTAGCTGTTCTAAGGTTAAAGCAGCATTCTGCATTTTAATAGCCAAATTCGTCAACTCTTCAGGATCATTAAAATCTGCGTTCCCGGTTCTAAATAAGTCCTCTAAGGTTTCCCGGGCTATTACATGCGACTGTCCAAAGAGCTGTTTTAAGATGGCCTTAGCTCTCTTATATCCCGCTTGTGGATCCAGTATAATACAACCTTCAATCGCATTTTTTGCCCTTCCTTTACAATAGTGAATTAAATACAATAAACGCAAATTATCATCTTTTATTCTGGGTTCTATGAACGTTTCTGTTTGGCGCATAAATCTAAAGTTGTCGCGAGACTTTCCATCAAAAAATGAAAGTTTGACCTTAGGTAGTTCTAAACCTACTATCGGTGTCTTAAGTATCTGATCCGTCTCTGGTATCTTAGAACTCTCACCTAATCCTGGTTCCTTAATGCCTGCCAAAGGTGACTTACAATAATAAGTATCAGACATAACATCAGTGTTAACATAGTGGTTACCCATTAAAAAATCATCATTAACGACTTGCCTAGCATTTCGGGATACGTCAAGCTCTTCCACCCTCCTCGTGTTTGTTTTCTTGCGACTTGACATTATAAGTGAAGTTCAACGGAAGATAAATAACAAATACAAAATATAGGAATTCCACAGATAAGTTCAATAAGAGATATCCAAAATCAAAAAATCGTCATCCAAAATACAATTCGAATACGAAAATACGATAAATAATCCAAGAGTCTTCTATCAAGAAGTTTAGTGTTATAAACGATTAAATCTCCAAATGTTTCTTTATTCTTCTTAATAATCCAACCGTAATTGGTCTTCTAATGAAAAGTAATGGATAATTCCAGAATATAAATGTTCTTAGGAATAATTCCAGACTGTAAATGGATTTCTACGGTGGCAGTTCCAATGGGCTCCAATAGGTGCACTCCTGTACTCGTTTCTCCCAATCCCTGGAACAACCAAATCAAAAAAGGACAAAAATTCTAGGAGAAAGCGGTCTTATTTAATAAAGACATGGAAATACAAAGCATTACCTGGAATTAATGCTCCTTCCAGGATACAATTACTCCGAAGAGTATCAGAAACAACGATAGATAAGTGACGTTAAGTCCAGCGGCCACTGTATCAATCCAAATATGGCTGTAGCCATATTAAAGATCAAATTTAAACAACATATGTACAGATCAGAAGCAAACACAAAAACTTCAATATAAGTACAAAATATAGAAATAATAACAATATACAATGATAAAATCTCAAATTGGAATCAAATAAAATACCAAAAATGCCAACAGAAAAAGTCCGTCATGTCATAACAAAAATATGTAAACATGGAGGGATTTTCCAAAAAACAAAACATTCAAAAAGGATTCTACAGTAAGCCATATCAGATTTGATACCCTGGTGGGTGAAACTTGAATCTGGACTTGAAGGGTGCAATTTTGGACTTCTATGGAAGCATTCTTGCAGAAATGGACACACATTGTGTTCAGCTAACGATATACACCTTTTAAATAATAATAGAACCATTTCTTACCCAGATAAATTGCTTTCTTGTTGGATTAACTGGGAAAGGCGCGTATCTAACTTCTACAACTGTTCTGCCGTATTAAGAAATCATTCAAAATCCCCTACACCATATCATGAAGAACAAAGAAGATATGCACTAACTAACGAACTTGATGTCACTGATAGTTACTAACCATATCATTTAGAGTCACCATACAAAATTCCTCCATTCTGGATAGTAAATTACGGTCATCGAAATTGGCCTGATTCTGTATGCTATCTAATGGTATCTGGAACTCTCTCGGTCCCACTATGGTAGTTATATATTGATCAATACTCAAAAAATTAGACAGAACTCTCTGAGCACATTCAAAAGAAACATAATTAGAATTTAAATTAGCGACCGAATAATGTACAACCATGATCGTATATGAGCATCACATAAATACACTAACAGAGTGGAATGTTTTGATCTATATTAAAAAAATAGGTATCATAGCGATTCATTACATTTTCAGCGCCATCGAATATTCGGCAGAACATACAAGTTTTGGTTCAAATATCAGACTTAAGAGCACATCAATAACTGTCAGCTGTGGTAGAGTTTGCTGTTCATACTTCTGGTTTGTAAGTTAGATTTCGGGTTGGTGGAGAATATTTATAATCATCAGGACAGCTACCCAGGTAATGGCTGAGAATTTTCAATGACATAATTCTTATTGAGCTGTATGCTGATGATCTTGTCACGAAAGTTAATAAAGGCTTCGTTTTTATACCAAAGAACAGAATGTTCCCCAAAAATGGGCTAGCTAAACTGTACGCAATTATCTAACTCTATAACGACAGTCATGTTTTGGAATCAGTAACCCTCTGAGGAGATCAAGGAGCTACCAATAGAGTGATGTGAATGGAGACGCCGAAATCTCTTTGTAAGTTTGTACGAAAACGTATGAAAAATAAATTTTGGGCTATTAGTTCCTTCCGGTGGACACTGGTGATCTATCATTTCCAGATTTAGTATTTTATTAAATGGAAGTTTTTTAGAATGACCTGAACCGTTTTAAACCATCTAGCGCGGTTTCTCGTTAAGAGCATTCTGCTGAACGTGACACGAATGACTTAAACACTCGATGGAATTACGCTCCTTAACGTCTCGGGGCACGATCTCGGTCTAAAAACCACAGAAATCCAGATGCCGATTTGAACTATATAGGGGACGCACCAAGGCTAACTAATCACTTTTCTTCTCGCTAAGACAACTTAGTGCCCATGATTAATTCTTGTCGTCGTTTAAGACGTGCGCACCACAACGCCTTCAGCTTCATAACGTCGTTGCAGCCCCTCTCGTTAAAAGAGACTTAAATCTCTCGGGTCGAATTGAGGGACGAGCAACAAAATGGATGATAGGGTTGAAGAATAAGCCTTATGAGGACAAAATCCAGCACCTATGGTTGTTCTCGTCGAGTTAGAGAAGATTCAGAGGTGATTTGATAGTGGTGTACAACATATTAAGTACACCGAGTCGGCCCAACGTAAGCATCTTTCCGAAGCATCACCGCCACTCCCCTCGAGGTAATCATTGAAAACTTGCACATCAAGGAGCGAACTCCCAGGTTCGTGCACACTTTTTCGCATTAAAGGTCGTTGCAACTTGGGATGCTTTCCAAGACGAGGCGGCCACAACCCCTTCAGTGGACAGCTTTAAGAAGAGACCTGATAAACAAGTGCTCACGAACTATCACTAAACTCTTGGACCGGTTGTGCTTGAACTATGTATTGAAACTTGCTGGTTGGTATTGTTGCCATTAGCTAAGATTGCTAACCTAGTCTGTCTCGCTTAATATCTCTGATTCCTTCTCCTCGCTTACATTTTGGACAACCCCCATAATCTTCATTACCAATTTATTCATTTTTTTATCCATTGATTTACTCAGTTCTGTAGTCTTATTGGCATAAGAACTTTCTCATGATTATTCTCTACATTTCAAGTAACTGATCTCCGGCCAAGTGACGTGATAGATGCTGGTATCTAAAAAACCTACTCCCCTGTAACAAACGTACTAACTCGAACCCCGGGACATAAAAACTCAAACTACTGCCAACTGACTGGAATCAGGCAGGCGGGTGGAAATACGGAATACGTAGAACCGTACCGAAAGAACAAAAATTGAGTGAAAATAAATCAATGGGTTCATAGCGGAAAAAAATTGAATAGTGAAAAAAGTGGACTTACAACAGCTCGTGCCGCCCTATTTAATCTCGACTGTTTGAGCGCGATTACTTGTTTGGCACGCCGTGTCGTAGCAACTGTCTCTATCTGCTTGTACTTCGGATTTCTTTAAACGATGGCTCTTCATATTCCAAAGGCTCCAGGATTCATGTCGATGCTCAAAGAAGGTGCTAGGGTAGATTGTCAATATCCCTACATACTTTTAAGTATTTCGAAGGTTTAGAGGAGGCAGTGTACCGTAATATTGAGGCATGCTTGGGACTCTCAAAATCTGTCCGGTCAACATTTGGACCTTCTGGGCAGAACAAAATTGTCATAAATCATGTTGGTCGGTTGTTTGTGACGAACGATGCAGCTACAATATTGAAGGAACTCGAAGTTGCACATCCTGCTGCTAAAATACTTGTTATGGCATCTCAACAACAAGAACAAGAGGCCGGAGATGGCACCAATATTGTATTTCAGCTTGCTGGAGCACTTTTAGAGCAGGCTCGAGATCTTCTGAAAATGGTATGTTTTTAATTTCAAAGGTAGTAACACAATCAGGGTCTTTCAGTTGCTCAGGTCACCAGTGGATACGAAATGGGATGCAAAAAGGCCTTGGAGATTTTAAATGGTAATTGGGATTCCCTGTTTGATTTTTCACTGATAGAACTGGTGGTGGAAGACTTACCTGACGTGCGATGTTATGAAAAAGTTTTACGTGTTATAAGGACAGCTGTTATGAGTAAACAAGTTGATCTTGCTGATTTTTTGTCCGAACTTATTACGAAAGCATGCAGTAAGTACAAAACTTACTTAATCCACTTTCTTAGTCGAGACTTTACCACAAAAATCACATTTCAATGTTGATAATATACGCGTATTGAAAATTTTGGTAAGTCGTTTGACTTTTCCCATTCTTTTCTTGTCTTCATATAAACCCCAACTTTTTGAGTATACAGTCGTAAGTATTTAAATGCTTACAGTTAAGAGTGCGTTTTGTACCCATGTAGTCTCAGTTTCATTAGCTTAACTTCATGAAAGTAATTTACGTATGATTTAGAAAACAAAATATCTTCAAAATAAACTGCAGTCCTGACAGGTTTTATTCTTTGTGGTGTAAGTATGTGGGTTAACTAAAGCACATCACCAAACGTTACGACTAACGTGATTAGTGTATTGGTGCGTCACTGCTTTTATTACCCCCAACCAGATACTGTAAACATGGCTCATAATCGTTCGCAATGACGCAGGTGCATCCACTATGTGTTCTCTCAAATTCTAATCTGTTTTCGTCAATACCTCTACCTTTGTCTTTCTAAAGTTATGTCACTGAATTATATTTCTTGAATATTATCTCCAAATCCTTGTCTCCATTGGCAGTCATTCTTCTGCTATCTTTACCACCATGTGATTTGAATTGACGTTCACGTCTCTGTGCTAATGTAGTAGGGCAACATGAACTAATGTACTTACGTACGGGGCTTTACGTTGTAACTGATTGACTGCTCCTAAATTTCGTCAAATACCAGAACTAATGAGACTCCTAAGATGAATGGATGCAAAAAACCCCAGAGCAGCGTTTGGCATTTCGAGGTAAAAAAAACCAAGTTTTAAAAATGTATGCATTGTTGCTTAAGGTGGTCGAAAAATCGCATTATGTCAGAGCTTTAAAACAGGCCTATTTCATCTGTTTGATCAAAGATAATAAGTGAATCTCCTAGCAGGTCAGTTCTTAGGAAGTCAAATAATGTGTTGACTTCAAAAGTATGTCCATGGCAAAGTTGGACAAAATGGTAAAAGCAAGCAGCTTTAATAAACATCACTTAAGGTCATCGCTCTTGATAACCTTCGTCATTAGCTCTGACTACTACTGTTCAAGTAGAAAATTTGTACAAGGTTAATCGTACCCCTCTTCACGACAGTCAGTCTTACAATCAGCAGACTCATACTCTGTCTTAAGGTAAAAGAATCTAACCGTTATCGTATTTCGAGAAGTATCTGTGTTATGACCTGCGCAGGGTGAATATTTGGTCTTAACACTCACGTCCAGGTCTGTGAATACCCAGTTTTCTTGAGGTCGCTCTTCGCAAGTTCTAACTGGGTGCCGTTTTATTGTTTAGGTTAGTATTTTCAGCCTGAGTAGTGAAACTAATTTCTCTGGTTATGACAAAAGGAGTTTTGTCAGTTCTAATAGACTAAGATGGTCAGCAATCAAGACCAGTCAGATTGGATTGTGTCAAGTGTTCGGATTCTAGCTAAGATGTCAATCCAAATGCTAATATAAGACAACCTTCCTGAAACGGTTTCAAAGTTTAATCGCTTAGATTGTTCATAGCCTTTTGTACTTCTCCAAGCTTTGAAGGACTTACATCAATTTGCCATTCAGTCAGCCTATAGATTAGGTAGCTGAGGTGTGGCTTCAGGTCAGTGATCTGCCCATTAGTTCGATCAGCGACTGTCTGATGCGATTCTGCTCAGGTAACCGTTCATATCTAACAAGCACTTGCTTTCAGTATGGAAAAAATATGTTTTGACATGGCAGCTGCTTACAGTTAACCCAACAATAATCTCAAAAAATCACAGCATCAGTCTCCGTTAAAGCTAATCGATGGGAGACAGCCGCTCATTTCGTAGCACCTGTTTAGACTCGGGTCATGATCGAGTGCGAGCATGTATTTGTCTCAAGTTTACTAGATGTAAGAAAGACATGAGAGAGTAAATCGCAGGAGCGACTAGAGAGTCGTTTAGGCAGTTTGGAATGTTACCCAAAAAGCACTGATAACTGCCAGTAAGGTTAACCATGAGGTTAGGGAGAAGCAGTGGATCTCAGTATCATCTACCAAACTAATTGATGCTCGGAAACTCATCCCACCTAGTTCTCAACATGACTAAGAGCAAAGTCAGCTTCAGGTTGATTAGGAGCCTGCGCAACAATCGCAAACTATGTTGGCTAGCGAAAGCAAGAGAAATGAGGAAGGCAGCGGTCGTGGGTAACAGTGAACAACTATTAGGAATAACCCTTCAGATTTATAAGGATGGTGATCCAGTTTTTGCAGTTCGGTTGACCAAGATCTTAGGTAGATTTCGGTAACTAGGCGTTATCCCATCTGACTGGTCTCAATTGCTGATTATCCCAATTTATAAGAAAGGACAAAATCCTCTTGTGACAATCACAGAGGAATCAGTTTAACTAAAATATTGGCCTTGATAATACACCGACGCCAAACTAGAACTTTTGAAGAACATACTAGCGAAAACCAGGCTGGTTTTCGACCTCGAGGTGTATGTATGTACCACGTATCATAGACACGTTCAAACGTCCCGAAAAACTAATTTTTGACCTCAGAGCGGCATTTGACTGTATCGATCATGAGGTTCTGTGGCATTGTGTGTCATTTAGAAGAGTACCAAAAATTCAATTAACCTTATAAAAGCTCTCTATTCGAACACTACTGGTCGAGTCAGAGCTTATGGTGAACTGATTACTTCAAGTGGTGCTGGTCAGGATTGTTCGGATGCTCCCTTTTTAACTTATTATAGAAATGCTTTTAGAGATGACACTTTCATCGTTGGAATTTTCAGGAGTTAACCTTCTACCAAGAGATTCGCTTATTGACTCAGAGTATGTCGACGACATATTTCTACCACGTGAAAACTAACAAAATGCATAGGCTTCAGGCCACCCTAGGAAACAATGTAAGAATGTTCGGAATGCGATGTATCCGTTCCGAATGCAAAGTATGGCTTCAGGATTTGCTCGCATCTGCGCCTGAACTGGTGTTATGGAATGAAATATTTGAGCGTGTTGACCGCTGCACTTAACTTATGAATCTCTTCAGTGCCGATGGCCAGATGACCACCGAAATCGCAGTACATACAGAAAGCCTAATCGGTTTTTGTGTTGCTTATGACGTTGGCGGGATATTCGTCTGCTTCGTAGCGGTTCGCTCCATCCTACCATACGGGTGTGCTAGAATGATTTTTGAAAACTGCTATGTATATTGACGTGTCACATGTAGTACCTTTGACATAAATTCCAATTTGTTGTAAAGGGGTTTTATCAGTAAATACGTCTTTCTTGTCGATTGCTCATTTCCTCATACGTTAGATACCTCATTAAATTTCTTGTAACGCAGGACTCCCTATTTGTTTCAATTAACATGAACTACACACGGTGGCAAATGCAAACGATGACAAAAGTTCCTTACATTATATTACCTTGTCGCATTTCAGTTTCATCTTGATTGTTTTGTTGTGATACAGATCATACTGAATCTCAAATGATTTTATATTTCACATACATGTTCCGGTATTTCACTCTGATTATCCGTTTTACCAAATAACTCACCAGGGTGCTGGTGTCAATCAATCAAAAATGATTAAAGGAATGGTGTTTCGACGGGAAACTGAAGGAGAGGTAAAGGAAGTTTTCAATGGAAAAGTTGCAATTTTCTCCTGCCCTGTTGATGCTCTTCAAACAGAAACAAAAGGCACAGTTCTACTTACATCTGCAGACGAACTCACTAAATTCAGTAAAGGAGAGGAAGACCTCATGGAAAAAGTAAATGATTTCCTTTTGTCTTTATTTTCGTGAAGTTGTCAACTTTAGTATTTTAACTCAAAGTATTAATTATATATGAAATTTAGAAAGTATACTACTTAGTTTAATAGATACTACAATTCGAACCATATAATTTGTTGCAAACAATACAATTCGCTTCATTTATTCCCTCCGAATGTCTGTTTTCACGCAAAATTTGCCCGGTTTACTTAACCACAAAATATTGTGATGCAAATAACATACTCCAAACTGTCAACCACATACGAAAAAACTGCGTCTACCATTCCATTTTAGATCCGTTGTTTTATTTATTTCCTTACAATTTCTATATCTTATTAGCACCATAAACTGTGGTTGGAAGTTACGATTATCATTTTATGCAACCTACTAACTTGTCACTGATGTTGTTTCTTCAGCACATGCGTTCTCTTTCGGATGCTGGAGTAAAAGTTATTGTTAGTGGGGGCAAAGTTGGTGAACTGGCACTACATTATGCCAACAAATTGAACATGATGGTAGTAAAGCTCAGTAGCAAGTTTGATGTTCGACGTCTGTGTCAAGCAACTGGCGCTTCAGCTCTCCCTCAATTAGTGACTCCTACCCCTGAAGAACTTGGACATATTAGTCATGTTTATTCAGACGAAATAGCTGACGCAAATGTGGTAATCTTTGAACAAGGTGAGTTTATTGAAACGTTCTCTGTAATTTCAAGAAGTTCCTCGAGTTACTATAGTTACGGCTAACAATTTATGTTTCTAATTTATAACAGACACACATGAGGGAACTGTTGTTACTTTATTGGTCCGAGGAAGTACTGAAAATATAATGGATGACGTTGAGCGTGCGATTGACGATGGTATCAACACATTCAAGTGCCTTACACGCAGCCCTAAGTTGGTTGCAGGTGCCGGAGCGACAGAAATAGAGTTGGCTCGCCGTCTCGTATCGTACGCTGGTACGGTGCCTGGTCTTGAACAATATGCTATCAAAGCATTCGCACGGGCATTTGAAGTTGCGGTAAAAGTACTTGCCGAAAATGCTGGACAGAAGGTTTGTGATTATACTTTAACATATTTGTCAAATTTTTACTGCAAGATTATAAAAAGCTAGTATCACGATAAATGCCCTGTAATCTTATCTGTTTTCGCCTAATTGAGCATATCAATAATCGTATTCTGTATATAAAGGTACTTTATTTACAAATGACAATAATGACATGTGTTTTAAATCATTCTGAGCGGCTAGCATAACACTTATTCTGAATGACAGTCGTGGTATTTTTGTCGAGCGAAACAGCTGTCCGGTGCTTCCAGGTTTCTGGTGGTTGTCCAACTTAGATCAGTTCATGATTTCAGTAACACTTAAATATCTCCACAACAACAATCACTTTAAATCTCTTTTTTTTATAAGATAACCGAAATAGTTGCTGTTTTGTACGCTAAACATGAATCTGGACAAATATATACTGGTCTAGTCACTCAACCAAATGGTAAAGTATCTGTTGATGATTCTGTCAAATTCGAAGTTTTGGATCTCCATCTTTTAAAACACTGGGCTATCCGACTTGCAACAAACGCTGTGAACACTATACTACGTGTCGATCAAGTAAGCATTAAATAATGAATTGTCACATGTATGTGAATGCATTAATCCATTGAATGCTAATTTCGTTACTAATAACTACATTTGTAAAGGTTTTAATGTTTTTATTTGAAGAATCTACGCTCTTACAAAAACCTAGTGTTTTCGCCTAATATTTTTTCCTGAGTTTAGAATAGAGATTTGATTTGTCGTTATTTATATTTGTAAAAATAAGTTCAAAGCAATGAGTGTTGATCACTAGAAAGTTCTGAATACCCAATTAGCCGTATTCCTCTTTCTGTCTTCCTTAAAAGTCATCATTATTACGACTTTGTCAGAAACATCTTAACAGCTACGTACACAGTCATATTATTCTTCAAGCAATACATCTCAGTTTTCTGTTGTATGATCGCTATTAATGTATCAAATTGATCCGTCAATAACTAGTAATCTTTCTTCGATTATTAAAGACTATGTACTGCACCATGTGTGTGAGGCTACCGAAATACTATTAGTTGACGTATATCGGATTTGGGATTTCCTGGAGTTTATTCTGTCTCTCTCTTTAGTCTAAACCTGTTTTCTAACTAGTTTTTTCGGGAAACTTTTCAGATCATTATGGCACGCCCAGCTGGTGGACCGAAACCTCGTCAACCCGGAGCTGTGGATGAAGATTAATTAATATCACATTAGGTTTCTAACTGCATTTGTTTGTACGGTTGGCTGCTCGATTGTCTTATTGTGTTCTGTATTTCGAATAAAATAATGTTTGACAAATCTTTTTTTTTCATTATCTTCAAACGGTTCACTACTTTACATCTACCTAAAGCATGACTGTTTGAAAATTTACGTAAACTTATTACGCTGTGTTGTACTATATTAAGGGTAATTGTTACATTAACGTAGGTTGAACACATTAGTTATGCAACAATAATATTATTGACGGAGAGTGGTGAAGAATTCTTCATAACTAAATGAATCACGGCTAAATGTGGTTATATTCATGCTTGTTCGAATAGTCGGATTTCGGTTTTACCAATTTGACTTACGTAATCTCATTTTTCGCATAAGAACAGTACGAATAACAGCCTGTTCTCTAATGTTTTGTAACCATCAATCTCATTGTTATATTCACTATGTCTTGCCTACGTTAAGAAAAGTTTGTTTTTGTACACAGTTATTATGAATTGCGTGATATTTTACATTATCATTCTGAACAATAATTACCAAACGTTGGTATTATAATTAGCTGATCACACAAGTGACGTTAGGGAACCTATGCTGTGACTAAACAATCACTAGTACTTACAAAACTTATGTTTTCCAATATTATTCAGCAATCACTCCATTTGCATATCTGTATAAGTTATGTGTGTTTGGTTGAATTTGTTGATGAGCTCGTTGACCTTATCATGCAAAAAATTGTCATTTCTAAGTCTTCATTCTTATTTGTTTCATAAATCTCGGTTCTTTTTTGTTCAAAGATTCAAACTGACGCTGTTGTGTTGGGAATCACATTACTAATTTTGTTAATCTTCTGTCTTATACATGTACGCAGACAGTAACTCAAATTTTGATGACAGTTCTTATCAAGGATATGAAGTTGTGGATTCTGCAGACGATTCAGATGAACCGATCGATCCTGAATTTATTAATCTTTTAGAAGATCTTGAAGGTAATGAACATGAAAGCATAGATCTGTACTCTGTTTTGGGTGTTGATAAAAATGCATCGTCAGCTGATCTGCGCGCGGCATACAAACGTCTCTCTTTGTTGTTTCATCCGGACAAACATTCTATTTCCACAATAGAGGAGGATGAGAAGGTGACTTCAAATTCATCCGATGCAGTAGCTGCATTCAGTCGAATTGCTTCAGCTTATGCAATTCTAAGCAATCCTGACCAACGTGCTATTTATGATAGTTTTGGTTATAAAGGTCAGTTAACTGAATTTCCTTTCAGTCTTCTTTTTTCGATAAAATGAATTATTAAAAATCAAACAATGCACTTTTTACTTTAGCATATATTTTTAATGATACTTGCCCACCTCAGGTATGTGTTGACTGGTTTTTTGTCAGTGATAAGAATGTACATTACTCTGATGTCAGATTCATATTGTCTGAACTATCGAGATAATTTTATCAGGAAACTGATACTTATGGTATGTAATTTATAGTAAACTGGGGGTTCTTGATATTCTACGTACCATCGTATTATAGACCGCAACTTAATGGGTGACCGAGTTATTCAGCCACTAAATTCGATGCTCGAACAACACTGTCCAGAAATCAGGTCAAGTCAAACCGTATACACGATTCACGACCAAAATGGACGGAGTAAGTGATAAACAGTAATTTGTTCCACAAAACTACAAGCACTCACAATCAGCGAGTTGGAAGTATAAATCGATAAGAGTAATAAAATCACATTTAATAGTCATAGGCTGTACCTGTTTGCCCACGCTCTATAACCAATAACATTAACAACTAATCAAAGCTTTTAGTTATCGCAAAACCCAAAGTACACATTGACTCGAAAAGTATGTACACGCCCCTTAAAATCTGGAAGATCTCTGGAATTTAATTTGATGAGGTACTTTGGTAACGTAGAATGTCCATTATCGTGTTTTTTGTTGACATTTAGATATAGTTTTCGTCCATTGTTACAGTAAATTTTAGTTTCTGTGGCTAAGAACTTTTCTGCGTTGTAAATGTCACATTTCGTCTCAATGGCTAAGTTTATTAATACGAAGTATCTATTTATGTCACCTCTACATATATTGCCCCAGAGCTTTGAATGCTTTTCATAGTTTCCCGTATGAAAAATTCACTACACTCAACTTTTGCATTTATTATCTCAAGAACTTCACCTACAGTCATATTTAACTTAAGGACTTTTTTTATCCTCTAATGGATGCTTCACCTAGTAAAATTATTTGATGTGAAATATGTCGATACACCAATCCATACACGTCATTTTAACATACTGATGTTTCTTCTTCAGTCTCACTAAGAATCACCAATCATTTTCAGTTTTCCAGAAATACTATCTATTGTACTCATTATGAATTATGTGACTTACAGCTCTAAAATCGGTAACTTTTATAACTTTCTAGGGTTGAAAATGCAGGGTTGGCAAATAACAAGCTGTCAAAAATCAGCACCTGAACTTCGTTTGGAATATCTTCTTCTAAAAGAAAAAGCTCAGGCTTCGAAGCAACTTCAGTTAACTCAACCCACGTCGGAATTTTCCCTCGGTGTAGATTTAACAGATGTTTTTGATCGTTATTTAAAGGTTAGTTAAGTAAATGTTGGATAACTACCTAAAACGTTTCAGTCTTCTGCTACTTATGTAAAAACTTTTTAGCATAGTTGTGCAGAACGTCTCAATTATATTGCTTATCTCGAAAAATTCGTAAAAGATAGTAGGAAGATTAGGAGGATTGTGTCGACTTCAAATTTTTGTTATGCGTATGTTCGAACTATTAATTGGCTGGTGTCTAGGCTCCTTCGCTGCTACGGCTATGAAGTTGACTGTCACTGTCCGGCTCCCACGCACTGGAAGGGTATCTCTTGAAGAGCCTGGGAGCGTTGATCTTAGCTACCTGAGAGCGTAACCACAGAGCATAATGGACAACTGCTTGAAGCCGGTCGCGCATGTCCTTAAGGAAAGTTTCTGACGCATCATAGCAGCTTTCCGAAAGGCCTACCACAGGAGACGGAAATCCGTGAGGCTAGGTGAGGTGTGACATTTTTAGAGTCGACCTTTCCGAACCCCTTCTTCCACTGTGAGCAGGTAGTATCTCTGGGCATGCTGGTTATTCAGGGAAAACAGACTACTGCTGTCACAACTCTCTACAGTCAACAATACGACTTTGTCCCCAGACTTTTAGTTCCAACTTTTCAGTCAATAACAACATTGGTCTTCGTTCGTACATACATATGTTGATATTGTCACACCACATTAGCGCAGAGACGCAATTGTCAGTTCGAATCCCATAATGGAAGAAATAGTAGAAGTATTAGCGGTAATGGGGAAGATTAGGGTTCGAAGATAATATTCAAAAATTGTAATTCAGTGAAATAAATTTAGAAAGAGTAGATAGAGGTAATGAGGAATTCAGATTGGAATCTCAGAGAACACTAAGAGTGGGTGCACCTTCGCCATTGCACCGGCCATGTTTCAGATGCATATAGGACGGAGCGAACTGCTGCGCAGCACACTCGTCCTTTGGTTAGCAGACGATTTCTCGCCAATGCCATAGGTGACAGCAGTTAGCAAAAGCCTATCGAGCATTCTGTATCCGTGCTGAGATTCCGCCATTGCAAACGATTTTGAGCCATGTCATATATTGTCTAACCATCCGTTACTGTTGTCTCGTGGACCCCAACCAGGTAGTCTGCACCTAACATGGCTCAGCCCACTTGTCAATGACTGCATAGATTTGGTTTGGCTGCCTCTAGAATTTTTCCAGCGTACCCCCACAACACAAGACATAACTCGTCGAATCAGTTGGTATTTGGGCATGCGTAACACATGTCTCAACCACCTCAAATGATGAAGTTTCAATACTCCATCTACGGATTTGTCATTCCTACCTAGCACTCTTTTCATAACAACTGCATGCTTACTCGGTGATCCCAGGATACACGAGTAATGCTCTTTGGACATGTATAATCGAATACTAATAACATACGGATATCCTCAACTCTTACCAGCCATGTTTCACAGCCATGAAGTAAGGAGGACCAAACTGCTTGGGAGTAGACTCGTCCATTAGTTGGTAGATAGATATCTCGCTTACGCCATAAATGAGGCAAGTTGGCAAAAGCCGATCGAGCTTTCTGTATGCGTGCTGAGATTTCGTCACACACCAGACCATCAACACTGATAAGACTACCAAGATAAGTGAAGTGGTCGACACGTTTGACTACTTCACTTCAATGGCACAGGTGCATCCACTCTTTGTGTTCTGTGAAATTCTAAGCTTCTGCATTCCTCATAATCTCTACCTTTCTCGTTCTAAATTTATCTTACTGAATTATACTTCTCGCATCATATCTTCGCTCCCTTATCTTCTCCATTACTGCTTATACTTCCAATATCGCTTACACTTTTGGATTTGAACTGACAGTTGTGTCTCTGTGCTGATGGGGCATGGCAACCTGAACTGATGTACTTGCGTACGAAGTTCTGTGTTGTATCTGTCTGTCTGTCTCCCTGTCACTAGTTCAGGTGCCGATACAAGCCGATCTTGAAGCAACATTTTGCATTTCGACGGGGAGAATCGCATCCCGAACATGCTTGCATTGTTACATACGGTAATCAGAAGACTGCATCTTGTCAGCATCTTCATCAAGTAGAAATATGTCATTGGCATACTCCAAGTGAGCAAGCGAGTCTCCTGGTAGAAGGTTCCCCCTTTGAAAATTAAGACGCAGATAATGTTATCTCTAAAACCATTTCAGTGACAAATTTGAATAGGAATGGAGAGAGTGTACAGCCTTGACGAACACCACTAGAATTGATCGATTGCGATAAAAGTTCACCATAAGGTGTGACTCGACCAGTAGTGTTCGGTTGGAGAGCCCGTAAAAGGTGAGTTTAATTCTTTGGTACATCCTTTAACAACAGACACTGCCGCTGCACCTCGCGATCGACAGAATCAAACGTCATCATAAGGTCGAGAAATACTACTATTGTGGGACGTCCTGACATGTGTCTATGTTCTACGAACTGACAAATTATGTGTATCTAAGGTATACATACAGATCCAGGTCGAAAACTAGCCTGGTTTTCTCGAGCCTGCTCTTCACGCGCTCTAGTTAGGCGTCATAGTATTATCGACGCTAATATCTTAAACACCCTAATAGGTAAAGAGATACTTATGTGATTGTGTAAGAAGACTTGTGACTGATATGACTGGAACATAATACACACCTCTAACTTCCGCCTACCTTAATGCACAATACTGGCTGGAATAGTAGTTGACGTTTGAAAGTATATCTGTTGATCTGAAGTGTTTTCCTTGCTCTGCTTTCGTACTCCACCGATCTAATTCCAGTTTTTTGTATTGGTTTACTGTTTGTGGGTAATGATGTTTCTAAAAGCCCAACAACAACATTTTTATAGTATTCTAATGAGTAAAATAACGTTATTCTTGACGGGATTTTACAGATCATCTTTCCAGAAAATAACAAGCTTGTTCATTAAATTTTAATAATACAAGGAACAAATATGATTACTTATTTTGTTCAAAGGTGATTCTTCGTGCAATATGCATTTTGCATATGGGTGGATGTAAATAATCGTAAAGTTTGTGGTTTGATCAATTGATTCCCTTGGTATGTCGATATATGGTGACGGTGAACTTGTTCAAATTTGATCAGACTCCAGCACAGTACGATGATATAATAATTAATTCAGTTACTTCTTTTTCTCTTTATTGTTGAGGCGTTTTCGAATATTTTTATTATGGACTTATTGTTTTAGAATGTGATATGCAGTGCTATTGTCACTTTTCGATTTCTGTAGAATTATTAGAACCTGTTTTTTAGTTCTAATGTTCATTAATCTCAATTTTAATTTCACTCATAGTCACTACGAACTAACTTGCAAACTCAGTTCTATGTTGATATGAAAAAATGTTGTCTCTGATCCAAACGTTTCGCATTTGATTATTTTGTCTCGCATTTAGTTTCTCTTTTGAATCTTGAAGTACAACTGTTACAGTATCATACAAGTCAGTCATTCCAGTCACACTGCAAACGTTCTTTAAAACAAAGTGATTATGTTTTATTTTAAGTTAACTTATCTTTTTATAGGAACCACCAGAAGATCGTTCATTTATCCCAATTCCATCAATTTATGAACTTTCTGTTGCCCAGTCTATCAATGCTGGTATCAGCATAAAAAACTCGGTTAGTTTAGCCGGTCAAGTAACTGCTCATAATGGTGTAGGAGTGGGAACATGTCTTGTTATATGGCGGCATCACTGCTCCAGAAGGTCAATCTTCGGTCCAACTACAATCGATACTGAGGTAAGATTATAATTTATTGCTAAGGGAACATTTTTATACTGTAGGTTTATCCAACTATTTTTTATTTTGGTGTAGTTCTTAAATTTCTTTTAATTTTCTTTCAGTTTTCATATGGTCGTGCCGGGCGTGGATTAAGTACTGGTATACGTGCAAGACGACCTTTTGGACAGCGTTCTGTTGGTAGTTTAGGCTTATCTCTAGCTAGTATATACGAAACGTCTCCCAAGTCGAGCATTACTCTTATCCCTGGTGTTTCTGCTGGTGTAAATATCCAATTATTAACACGTGTGCATGCACATCTAGAGTTACGTTGTCTAATGAATCCAGGTATATCAAGTGAATTATTTTTTGCTTCTGCTAACAATGAGTACAATGCCCGAATTTCAAGTAAGCTTAATGCATCTGGTTATGCAAGCATCTCACTTCGGCTGGAAAAGTCCGTCTCATGGAACTGGCTCAACCCACCTCAAGGATCTGGTTCTGCTGATAAGGAAGATCTCCCTGATTGCGACTGGGCTGATTCAGATCATTTTGATTCAGAACAACAGCGATGCGGTAAAGGCAAAATATCATGCACCTTAGGTGTTAATACTGTTGACATCGGTGAATTCGCTCTGGGTCTACAATGTCAAATTTCTGCTCATTCTAGAATCTCAGGTCAAATTCGTTTAAGCATTCAAAAAGGTGTAACTTTTAAACTTAGTCTTTTACGAGGTACTCAGACATATTCATTTCCGTTTATTTTATCTGATCACCCTGACAAAGTTGCTTTTGGTTACGGCTTGATTGTTCCTCTTCTTGCATTTTCGGCTATACGTATGTTAGTCTATGAACCTTATCTATCTCGTCAGTTAAAACTCTCACAAAAGTTTCGAAGAGCGAAACTACGCGAAGAATTGGCCAAAAAGCGCCGTGAGGCATTGTCCACCCAGGAACTCATGAGGACAGCTGCATCCCGAAGTAGACGGAATGAAATGTCTATTTGCGGTCTTGTTATTAATCATGCAATATATGGTTGTCTTTCACCGACTTCTAATTTTACTACTTTATCTGATGCTGGTGGTCCACTTGCATTTGATGTAACGATACCTCTTCAGGCTATGATAGAAAAAAGTCATTTACGCTTACCACCTGGACGGTGGTGTGATTTTCAAGGTTTCTATGACCCATGTGTTGGTTTGTTAGAAAAGTCACGTCAGCTTCATGTATCATATACTTTCCACAATTCCTCCCACGAGGTTACTGTCGATGAAAATCAAGGTCTAGCTATTCCAATGTCTAAGCATAAAGTTGAAATTGTATAGGCTCCGTAAAATCATCCTGTAGTTGTCTTTCAAATCAACTATCATATTATCTTCGATGTGTAGCATTTCTTAGGAACTTTAATTTATTCCTATATTGCTTATTGTTATTATTACTTGTGCAACTCTGTCGTTATTCATTTTGTTTGATAAATTAGCACAATACAAGCGATTCGGTCATTACATTACTAAAGCATTTAATCCGATTTTCATGTAAATAAACTAATTTTATTCTTAAACTCTTGAAAATCATTATCATGAATTCGCACTTCTGTTAAATTTAATTTATACTTCATTCCTAGAGGATGTACAGTTAATAGATAATATTCATTCATAAAACGATATTTTTCAGTAGTGTTAATTATTTTTATATATAAATTATGGGTCGGTGATGTTGGTTTATAGAAGAAATCAGGCATATACGTGTCAATGTAAAATCCTCTTTTTGTTCAGAAATCATTTAGTAACAGTATACCCCTAATCTTTTACGAAACGTCGCTAAGAGTCCAAGGAAACCGTTCGTTCTCGAAGGTCTTGAATCTTTTTGTGTGTTAGCATATAAAGTTATCGTGTTTTTTAGATTTAGTGATTTTCGTCAGTTATTGTAGCAATTTTACCTGTCCAGTATTGGTAGAGTTAATCGGATAGCGGTGATGATTTCTTTCTAAGTTTATACAATTTGAGTCTAAATTGTAAATAATGGTTTACTATTCAATAAATGAATCACAACAATGTGAATAAACTGTTCCAATAATAATCACTGTTCATATTATCATGTTTGTTATCGTTTAACTTGCGACCTTTTAAGCATATGTCGTTATGTCTGTGATTAGTTGTCGTTGCAACTATAAACTCAGGTAACGAGAATTTAGCAGTACTGTATTTAGGGTGAACTACGGGGGCACTAACAAAAGTATTGCGTTAGGGAATGGAGTGCGGAATATTAATTTACGAAGGAATCACTGTTGTATATAGCCACCAAACTTTAATAAATTTCTTAATTAATATTGCTCAGGATTAGTGAAATGTTTTGAGTCGTCATGACTAGCATGTATACAAACTCTCGCTGGTCGTCGAACTCTTTGATAGTGTGAAACAAAAGCAGGCACGTACAACTTCTTACGATGATTTCGTAAACGCTTTTTTGGTATCTGGTTTTGAACTATCGAATTGAAGTACTTTGTTTGATCTACTTTCCGTTTCTGAGTTTTTCAACAGCAATAGAAATGATTATTTATTTCGAGATCCAGGTATTTCCTGCCCAAACATCAGAGTTGTACAGGATTGGTATAAAGACCTTTACATAAGGACACTGTAGTTGACAAGCTATCGTCAAAACGATCACTGGTTTATAGCAGAAGTTGTCCTCGATTTATTCTTGTTTTTTCTAACCCCTGAACTGATACTAAGAAATTCACTTGTTGCAATCGAAGATTTTTCACCTTAGAAACAGTAGGAAGTTTAAGACCGGCATCAATCGGAAAATAAAGACTGAATTTTGTTACCGCAGTTAGATGATTTTAAAGCTGACAGTAATTATGGGTTCGATACCCTCTATGTCGACAACATAAGATTATAAGAATAACGTAGCTTAGTAAGATCAGAAATGAAGGGGTTGTCAACATTAAACGCGTAATCTGCGGCGTCTGTACGCATTGAGTAGGTGTGTACAATTGTACCACACTAGGCACTTACCAAGGTCTAAGCAACTTAATAAATTTTATTTGCCACACAGTGGTCATTAATATTGTCTCATCTTACGTTTGTCCCCCGCTTTGCAAATTGCAGTGGGCCTTTCAAAAAAATGCTTCTAGCATCACATCTATAGATAGACCATTTTACTGTTAGATTGGTCAAGTTACCCTAAATGCGTTTTCGCACTCAACATTCATCAGCTTCACATCTTACATTGTCGTCATTACTGAAGCTTATTACTCCAGCATTCAATATACACTGCCCTGCCTTCCTTTTCAGTCCTACTAAATTGCCGTTCATGCTTAACGCATCTGCTTCCTATTCTCGCCGCAATGTCTTGGGTTCTCCTCCGGCCTTGATGATTCCTAGCGAGAGGTTGTCTTGTGATGCGGTTAGGCTTCCTCACTGTGTGTCCGATCCACTTCCCGCGCTTTTTCTGCTGCAGGAATCTGGTTTGTTCTCTCCGATAATCGGTCGTTGCTGATGGCGTCTAGCCAACTAATCCAGTGTCTCGCGTTTACAACTGCTAATGAACAACCCTATTTTGCGGGTGGTGGTTTTCCAGCAAGCTTCACTATATCATATAGTTATCTCATGTTTCCTTCTCCTGCAGCCGTCATTGCTAAATCTTCCATGTATTTACGTTCGCCAACAATGGTGCTCTTCACTTGCTTGATTGCTTCCTTGCATTCAGATTGTGCCCTGTATTTCTCTGAGCTTGTTCAGCTGATATTGATTGCTGCCTTCCAGTTTTTCCTCTCGCGAATCTTATCCAGATTATCTGCGGCGATCCACCCCTTGTGAAGGTTCTGTTTGTGACCCAGCACGTCATTAAGTGTTGTAGTCATTATTTCTTTGATTCCGTTCTGGTTGTTCTCCATCGAGTAGATCGTGAACGACTTGAAACCTATTGCTGCGGAATTCGTCACGTTTGTCAGTGTCCCGAAGAAAGGCCGCAATAAAATGTGATTCTGTTCAGTGCTTCTTTAGTTTCAGTTTTATCTCGGCCACCACCAAGTGGTGATCTGAAACTCTGTCAGCTCCTCTGTTTTTTCTTTCGTCCTTTATGATCTTTCCGAATTTTCCATTGACGCAGATGTGCCCGATTCGGTTGTGTACTTTGGTTGGCTGAAAGCCATGTCGCTTTGTATGTGCGCTTGTGTGGGAATACGGTCAGTTTGTTGGAGGCACATCGTTCCTTTCTTGCGGTCCATGTTTTTGTATCGTATGTTGTCAGTTCGAACCTTAGCATTTAGATCTCCCATCAGAATGATCAACTCGTTTGCTGGACGTTTCTCGACGGTTGATCACAGCCTCTCATAGAATTGATGTTTGATGTCCTCATTGCCACCTTTGGCAGGTGGATATTTCTGGATGAAGTTCATTGTAATGACCTCTTTCTTCGTTTCGAAGGAGGCTTCGATGATCCTGCGTCCATGAGATTCCAATTCTATAGGTGATTTTTGGGATTCTTTGAAAAGCATCACTGAAACTCATTGTATATGGAGCATTTTCTTATTCATGGTCGGAGTGCAAAACACCTCTCCTGAGGCTAGTCTTTTTGTCTAGCTTGTGTCCAATGTGATTCACCAATTCCAAGTTTCACCAGGTTGTACCTTTTCATTTTCGCGGCGACTTCAATAGTTCCCTCGATCCCCCACAATGTACGAACATTCCGTGTACCTGAATTAATGGTCGCTCTGGATCTCAGAAGGGGTGTCGGCTCCATGACTTCCGAAGAAACTCAGCTTTTATCGCGAAGCGTCATAATCCTTCTAAATGAAGACCTTCCAAATGCCAAAGCATAGTTTAAGCTGTTTGAATTAGTTGTCCAAGTTAGCAATTTTTTAGTGCGTTGGTTTTCCACAGGATGAGGTCGGCAACCCCCTTGCCCAATCCCTCCCTTGTCCGAACCTTGGCCTGGCAGTAATCCCAGTAGGGCTCCAGTCGGAGTTTTATCCTCTTGATGATGTACACATCATTGTATTGATAATATGATTTGTACCTGTTATGCGAATAAATTGTTTTAGTGGTTTTTCAAAACGAATGAAACTCACTTTTCGGGCAGTTTGGGGGACGTCTACTATCAGACTTCTTGATACCTAACCACGCTGCGTTGTCCCTGATTCGCTGTCCTCGAAAAAGCCTCCTTATCGTCGACAGACACTGACTTCTCATTAGGATAGAAGTCAAAAAGCTCTGTATCATAAGGCTTACATATACGATTAATAACCTTTCTAATTTCTGGGCGTGATTTAGGTCCAAAAACATTTGAAGAATTCTTATGTCCCGAAAGCAGATGATTATTAACTTGCATATCTTGTCCGATTTTCGGGCGACTGGCTAATAGTCCAAATCTACTGCTGGATATCTTTTCACAAGACGATATAAACTCTCTGAGTTCGGCAAATGTGGGCTCCCTATCCTCATCAATCCATCTAACTGCCAGCTCTGCCCACTGAACTTGCATGCGATGAGGTAACAGCTTCAATATTCGTTCCAAAGTTACTAATGAATTGAAATCAGTGGTGCAATTCATCTGCACCAACACCATGGCACAAGTTCGATGGCTTCTGGCATCATTATAATCAACATTGCCAGGATGAAACAACTCTTCCAACGTTTCCCTAGTTATAACGTGAGATTGCCTGAATAGCTTTTAAAGTATCTCCTTTGTTCTTTCACATCCAATTCTAACATCATGCAACCCTCGAAGGCTGTTTTAGCCTTACCCTGGCAATAGTGAATCAAATGGAGTAAATGCAAGCTGTCGTCATGGACTCGAGATTCGACATAAGTTTAAAATCGACGCATAAATTTCCAGTATCCAAGAGGTTATCCATCAAAGTGGCTTGACTCAACCTTTAGTAATTCTTAGCCTATAACCGGCGCTGTAGACATCAAATTTTTCCATGTACTCAAAGATTATCATACAAGCTACATTTTTAGTGCCCTTTAACAACGGCTTACGATTAAATAAACTATGATCTTCTCTATCCGAGAGTGAACTATATAAATGAAAAGAGGTAAAAGGCACTTACTTTATAAGAAAGGATTCGTATTTCTGTTTGTCTTCATGGCTTCCAACCAGACGCGTTTGACTTCTTCTTGCGAGAATTCATTGTAATACCTGCAATCGAGGAAAAAGAAACACCAGCTTAGTGATATTGTATGGGGTTTTAACCTCCAATCTACCAATAATGATCAGAAATTAGAATTCAGTGGTCCTGTCTTCTTGAATTATTGTTGAAGGCTGTGAAGACCAAAATATTCTTCTTCAACCAAATATTGTTAAGGACTTTTGGGGTTTTCGAGTGGCTTCTGAATTTGAAAAACAGTTCTAGAAGTTTAGATACGCGCCTTTCCAAGTTAATCCAACAAGAAAGCAATTTATCTGGGTAAGAAATGGTTCTATTATTATTTAAAAGGTGTATATCGTTAGCTAAACACAATGTGTGTCCATTTCTGCAAGAATGCTTCCGTACAAGTCCAGAATTGCACCCTTCATGTCCAGATTCAAGTTTCACCCACCAGGGTATCAAATCCGATATGGCTTACGCCATAATTTGGTATCAATTTAAGCAACATAATACAGTTCAGTATAAAACATAGAAACTCCAATAAGGGTACAAAAAATAGGAACTATAACAAAATACAAATAGTAACATCACAAAATATGATCAAACAGACTACCAAAATATAGCGCAGAAAGTCAGTAAGAACATATTACAAATATATACATGGAAGGATTTTCCCAAAACAAATCCTTCATATTAGATTCTACAATGGTATTTGTGTGTTAATTGTAACTTGAATTCGTAAGCCCGGTCACATCCTATTCGGGATTCACTCTCCATATTATAAGGAGGATGAATCGTCAATCCACCGCCAGTTGCTCTAAATTTAATTTTCCTAATTCTTTTTATTACCTCATTTGTAAAGGAACAACAACTTCCCAATGTCATTGTACTTTTATTATTGTTGTATTGGTATAAGCAAGTATGGT
The DNA here is from genome assembly GCA_944470395.2 of Schistosoma turkestanicum. Classification (NCBI taxonomy): domain Eukaryota; kingdom Metazoa; phylum Platyhelminthes; class Trematoda; order Strigeidida; family Schistosomatidae; genus Schistosoma; species Schistosoma turkestanicum. Next base: position 41,317,491 of record OX103979.1, on the reverse strand, counting down.
TTACATTCTACGTGCATATTCATTCTACTAAGTTTAATTTGTTAAATAAGCGACCAACCTGAAGTGAACGGCCGGCGAGTACGGCCGCATTTAAATGAAGGTTCGGGAGTTTCTCGCATTGTATGAGCAGCAGGCTCGACAACGGCGGGCACCGGGCCTAAATGTACGGTGAAACCATTAAGAAATGGTACTCGCTACCAAAGTCGCCTTTTGGAGTGACTTGGAAAATGGGGGTTAGTACTTGCAGCCTTGCGTGATCGTGATGGGGCTCGGTGGACGAGTGGTTCATATATAAGAGAAGGACCAAATAACTTGAGACCGCTGTGAATACAGCAACTCCCATCTCCTTGATCGTGTGGGTGACTAGCGTCGAGGTTTGCGTGAATACATGACGTGGAGTCAACAATGTAGCTGTATCGCTTGCTAATTCACGCTAAAATTTTGTCTGCTTTGATGGCAACTTGGTTAAGTGGCGTATCTTCGAGCTCAGCAGTGAGTGTAAACTGAAAGTATGCTGGTAGGGATTCAAGCCACAGTTCCTTGACTATTTCAGAGTTGATCAAAGAATGCGCTTCGAATGAACGTGTCCTCGCTGACTCTTCTCCATTTACCGGAAACAATCCACTATCGGGATACTTTATCACCCCGAAGCTGTAAAAAGTTTTCTCCTTTCATTGGTTGACAATCTGAAAACATTTTCGGTCAAACAGAATCATTCCAAGTCAGAACCATTGTGCTGTAGGTCTAGCTGCCTCATTCAACTGTTCTTTTTCTAGCATACATACATCCACTCACTCACGAACACAGGACTTGTGGACAAGCTACCGGATACACGCAATGTTACTTACTAATACGGTCAAAGGTGAAGGTGCGTTTTTGGAGTACTTTCAGGCTCTATTCCTTGTAGTTTTATTATATACTACTAAAATTCTTCTTTCCTAAACCCCTTTTTAGTGTATCTTGTATTTTAATTATCTCAGTCTTCACCTCCTAATCTCCCTGTTATCATGTTAAGTAATAAGGTCTCTAGTACACATTACACTATAACAACCAGGAAAACTTGTAGAGGCATAAACCTCGGGGTCAATAGTGCATCGGAAATCCCAATATCATGCGAACGGGTTGTTAAAAAACCCAAACAGTCAGTTGATAGTTCGCCTCTCAGCGTCCATACTTTAGATCACTGAACGCAAACACCACAGAGGAAGCAAAATACCACTCCTATTCCTAAAAAGACCAGTATGCTAGTTTAGAATAGGAGAAAAAAAAGTTCCAAGGCTCAGTCGACACAGTCCAACGCCCAGAAACCGCATAAGGATGACTTTTTTGCCTGCTCATTACCAGTCAAAATCAGCGACCGTGGTTTCGAATGCAAATTCTGTAGCACATGAGTACATTGTCACTGAGACACTACAGTAACTAGAAAGTACTACAGATTCATGCTGAGTCACCCCTGCCCATGGTTCTGGTACATTTTCCCTCGGTGCAGGGTATATGAGGCACTGAAAAAGCCACAGATCCCACCCAAAATCAGCAGTTGATGTGTGTTCAATTCACGTCGGGCTCACTAATTTTAGTGGTGGCCAAGTCGAGATTGACTATGATCTCCACTAACTACTAACTACGAACCTGTTACTGAGAAGATAAATAAATTCAGGATAAATGATAAGTTAATATAACCAATCGCGTTCTCTTCATAAAAGTATTCCATTACAACAGTATCGACCATCACATACTTTTAATTATAAGGTTGCAATTAAAGCATCGAATCTATGAGGTCAGTTGTGACAAGCATTTATAATTTGGTATAACGGTTAAGATTAAGAATATTATACTAAGTTTAGGACTGTATTGAATATCCACCGCCACACAGATAATAGCGTTTACAATTTATCCATGATATCCTGAAATAAAATCTATGTAAAAATTGTAAAGCGGTTGCTGATGCTTGCTCATAGCTTTTAATTTGGTCTGGTCTCGAAATTTAGTAGTCCAAAATAAGAACTTGTGTCGTGGTCGTTCTTCTGCTGATTAATAATATTCTAATCTTGCTTTTTGTCAAGTGAATATGTTATGAGTGCTTTTTCACGTTCTTTTATTTTGTATGTGGCACTTAATCACAATTAACTAAACTACCCTAATAAAATGCCATCTGTCTTATATGCAGATTTTAAGGTAGGATCATGAGTACAACAACGTATAATTTTATTTGCTGTTTCTAATTTTTTTCCCGCTACATGTAGTTTGAGAGCTTAGATGTAGTTGATATGCTGAATTTTCTAGCTCCAGGGACTACAAATTGATTTCCTTTATAGCCATTGGCTTTTTTAATGAAAGCTTGCTCCATGCTGTCTACATTAAATTGAAACATTTCTGTTTTATTGAACTAGCGTCACGAAAATTTGTGTTGCTGTACTTTTAAATCGAACGCGCGAGCGGGACATCTGGTTTTGTATATGCGGAAACGGTGAATAACCTAATCTATATTTTAGAACTATGAGTGATAACAAAAGACTGTCCTTCAGTCCGATAAATGCCGAGCTCCTCCGTGATGACAAAGAACCGTTGCGAGAAGCAGATTTATCTACCAAAGATATGGTGTGGGTCCCTCATGAGCGAGAGGCCTTTGTCGCAGCTATTAAGCTCCAAGAACAAGGAGAAAACTGTGTAGTACAAATCGTGGAATCGGGAAAGAAATGTACTTTTCCGAAGGATTATGTTCAGAGAATGAACCCCCCAAAGTACGACAAGATAAAGGATATGGCAAATCTCTCGTTTATGAATGAGGCATCAGTTTTGAATAATTTGAAAACGAGATATTACTCAGGAATGATTTATGTAAGTCGATTTGTTGGTTTCCTTAAAAGTACAGACATACTCCGGATTGTTTTGTGTGGTTGTAAACCCATACAAGCGTCTGCCGATATATGATGAAGAGATAGTTGAGTGGTATAAAGGGAAGAAACGTCATGAAAGACCACCACATATATTCGCTATTGCTGACGGAGCTTACCGTAGCATGCTTCAAGGTAATAGTGTTTAACTCTAGCTTAATATATATTACAGATCGTGAGGATCAGTCCATTTTGTGCACGTAAGTGTAATCTTCACTCTGACAACATGTTTTAGCGGTGAATCTGGATCCGGAAAAACTGAAAATACTAAGAAAGTAATACAATACCTCGCATCTGTGGCCACGTCTGCAAAACATCAGAAAACGTCAGCCAGAAATGTCTTGTCCAAAATAAACGTAAGTACTATTCTAATTTATTCGTATAATATCTTGGTATTTGTATACAAGCAATATATGCATTACAAACACGACTGTCATTAGTAAGGATGGATACATTTGTTGACGAGCTAATGCACTAACTGCTTTTTCGTACTAGGTATTCGATATCTTAGGCGACTTGTTGCAAATCTGGATTTCCAAAAACATAAGTCAGTGTTTCTATTTGAAACTTTGTTTCATTCCCCACTCTTCGCTAGTGAAATCTCAGTTGAATATATGTAAATTAAAATCAGTATAACCCTTAGTATTTTTATGGTTTGATTTATAGTAGGTAACAGACACGTCCTGAGTACTCTGATTTCATTAACTGTTAAATATCATAGGTATTCAATTTCGTATAAGTCGCATCCAGGTTAAGGCTCTATTAAACGCATCTATCCCTCTGCCACAAACTTTTGTTTGATGAGCATCCACCCATTTCTTATCATAGCTGAGAAAATCAGCGTTAAACTAAGAGCTTACCTTACAGCATGTCCGAGAAATCTCATATATACTACTGGTCTGATTATCTGATGTGAATAACTTTTTCATATGTACCACTACCAAAGTTGGGCTTGGTACGTTCTGCAGATCCTAATAATGAGAATTATTTTTGAATTTCTACTCATTGGTAGATCTTATAATTAACATAACCTACATCCATGAGGTTTTCAGTATATTTCTTAGTTTCTGAACCATATCATGTTTGTACAGTGCGTTACACTCAATACTCGATTTATAAGTAAATTGCCGAATATGATTTACCAACAAATAACTGGTCAGAGTTATTGTTATTGGATTCTTTTCAAGACTAGGTAGTATTGTTTTAATCTGGTTTTTGATTGATTCAATTTTTAGACGAAAGATTTTAATATCGTAAGTTTACTGTTGCTTTGTGTACACAATAATTCTTTTACACAAATTCTTTCTGCACGTTTGATTACACTACTTGTAAAAACTGGTGATCCTTAAATGGTTTTTTTTCCCGTGAATAAATGTGTCAGTGGCCACTGGCAATTTACATGAATTTATTCCCAAAGACACTCTTTGGTGGAGCTTTTGGTATCTAACTGACTCGTTTACTGTTACTCTTATTTCTACACATTGCTTTCATGTTTTAGGGTGAACTTGAAGCACAACTGTTGAAAGCAAATCCTATTTTGGAAGCGTTTGGAAATGCCAAAACAATCAAAAATGACAATTCTTCACGTTTTGTAAGTAAATCGTTTCCCACAAAATTCCTTAATAATTGGCCAGAAAGTGCCTTTGAGATTTTGCATTGTAGAGCCCCTATTAAAATCGATGGATATGATCATTATACCTAATTATTTGATTATAAGTGGCAACATTTCCCGAATGTTGAACTGTTACACTCAAAAATACAACCAACTCTCATTATCACTCTGCTTGTTACGCACACTTTTCTGTAGTCTGTCAAATTCTCATTTTGCGACCATTTACATTTACCAATCGTTCTGTATTTTCAGTCTAGTGCTTTTCCAGAAGAAAAATATGTACGCGATAAGCATAGTTATACCAACGCCAAACCTACTACATAGCTTTTGCATATTTGTAAAAATCCTGAGTTGCTGATTATGCAGGCTTTTTATTATTATAAATTGTCATACTAGTTCTAGTGTATAGCTCTTGAGTAATTTCACTAAATACTTTCAGATGAAACAAATGAATGCCGACCTAATAATAAATAGGAACTCTTTGTGGTTGTTTACTAGATCGCACTAAGTGCATAAAAACTATCTAAATGTTACTACCACGTGTTCGTTAAGTATTTTTATGACTTCTATGCTGCAGGCTATTATATTGTGGTTATTCATTTTACTTATCAATCACAATTTAACATTGGAGTAAATAACATCATTGTTTTCCTTTTACAGGGCAAATTCATTCGTATCAATTTTGACACATCTGGATTCATTGCTGGAGCTAATATTGAAACATGTATCCCTTTTATGATTAGTTCTCGTATATGTACAGGTTTCATTTTTAAGTTTTTCTATTCGGCCAAATAACCTATTTATTATAAGTGTATGTACTGTCATCCTGCTTCCGATAAATCAGATTCAGTACGCGATTCGCTTGAGGTTGGCCATTCATCCAGACCCACAATATACCTGATCCTCTACATATTTTAAACCTGCTGACTTGTCCAAACCATTGAAATTGTTCATCACTCGTATTTGTTGGTAGTCTAACACATCAGACGCTCAAGCTTTGAACATCAAATAAAGATTAACTTCCCATGCTTATACAAATTTTAAGAACAACCAGGGGACCAGCATCCAGTCAAGGTCTTATAGACTGTTAAAAATCAGCATTAATAAAAAATATATTAAAATTATTGATGAATATATGAGTCAACGAATTGGATGACAATTACTATGCCTTCAAATAAATAAATTCGTGTCATTATAGTCTATTCTGAGCTATCATATTTGGTTGCAAACCACATTTACGCTATTTTTTGACTCTAAATGAGGTTGCTTCTAGTCGTTGTGATTTTTATACTTGACTTCACCCAATTTTTTCCTGATTTTCATTTTACATTTAAAGTGTGTTTATAAATTGTGAATTCCTTATCCTAGAACAGATCTTTTAGAGAAAGCTCGTGTTATTCGTCAAGCACCGGATGAACGCAGTTTCCATATATTTTACCAACTTTTGGCTTCAGCTACTCCAGCAATGCAGCAACAATTATTATTAAATCACGCCAGCGCCTATCGTTTCCTTTCAAATGGTATGATTGAACTGCCTGGAATCGATGAGCAACAATTCTTCCGTGAAACAACCGAAGCTATGGATATAATGGGAATTAACAATGAAGACCAAAATGGTACGTTTAAGTCAGCTGACCTTTATATCATGTTTACATTGTTTGGGCAAATAAATGTTATTATCTTATCAAGTAAGCTAATTTGCCTTAAAACTCCTAAGTTCAGTTGTTTTCAAATGATTTATCTTTATGACCTGTCATTTTAGCTATATTCCGCGTGATCTCTGCCGTACTTCACCTGGGAAACTTGGAGTTTCGTCAGGAGCGAAATTCTGACCAAGCGACTCTACCAGATCATTCAGGTTAGCGTTTGAAAATTTGTTAAGCATTATTACACTTGGTTAGTTGCATATTATTTATCAACTTTTCATTTCCTGCTTTAAATCCGTGCTCACTTCTCATTCCAAGCGTCAGTATTCATGTATCTTAGTTTCGTGCAAGTAATATTGCCCATACTGAGTTGATGCACATAGAGACAAGGTTTGCAAGTTGTTTGATAGAGGCTTTCAGCTCGTGATTAAAAATATCGTCCAAAGAAACATGCTCATTAACACTGAATTAAGTTATATTTATCAAGCTATAGCACACCAAATCTTTTTTTCCCATGTTAGAATTACTGATGTCATGGTACACAGCAATTTCACTAAAATGTTTTTCCGTTTTTTATAGCATTTAGTGTTATCGAGTGCTATAGTTTCACACTTACGTATTCATGACTTACATGTTTTCACGCGATACTACAACATTCATCCACTACTGTAAATGTATTGACTAAATGAATTTTGTTGTTGTGGGAAAATGGTAGTAGATCTAAAAACAGCGAAAAATTGGTGACAAAAAACTGCATAATAAGAGAAACTTCAGTCAACAGCACAATACAGAAAATCCGGTTATTGACAATATTACTATCAGCTTCTCTTCCGAGCCATATGTGATAGCGTCTCAAGCCATTGAGTTTACTGGATATTTATCTTCCAACAGGTTTCTAAATATAGATCTGCTTACTCCACAGTATAACTAACCATATTGTCTGATCTGAAAGCGATATGCTATTGTGGCAATCGACAATTCCTATGGGAAAGCATTATTGGCATTCGTGCTCTAAGGTACATTAACTTGTGAGTGCTCTGCGTTAATACTGTTAGTCAGGCTAGAGCTTACTACGAACTGTTAACTAAAATTTGAACACAACAAATGTTCATCAAGACCTTAGAAAAATAGCTGATCTGAAAACCAACTCTTGAATCTTAATCTATACATAGTTTTCGTTAGGTAGTTTTCACTTGAAAAACGGATTTTGAACCATACTTTAAAGTTCTTCTTCACCGGTCGATCCTTGTTTATTTGCTTTAAGTAAGGTAAATCAGTTTGAATACTCAACGTAAACATAAACTTTCGAATTATCAGTTGAGAGTTCGAAAATTTATTTGCGAAACTGCTTTTTTGCCTGATATTGTTATAGAACCCAAATATTGTCAGAAGTTTATGAAATCTGATTTCGTAGTATAAATTTTAGTTTATTCACCATACTACAGTTGTAATATCTTAACCCATTCTATTTTATTCTTATGACCATTACCAAGTACCTTAATGTCTTTTAGTCGCCGAAAAGGTATCCCATCTTCTGGGTATCTCTCTGAATGATATGGTCAAAGCGTTTTTGAAACCGCGTATTAAGGTTGGTAAAGATCTTGTATCAAAGGCTCAGACTAAAACACAAGTTGAGTTCGCCGTTGAAGCGATATCAAAATCTATCTACGAAAGGCTCTTTCTTTGGTTAGTCGCACGAATCAATAAAACACTTGACAAAACTAGACGACCGGGTGCATCGTTTGTTGGGATTCTGGATATTGCTGGTTTTGAAATTTTCCAAGTGAGTCCATATTTTGTAAAGATAAGAGCAAACTGTTATCTCCATTATATTTAGACTTTTACGTGGTAGCCCTTTTTAGATTGTTAACCGTAAGTCGTTATCTAAGCTAGACCAATCATTGATAGACAGATATAGGCAACAGTGGAACTGACACCATGGTATATCTATCCAGTCTGATCCAGTATACATATCAAACCTAAAAACTATAGTCCAGGAAAAGAATCATTTTAATGGCAGTTTGAATAACAGTAGGACTTGGAAAATCAGATAAAATTGTCTTCGAATCATTGCTCGTGTATCCAGGACCAACTGCGCAAGCAATGCTGTCGTCAAGAAACGAGTACTAGGTAGGGATGGCAAATAAATTGACGAAGTATTCAAACTTCATCAGTTGAGTGATTGAGACATGTATTAGGTATGCCTAACCACCGACTGCCTCGACGAGCTATGTTTTTTGGTGTAGGAGTAGGTTGGGAGAAAGCTAGGGGCGGTCAAACCAAAACGTGGCAGAAATGCATGAAGTCACTGACAAGTGTACTGAGTCATGTTGGTAGGTGTAGGCTACCTGGTTGGAGTCCGCGATACGAAAGTCACTGATGGCTAGAGACTTTGTATGACATGATTCAAGATCGTGCAGATGCAGTTGGAGGTGCATGTGCATCGATTTTTGTCTTCTCTCAAATTCTAACCTTCTGAGTTCCCCACCATCTCTATCTTTCTCTTCTCAAATTCATTTCACTAGATTATACTGTTTGAATAGAATTTTCAAACCCTAGTCTTTTCGATCACTGCTCATGCTGGCGGTCAATTCACCTATGTAGTAATGTCGCACGGTTTTTAATTACACTTGTTGCATGAATTTTTAATTTCTTTTCACCATAATACTTATTTTGGTTTAAGCACTCTTGTTTATTTGGGCAAACAAGTAAAATGGTAATTGTTGTGAATCATTTCTTTCTTTGAAAGACGAATTCTTTTGAACAACTATGCATCAATTATACGAACGAAAAACTGCAACAACTATTCAACCATACTATGTTTATCTTAGAACAAGATGAGTACACTCGCGAAGGCATACCTTGGGAATTTATAGACTTTGGACTCGATTTACAACCTACAATCGATCTAATCGAACGCGTAAGTTGAATAATTCCAGCTATCTAAATAGCTCTCATTTAATGGTTTTGTACCATTACTTTTTTGTTGCCCTGTGATTGTTTTACACCAATAATCTCTACTCATTCGACTTAATTCGAATGAATTTAAATATGCATAAACCCTCATTCTATATTCGGCGCATATAATAAATATCACACACTACGAAGAATAAAAGTACACTTTCTTTTTGTTTTTCTTTAGCGTTTGCAGTCCACTATACTATTTGATCGGTTACCACAAGTTTTAATTTACGTTAAAAATAGGCTAGTTATTTTCGTATAATTGTTACGTATCATACCGACTGACATTCTTCCTCTCTAAAAATACCGTGGTAGGTGTGAGGGCGAAGTCGTACTGCTGACTGCAGAGGGGTGTGACAGCAGTAAGGTGCTTCCCTCGGACAACCAGCATCTGAAGCGATGCTGCCTTCTCACAAGGAAGGAGGGGTTAGAAAAGGTCGACTCTAAAAATGTCACCCCTCACCCTACTTCACGCATTTCCGTCTCCGGCTGTAAGGGCTGTCCACTAAGGGCTTTTAAAAGCAAAGCTAATACTCAAAAAACCTTTCATAAAAAGGATGTACGTGACCAGCCTCAAGCAGTTGTCCCTTGGACTCTGCGGTCACGCTCCCAGGTCTCTAAGACCAATGCTAATGTACCTTCCTTTTCAGGTTCCTCAAAAAACACTCTTCCAAGGTGTGGGCAACCGGGAAGTAACATCCACCCTCATACCCGAAACAACACACGAGACCAAATTGGTCGCAAACAAATCCTTCCTACACTCCCTAAAATCCCCCTTATCTTCACGACTAACTCTTCTCACATTTCTTTATCACACCGCACCGCTAATTCAAACGATCCGACTTCCTGAAACGTTATCCTTGGTCTCCTGAAACCCCGTTCTAGATTATATGTTGGAGCTTTTAGTTTACGGACATTGTGTCAAATAGGACAACAGGCTTCCTTAGCTAGGACTCAATCGATGTACGCTGCGTCTCGGAAACGCGCATAGAGGATCCGAGTAGCGTCATTCATTTGACATCACCATGTCAAGATGAAGTAACTCGATTTAATCTGCGTGTATCTGAAAGCTCTGATGCTGCTTCTCGGGGTCTCGCTGGTGTAGGTATAGCATTGAGTCGTAGGGCAGAACTAGCTCTCCTAGGCTGGAGTTCAGTAGATAGTCGCTTGTGCGCTGTCCGGCTAAATGAGACAGAAAAGACTCAAAAAGATAGCGGTACTCGCCGTTGCCTCTTCGTCATATCTGCCTACGCTCCCCCTGACTGCAGTTCAGATGAGTTTTATCGAGAGCTTTCATACCTCCAAAACGTTAGGCACTCTGATATAGTAATAATGACTGGAGACTTCAATACTCACGTAGGTAGACTGAGTAAAAATGAAAGTCACCTAGGTGGATGTTATGGTGTCGCAGCTCAGAGAACAGACAATGCCTACCGTCTGTTGCAAGTATGCTCAGATAACCAGTTCAATTGGCGTTCAGCCACACTTCGGTTGCCCACAATCCCCAGTCATCCTGAATTGCAAATCGATGTAAGTCATCCGAGTCTTTATGAAGTTGAGAAAGCTATAGGAAATCTGAAGCGAGGTAGAGTAGCAGGTCCTGATAGGCTAACTCCTGAGATTTTTAAGGATGGTGGTCCAGCTTGAGGCAGCTAGATTGACTGAGTCTGAGAACTGGGCGTAATACCATCCGACTGGTCTCAATCACTGATTGTCCGAGTCTACAAGAAAAGACAAAAGTCCCCTTGTGTCAATCACGGGAATAAGCTTAACTAACATAGTTTCTAGATTGTTAGCCTCGATTATACTTAGCCACCTAACTATAGCTCGTGAAGAGCAGACTAGAGAAAGCCAGGCTGGTTTTCGATCTGGACGTGGCTGTATAGACCACATTTTCACTCTACGACAGGTCCTGGAACCCGACCGTAGCTGCTACCTTGAGGTGGTGGTCGGGCTTGCCTATCGTGATGACCCAACCGAGCTATACTGGCTGGAACATATGTTCCTCAAGGTTCTACCATGCCAGGCAGGTCGATTGGAGAACGATGAGACTAAAAGCAGCGACCCAAGGTCTGAGGGCGAAGTCGTACTGCTGACTGCAGAGGGGTGTGACAGCAGTAAGGTGTTTCCCTCGGACAACCAGCATCTGCAGCGATGCTGCCTTCTCACAAGGAAGGAAGGGTTAGAAAAGGTCGGCCCTAAAAATGTCACACCTCCCCTAACTCACGGATTTCCGTCTCCTTGGGTAAGGGTGCCCACTAAGGGCCTTTAAGAACGGAGCTAATCCTCAAAAAACATTTGATAAAAAGGCCATGCGTGACTGGCCTCAAGCAGTTGTCCCTTGGGCTCTGCGGTCACGCACCAACACTAATCTATCTTCCTTTTCAGGTTCCTCAAGAAACAACCTTCCACGGTGTGGGCAGCCGGGAAGTGACAACCGCCCTCATACCCATAACAGCACCAGAGACCGAATTGGTCAAAATCAAATCCTTCCTACACCCCCTAGTACCTCTCTTATCTCCACGACTAACTCTTCTCACATTCATTCATCACAGTGTACAGCTAATGCAGACGATACGAGTTCGCGAAACGTCGTTCCTGGTCTCCTTAAACCTCGCTCTAGACTACATGTTGGAGCATTTAATGTACGGACATTGTGTCAAATAGGGCAACAGGCTTCCTTAGCTAGGACTTTAGAATCTCGTGCCATCGATGTATGCTGCGTCTCGGAAACGCGCATACAGGATCCGAGTCACGTCATACACTTGACCACACCATGTCAAAATAAAGAAGCAGCTCGATTTACTCTTCGTGTATCCGGTAGCCCTGATGCTGCTTCCCGGGGTCTTGCTGGCGTAGGCATAGCATTGAGTCGTAGGGCAGAATTATCTCTCCTTGACTGGATCCCTGTAGATAGTCGATTGTGCGCTGTCCGACTAAACGGGACAGTAAGGACTCGGAAAGATAGGGACAATCGCCGTTGCCTCTTCGTCGTATCTGCCTATGCCCCCACTGAATGCAGTTCAGACGAGGTTAAGGATGAGTTTTACAGAAAGCTTTCGGACCTCCTCCAAAAAGCTAGGCGCTCTGATATAGTAATAATGGCTGGTGACTTTAATGCTCAAGTAGGTAGACTAAGTGAGCAGGAGAGACACCTAGGTGGATGTTATGGTGTCCCGGCTCAGAGAACAGACAATGGTGACCGTCTGTTGCAAATATGCTCAGACAACCGCCTATTCTTAGCAAACACTAACTTTAGGCATAAGGAAAAGCATCTGTTGACCTGGCGACCTCCAAAGTCGTCTCAACGTTGGACTCAACTAGATCACATTGCCATCAGCCACCGATGGAGGGGTTCGATAGAGGACTGTCGCTCGTTCTGGAGCACATGTCTAGATTCAGATCATGCCCTAGTGCGAGCGCATATTTGTTTGAAGCTTACTGGGCGTAGGAAAGACACCGTAAGAAAGCCTCTTAGGGTTTTACTTAATGATAATAAGGCGAAAAATATATTTCAGGAACAACTAGAAAGACAGTTAGGCGACCATTTAAGCGATTCCCATCCGGAAGCAGGATGGAATGATATCAAAAAGGCTGTGGAAACAGCAGTGATATCTGCTAGTAATTTTGACCATAAGGCTAGAATGAAACCGTGGATCTCAGTAGCATCCACCGATCTGATGGATGCCCGAAAACTCATCCCACCTGGCTCTGAACATGATGAAGAACGAAGTCAACTTAGGCGCAGACTTATAAAAAGCCTACGTAACGATCGCGAACAGTGGTGGGTGGCGAAAGCAAAAGCGATGGAAAAGGCAGCGGCGATAGGCAACACTAGACAACTTTTCCGCCTTATTAAAGAAACTGGTATTAGGAATCATAGTGTAAGTGAGACTATCTCGGAAAAGGATGGTCTTATTATCCATTCTCAATCCAGGAGACTGGATCGATGGGCAGAACACTTTAGGGATCAGTTCAACTGGCCTCGAGCCACTCTTCGGTTACCCACGATCTCCAGTCATCCTGAATGGCAAATCGACGTAAGTCCCCCTAGTCTTAATGAAGTTGAAAAAGCTTTAGGAAATCTGAAGCGAGGACGAGCTGCAGGTCCTGATAGATTGACCCCTGAGATATTTAAGGATGGTGGTCCAGTTTTAGCAGCTAGGTTGACTGAGATCTTAGGTAGAATCTGGGAACTGGACGTAATCCCATCCGACTGGTCTCAATCACTGATTGTCCCAATCTATAAGAAAGGACAGAAGTCTTCTTGTGACAATCACAGGGGAATAAGTCTAACTAATATAGTATCTAAAATATTGGCCTCAATAATACTTCGACGCTTAACGAAAGCTCGTGAAGAGCAGACTCGAGAAAACCAGTCTGGTTTTCGACCTGGACGTGGCTGTATAGACCACATTTTCACACTACGACAGGTCTTGGAACACAGACACACATTTAGGCGTCCTACAATAGTTGTTTTCCTGGACCTTAAGGCGGCATTTGACTCAGTGGATCGTGAGGTTCTGTGGCAGTGTCTGTCATTGAAAGGTGTACCAAATAAGTACATTAACCTCATACAAGCTCTCTACTCGAACACCATTGGTCGAGTGAGATATGATGGCGAACTGTCACCGGAATTCTCTACATCAAGTGGTGTCCGTCAGGGATGTCCACTTTCTCCATTCTTGTTTAATTTTATCATAGACATGCTCCTAGAAATAACCTTATCCTCGTCTGAATTTTCTGGAGTAGACCTTTTACCAGGTGGCTCGCTTATTGACTTAGAATATGCCGATGACATAGTCCTACTTGGTGAAGACGCTGACGAAATGCAGAGTCTTCTGACTACCCTAAGCAACAATGCAAGCATGTTCGGGATGCGGTTTTCCCCCTCGAAATGCAAAATGTTGCTTCAAGATTGAGTTTCATCGACACCTGAACTAGTGATAGGGAGTGAAGTAGTCGAACGTGTAGACCGCTTCACTTATCTCGGGAGTCTCATCAGTGCCGATGGCCTGGTGACTGACGAAATCTCGGCACGGATACAGAAGGCTCGATTGGCTTTTGCCAACCTGCGTCACTTATGGCGTAGGCGAGATATCCGTCTGCTGACTAAAGGACGAGTGTACTGCGCAGTAGTTCGCTCCGTCTTACTTTATGGCTGTGAAACATGGCCAATGAGAGTAGAAGATACTCGTCGGTTATTGGTTTTCGATCATAGATGTCTTCGAAGCATTGCTCGTATATCGTGGGACAACCGAGTGAGCAATGCTGTTATTAGGAATCGGGTGCTAGGTAAGTATGGCAGACCAATCGATGAAGTGGTGAAACTTCATCAGTTGAGGTGGTTGGGACACGTGTTGCGTATGCCTAACCAGCGACTCCCTCGTCGAGCTTTGTTTTGTAGTGTAGGAATAGGTTGGAAGAAAGCTAGGGGCGGCCAGACCAAAACATGGCAGAAATCCATGAAGTCATTGACTAGTGGACTTAGCCATGTCGGTAATTGTCGACTACCTGGTTGGGGTCCGCGAGATGAAAATAATCGATGGCTAGAGACCTTGAAGGACATGGCTCAAAATCGTTCGCAATGGCGCCAGTGCATTTATTCTTTGTGTTCTCTCAAATCCTAATCTTCTGGATTCTTCAACACCTCTAGTTTTTACTTTCTAAACTTATCTCATTTAATCATACTTCATGAATAATATCTAATCCTAACCTCTCCGATTACTTCTAATACCTTTACTACCTCTTCTACTATTGGATTTGAATTGACAATTATATCTCTGTGTTGATGTGGTATGGCAACATGAACTGATGTACTTACGTACGAAGTTCTACGTTGCATCTGACTGACTGACTGACCTGGAACACAGACACACATTTGAGTGTCCTACAATAGTTGCCTTCCTGGACCTTAGGGCGGCATTTGACTGTGTTGATCGTGAGGTTCTGTGGCAGTGTCTGTCATTGAAAGGTGCCAGAGAAGTACATTAACCTTATACAAGCTCTCTACTCGGACACCACTGGTCAAGTGAGAGCTTATGGCGAACTGTCATCGGAATTGTTTACTTCAAGTGGTGTCCGTCAGGGATGTCCACTCTCTCCATTCCTGTTTAATTTTATCATAGACATGCTCCTAGAAATAACCTTATCCTCGTCTGAATTTTCAGGAGCAGACCTACCAGGAAAATCGCTTGCTGTATTAGAATATGCTGATGACATAGTCACTATTTGGTGAAGACGCTGACAAAATGCAGTCTTCTGACTACCCTAAGCAACAATTCTAGCGTGTTCGAAACGCGGTTTTCTCCCTCGAAATGTAAAATGTTGCTTCAAGATTGGGTTGCGTCGGCACCTGAACTAGTGAAAGGGAGTGAAGTGGTTGAGCCTATCGACCGCTTCACTAATTTGAGAGTTTCATCATCGCTGATAGCCATGTGACTTACGAAATCTCAGCTCGGATTGAGAAGGCTCGATTTGCTTTTACCAATTGCGTCACTTATGGCGAAGACGAGATATCCGTTTGCTGATAAAAGGACGAGTGTACTGCGCAGCTGTTCACTCCGTCCTACTTTACGGATACGAAACATGGGCGGTAAGAGTAGAAGATATTCGTAGGTTACTAGTTTTTGATTATATATGTCTTCGAATCATTGCTCGTGTATCCAGGACCAACTGCGCAAGCAATGCTGTCGTCAGGAAACGAGTACTAGGTAGGGATGGCAAATAAATTGACGAAGTATTCAAACTTCATCAGTTGAGTGATTGAGACATGTATTAGGTATGCCTAACCACCGACCGCCTCGACGAGCTATGTTTTTTGGTGTAGGAGTAGGTTGGGAGAAAGCTAGGGGCGGTCAAACCAAAACGTGGCAGAAATGCATGAAGTCACTGACAAGTGTACTGAGTCATGTTGGTAGGTGTAGGCTACCTGGTTGGAGTCCGCGATACGAAAGTCATCGATGGTTAGAGACTTTGAATGATATGGCTCATAATCGTTCGGAATGGCGCAAGTGCATCCATTCGCTGTGTTCTCTCAAATTTTAATCTTGTGGTTTCGTCAACACCTCTACCTTCGTCTTTCTAAAGTTATGTCACTGAATAATATTTCTTGAATATTATCTCCAAATCCTTATCTCCATTGGCAGTCATTCTTCTGCTATCTCTACCACTATGTGATTTGAATTGACGTTTACGTCTCTGTGGTAATGTGGTAAGGCAACTTGAACTGATGTACTTATGTACGGAGTTGTACGTTGTAACTGACTGACTGAAAAATACCGAGTTGTTGTCCTGGCTTATATTCCCCACTAGTTGCTGCACGAAACATCCCGTTGAAATGCTTTTGCGGCTTACCATACCTAGTGAATTTTGTAAATGAATTACCCTGCATTTATTTAGTACCTAATATAACAACACCCACTACTGGAATACGTTTCATAAATCCAAATGACCAAATTTGTGCCTGTCTTTTTTTGACTCAGTTAATCAAAAGTTGTTTCTTTTTAACTTCAGCCTATGGGAATCTTCGCCTTGTTGGATGAAGAATGCTTCTTCCCCAAGGGAACTGATAAATCCTTTGTTGAGAAACTCATCAAATCTCAGGATAAGCATCAAAAGCTGTGTAAAACAGAGTTTCGATCTAACGCTGATTTTGGTGTTAATCATTACGCCGGTCGAGTTGAATATAATTCAAATCAATGGTTAATGAAAAATATGGATCCGCTCAACGACAGTGTAGTCGCACTGCTTCAAGCATCAAATGATCCATTTGTTCAGGTTTGTTTTCGTTAAGGTCTGGTATCTGAATTCTTTCCGATTTATTTGTTGATTGCCATGTTCAAACAGCGTTTCGTTTGAATGGTCAAATAACATTATTACGGCTCACTACTGTATTCGTCAGCCAACTTAAAAGTCATCTAAATTTTTTATTCGTAGCATGTTATAAAAATCGTTTCTTCAATAGTCATCTTTTCTTTGTGCTTTTTCAATCGTATAAACACTTAATATCATGTAGTTATTAATTTCAAATTAGAATTCATAGTTTTGACGATGGGAAACAACTTAACTTAGTGTAAACTATAGTCAAATTTAGACGTTGGGTAATGTGCATTATCTCTAAACTAAGTGTTTCTTCTAAACCTTTTCTTAACACTGTATGTTTCAACGCAATAAACGTGTAACGAATCAGCGAATATTACCCTTATGGAGACTGATGTTTTTCGAGTTATTCAATACTAAAGTGATCACTGTAATAAAGTAGCTGCTGGGTACGTTTTTGAACGAGTTTTTCTTCCTACTTAATTAAATCGCTGATATCGTAAAGTTGGAAACTAATTTTTCAAAAGTCTAAGTTTATTTCCCTCTTTTGAACGATATGATCCTAGGCCAAGTTTAAAGTTTCATTCATTTGTATACGACATGCTGTAAGCAGCTCTTTCTACGGAGTTTATAAACGGTCTGTAAATGGCTTTACAGTAAAATTTGCGTTGTTACTATGTTTTGATTTTTTTTACAGGCTATGTGGAAAGATGCAGAAATTGTAAGCATGTCAGCCACTACTACGACTGACACTGCTTTCGGTTCTGCTCGTACTGTGAGGAGAGGAATGTTCCGTACTGTAAGTCAACTCTACAAAGATTCACTTTTACGCTTGATGACTGTATTGAAAAACACATCACCCAACTTTGTCCGTTGCATTATTCCAAATCACGAAAAAAAACCTGGTCGAATTGATGGTCCTTTGGTATTGGAACAACTTAGATGTAATGGCGTGCTGGAGGGGATAAGAATTTGTCGTCGTGGCTTCCCATCACGTATCCTCTTCCAGGAATTCAGGCAAAGATATGAAATTTTGACTCCAAATGTTATCCCAAAGGTCGGTACCATTTTAACCAACTATCATATATTCCGTTGTGAGATTATCATTTATTATCTATTACGATTATTCAAAGCCGTTGGTTTTTTACCCACTTCTATAGTTTCAGTTAATATGCTGATTTCAGTAAATGTGGATAATTTTTGAAATGTATAGCAGAAAAGATGCGTTGTATTTCATAACTGAAAATCTATTGCTGTTATTTTCAAACATCATGGTTCGTAAAAGTGCCCCTACGTTTCTAATAATACTTAACTTAGGTCAAGAAGTGTTCCTCATTCGTTTAAATCATACTAAAGGTGTCACAAGTTTTTAAACGATGTATTCATAAGTATAATTCATCTTTCAGTTTTCAGACAGTCTTTGAGTTATATTAGTATTTTTGTATATTGAGTCAGTTTGTACACTAGTCACTTAGTATACCAACTTTCAAAGGACCGCATACAGAAAGCTGGATTGGCTTTTACCAACTTGCGTCACTTATGGCGAAGACGAGATATCCGTTTGCTGATAAAAGGACGAGTGTACTGCGCAGCTGTTCACTCCGTCCTACTTTACGGATACGAAACATGGGCGGTAAGAGTAGAAGATATTCGTAGGTTACTAGTTTTTGATTATATATGTCTTCGAATCATTGCTCGTGTATCCAGGACCAACTGCGCAAGCAATGCTGTCGTCAGGAAACGAGTACTAGGTAGGGATGGCAAATAAATTGACGAAGTATTCAAACTTCATCAGTTGAGTGATTGAGACATGTATTAGGTATGCCTAACCACCGACTGCCTCGACGAGCTATGTTTTTTGGTGTAGGAGTAGGTTGGGAGAAAGCTAGGGGCGGTCAAACCAAAACGTGGCAGAAATGCATGAAGTCACTGACAAGTGTACTGAGTCATGTTGGTAGGTGTAGGCTACCTGGTTGGAGTCCGCGATACGAAAGTCACTGATGGCTAGAGACTTTGTATGACATGATTCAAGATCGTGCAGATGCAGTTGGAGGTGCATGTGCATCGATTTTTGTCTTCTCTCAAATTCTAACCTTCTGAGTTCCCCACCATCTCTATCTTTCTCTTCTCAAATTCATTTCACTAGATTATACTGTTTGAATAGAATTTTCAAACCCTAGTCTTTTTTTCTATAAGCAATGATACTTCTACTATTTCTACCACCATGGGATTTGAATTGACAAATGCATCTCTGTGCTAATGTGGTATGGCAACTTGAACTGATGCACTTATGTATGAAGTTCTACGTTGTAGCTGACTGATTAGCCTCTACACAAAAGTTATTCAAGAACTAATCATTTAAACTTTCAATTAATTTATGAAAAAATTATTGATAAAGTGGTTTATCTCTATCTAATCATAGGGTTTTATGGATGGTCGTAATGCTGTTATCGAGATGTTGAAGGCTCTGGACTTGAGTCCTGATGTCTACTGCATCGGTCATAGTAAAATCTTTTTCAAAGTTGGTGTTCTCGCGCAGTTAGAAGAAGATCGTGATATACATTTGACTAACTCTATCATTAAATTCCAAGCATATGCTCGTGGTTATCTAGCCCGACGGTAAGTTTTTTAGTTGATAACATTCTTAGTTTTTGTCCTTTTGTTTTTCTAATCCTACCGTCGATTCTTTGTTCGAATAGGTTAAATCGTGTTTGTTGGACACAGCGAATCCTAGATTTCTTACATTAAAGACACTAATATGAATATAGAACTTCAAATGTCTAAATAGTTCTTAATTATCAGACCAAGCAGTTATCATTTTGTTGATATTGACACTTATCAAAACCTGCAGTGCAATATTTTGTTTTATTTTTGTGTATGTTGTATTATTCTCTCAAAACAAACAAAAATGTCTTAGTACAATCTCCTGTTCAATATGTTTAATGGTGTCTCTTTTCGTATCCGATATTAACACTTCCTACATATATCTGACTGGTTTATACCTCACGAATATCAACCTTTTTTCTACAGAGCTAAAGAACAACGCATACAGAATATTCAAGCTAGCAAAATAATCCAGAGGAATTGTGATGCTTACCTTAAACTGAGAAATTGGGCTTGGTGGCGTTTGTTTACAAAAGTTCGACCTCTTCTTACTGTTACTCGCCAAGAGGATTTGGTTGCCCTAAAAGAAGAAGAGCTTCGAAAGGTAAGTGTTAAAATTTTGAATATTAGATCATTCTATAGTTTCGTTCTAATATTTTTAAAGCAAAGGTGTATAAGTCATCTTAGAATTCCTTGACAATGATAATAATAATGAATTCGAAGACTAAAAGCAAATTATCGGAATAGAAAAAATTCATTTGTATGTGCCCCTCACAACAGCTGTGCTTCATACCTTTTTCATCATTAACTGTCCTGTTGTTACCTAATTAGACTGAAGTTAGTATTATCTACATCATTTTTTACAATCATCAGAGGCCAGGGCGGTGTTTTATGATATGTTCTCAAAGTACGGGGATTAAATGTCGTATTATTAAATATAGTTATCGTTATTCAACGGACTTATTCATGAAAAGGGATGTGTTAATACGTGACCAGGTCTATTTTATCTGGCAAATCGTTGATTGATTTATTTACCAACTAATTTATCGAATGTAATAAAAATCTCTTTCCATTTATCTTTTTTATATCCTTTTTTATTTTAGATTCGAGAACAGATGGAAAAGGTTGTAAATGATCTTAGTGAATTGCAAAGATCTTATGAAAAGTTAAGTAATGAGAAGGCTCAGCTAAACGCTGAATTACAACAAGAACATGATTCAAACCAAAATTTACAGACGGTAAGTTTTTGTGTATGAATATCAAGTAATATCTTTGATCAATAATTCTTTTATATCCTTAAGACATAAACCGATTATTCATTGAAAATGACTTTTTTATTCATGATATAACATAGGAGCGTGATCGTTTACGCGAAAAATTACAAGCTTTAGAAGAGGACTATATGGAACTTGAAAATAAGGACAACGAAGAAAAATCAAAGTTGCATAATCTGGAAGCTGAACAAAAACGTCTGTTGGAACAGGTAAATGCTTATCATTTTGATTTTATTTATATGTTTACTGCTTAGTGATTTGTATTTTTGTCAATCATATTTGGTATGCTTACATGCAGGTATTTTCTGGTGTGGTTCACATTTTTTCATTATATCATGAACTGGCAACTCGTCATACTATTCCCAATTTCCTATTATACCGAATAAAACCTGTCTTCTGATGTTAATTTTAAAAGTTTCTTTACAATTTCACCATCGTAATAGACTCATTTCTGATAGTTTTACGTATAAGTCCATCTTTAATGTTACCCTACTGTTCGTAGCTGATCTTAGCTGCTACCTTGACATGGTGGTTGAGCTTGCCTATCGCGATGACCCAACGGAACTGTATTGCCTGGGACATATGTTCCTCTAGGCTCTACCATGCCAGGCAGGTCGATTGGAAAACGGTAAGAATAAAGGCAGCAGTTCAAGGTCTGAGGACGTAGTCGTATTGCCGAATGTAAATGGGTGTAACAGTAATGAGGTGCTTCCCTTAGACAACCAGCATCTTCAGCGATGCTGCCTTCTCACAACGTAAAGGACGAGTTACGAAACGTCGACCTTAAGTTGTCACACGTCAACTTACCTAACGGATTTCCTTTCTCCGGCGGTAAGGGTTACCCACTAAGGGCTTCTAAACAAGAGCGGAGCTAACACTTCTCATAAAAGGGCCATGTGTGACCGGCCTGTTGCAGTTACCCTTTGAGCTCTGCTCCAAGACCAACACTAATCCACATTACTTTTCAGGTTCCTCAAGCAACACCGTTCCACTGTGTCCGCAGCCGGGAAGTGACATCCACCCTCCTACCAGTAACAACACACGAGACGAAATCGTTCACAAACAAATCCTTCCTACGCTCACTTGCATCTCTCTTATCTCCACAGCTAACCCTTATATCCCTTTGTTACCTCGCGCCTCTGATGCAAACGTTTCGAGTTCACGAAACGTCCCATTCTCCTGAAACTCCGTTCTAAACTACATCTTGGAGCTTTAACTGTTCGAATTTTGTGTCCATTTGATAACATTCTGTCTGACTCTGAAATCCAGTGCTATCTATGTATTCTGCGTTGCTGAAAAGCGCATACAGGATCCGAGCAGTGATTAATTTTACCTCACCTTGCCCAAATAAAGAACCAACTCGGAATCCCCGCTGCTGCACTCCACGGCCTCACTGGTGTATCTATAGCATACATTCCTGCGGCATAACTAGCTTTCTTAGACTGGATCCCAGTAGATGGTCGCTTGTGCGCTGCCCGATTAAACGGGACAGTGATTACTCGGAAAGATAAGGGCAGTCGCCGTTGCCTCTTCGTCATATTTGCCTGTTGAGTTATGTTGGTAGGTGTAGACTACGTGATTGGTGTCCGCGTGACGAAATTCACCGATGGCTAGACAGACAGACAGATACAACACAGAACTTCGTACATAAGTACATCAGTTCAGTTTGCCATGCCCCATCAGCACAGACGCAACTGTCAGTTCAAATCCAAGAGTCATAGCAATAATAGAAGCATTAGCAGTAATCGAGAAGATTAGGGAGCGAAGATATGATTCAAGAAGTATAATTCAGTAAGATAAATTTAGAAGGAGAAAGGTATAGATTATGAGGAATGCAGAAGCTTAAAGTTTCATAGAACACAAAGAGTGGATGCACCTACGCCATTGCAAATGATTCTGAGCCATGTCGTTCAAGGTCTCTAACCATTGGTGACTTTCGTCTCCGTTTTCTGTCTTCTCTCAAATTCCAATCTTCTGAATTCACCGTCACTTCCATCTGTCTCTTCTCAAATTCATTTCACTAGATTATATTCCTTGAATAGAATCTTCAAACCCTAGTCTTTCCGATAACCAATGATACTTCTACTATTTCTACTACCATGGGATTTGAATTGACAAATGCATCTCTGTGCTAATGTGGTATGGCAACTTGAACTGATGCACGTATGTATGAAGTTCTACGTTGTAGCTAACCAACTAGTACCACTCGTTGGTACGTACATAATTAATCGTTGCCATATTATTTTCAAACTCACTGACCACTATATTTACCTTGATACTACCAGAATAGTTGTATATATATATATATATATATATATATATATATATATATATATATATATACCTGTAATTCATATAACCATACATAAATTTGACCATAAAATATTGTGTTTATTCTAAATCGTATCTTCATGTATTTTATCAATTTGTTTTAATTGTGTATATAAATTTTATCCTGATGTTTTTTTATTCTTATTCAACAGATATCAGATTTATCGGATCAGTTGGAGTTAGAAGAACAACAACGCCAAAAGTTACAAGTTGAAAAGACATCTATCGAACAAAAAGTTTCTCAGCTTAACGATGGCTATGTTAGCATTGAAGACAAATATAATAAACTTGTTAAAGATAAACGGCAATTAGCTGATCGAATAGATTCTTTAACTAGTCAGTTAGCAGAAGAAGAGGAGCGAAGTAAACAATTGACTAAACTTAAAACCAAACATGAAAGTAGTCTTACTGAACTTCAAGATAAACTTATCCGTGAACAAAAATCTCGTCAAGATATTGAAATGGCAAAACGACGACTTGAGACCGAAGCTTCTGAACGTTTAGACCAGGCATCGGAATATTCAAGGATTATGGAGGAACTCCGTGCAACAGTGGCTAAACTCGAGGCAGAAGTTGCTCAATTACAAAATCGATTAGATGAAGAGATTGTTGCTAAGACTATGGCGCAAAAAAGAATTCGGGAATGTGAATCACATATTCAAGAACTCAAAGAAGACTTAGATACTGAAAGAATGGCTCGTGACAAAGCTGATGAGGCTAAAAGAGATCTGACGGAAGAGGTTGAGGCAATGAGATTAGAACTCATTGACAGTGGGACAAACAGCGAAGCACAAACTCAAGCACTCCGAAAATATGAATCTGATCTATCCAGCCTACGCCATCAGCTTGAAGCTCAATCAAAGTATGTATTACTGTTTTCAAGAAACACATAAAACCAGTTATCTGTTTTGATTAGTCTAAATACTTATAGAAGCTGTCCACAGTACTTTGATAAAAGTATAAATCTAAATGCTATTTATAGATAGATAAAAGCAGTTCCCCTGTTACCTTATGCCGAGATTTACAATATCGTGTTCTTCAAAACAGAAGACTACAATTTGGTTTGCACTAAGATAGAATAGCATATTAATTCTTTATTTATCCATTCAGATATATAAGAATCCAAAGTACACTTCCTAATAACCGCGTAATTTATAATTTTTACTCTACATTAAAGTGCAAATAATAATGAAATATTTTGATTATTAGTATTAGGACTGTGGAGATAGTTGAGCTTTATTAAAATCATGAAACGATCTCTTTTAGACCACCGTTATAAACCTGAAAGCACTAGATGCTGACTCGATTCTCGCTTGCAACGTCATGGATGTGCGCTGCTGATGAGTCCCAGATTGGGACGAAGCGTTTGCCCAGTGCTTCCGGGTTTCCAATGATGGTCTAAAATTGATGGGTTCGTGAGTTTTTTGTTTTCATTCAAAGCCTTCCCTAATAAAATATACTCTACGTCTAGTCAGTACATATTTTGTTTAATCTGTATATGCACGAGTGACAATAATTTTCTCATCAATCATAATTGTACACGCCTCCAGTAGTTGTTAATTCAACTATATACACGCCCTATAGTAATAGATATCCACTTTTTATGGCTTCTCTAAGTATGAAGATATTCAGCCATTGAAAGACACTTTACTGAATGTGCACAATTTTATGCAACCTAATTTTCAGTCACCATCTTTTCACCATACTTTATTATATAATTTTTCATTATTGTTTCGTTCATTTGTTCCCCCTGTAATATATTTATTCAGTGCCCATGAAGCTACCATTCAAGATATGCGTAAAGCTCATGCTGTAACGCTCGAAACATTAAACGACCAAATCGAGCAACTAAAAAAAAGTAAAGTTTCCTTAGAAAGATCGAAAGTTCAACAAGATTCAAAAACTGACGAATTACAGAAACAGCTTCAAAGCCTTAAACAAGACAAGTGAGTAAAGAAATACATACTGTAGTCACTGAATATTTGTTGCATTATGATTGCAATATGTGAATCACTTATTATTACTATTATTTTTATACATTTCAAATTTTGTACTCGTCAATCTTGGTAATTTTTCAATAGTTCTAAATTGTTTCTTAAAAACATAGCTCATTATGCTATAACTATCACTTACCCATATCATTTGCGGTGTTGTTTGTTATAGGATTCATGGCCCAAGCTGGTCGATCAAACTCATTCTCTCACTAATTAATATTGGCATAGTTTTTCAAGCATATGCCTCTATATACATAAATAACTGTAAACGATATATTGGTATACTTCCTGTATATAACCCATTGAAGCGACATCCGTCCACAGGTTGATAGATACAGACTACCTTTTTGGAGCGCATATATTTATCGTGACCAATAATTAAAGACGTTAGTTTGATATGTCTCAGGATAAGTCGGTGACAGAGGCATTCACTGTGTCTGTTTTGCAATATTATGTGCCTTTAACTCTGCAAACTCACTGTTTCTTCTCAAATCATATGATGTATTTCTTACCTTTTCTTCTACTAATCTTACCACTTTGATATTCATTCTCATGTGGTTACATAGTATTCTCGATCTATGCATGTCCCAGGTTCTACACTGTCTATGATTGGTTGGTAAATCCCTTAATCTCTTGAAATTAGCCATTATTTGTTCTCACTAACTAGATCTGAATCAGAAAATCTGTTATTTCGTTCGTTCATAAACTAGAAAAACCTAAGATCTTGCGGCAACCTAAAATTCTTACTCCTTAGTTCAATTCTGCAAACGTCTAACTCACGAATTTTCGACTGCTTCATTTTACATCACTATTTTTATTTCTAGAATGGAAATGGACAAACGTCGTCGTCAAATTGAACAGCAATTAAACGAAAGTCTAGTCAAAATTCAAGAAACCGAAATGCAGCGTAATGATTTGGAATCCAGGCTCACTAAAGCATTAAATGAAATCGAAGGATTAAATAATGCAATGGAAGAAACTGAAACTAAATTAAGCAAGGTTACACGCTCTGAAACCTCTGCACAATCAGAGCTCAACCATTTACGCGCACGGTTGGAAGAAGAAACTCAAGCAAAATTAAGCTTACAGTTACAGTTACGTCAAGTAGAGGATGAACGTGAAACAGTAAAAGATTCATTGGATGCTGAGGAACAAGCTAAAACTGCTTTAGAAAAACATATTTTAGCACTTACTACCCAGGTCATTACTCTTCTTTTTTTCATGCTAGTCTTTTTTTAAGACGGTTTAAAATTTGTAACTTTTCTGCCAACGTTAATATGTGATAATTATTCAAATTACGGCCATTCTTATAAAAACTCATCACCTCTGAGTACTTCGTCCCATAAAACGGAAAAGAACATATATTTCATTCAGGAAAAAATCAGTAGAACATTTTAATTTTTAGCGACAGGTCTATTGATTTAATTATATTTATTGTTTCTCTGTATAATTTTTCCCATTCGGACGGTGAGTCTTCATTGTAATAATAATTAGGATTTATAGAGATTTTAGTAAAAACTGTAACTCACTAGTGTAAGTAAAAATTTAAGTAAATTTTATGTTAAAGTTTTTACTTAACCCGAGAAACATCTAATCTTTGAGCAGTAGTTACTACATACAAGAGTTCACACTTTTTACTCACTATCCTGTTTCATATACTTACTTACTTCGTTTCATACAGTTTAAATTTCTTCAAAAAAATTTTATAGATGCAAGATGCGAAGAAAAAAGTGGAAGAAGATACACACCACTTAGAAACTTTGGAAGATGCACGTAAAAAGCTTCAACGTGAATTGGATGATACACGAAATCGTAATGAAGAACTTGTTTCCCAAGTTGAAAAGTTGGAGAAGTCACGCAAGAAATTACAAAGTGAGGTAAGCAGCTACGTTATTTTTCAACTGTAGCACAAATTCATAGCTTTGCAAGAGTGGTGAGTTTAATTGAGACCAGAAGTGATATGCTTACATAGGCGTTATAACTTAAAACCTTGGTGACATTACACGACCGTAGCTGATACCTTGACATGGTGATCGGGCTAGCCTATCTTGATGACCCAACCGAGCTATATTACCTGGAACCTATGTTCTACCATGACAGGCAGGTCGTTTGGAGAACAGTAAGACCAATGACAGCAGCTCAAGGTCTGAGGGCGAAATCGTACTGCTGACTGTAGTGGTCTATGACAGCAGTCAGGCGTTTCCCTCAGACAACCAGCATCTGCAGCAATGCTGCCTTCTCACAACGTAAGGGAGGGGTTACAAAACGTCGACCTTAAATTGTCACACGTCAACTTACCTAACGGATTTCCTTTCTCCGGCGGTAAGGGCTTCTAAACAAGAGCGGATCTAATGATTTAAGAACTTCTCATAAAAAGGCCATGTGTGACCGGTCTGAAGCAGTCGCCCTTTGGGCTCTGCGGTCTCGCTTGCAGGTCTCTAAGACCAACACTAATCTAAATTACTTTTCAGGTTCCGCAAGAAACACCGTTCCACGGTGTCGGCATCCGGTGAGTGACATCCACCCTCAAACCCGTACCAACTAACTAACTTGGTGACATTGAGTAGTGTTATTTCTACATATATTACTGTGATTATTATCTGTATTTAGAGGTACACATTTCATGCTAATAGTATGATACATAATTCTGTAGAGCTAAAAAGTGAACATTTGGTGCCCCATATATTTTAGAAATCTAATTTTTGTTAAGAATCCTTTCAAAATTGTAACCAACAGATCTAGGATTACCAGTTCTGCTGTCAATCAACGGGGCTGCACTTAATTTTATGTAGTTTGTACTATATCGATAAGTCTTTTAAAATGTTAGAAAATTTCTTTTTCCTTCATTGACCACGTAGTCATATATCTCGACTGATAAGTCTGTCTACTATTTTATTAGTAGTCTTTTCAGTTAACTATATGACACTATACTTTCAAACATCTTGATAGTTTTTATTACTTCCCACAAACTAACAAGTGAACTTTATCCATAAAAAGTCACTGCAAAATTAATTTGTAGCTGATTATTAAAACGAGTTTTTCATTATTGCTTTTTTTGCATAAACTTACGGTTCCTAATTGAATTTGCAGTCCCAAGCGACTATTTTGTAATCTTTGCTTGTGATTATTTTTCAGCTTGAAGATATGAATCATGTTATGGCTAGTCAACGATCCGACCAGGCTAATAATGAACGTCGAATCAAGAAATTAGAGTCAACTCACGCAGAAACTGTCAACCAACTTAATAGTTTTCAGGCTCAAAAAGATGCATTTTATCAAGAAATGCTCGAGAAAGATACAAAGTTATTCACACAAAAGAATGAAATGGAGAAGCTTAAAGAACAGTTAGAAGAGTCTGAGCGTCAGCGTTCACTACTCGCTCGTGAATTAGAAGAAATTGGTTCTCATGGTGATGACGCTGGAAAGAGCTTAGTAGGATTAGAACAAGCCAACTATCGTCTAAATGAACGACTGAAAGAAACTCAACAGCAAATAGAAGAGTTGGAAGATGAAATTTCTACATTTACCATGGAGAAACAACGTGCTGAGGTAAGTTTATTAAATCAAAGACAAATCGCTTTATCTTTTCCATAGGATTGAAAGTATGTTTTTATCGTTTCATGATGCTGATCTTTTATCTTCTACTCGATAGGTTCAGATGAATGCTGTTCGCACTCAACTAGAAAGAGAATTGGCGTCTCGTGATGACCTGCTTGAAGAACAAAGACGTCAGTCTCTTAAACGTATCAGAGAACTTGAAACTGAATTGGAAGAAGAACAGAGAGAACGCGCTAGTCATCTTAATGTTCGCAAAAAATTGGAAACTGATCTAGCAGACATTAGTCAACGCCTTGAACTGGCTAATCGTCAAAAAGACGAAGCTGTAAAACAATTGAAAAAGTTCCAAAGTGTTACTGGTGGCATTCAACGTGAACTTGAAGATGCTGCTCGTGCTCGTGATCAGGCCATAGATTCTTCACGAGATTTAGACAAGAAATATCGTATGCTGGATGCAGATAAAGCTAGACTTCAAGAAGATTTGGGCTTAAGTGAAAGAACTTGTCGTAGTCTAAAGAGTGATCTGAATGAAGCTTTGGAGGAATTATCTGCGGCAAATAATGCCAAGTAAGTTACTTATTTGTTCTAAAACTATCGATTTTGTGTGTTGAATTTTAATTTGTATTACGACTAAAATCAATTACCTCATATGTTCTTTAGAACTTTGGCACTAGAAGAAAAGAAGCGTTTAGAAGCTCGTATTACTGCCTTAGAGGATCAACTGGAAGAAATACAAAGTGCCATGGACGCTACTGAAGAACGCCACAAACGAACGTATGGTCAAATGGAACAAGCTCAGACAGATTTAAGTATTGAAAAAAATAATTTCTTGCGTTCTGAGTGTCAGAGAGTCTCTCTTGAAAAACAGGTATGTTCTTTGAGGTTTTTAAATGCTATATTTCATTCAACGAACTAACTTGTAATTTCCCGTGATTTTTGGCTTAATTGTTTGCCTATGGAATTTTAGGTGAAAGAACTACGTGATAGATTAGTTGAAGCCGAAAAGGAAGGAGGACGTCGCGGCAAAGCTCAAATTGCAACATTAGAGGCTCGTTTGACAACCTTAGATGAACAACTAGAAGCAGAAAAATTAGAAAAATTAAACGCAAATAAGAATTTCCGTCGAGCTGAAAAGAAATGCAAAGATCTCATGCTTCAAGTTAGTGTTTTGTTCCTTATCTGTTTGTTACATTACTAGTATTTATCTTTCGAATGATCAACTTATTTATAATACTGTCTTAAACGTTTCACTTTTATATGTCACATATTTATGCACATATATTTATATATGCCCTGTTACTTGATGAGTTATTGAGGTAAATTACTAGTAGTGACTTTGCGAAAACCCCATTAAATGTTTAATTCATGGAGAATTATTTCAGTGATATTAATTTAAATGGTTGTTTATCAACTTTAATGAATCAGTTTGTTTTCTGTTCCCATCATTTTAAAACTTCGTTGTTCTACGCTTTTACTGTATGATCTTTCGACATTGAAATCTGTAAGTGAACCGTTAGCCATACTATAGATTCATCATTGACAACCATGCTAATAGTACCTCCCCATGCAAACTAAGAAGGAAATAACAGATCAATTTGTTTTTTTATAAATTATTTGCTGACTAAACTTCTTATCATCGCCAATATTGTGAATAAACTATTATAGTACATTGATTCACCTAATAACTGTCTAAAGGTAACATCTACTAAAGAAAACTAAATGTTGACAACATTTTAAGCATCAGTTTGATTATTTCACTTCAAAAATTAGTGTAGGCTTATCTTAATTGACATGTATAAACTCTCAATTCATTACAATTATCATAACCATATGATTTTGCAAATAACTATTCAGTGGATGTTGGATATTAGTTACTATTGATTTTGTGCTATTTTCATTAGTGTATGTTAAATACCTTACAATTATTAATCCTTCAATCATTGTTATCAGTATTATTTGCTATGTTTTATATGTGTATACTATTTTTTTGTAATTGTTAAGTAATTTATCAAACTTCGTAGAATGAAGATTTGAAACGATGTGCGGAAGCATTGAAAGAATCTTTTGAAAAAGCGCAATCTTCATGTAAACAAAATAAACGAGAGATAGCAGGTCTTGAAGAAGAGAACGCTCGAATCAATGCGAGATGTCGCCGCCTACAAAGAGATTTAGAAGAAGTGATGGAAGCTAAACGAATCATTGAACGAGATTTACAAAATCTTCGTAAACTTAGCCGGTGCGTTTGTTATTTTCTTTTTGAGTGCATATTTTTACAATTTATTCAATGTAATTCTATTTCATATTTATCGACGTAAATCGGGTGCAAGTTTAAGTATTTCCATGCATTCACTTTCTGTAGTCTTTTTTCTTTATCTTGCTTATTCATGAAAATCCTATTGCTAACTGTAGCCATTCTCTAGGCCACTTTTTACATATCACATATCATTGATCGAGGAACGGTATGTACCACAGTGGTGTATCGTTGTGTGCGTAGTATTGCATGTTGGATGAAAGCTATTAAGAAACTACTTTACTTCAGTTTCTGATATACTTGTAGATTAGAGACCCCAGAGTAAGTTTTGTGATGGTGGAAAAAATGTTTAGCTTAGCTGAGAGATTGTGGTGGAGTTCCGTTCTCTGAGCTGAATGATTTGGTTGCGAACATACTACAAACTACATCGTTCACAACCCACTAAATGTGAATCTCAAATAATATGTTGTTCAGAAGAACAGTGATAGCTTCACAACCATAACATCCAGCTCAGAGAACGAAACCCCACCGCAGTAAGTTTCACCACCCTTGGACTTGTAAAATCACTGATGACCTGCGTAACCACGTGAAAATCATTCCTGTACTTTGGTAGTTTCTTACACTACAGAGTATTGTATATGAAATAACCTTCATATTACTTTTTACACGATAGTGTTCTGTCTCACTCCATATAAGCCAAGTCATTAACTATAGTTTTGTGCTAAAACTAATTTTTCTACAATTCGGAATGCTAAAAGAATTTTATTTTTGATATCGCTTTTCTTTATTTATTATCGCCTGGCTAACCTCATTTTATTTTTCTTTTATTTCAACTGTTCACCTGTTTCACTATGATGGTGGTGTTGGTGTTTCCCTTTAAATGTTAACATGTGTGTGTGCTTACACGATACTCCATTTTATATGCTTATGTCGGCTTGCCTCACGATGAACATAATCACTGTCGTGTGTTGTATTTCGTCCTAATTGTCGTTTTTAATTTCTGTTCATTATCGTTTTGATTATGCTTTTTTTCAGACCATCTCGTGTTTATGAACTTTCTATTCCTGAGACTGTTATATCATCTCCAAATGGTTCACATGTTTCAGATGATGAGTGATAATCATCTGGGATTTTTGCTATCATTACATATATATATATATATATATATATATATTCTTCTTTTTTTTAACATAACTATTTGCAGTAAATATATATATATATATATGAAATAATGATGGATATGCTGTCCGTGTAGTACTCGGTCACCGGTGCTGCTTATATTATATCTATCTAAAAATCTATTATTAATTTTTTTTTTACAAATCTGCCCATTTTCCCCACTCCATTGTTTGTCGTTTGTTTCTGCTAAGATAATTATTGAAAGCTTGACAGGCAATAATCTGGATTTTATTTTCTACTAGAAGCTTTTTTTTATATATTGACATATATACTTGTGACCAACCAATTATTCTGATGAACAAATTGAATCTATTCAATTTTAGCGTCAATATTTTTTTTCTCAATGCTATCAAATGAAACATTGTTCACTGCATGTAACCAATACAAAAACAAATACATTATTGATATGGTGTACTATTTTATTCTTTCATTCGAATGAATAAAAAAAACACACATAAAAGAGCCATTATCCATTTCTACTTGATGTGTTGTTGTTATTGTTGTTGTTTTCTTTTTTTACTGTTAACAATTCGATTGTTCATGCCTATCCAGATTATCATATTCTGTCAACACAATATCAACTGTATTATTCACGTATAATGTTTTTATGGCTGAAAATTTTTCTTATATTTTAATTCGCAAATAAACAACTGAACTTTATTATGAATTGCAGTTTCATGCTTGTTAATCACATCGTCTTCCTCTATTAACTGTATTATTATTATTATTAATACAAAAAGCTTATCCTTTTCTGCTTATTTGTTTCAGGTTTAAAATTTTCCTCTTTTATCATCGATTTTTAGTTCACATACATTTTTAATGCTTATTGTATCAATAAAGTACGAGTGAAGCAAATGTTTTTTGAAGAAAAATTAAATTTACTAGATTTGTGTTTTTGCATTAGAAAAAAAATGGAAGAGGGGGATGTTTGTGCGGTAGTAAGTAAATAGCATTACTTTCATACCATGATCAACGTGTAAAGCTCTTAAGCATCTTTGTTATGAAGCCTACTAGTTTTCATCTGTTCGAGAATTCGTATTAGAAAAAAAACGCCTCTCTCGAGTTGAATATATTGTTTGGTGGTTTTATAGGATTTTTTGGTGTCAGCTCAATTCCACATACATAAATGACGTCTCATTAAGGTGCTTTCTTCTAGTAATCAAGTTCCATTGACGTTTTGTGTTTTTGTTTTACTGTTGTTATGTTGTCTTTTTGTGCTTTTTACTTTTCTTTGGTGATTGGTATTCCATTTTTTGCTTAATTCATATAGAAAAACGGATTGCATGATATTTTTTTCTCTCTGTGTGTATGTGTAGTATACAAATTATTCGTCATTATCAACGTAAAAATTTGAATTTTTCTTGTGTTCTAGTGTTTATTGTTATTGTTGTTGCAGTTCCATGTTTGTATTGACAATTATTCAACTTACGTTTTAATTATTGTTATGTTCTTCATTTCTCCTATTATAGATGTGCACCTCGTCCTAATCGTCAGTTGCCAGCGGTACTTTCCACACGTTCATCTGATTCTACTCTGGATGAAAACAATTCAATAAATGAGTTGGATTCTATGACCAGTGATTTTGGTAGCAGTGGACCAGCTGTTACCCATTCTAATAATAACAGTAATGCTTCTACACCTTCGGCTAATGAAAAATGAACGGTTTTTTTTACTATTGTCTCCAAACTGACATAATTATCACTGTGAAAGGCTTCTTTTCCTTTTCTATTTTTAGCCTATTCTGGGCTGTAACACGATTTGCACTAACAGTTATATGTACTATCTTTGCTGTACTGTTACTGTGCCTGGTGTATTTTGGTTTTTGTCACTATGTTACTTTTTGCTAATTCAACCTCAGTTTACTTGCCGTCTAAAGATATATACTTATAAGTTGTTTTAATTCTCTACTAATTCACGCTACGAGTACTGTTGTTATGACGATTATAAATGCTTTATGGGTCGGAAGAATTTTCATTCCTTTGCACCAAGGCGCGTCACTGAAACTCCGAACCTCCGGTTTTTTTTAAAGAAATCTTTTTCTAACTTCGCTGGTTTTTTAATGATTCAGACTGAATTTTCAAAACAACATCTTTTCCCTTTGCTCCATATGTAAACCAATTTCTAAACTAGCAACATAATTATTATTGTCTGTTTAGTTCTGGTTTACATTTCGGACCTTATCAGCAGTCATATAAATCACTCTGAAGTATGACACTCACTACTTTCCTTAAGATATGTTCTCTTTTTGTGAGAGTTTTTGAAATCTATGCCGCTTGCCTGCTTTCTACGCAAAAAACTAATTTAAATTTGATATAATGTTTTCCATCTTGAGATGCCTTTCTTTTTAAAAATTATACTTTTAAAACATACATTACTTTTTCTTGTATTCGGCCGTACGTGTAAATCTGAACGTGATCTTAAGTTCTCATTAACCGTGAGTTATTTACAGAGTATATTTAAGATCTGTTACATAGTGCTGTATACCGTCATTAGAAAAAGTATGTGGTAACAACCGACGCCTCGCTAAATTAGATAGCCTCATTCCCTAGTTTCCTGTACCACATCTCAACAACCAACTGTTCACAATCGTCTTGAGTCATTCAGCCCGCAGTATTATGACTGGCCTTTCATTTCGTAAGCGTAGTTGAGAGTTCATTTATGTATACAGTTAGTAAAAGTACAGGAATGAGTTGTTAGGCATGCAGGAGAAATTAACCCACTTTGTATCCTTATTTCACTCAACCTACCGGTAGGAAATGTAGAACAGATTGACAACTCAACGATTGTAAACCTCATTCCCGACTGTTTTGTATCATATGGAGGTTTCTGTCCTGGTTTACAAAATCGTCCTATAGTAAGAAGGCTAGTCACTTTGTTTATTTACTGATGTGATAGCCTGCTAATCTTAAACTTTCTATCTTGATAAATGCAACACACCTTGAAAGCAAGAGTAATCAAACTTCATACCTGAATGAATCGGAAATTTTTGTATTTCGGGTTGTGCTTATTAGCCAAGGTGGCGAGACTATAATTTGTGGACGAACCAGTCAGCGTTTAGTAGGCGATTTCAAAGTCACAGCGCTTATTTCAGCATCCGATTCACACGTATAATCATTTTTCAGCGTTTAGAAGCCATGAGGTTAGAATCCAATAAACATACGACCTCCTCGTAAAGTAGTCGCCATTTTTTCTACAAAAGATCGTTGGACTACCAACAGTCACAACGAACTTCCAATATCCTGAATTAGACTAGCAGCACCTGGATAGTTCCTTTCAAACGACGGCATCTCAAAATAGAGAAAGTATGCGGAAATGAGTAAACGTATTGTAACGTAGCCAATCGTATTAGTTAAGGTTAGAAAATAGAATAAACTGATTTCGATAGTCACATATGAGTTTGTGTGCTATGAATGAATTAGCAATATATTTCCATTAGGTAATTCCATGACTATAGCTGCTACCTTGACGTGGTAGTCGAGCTTGCCTATCTTGATGACCCAGCTGAGCTGTATTGTTGGGAACATATGTTCCTGTACCTTCTACCATGCCAGGTAGGTCGGTCGAAGAACGATGAGATTAAAAGCAGCTAACCAAGGTCTGAGGGCGAAATCGTACTGCTGACTGTAGTGGTCTATGACAGCAGTCAGGCGTTTCCCTCAGACAACCAGCATCTGCAGCAATGCTGCCTTCTCACAACGTAAGGGAGGGGTTACAAAACGTCGACCTTAAATTGTCACACGTCAACTTACCTAACGGATTTCCTTTCTCCGGCGGTAAGGGCTTCTAAACAAGAGCGGATCTAATGATTTAAGAACTTCTCATAAAAAGGCCATGTGTGACCGGTCTGAAGCAGTCGCCCTTTGGGCTCTGCGGTCTCGCTTGCAGGTCTCTAAGACCAACACTAATCTAAATTACTTTTCAGGTTCCGCAAGAAACACCGTTCCACGGTGTCGGCATCCGGTGAGTGACATCCACCCTCAAACCCGTACCAACTAACTAACTTGGTGACATTGAGTAGTGTTATTTCTACATATATTACTGTGATTATTATCTGTATTTAGAGGTACACATTTCATGCTAATAGTATGATACATAATTCTGTAGAGCTAAAAAGTGAACATTTGGTGCCCCATATATTTTAGAAATCTAATTTTTGTTAAGAATCCTTTCAAAATTGTAACCAACAGATCTAGGATTACCAGTTCTGCTGTCAATCAACGGGGCTGCACTTAATTTTATGTAGTTTGTACTATATCGATAAGTCTTTTAAAATGTTAGAAAATTTCTTTCCTTCACTGACCACTCGGACTCTAAAGTTTCACGCTTAACGTTGACTCACGTTGGGTCATCTCCGGTGGTAAAGCCATTTGAATATCGAAGATAAACATTCAGACTTTTCCAATAAAGAGGCCGTGTCGCCGGCCTCAAGCAGTGATCCCTTGGGCTCTGCACTCACGCTCCTACGTCGTTAAGTCAAACACTAGTCCAACATCTTCAGCTTTCGAATGAGTTACCTCCAAGGTTTATGCAGTAGGAAAATAACTCCCTCCCTCATGCTCGTGAAAGCCCACAAGACCAAATAAGTCAATCAAATCATTCGTACTCCTCTTAATAACTCTCTGATCTCCATGATTAACTCTTCTTTCGCTCCTTTGCTACCTCACACTACTAATGCGAACTATTCGAGTTCACAGGATGTTATTCCTGGTACCCCGAAGCACTGCTCTAACCTACTTGTTGAAGCTTTAAATGTTCGAACCTTGTGCCAAATACAACAGGCTTCCTTAACTAGGACTCTGCAATCCCGTGTCATAGATGTATGCTGCGTCGCTGAAACGCGCATACAGGATCCGAGTGAAATCATTCATTTGACCTCACCATGTCAAAATAAAGAACTATCTCGCCTCGCTACTGCTTCCCATGGCCTCACCAGGTTAGGTATAGCATTGATTCCTAGGGCAGAACTAGCACTCCAAGAGTGGATCCCAGTAGACAGTCGCTTGTGCACTGTCCAACTAAACGGGACAGTGATTACTAGGAAAGATAAGGACACTCATCGTTGCTTCTGTCTATACTACCACTAACTGCAGCTCAGATGAGTTTTACAGGAAGCTTTCGGACCTCCTTCAAGACGTTAGGCGCTGTGATATAGTAATAGCAGCTGGTGAGTTTATTGCTCAAGTAGGTAGACGAAATGAAACTGGAAGACACCTAGGTGAATCTTATGGTGTCATGGCTGATCGAACAGACGATGACGAACGTCTTCTGTAGATATGCTCAAATAACCGCCCATTTCTAGCCAAAACTAACATTAAGCACAAGGAAAAACACATTTAGACATGGCGACCCCAAAATCAACTCAACGATTAACCCAACTAGACCACATCTCAGTCAGTCACTTATGGAGAGGTTCGATAGTAGACAACTCATTTCAGAGCACATGTTTACATGCATATCATCCTCTAGTGTGAGCGCGCATTTTTTTGCGACTTACCAGAAGTAGGAAAGGCGCGTGGAAACCTCTTAGGGTTCTACTTAATGATAGGATAGCTAAGAACATATTTTAGGAGCAACTAGAGAAACAATTAGGCGGCCCCGTAAGTGATTCCTGTTCCGAGGAAGCTTGGAATAATATCCAAAAAGCTGTGGAAATAGAAGTGATATCTGCTGGTAGGGTAAACCATAAGGTTGGAGAGGAGCACTGGATATCACTTTACTTACGCCTGTCACCACCAGTTATTCATAAACTGCCGATCAGTATTCTCCAACCTACTCTGTCCTGGGATTCCCTTGTTCATTCTTCTCATGTTCGTCTCCGTTTCTTGGTGTAATATGTTCATTGGCCCTCTTTTTCTTCGACCTTGAGGGTTCCAGGTGATGTCTCGTCTTGTAAATCAGTTGTCTGTTTTCTGCAGTATGTGTCCTATCCACTTCCAGCGCTTCTTCCTGATTTCTTCCTCTACTGGATTCTGGTTTGTTGTTGATGTTGTCTGGCCAACGGATTCGAAGTTGCGTAGACAGTTGTTAATAAATACTTGTATCTTCGGGATGATGACAGGTAGTTCTACAAGTTTCCGCCCCATACATTGAACTGTCTTGACATTTTTATTGAGGATTGTGACTTTGGTGTTTGTTGACAGTTCTTTTGAGTTCCAGGTGTTCGTAAAGTATAGAAATGCAATCCCTTGTTTCCTGATTTGTGCCTTCACATCTGTACCAACTCCGTCTTGCTCATTAATGGTGCTGCCCAGATATGTATGTCATCTCCATCAATAATAATTTGTTTGGGGCATGTTATGTTGTATCGCAGAATCCTGCTTTTCCCTTTACGTATGTTAAGACCTGCTGCTGCTACATTTGTCGTCTTCTTTTGCATTTGTTTTTGCGTGTGCGATAACAGAGCTAGGTGATCTGCGAAGTTCAGCTACATCCTAGCTGTCCACTGTATCCCATGCTTCCCTCCAGATGCTGAAATCTCCATAATCCAGTCGATCACCAGCAGTAAGAGAAAGGGTGAGAGTAAGCAACTTTGCCTGACACCGGTTTTCACCGCGAGCAAGTCTGTCAGCTTTACTCAGTTTTATTTACTATACATCCTTAAATTACCTGTAGTTATTCAGTAATACTAATTCTTTCAACTTCGTACCAATTATCTCCAGTCACTCGACATTAGTCGACGTTTCATTGAATAAATAATTATAAATTACTTCCAACAAACTTTACATCGTACTGACGCATGCATATATCAACTCAGCTAATGCTCCAAGTAAATGGATCAAACACTGATCTGTGACCAGTGTCCCTGCTTCTTTTATTGTTTTTAAAAAATCGAATTATATCAGTCTCTAGCTGTTATGTAGTCAATAATCTAAGTGACTTCAAGTACTTTTTATATATTCATATGTATTACTTTTTCAGTTTTTCTCGGCTCATGTAACCTGATAGATATAATAGTTGAGTAAGATTCTGACCTAGACATTTTTTCCAGAATCAATCCAATAGCTGCCTTATTGAACAGAATCTGACAAACAACGGTTGATTATCTTACATGTTAAATTCACATAATCTATCTTACTTCAATTGATTTATTTCACATTGAGATTACTTTAAAAAATGATGAAATAAATCAATAATTTGGTTTTTCATCCACATAAACTCGTTTCGCTAATAAAATTGATAAAAGAATCTTAGTGGATATCATAGTTTGCCAATAAGAAATTATTTCTTAAACATTTGTAATGCATTAACACAAACTACTTCTGAATAGTGACGTTAAAGTTAAACATTTCATTGACTTTTTCTGTTCAGTTTTGTTTTGATAAATCACTTACAATTATGTCTATGGTGTACTTGATTCGGATACTTAAACTTGTGTTCAAAATTTTATTATTCTGATCAAAATGTACAAACGTATGTGACAGAAATCATGTGAATTCGAAACCTACATGTTTCAATTCATCTTTGAACAAACGCACATTTCACATATATGTATGCTAGTTATGTACATGCGTTACTTTTATGTTCAATACAATCGATTTCATTTTGGTGAACAACTTACTAAGTATGATTACATACATGCAAATGAATCAACTCCATCTTATTTATGTACTGATGATTAATTCAATTTTCTGGATTTATACAATGCCATCTTTCTCTCTATGTACATTTCAATTATATCTCGCTGCAGTTTTTTCAAATGACGTTTGTGTCAGTCTGTCAGTCAGCTACAACGTAGAATTTCATACATACGTGCATCAGTTCAAGTTGCCATACCACATTAGCACAGAGATACATTTGTCAATTCAAATCCCATGGTGGTAGAAATAGTAGAAGTATCATTGGTTATAGAAAAAAAAGACTAGGGTTTGAAAATTCTATTCAAACAGTATAATCTAGTGAAATGAATTTGAGAAGAGAAAGATAGAGATGGTGGGGAACTCAGAAGGTTAGAATTTGAGAGAAGACAAAAAATCGATGCACATGCACCTCCAACTGCATCTGCACGATCTTGAATCATGTCATACAAAGTCTCTAGCCATCAGTGACTTTCGTATCGCGGACTCCAACCAGGTAGCCTACACCTACCAACATGACTCAGTCCACTTGTCAGTGACTTCATGCATTTCTGCCACGTTTTGGTTTGACCGCCCCTAGCTTTCTCCCAACCTACTCCTACACCAAAAAACATAGCTCGTCGAGGCAGTCGGTGGTTAGGCATACCTAATACATGTCTCAATCACTCAACTGATGAAGTTTGAATACTTCGTCAATTTATTTGCCATCCCTACCTAGTATTCGTTTCCTGACGACAGCATTGCTTGCGCAGTTGGTCCAGGATACACGAGCAATGCTTCGAAGACATATATAATCAAAAACTAGTAACCTACGAATATCTTCTACTCTTACCGCCCATGTTTCGTAGCCATATAGTAGTACGGAGTGACTAACACCACTTGAGGTAAGCAGTTCGCCATAAGCTCTGACTCGACCAGTAATGTTCCAATAGACAGCTAGTATAAGGTTAATTGAATCTAGATTTTCCGTAAGTGACTGATGGTGATGTGGTCTAGTTGGGTTAATCGTTGAGTTGATTTTGGGGTCGCCATGTCTAAATGTGTTTTTCCTTGTGCTTAATGTTAGTTTTGGCTAGAAATGGGCGGTTATTTGAGCATATCTACAGAAGACGTTCGTCATCGTCTGTTCGATCAGCCATGACACCATAAGATTCACCTAGGTGTCTTCCAGTTTCATTTCGTCTACCTACTTGAGCAATAAACTCACCAGCTGCTATTACTATATCACAGCGCCTAACGTCTTGAAGGAGGTCCGAAAGCTTCCTGTAAAACTCATCTGAGCTGCAGTTAGTGGTAGTATAGACAGAAGCAACGATGAGTGTCCTTATCTTTCCTAGTAATCACTGTCCCGTTTAGTTGGACAGTGCACAAGCGACTGTCTACTGGGATCCACTCTTGGAGGGCTAGTTCGTATTTCTTATTGGCTACGTCGGACATCCTTACGCATAAACATTTAAGGTAGGGAAGAGGAACGATGTAGCTGGTGGATGGATGATTACGGTGAAGTTTCGTTCTCTGAGCTAGATATTGCTGATCTAAGCCATCTACAATTTGTAATAGACTCAAGAAGTGTCAACGTCTACAAGTTACTAGTACACTATATCATTCTGCTTCAAGCACAAATCAGTGAAGAATGTTTTGCAATTACATTTCTTAATTTGTAATTATCTCATTTACTCAAGATGAATAATTCACTGATCAGTCATCATTTATCTTTCATACAATAATATTTCACAAATACAGTTACGTAGACATTGTTAAATATGGTGAGAGTGAGCGAGAAAGAGTGAGAGAGAAGTGAGATGAGTGAATGAGTGGAAAGAGATCGCATTCCTTATACTACTTAATTAGATTGCACAACTTCATATGATGATATCTATCTGTTTGATTTAACTAGGTCATTTGTAAATAAATTTATTCACTCATCCATTCTGAAATTACTATGTGTAGTAGAGAATTCTGATATCATTCATTATGTTTGAATGTGTTCTCTTCTATTTCTCTTTATGATTGTGATTGTGATTGTGTTGTGTTGTATTGTGTTGTATTGTGTTATGTTGTGAGATGTTTACAAGTTGTTTTAATTAGTTGTGTAACGAATAGAAGAGGTAAATGAAGAATACTGAGAATGTGGTTAGTAGTCAGAACTACATACTTGTATGTATGTATGTATATGTGTATGCTAATGGTACTGTTATCATCATTTGTGTACTTTTTTACATTCAAATTTAATGTGTGTGTGTGTATCGATTGAAATTATGGATGTGAAATATGATGAATCTTTTAACTATTTGGTGTATTCAAATAATGATAATCATGGCAATGAAGTATGAAAAATTCTAATATTTCTGATTGTACATTGAATGACAGAGGCTTACTGCTCCCTGTCATTAGTTTTGCCGATTTTACTTCTATGTTTGATTTATGACTCTACATGCAGAAGGAAATCAAATTTACACTGCTTAACTTTCATATATAACAGTTTTCAATTGGTTTTCAACAGTTTTCAATTGGTTTTCAACAGTTTTCACGATGGATAATTGTTAATAATGAAAACTATTCTTAACTCACAAACAGAAAAGCCTTTGAGGGTTTCCCAATGAATTTGAATGAACCATTTTACCAGTAACAATCAATCTTAGTTTGTTTTGTAATTTTTCTTTTAACTTTTGCTTAAGTTGGTGGTAATATTGGTTAGGGAACTTATTATAAATGCAATTTCGATTAACTGTTTCAACGGCTAATCTATCAACCATGATCAACGAAGTTCTATGATTGTTGTTTGATCCATATAAACATTTTGTAACTGAAATGATAAATTGTATGGTTGGGAAGTCCTAACCAAGTAACCGTAATATTTAGTAATAATGGCTTTATCCCATACTATATGTTGCGTACAATATGGAATTCTCAGTACGGAATATCTCAAAAAGTTTCCTTCATAAAACAATTAGTGGTCGGCAGTTGTAGGTAAGCAGTTTAGGGATCGACATCTCATAACGTTCACCCTTTCTCAGAAGGTTTACTGCCACCACAATGTCTAGATTGTACTTAGTCAATCCTTGTTAAGCTTGTAAGCTTTCTACATACTCTCCTGAACAGATTATGCGATTGCTAGACATGACTGACCTGTGAAAACAAACAGTGTACTTGGTGAAATATTTTGATGTTAAGCAATGGGTAGCCTAGATATTTAAGAAATACAGAACAAAAAATTGAGCCATGCATTTTAATCTACAGACACTCCGCCTTAGTAGAAACTTCTAGGTGACCCTTCGCTACATACTACTTATATCCCAACTTGTGAGTAACACCAACCATACATTAATTTTAAGAGAACCACAATTCTTTTAGGTGTTTATGAACCAAAAATGAACATAACAAATAAATTCCGTATGGTTTAACTTTGTATTTCTGGTGTGAGCAGTAGTATTTATAGGATAATAAGTTGATACAATCACAAATTGGTTGTGACCTTTGGATAATCACACTGGTTAGCATTCAGATATACTTTTAGAGAATATACATTTTGTGTAGTGAACGTAATAGACTTTGCAATAATAAGTGAACTGGTGAGGCACCGACTTATGTTATTCATATCAAAAAAATGAATCGACTGTATCCTGCAAAGACTGTTTTTCTCGCTTTATTTACACTTTCTAGGGTTGTGTAAAATCTAACCACATGTGATCGATTGTTAATTATAGGATCATTCGAGTTTCCAGGTTCATTCATTAATAAATAATTCATCTATTGTTTACGTGACCAATGATTTGATTATGTTCAACCAGTTACAGAATGATCTCTTCACTAATGACTGTGACGTAGAGGCCATGAATAATTTAACGTCGATTAGCTCTGGATATTACTTCCTTCTCCATCCCGATATCCAGATAGAAAATAAACACAGAATACAGATAAGACTTTTATAAATCAAAACTCGATAAATTTCATGTCTGACCAAATAGCAACATGATTAAGCAAATGCAGTGCGTAAATGATTACGCCTAAATTGAAGGAAGACTAAACGATTGACCGACTGTTAGTTAACAATAATCTAAGGAAAGTAAGCATTGTAAAGTGAGCTTAAACATTGCCCAGAAGCTTACAGTACGGGGAATATAAAAATACAGTGATCCAAGTAGTTACTAATCATACAATACTAAATTCTCCGTAAATGATTCTGAAAGTTAAATTTTTCTAATATTCACTTCATCATAACAGCTTATTCCCAACATATTCATGAACTAAGAATTCATTAAAGAGCACGATTCATAGCTCAATCGAATGGAATATTTTTTCTAAACTATTTCGAAAAGTG
Source organism: Schistosoma turkestanicum (assembly GCA_944470395.2). Taxonomy (NCBI): domain Eukaryota; kingdom Metazoa; phylum Platyhelminthes; class Trematoda; order Strigeidida; family Schistosomatidae; genus Schistosoma; species Schistosoma turkestanicum. Next base: position 41,273,471 of record OX103979.1, on the reverse strand, counting down.
GTTACTCAACGATTATTCAGCCATGTACTCTTTGAACTCAGTTTTCATGAATACGATTTTCTTTTATACCGATTGGGTTCATTCCAGTTAGCCTTTCGGCTACTGTCAATGAAACTGAGAGTAATACTATTTTCCATAAGTATTTACCTGTTACTGTTTATTTCAGCATAACTTTTATGAGCAGAATTTGTCGGCAATACAGTGAGATTATCAGCTGTTTGATGAACCATAACGCTGACGCATTTATATATATATATATATATATATATATATATATATATATATATATATATATATATTTATATCGATTACTTGATAATTCATCACATACAGAAAAGCCTATTCTTTTTGTTCAGACATAGGCATGAAAAACTGTTGATTTCGTTTAATTTTATTGTATTTATTTACAGTATTAATTAGTTTCTCAATTGACAGAGACATAATTATATATTCATGTAGGTTAACAACATTTTAGTCATCTCTTTGAATATCTACTCTGAATGACTAACACTTTTCTATTCACATAAATGGTATATACACTGTTTTTGTGATTAATATTTCTAAATCTGAAAATGCTTAAAATAACTAACTGTAATCACCACTGTGACCTTGACAATACTTATTATTCACTCATTATAATATTCTAACATTATATGGTATGTATAAAGGCGGAAAAACGAAACAAAGTACAAAGTATTTTTAAATAAAATAGAAAGGTATTATAATTATGTTGGTATCTAGAGTTTTTAGTAAATAGCTGTTTTCTATAATTCTTTTGTTAATAAGTTGATAGTTTTCTTACAAAAATTAAAAATGAGACCATAATTATACACATATGTATAGTATATTTTTTATATTTTGTGTTCAGTCAACTTTTGGATGATAGTTCTTCTGACTACCAAATTAAATTCTAGATGTTTATCAATAATTTACTATATATATATATATGCATATACATATGTATATATTTATAATGGTACATAAGAGTAAAGGGGCGAAGTGAAAAAGAGAAGACTGATGATAAGAATTTATTTGACTCCCAAAATAAATCCAAATGATTTAGGAATACACCAATTTTTTAATGTGATATTCATACAGTGAGATTAACAGTCAGATTTGAAGAAATTGATTTGTATTTAACATTAATAATATTAGCTCACTAACTTAGTGTGTGAACAGATATTTACCATATTACATAATCAGTTATCTATAATCCTATTTAAGATGTGAATACATATCACGCACGATTGGCAAAAAAATCAATTTCACGTCATTCGCACGTCGATTAATTAAGCTATTACTCGTCTTATTAAGCAATAGAAATTCTGTCTTAACCATATAATGATATTAAGTGAAGAACCTCTGCCCGAATTAGTGATCAGTATCAAGATGAACTCTTGATAATTCAGTCAAAATTTTACGTTGACGAAGTGCATAAGTGATATCAAACTGTGGTAAATTTGTTACTGAGTATTTGTATTATCAATGTGGATGATTTTGTTCCTGAAGAAGTTATTTGCCAAGTTTTCAACTGTAGAAATTATTGTTTTTACTGCATGTGTATGGATGTTAGTAGAACTGTTGATTTTAGCTATTCATACGAATGCAACCTAAATTATATTAGTTGTTCCTTTAGCTGTTTGACGCCAAACGTAGAAAATTACTGTCAATGTCATCAGTGACTTTTAATTATTCACATAAAATTATGTTCACGGGAAAAAATTATCGATTACTTTGTCCACATACTGGCAACAACGCAACCAGCATGTTTTACAAAACAGATCGTTTTTGTTGATAACTATTTCATTGGATTATCGATTTAATCGGCCGTAGTAGTTCTAGCTGTCAATGAGCCTATTATCATTAGTAATATCATTGTTAGTACCGAAATGTGTTGTTTTAAACACTTCTAAATTAAAAGATAAGTAAGTATATGCGTTGCCAGATGTCAGCTGATTAAAAATTAATCCATGTAAGTTGATCTGAAAAAAATAAAAAGACTTCGTCATATCTGTGGTTTAACGAAACAAATTTCACAATAAATTTGCATAAATTATTGTCTATTTTAATAAATAATGTAATGAAACAAAAAGTGATGAACTTATAGTTATCATAATGAAGTTTCAACCTGATAATTTTAAATTAATTGAGCTTTAGATTAATTGTTCGTGATAGTAATAATAATAATAATAATAGTAGTAGTAATGATAATGATAATATATTTAACATCAAACATTTTCTGATTTGTCTTTGAAACCTGGATTAATTTTAATTTGATTACTTAATTATTCTTTGTAGAATTTACTTAAAATAAGTTTTGATCAGTCAAAAATTCTATGTATTTTTTTTATTATAAGAGTTATATTTACTGAGACTGATTTCAAAAAAGAAATCAGCTAACCTTAGTAACAACTATAACTATATTCAAATTGAATAATTTTAGACACAAGTGATTTAGGTACACAAAATCTAATCCAAATCGACCAGTAACCATGAAGTGAACAATCTTGAAAAACGTGTAACTTCAAAAAATTTTAACAAATAGAGCTAAGAAGACATTAGCCCAATTTATTTTTCTTATGGATCGTAATAGATATTGATTGAGAAGTTAGCAAATTTATATACTTGGTTTATTCCTCAATGTTTATCTGTTGTCTTTTTTTTATTTCGAATGATTTGTTGTATTTCCTTTTTGTTTTGAACAGAATATATATTTTATGGATTCTCAAAGCCTATTTCAAAATATCCTAAGCAGAGATTGGTAGTGGCTAGTAGCATTGGGAATCCATGACATGCGTTTTGTCCTAATGGGGACTTGTTGGTTAGATGCATCTGCATCTAAGAGTTGGTGTTCACGGCGGAGCTCTAACCTAGTACCTCACGCTCCAGACTGAATCCGGACAGCCACTGGGATCGAGCCTTGGGGTGAACACTGACTCTAGGATGTAAGTGCATCCAGATGATGAGTCACGAATAAAACGAAACGCGAGTTCTGAATTTTACTGCTGGCCGATATTCACCTCCGATGGTTAGGCGTTCACGCACAATACCGAAGGTCTCGGGTTCGAATCCTGCGAGGTGCAGGAGTCGTGGATGGGCACTGCTTATGAGTCTCATACTAGGATGAAACGGCCGTCCAGTGCTTTCAGGTTTCTAATGGTGGTTTAACAATGATTGACAGATGATTCCAAATGTGTAAAAACACAAATCTCCAAAACTCCAACTGAAAATATCTGTTAATAATGCCTGTAACCTAGTGACTATATCGAGGTGATCCTCACAGGATGTGCATATGCCAAAGAAACTGATCAATTTCAGTCCTCACTGTCAATGGGCAGGTTCAAAATAACCATACAAAGGCACTACTCCGAAATAATTTAAATATTGTTTATCGAAGCACAGAAGAAATACATCTGTAAAAGGATTTAATGAAAATAATAGTCTGAAAAAAAGAAATATTTCAGTTTGGGATGGTTGTAGATACTTTTTAATTATATGATTTTGCATAGCATTGACTGGTTTGGGTCAGATAAATGTTGATAATTAAGAAGCAGACGTTGTGTTTGAGTACGATACTCCTCTACAATGAGCTTTGATTACTAAAATTAGTTACTGTTAAGCAAATGACAGCTTTCCGAATTCATGCTAAAAACTCATAACCAAGTTGGTCTTGATACGAATATCAAATGGAAACGAATGATTATAATCACATAGTATCATTATTCGATTTCAGTTATAAATATAGACCTTTTGATGTCGACTAAATGGTCTGAAGGTTAAACACTCTGAAAGTCATGTGTTCGATTTTACGTGGTATCATGTATGTAGACTATCGAAGATTCCTACTCAGAAACAATATAAATATTAGGGAATTTCGGTTTTCAAATGAAACAGATCCGTTAAATTAAACTGTAACATGGGAAGTATTTGTAAACGACCTGATGTGACCGACGTATACAACTACAAACTACTTGTTTCACTGCTAATTATTTGATTAACATAAGTTGATGGCAAAACCCGAGTTTTCAAAAGGCCACTATTCAGAAAAGACTACTTTTTTTTTTGAAATTATAGAAAGGGTTAGTAGTGAAATATATTCATTCAGTAATCGCTATATATTCGCTTAGTTGGATGATGTCTTCCTCGAAAGTATTAACTACAATTTTAAAAAAAAATCATATCAATAATGAATAGATTCATGCATTCATGCGTATTCTCGAAACACTATTTGTTTAACAAAATTCAACTGTGTTTCGAATTATTTAAAATCCAAATTTATTCAGATTATTGATCAGTTTTATTAGTTCGGTAATAATAATAATAATAATAATTATTATTATTATTAATATTATTATTATCATTTGTATTAGTAAAGGTAGTTGTTATCATAGCAGTAAACATTGTGATTAAATGAACAGCATATACGTAAATATTTTATTTTTGTTTATACCAGCTAGTTTGTTGATTGCATTTGATTGAATTAATGTTAAAGTTAGTCTGTTAATGAAAAAAAAAAGTAATTTTCACATGGTAATAAATTTACCAGTTGATTGTCGTCAAGTATGGGTGTGTCTAAGTTTTTGGGACATATAATAACACTTGTGAGACAATAACAGACAAAGAGGAGTTCATACAACCAGTACGGGAATCTGGAAGAACAAATAAGGTAAAACGTGAGATTCGATGGAACGGAAATTCATTTTAACAGAATCATTGAGATAATCAAGGGTAGTAAAAACCAAAACCAACCAAACAAACAAACAAACAACAACAAAAACAACCAGGAAATAGAAGTTAGCAAGTGATTGCTCATTTAGGAGAAAGAATGCCAGAAACTTATTCACACAGCTAGGTACGTGAGTATATCTATATATATATATATATATATATATATATATATATATATATATATATATATATATATATATATATATATATATATACATATATAGTTAGATAGAAATTGGTAAACTTAAGTCACCCATCAAAGTGTATACAGATGGAATTTTTAAAAAAAACATTTTTTGCAACTGTTTGTCAAAGTTGTATCACGCGGGGAGAATTAAGTATCAGTCATAGGCTATAGTATACAATGTTTGACTCATTATATCACTGTCATGGTATACCTCACTTTGCGATTAGTTCAACATGCTTTAATACTCAACATGAAGTATCAAAGTTTTAAAGTATTCAAAAAATGAGATATTTTCAAGAGTTCTAATGATGAAATACTTTTTTGTGATAAATCACTACTAATTTTGTCTAAATTACACATACTGAAAAATCACAAGGTCCACCATGTGTATGAAGATAGTGTAGTTGAAAGTCTGTTCATTTCAGATCCCATTTATTATTTATAACTGTAAATTTTGATTGTTCCTTTCACGAAGCAAACACTTGCATAGGAATTAATAAAATTATTCACTGTCTAATGATATTAATATCTTATTCATCAAACAAGTAAGTGGTTACCTTTTACTTAGTCGGTAAGCGGACAAATTATTGGCATTTGAAGTGAAAGTTACTTTGCTTGATTCCTACTATATACACATCTACACCAAGATCCAAGTACATTCACTTCAGGAAACACGTATCCTTGATTTCACTACTGTCCATAATCTAGCCATCGCATAAAAGTTGTTCAGTGTTTGTTTGCTTATTTTTTTACAGTAAATACAGTATCTCGAGTAAAGGGAGGACATAATTCATCTCAGTAGTTTTATCAAGTACAATACCAGATATCATTTTTTATCATTATTATTATTATTATTATTATTATTATTGTGAAATGTGATATCGTTTATAACATAAAAACTAAGTGATTTCCTTCTTTTTGTCAAAAAAAAATAGTGAATTCATTTCATTTAAAATACTTGCTAACAGAAATATGACCTTGAATTTTATTGCTTTTTTCAATTTCATTCAGTGAATAAATAGTTTTAAAATCTTCTAAATTAATTTACATATGGAGTGAAATTCCTAAGTTAATGATAATTTAGATTGTGCAATCTATTTTTAGCCTATAAATAAACTATATATCAGAACATATTCACTTTGTTTGTTTTTTTAATACTCGAGATACATGTTATTTTGTAAAACAAATAGATTGAAAATAAACATAGCAGTCCTACGTACAGGATTAAACTTAAAATCTTCAATTTAGATCGTTATGTTTCATTTCGGACAAATGATCTTCGATAGTTGCACACAACCCCATCAAGATAATTACCTCCAAAGAATATTATATATGTGAAACTTTTGTTTACCTTCCTAGTTAATAGATAGTTCTTCTCTTCTTCTAGTATCGATGAAATAGCTCACTACACAGAAGAAAATTAACAATCATAACATATTTCTCTTTGGATGAAGGAAACAGATTCACGAAAATGCAAATTTATTATTTTATTTCCAATCTTTTGACGATATTTATTTAATAAACCATTGGTTATCAAACAATGAATACTGTGTGGTAGCTTTATCAAAAAAAGAACAAGTATTCAGCCAAACAAAATTATAACTCACTTTTTGATTCATAAAGAAAATTGAAATTATTATTTTTTTTTAACCTATCAGGTGAAAGTATGATTGGAATTTATTCCCTACTTGAAAATATCAATAAAAACTTTTATAGGAGAAATCGATTGTAGCTAGCAGTGACAAGCAGGTTACGTGTTCCGTCCAGTTAGGTATTCGTCAACTGGATATACCTACGTCTCAATACTGATGTTTATTCCGGGACTGGTACCTAGTACACTTCACCTCAAACCACAAAATGTCAAAAAATTTTCATAGAGTTTATTAAGTTTTAGTTATCTATTACTAGCTAAGTAAATATTATTGTCCTTGTAGTGTACACGTATTTCATTCTTGAAAAATGTGTTTGCGTATGCGATTCTTTTTTTAGTAAGTATAAATAAACTTTAAATAATTTGTCAACTATTACAACCGTATTTTCAATGGTCGACACTTTTGTTGTTTGCGAAAATGCATGTTTGTGTGTGTGTGTGCGCGCGCGCGTAAATGTTTTTCAGAGTGTATTTGTGGTTTGCTCTGTTTATTTAAATTGTTAGCTATAAACATTTATTCAGATGATCCAGTATAACTCAACTAATAGTTAAACACTTTTGACAATGATTTGTACTTTTATTTTTATTATTAGAGTTATTCAAAGAAAATCTTACGTTGTTTAAATGTACTACATGCCTAATTAATGAGTTATTTCATTCAACAGTATTTTAATTGGCTGGTTTTAAAATTAACGAAACATTGAGATTACTTTTGTTTTGTTTTAAATCCAATACTGAGTAAACTGGTGTTCAGAGCACGAATTTGTGCATTACGATTACTGAATTACAGTTACATATAATATTCATGACAGATTATTGAGCGATGTTATCGATTTCATGAATATTGTCTATATCTATCGTGTTTTTTTATCTAACCACTTAGATAGATTCCTTATTCTATGATGTTTATTGACTATCACAGTAAAACAACATATTATACATATACAGAGTTACTTGAAGTTATTCATTTTATGTTTACCTTATTGATAGTGTAATTATTAATACTGTTCTAAGTGAATTGATCAAACACAGACCATGTATTTTTTCTAATACTACAGACAAGTATTTTTTGAGCCTTCTATTTACAGGACGAAATCTAAATCAAACACTATCTGTCTGTTACTATACTGTATTTCAACGTCTTATATCTCCAATCTATTATACTATTCATTACTCATTGTGTTTTTATTCATACAGAGTTAAATTTGAGAAAATGAAATTGAAATAGATTTTTTTTAGTCATGTTAACTTTTTATTTCTAAATTCTAATTTATTCAAAATTGTTTCTGCGACACTAATTGATAATTACACATTTTGAACGTTAAATATTGTCAATTAAATCTTGGTTTTTACTATATTTAGCTAGGGTCAATGTACATGTTAGATCAAGTATTGTAGGGAGCTTATGTATTTAATTATTTGTATGTTTGTACTTACGTCTGTCAAAGGATAAAAATGGAAGAAGAGGAGAACACAATAGAAAGCTTTGATTGGTTGGTATTTCCCACATTATTATTATTAATAATGAAGTTAAAATTTTGGCTAATAAACCTACAGGTGTGGTGGATACTACCCGCAACGTGGCTTATAAGTAGTATGCAGTGAGATTTCACCTAGAAGTTACTGCTGAATAGAAGAATGTCGGACTAGAATGAATGACGTAATCAAAGTGATTTGAAGAACAGAAAACATCCGAAAGAAGACATACAGTAATCTGCCTATTTTGCAGATGGAAATCTGGAAATAAGGTGTTTACATTTTACTAGTAAACTGTCTTCTTCAATAAACATCATTTATGCAATCCAGCCTAAACGTTTTTGATCACTACACTGGCAATCAAGCAAAATTTTTGACAACTAGTCTAGAAACGAATGGAAAACAGATATAATGAAGGAATAGCAAATTCCGACATAAAAAATGATAATTTTAAACAACCAAAAGAAGTTGTAAACTATCCCTACTCATTAAATGTTAATTATATGATTGACTGTTGACACGTTTAATCATCCAAATATCTCAAGCATATTATAATTGTTTAATAAAGCCTAAATTCCTGTGTCACCGAGATATGAATTTATCATAAATTATATTTTCAGAGGTTGTTAAATCACGAACTGATCTTAGTTGGTTTGACATTGGAAACCTGAAAGTAGTGGATGGCTGTTTTGTTCCAGCATGAGTATTCATAACTTCACTTCCAAAAATCTAACTTAGGACATTTAGTTTCGTAAGTGAACGCTTGACTTCTAGACCAGTGAGCTGGAATCCAAAGGTGTTGATATCTAACTTCAAGGTCTTGGGTTCAGTTCACAGTTTTGAGATCATGGTTGTTTGACGCTGAGTACTCCTGTGTTATTAGAAAACGGATGTCCAGTGCCTCCACGTTTTCAATGGTTGTGTTAAATCAGTCCGTGCTTTAAACATTGCGGGAATTCAATATTCTGTACAAACACTACGCTGAAAATTTTGCTTTCCAAAGATACTCTACTGTTGATACTTAAAAACTGGACTTGCTACCTTACTAATCACAAGTTAGAACATGAAATAACAAAGAGCAATACAAAAATCGCTATTGCTACATGCAAGCCGAATACAGAGAAAATACCTATGATAAATGTTACTGATGTAAAGATGTCAAGACCTAATAAGTTATCTATGGTTCTGTTGGCAAAGTTCTTTCAACTAAAAGAAAATTAAAAACTGGTGACGTGACTCCCAGCAGCCGGAGAGATTCCATTTAATCACAGTTCGATAGAGTTACCAGAATGTTTACGTGGAGTACAGTGATTGAACAATAGTGTAACATGGCTGTTTGCAGTTTCAATGATGTTTTCGCTCAACAGGACTAACTTTGAATACACATGCCTTTCCCTAACATTTCGACACTTACTGAAATAAATACCTATTTTGTTCACTTCCAGCTTTTAGTTTTTGACCCGGGCGCGGTTCTACTATTTCTAGTGCCGCGGATTTTATTAACCGTATCTAGTGGCGGACTTAATACTGGTGACGAAGTGAACAGCTCTAAATGTTGTTTCCTCTCGAACAAGTAGACGCTTCGCTATTTGCTATTTAACCAGTAGTCTTTTTCTTCGTAAAATCGAAATCACTACAACAATACAAATTATTGTTTCTTTGACCCGTTTCCAGTTGTTCTCCAAGGCGGTTACTTCTTTGTCGACTAGATTGTGGGTGGCTTGGAAATAATATTGAGAGTTTTCGCGAATTTGTTGAGTATCCTGAATACAGGCAACAATAAACTTTTTGATGCTGTTCGCCGTGCTGTTCAGTGCTTATTTAGTGTCAATTTCAACTTGGACAACACCAAGAGATGATCTGAAGCTAGTTCAGGTCCTCTCATTGTTCTCATGTTCTCCATGATCCTTCTGAACGTTTAATAGATGCAATGTGTTCCATTTGCTTTTTTGTTGTATGATCCGGTGAAACCCATGTCACTTAGTGTATTCGTTTGTGTGGGAATAAGGTGCAGCCTACGGCCAGTTTGTTGAAGGCACATAGGTTTGCCAATCTCACACCGTTCTCTTTCATCTCTCGCGACCATGTCGTTCATGATATTTCCATCGTATGTGTGCTTTTCGTGCTAGTTTGGACAGCGTCAGTGCAAATCCTTGTGTATGCGAGGCAATTTCTTCTTTATAATAGCACTTCTCCTGTCTAATGTGTTTCGCTGATTCCAAGCAACTCCAGGATGTATCTTCCCATTTCCGCTCCCGATCTCCCACAATGTATGAAAATTCCATGTACCTAAATTAATGGTTGTTCTGGTTTTCAGAAGGGGCATCGGTCTCGTTACTTCCGAAAGCATTCGGCTTTCATCACGAGGCGTCATATCTCTTCTAAATGAAAATCTTCCAACTCACAGGGGATAGTTTGAATGGAGTGACTTATTTGTCTTGGTTAGCGTTCCTTTAGTGAGTCTTTTTCTAGGGGAGGGGGTCGCTAAACCCACGCCAAACCTTTCTCTTTTACCTGGGCTTGGAATTAGCAGTAATCCCAAAAGAGCTCCATGAGGAGTTAAATACAATCTACATAGAAATATAAGGACAACCATTAATCTTTAGTGGCAAAAACTAATTGTTCTCTATTACTTAAAACGTACTCAGCTCAACAGAATGGCATTTCTTATTCTCGTATATATGCTGTATTTAAATTTTGCTCGAAAATCTAAAAGTTATGTTCTTGATTTCGATTGGTATGTTCCAGTGCCTTACTTTTATTGAATCACTGAGATTATTTGAAGTTTTGTGCCATAAATTTCATGGTGTATTCAAAAAAAAATCGAATTTAATAAAATAATTACCATAAAAATTATTCCAATTAGTGTCTAACGACAAAGACCTATATGAGCAACCTTGATGCATTTGATAAATTTTGTTTAAATTGACATCAATACTTAGATTCTGAAATACACTGACAACGAAATTTAATCGGTATTCCTAAAAACAATTAGATAAATGATATACTTGTTTTCCTTTATAAGAGTGCGTTTTTAGTGATAAGTCTGCACAGAAAAATTTATCAGAAAATTAATGCAGTGGTCACTTAATTTGTAAGAAGTGATTGCGAGATATATTTTGAAAAACCTGATGTAGCATACTTTGAGGCATGAAAATTTTCTTAGTTGGAAGAAGATAGCTAGACATGTTATGTACTATGACTGACAAGTTGCCAGGTTGGATTATCGACTCATAGTCGTCCAATCAATAGGTAGCTAACATACACACTTCTATAATTAGTATACAAGTGACTAATAATGATTTTGCACTTAAGTCCTTATTCTTCTACATTCCTGATTAGTTTGAATCGAAAACCTTTGCTTAGAAAGATACTTTAGTGTTACAATAGTATCGATTTCTTACTTGCTCCCAGTTATAAGTTTAAATTTTGACTAAAACAAATGGTGCGGATGTTTAACTGATTTTGACTTTTGTGAGTAGTTTTTGCCTCCTGTAATAGTCAATAAGACCGAAGTTATCCTGAACGTTTTCATTGTTCATTATCTGTGTCGCCTCCAAAACTTATGGCTATTTTCATTTCCATCTAATGAATGAAATCCGGATGCTAGAGACTAATTTTCATTTGAAATTTCGCTTCGAGAAAAACTGTTCGGTACTATCTAGTTTTAGAGCAGATCAATAAACCGAATGACAAACAAATATATTGAAAGTTAGTAAAGTGTCTGACACAACATACTTACTGACTATTGAAAACGCTGTAGATAATTTCAGCCATCATGACTTATGGTAAAGCTTAGTTCAAGTCATATGCTTTTTGATTAATTTGACAAAATCTGTCTGGTAAACTTAACCCTCACATATTTTTATCATATAAATAGTCAAGCTTTACTACTGGAATCTTTTAAGATGCTTATGCTAAACACTGTATATAGTTAAACAGTCTGATAAGTTAATTATTATGCCAGATCCATGGTGTAGATTAGTAAATCCTAAATCTTTTCATTTGTGCTTATTATTCTACGTACGACAATCATAATTAATTAGACTAAAATATTTTTCAGGTGAATCTACTTGAAATAACACTTCATAAATTTCGAAGCTTTTTTTTAAATACAAGGTAAACTTATATACCAAACTGATGTATTGAACTGATATACATTTTCTAACTTATACACATATAACGAACTGGAAAAAAATTATTCCTCACATATGGTTAAACTTTTTCAAACTTGCTCGTTTTTTCAAAGGTCTTCAAGATTAATATTCAACAAATAAATAGTGACCTATTACTGACTTCGTTCACTTTAGTACTAGGTTTGAAGAGTACAATAATCTCATTAAAAAGAAACCATATTTCTCCATAAAATTCAAAATTCTTATTATTAATTTCCAGAGATTGAATCCGATAAGCACAATTTTTAAAATATAACTTTAACTTCCTGATATGCGCATATACATTAAATCAAATGACTCTTGATTTAACAATGCAATAAACAACTATTACGTATACCAGAAGTAATGTTAGTTTCGCCATGCCTTTAGATGTCCTACTTCTTTTCTTTCTGCGTCTATTGTAGTGTTTGTGTTTTCTCCTTATTTTTTTTGTGGTACGTCTGTTTGCTGCTGTGTAGATCAGGTGTTCATTTTCTCTCATCTTGGGCGCAATGAGCTGTTGTGTTGGTACCCCTTGTACTCTGTTTCGTCGTGCTCGTGCCTCTCCTCTCATCTTCCTCGCACTCTTTATCTCCTTATGGCCGTTCCGTCTGCTAGCAGCTAGTTGTGGGGCTTCTCTTTTTTATGCTCTGTGGTGTCGTCACAGTGTAGGAGATAGGAGTGGTGGTAGAAATAAAATGAGGGTAAATTATTTGTGTGGAAGGTTATATAGAGGGAAATATGATCGGTAGTCGAAGCTTGGAAGGGAAAAAGGGAAAAAAGGGGGAACGGAAAGGAGCAGACAGAGAAAAGAAGAAGGAAAGAAACAGGAGGGGGGAGGGAGAAACAAAATGAGAATAGGAGAAGGGAAGCAGGCTAGAGGGAAAAAGATGAAAAAAGGGGAAGAGACAAAAAAGAAAAAAAACACAATACAACACAACACAATCACAATCACAATCATAAAGAGAAATAGAAGAGAACACATTCAAACATAATGAATGATATCAGAATTCTCTACTACACATAGTAATTTCAGAATGGATGAGTGAATAAATTTATTTACAAATGACCTAGTTAAATCAAACAGATAGATATCATCATATGAAGTTGTGCAATCTAATTAAGTAGTATAAGGAATGCGATTTCTTTCCACTCATTCACTCATCTCACTTCTCTCTCACTCTTTCTCGCTCACTCTCACCATATTTAACTATGTCTACGTAACCGTATTTGTGAAATATTGTTGTATGAAAGATAAATGATGACTGATCAGTGAATTATTCATCTTGAGTAGATGAGATAATTACAAATTAAGAAATGTAATTGCAAAACATTCTTCACTGATTTGTGCTTGAAGCAGAATGATATAGTGTACTAGTAACTTGTAGACGTTGACACTTCTTGAGTCTATTACAAATTGTAGATAGCTTAGATCAGCGATTACATGTTAACTGATATGACATTATCTGTTTGTTTGGTGTGCGAGTATCAGTTTCTCACTGATCAGGGTATTCAAATTTAATGATCTTGATGTTTAATTGCTACATTCATTTCAGATATTGTAAGAAAATAGAAATAATTAGAAACTGTTAATAAACTAGTTGACTTGAGCAGTAATGCAATAAGTTATTATTAGGGCTTCTATAATAGACAGCAAGGTAACGTTATTTTGCTACCCTGATCTTCGTTTTGCTAGACTGGACCAACAATTCGACATAATTTTATCAGCTTCAATATTCATTCCAACTCTAAATGATACTTCTTGACCTCTTATACGTTTAATATTTTTATTTTGAAACGGAAAACAACCTCATTATTTATTATCTTTTCTAGTAGTATGCTTGTATGCAGTTAAACTTTTACAATTATTTTTAATAATCAAACAAGGTAAATAACATTCCATATAACTGACATCCATGAGATATTGAATAGAAGTATTCGATTTTGTCAACGATTTCATCTCTTTTTTTGTTTGGTCGTTACTTCAGTCTGTTATTCATTCTCCGAACAGCGGAATTTTAATACTTTTATCTCAGTTCAATACATTTAAATTCGAAAGGGGTTATAGGTTTTCAAACAGTTAGTTAATACTTTTAATGAACTAGAACCAAGCGAATATCTTTTGTTTGCTTAATTTTTCAAAGTTCTCCAAATCATATCAGGAAAACTATTTTCAGAAATATTTACTCTATAAAATTTTTGATAATTAACTTTAATTTTCTGTTTTCTACGGTATATCTTGGTTAAGCGAAGAAAATGTATCGAATGATAATGAGGATTGACAAGTAGTAGTAGTAGTAGTCCTTAATTGAACAAAAAATTGTTCGTTTTTACATTTTTATGTGGGTTATTCTGTTGTTTTATTGATTCTTTCATTGAGTGAATAAAATGTTAGATACACTCTATTTGATTAGAACAATTTTCATTGACTGATCTATTGATAAACAGTTTGAAATATAATTAAACTTTGTACATTTGATGATGGATGATCAAGGATTTTAAACATTTGATAATTCTTATGCAAAAAATGTAAGATTAGATGTAGTAAGCCAAAGGAATAATTGATTATTGAACTGAAATTAAACCTTGAAATATCTTTCTAGGTTTCGTTTTTTCTCAGCAAATTTAATTACATGGTAATTATGCATGTTTAAATGTGTATACATTTGGAATACATTCAAATCTCACACTATCCAATTGTTGCAATCGTATATCTAATTTGTTAGCTAGCAACTGTTGTCGATTGTTTGCATGATTAGAAGATATAAGTGTTATTATATGTGGCTACCTAGTTGTTAGCTAATTTTTTCGGCTTCCGTTTTTTTTTACTATTTTCCAACAGAGAAATTCTCCACCTCGTACCCGGCAAGCAAACCAACAAAATAATATATGTTACATGTTATAGATAATGACAAGAAAAAAGAACATGTTAATTTGCTAATCAATTGTTTGGTTCCATTCTAATCATTGTTTTATCTAGTTTTTGTCTTTGATATTAACAGATAATGTGTTCGGTGTTTTCTGGCAAAAGAAAACTTGAACACCATTATAACAAGCTAGTGAAAGATAAACAGTGTAATATAAAGTGTTCAGCTTCATTTTATGTTTACATGCTTATTTCCTTTACATCTTATCTCTAAAACAAACTATGAATGGAAAAGAATTGGTTTCACCACTTTTTTTTACATAGAACTTTTAATAAGTCTAATTACATGAATAAATACAAATTATCAGTGATTGTAAAATAATTTTGAAAATGTTTCATATTTGTACTTTAAGGGAACACAGAGTAATTTGGTGCAGATTAGAAAGATGCTTAAACCTTAACTTTTCATAGGTTACAGGACATTGTCTACTACCAACTAGAGTGGAGTTTGTAATAGTTTCATACATGAAAAGTTGAGCTTAGTTGAGCTTTAAAAATGCAATTTAGTTATTATAGCCTTAAATTAGAGCTGTGTTTCATATGATACATACTGGTACAGGCAGTACCAGTGTACTGAACTCCTTTAAACACAATGATTGGTTGTTTGATTAAATAACAGAAATATCATGATACTGCAACGACAAACAACAATGGATACCAGCTAAATCAAATAAGAAGTCGTTGAATGGAAAATTTCGATGATCATTTATCGGTCATCTTGGCAATCGTTTGAATTTATAACGCAGAAAATAAAATTATCTATTTCTGATGAATGAATTAAACGTCAAATGAACAACAGAATAAAAGCGAAAAGATCGGCAGTGTTTGGTTTCTGAATCACAATTCACTATGACCATAAACACACAGTGCTTTTAATAAAAACATAATTAGTATTATTTATTTATTGATTTGTCCCAGTAGACTGTGGTTTCCTTTCAGAGAAATCTCATAAAAGTGCTAAATGATCGTGCTATTGCAACAGGTAGATAGAAAACATTATCTTCGATACAGTGTTCTATGTGATAATCAACTCGTAATAATACACACTCACATAAATGTTTCTTTCTATGTTCTGCTGAAGTTCGGTGATTGGTCCAGTTCGCAGGACATCAGTTTGACCACTTTATTGATTTGATTGATTGCATTAAATCAGATGTACCATGGTATTACTGAGATAAATCAAACTATTTTATGGCGTGCATGGTATCGTGTAGATATAGTAGTTCATGTACCATGAAATATTTTTGTTCTACTTTATGTGCACAAATCCTAACTTACTTGCTCTTCTTTTTATATTCGTCAGACAGACAAGATTGTCAGTAAATATTTAGACTAATTATATATAATAAATAAGACTAATATGTTGATTGCAGCATTTCAAATATACATACAGTTATAAAACTATAAGGTAACTATTAGGAAAAACTGGGCAATACAAAAGGATTTATAAACCATAAATGTTAATATTGATTTCTACGCGAAAACGTTTCAGATAATGTTGGATGAACAAAGTCCCTATAAGTAAAAATGTGAATAGACAATCATATGGAAGAAAAGGAGCACCAATATGATCAGTAGGGTTGACTTCAGGATCAAAAAGATTTCATCTAATTAATTTGTTTCATAAATTTAGACAAACTAATCTTTACATTGAGAGTTAGTCGTATATTTACAACTGCTTTAGTAGTATGAGCAAAATAAAGATGCTAACACTTTTGAATATTCAATTTTCAATTAATCATTAATACAACCTTGTAAGCTTATTTTAAATATCCTAGACTTTGGCTGTATCTCTCAGTGGTCTTATATTTTCTAAAACTATAAGCGCAATCATTCACAAAGTTCTTAGCAAAACCTATTTTATTTAATTAATTCACATTCCAGACAAATTGATCTTGAATGACATACAGTTCACTTTGCCAAATTCCAAATTATTTAATTAATTTGACATAAGTAACCTTTTTCATTATAGAGTTATGGACACTTTTGTTTTACCCTGGAATCGTGGATCAATCATTGTCAGATCACCATTAGAAACCGAGAAGCACTGAATGGCCTTTAAGTATAGGACTCGTTAGCGTGGCGCATCCCTGACCCCCCTACTGAAGACAATCGGTGATTTTGTGCAAAATCTTTAGATTGATCAAAATTAGACATTAACACCATTGGATGCCGGTTCAGTGGTCTAGAAGTTAAGCGTTCGTGTGGAGACCGAAGGTCGTGGGTTCGATTTCCGATAGTAGCGGTCAAGGATGCGCGCTGCCGGAGAGTACCATACTAGGAGGAAGCCACTCCTTGCTTTCAAGTTTCTAATGCTGGTCAAACAATGATCCGTTCATGATTCTAATATACGTATGTAGCTGGCGAGAAGCCAGAGAAATAATTATCCATTCGTTATATTCTGTAAACTAGGTTTTTCTAAATTTATTTAAGTTATAAAACGTTTGTTATTATTATCAATATGCTTTTACGGTTATCAATTCGGAATTTAAAAATATTTAACTCAGTGGTTATTTAGAAAAACTTACGATTTGACATTCGTTGAAAAACCATTGATTTCAAAACAATTTAAATGAGGACAAAATAACCGTGATTTATCCTATATGATCATTCTGATTAATAAGAACATCCTTAATAGTTTTGTAAAGATAGGCCTCCAATGATCCAGTAAGATTAATTAGTTTTAGTTCATAACATGAACAGCAGAAAGATACAAAAATTCATGAGTAAATCGTGAAATCAGTTGTAGTTGAAAAGAGTAACTTATCTATAGGAGAAAAAAAATAGAAGAAACAGAGGTAAGAAGAGCTTTTTGACTCTTATTGATCTCAAGCAGTTCACAAATGAGATTTATTTCTTTAAATACAGTATTGAATTACAAAAGTAACAAGCGACAAGTGAGTTAATTAACTCCGAGTATTAACATTCAGAAACCAGTTCAACAGAATCAAACAAAGCAATATAGCCTAGGAAAATACATTGAACATTTTAGTTACTGAATGTGTAGCTGCCTTACTGATACACATTGTTCTAACTGGTCATCTCAAATTTACTGTGCTTGTCCCCAATTAAAAGTATAGTTCAATCAAAATATGGAATATCTTCTTTATAAAAATAATAGATTGGTTATATAAGAGATAGAGCAGTATACTATGTTCTAAACTAGTTATCAGTATCATTTAATCCCCCTAACAACTGAGTTATCTAAGAAATAGGGAAAAAAAAAAGAAAGTGGATTTATTTTGAACTACAACCTAGTAACGGAATGCTAAAGCTTTCAAATACAAAATGAGTTATGTCTACGAAAAGCAGATAGTTAGACAATCTTCGGTAAATAGAACAAGATTCCCATACTGAAAAAGTAAACTTTAACATTAAACTAAACAAAAATAATTTTATTTGACTGCTTTTACGCACGACTTAGATGGAATTCTTTGAAAAATATTATTTACAAATATTGAATTGTGTCACAATTTAAAATAGACAATTTTTCTATGAAATTATACTTGACTATAATGACTGGGGGAATAAACCACTGATAGTTCATTCATATCTCCATCATATTACTTCTATTTAAATGACGATCATAATAACTTGATCGTGTCATACCGACAATGGTTTCGTGCATTATTGTTATTATTATTATGTAAACATAGATATTAATGTTATGTAAACAATCTATCAGATACGTTAAATTTCAACCACCTTTACTTCGGCTTTCTTAATAGTTCACTAATATTTGACAAGATATTTGCTACCGACATATTATTCAGTAGTGATTTATATGAAATGAAAAGTTAATTTCTTTTTATTATTAGCACAAAAAAATTTAAAATGAAAATTGTAAATTCAACAACTTTTTCTAAATTATATTGGAATTTTTGATTAAATGAAACTATTATAATCTCAAATCTGAATGATTCTTATTGTAATATGAGATATTCAATCTAGTTTTTAGCCAACCACAAAACAAATGTTATACGAAATTGATTTCTCATGGGCGAAGATATGTGTTTAAAAACTATGCACACTTTTTACAATATCAATGAAATTTCCCATGTTCATAAATGAATTTCTCTGTTCCAAAGGACAGAGATAATAAAAGTGAATTGTTGAAGAAAATTTAATTCGAAAATTGTTTGAAAAAGATCATAATAATATGAAGAAACATTTAAAAACCAGTATTTTCTTGATAGGTAAACTGTAATAATAAATTATGCATTGAACAGCTGTTCCAATGATGCTACAGAATATTTATATATAATCATCGACAATTAGAGGAATTGCAACAAAAATGGTGAGCGCTGAACAACAATAGAAAAAAAATCAATATGATAGATCTGTCGTTGTGTAAATATGGTAGATAGTTTTGTAGCTTACTGATTTGGATAGATGTTATTTAAAATTCATTAAATTAACTAAGGATAGAGTAAGAGTAAAATGCCGGCAAGAAAGAAAGTTTACAAAAGACATTCAGTAAAAACAGTGGTTAAACACTATGTATTTATAATCTTAGTGTTGGAATAATCACTGATGTATTTATTTACAAGGCAGAATCATGGAATAAGTAACCGTCAACATAAAGTAAAAGTGATGATATATTCTGGCAAATTATTCCATGTCCTCGAAAATTTCTCGCAAACTAATTCACATAAAAAGTAGATCTAAAAAGATACAATCCTATTTCTGATAAACAGTTACGAATACAATAACTTGGCAATTCTGAGTACTAGAATGAATCAGTGAATGTAAATGATAGTCTATTTAGTATCTGGAAGAAAGAGATTTAATATAGTTTAAGTCACTGCTTCTATAAATGAACCACTCCCAGCTTAATACATCTGGATTAATAATTTAAAGTGCAATAACTCCCAAGGATACTTTGTACATCAAAATACATGAGCCATTCTTGTAGAAATCATGTAGGTTGATGAGACTTAGAAGTCCTCGTTGAGATCTGCTCTGAGAAAAAACAGATTATCTAAATATCTGAGTCTTAAGTTGATTGCTGAAAAATTTAAATAGCAACTTGTTGACAAAATATATGTAGAAGAATATCTTATAGAATACAATGTATAACTGGAGACCCGAAAATCTCTTACGAAGTCTATATATTTAAATTATAACTCTGAGTTAATAAGTGACTCGGATATGAATTCGATTTTATCGAAAACACATTTGTTTACAAATTTAAAATGGACTAAAAACGCTACTTTAAGTACAAACATTTTCCATTTTTTTGCAGATTCCTTCCTGTCATTACTGAATAGAATTCAGCTAATTTTGCATACTTTATGCTTGGAGTTCTAGTAGTTCCAGCTGAAGATCATAAAACGTGAAAATCTATTTTTGAATGTAAGATTCCGGTGATTATACTTCTGGTCAGAATCTGATGAGAATGTGACTAATTTTGACAGTTGAGTGTAGTTAGCTGTTATGATCTCCTTTTTCATTTTATAGGGCTTATTTATAAAGGTTTCCAATTGTTCTCGCCAGCCACACAAATCCGGCATCTAGTGGCAGCTTACTGACTTCCTTACTAAATTAAAGTTAAATTATATTTATCTCAAAGATGGTCGATTTAATAATAACTATTTTCCACATATCGGAAGTTGACTAGAGGCTTAACAGTTAGACTAACGGTATCGTAAGATTGTACTTAAACATTAGATGATTTAGGCTTAAAATAATATTAACGATATATTCTGTAGGTTTTTATCTGAACATTTATATGAAGTTATGAGTTAATTTAATCTAGAATACTATGAAATAATCTGAAGTAACTGACTTATTCTTTTCATTACCTAGTATTTCATTTTCTAACGTTGACTTTTAAGAGAAAATTAGAATTAAAGTATTTTTGAAATCAAGCTCCTTGTACTTCAGTCAAAGAATTTTCACACTTTGTTTTTTTTTACTCTTACCTACTTGGCCTGCTTTAGCACAATTATATCATAATAAGTATAATGATTACTGCCAAATACCTAATCAAACCTTTTCACTCTAGTTACATTCTTATTTATCACAAAGAAAAGAAACTCACTAAACACTAGTAGTAACTAGATAGACAGTTGAAACAGTGTCACATTGTACTAACCTTTTATTGTTATTTTAAATGATTAAATAATCTGCACTAATCAATACTGAATCGGAGATCTATCAATTTTGAAATAACATTGTTATTTAGTAATACTACTTAATTAAGCAAATATTTGCACAACTTTCATAATTCATTGTTATAAAACTTAAAATTTTATAAAAATTTTAAATCTGATGAACCAATTATTCAGAATTATTAAGAGAGAAAGAGCCAAAAAGAAACAAAGAATTTATTCATACAGTCAACAAATGATCAATGTGAACTGTATTTTTAGTCCACGACAAATTTGTGATTTCATTACCAAAAACTTCCAACATATTATCAACAACAAATAGAATTTACTTAAACTATAAACAGTGATGATAGCAATAGTTCACTTTTTTGAATATACGTAACTATCCACTGGTTATCATATAATTCATTATCATCTGGTATTTTCATTTATTGTAAGTGTAATTTAGGTAGAAAGAACACTTTGAATTTTCTTCATATATTACATCTATATCCAAAACTGACTAGGAGTGAAACAGTGATTAAATTACCATATAAACTCTGACAAAATAATTAATTTGTTATTAGCATAACTAGCACTATTATCACTATTAGTATTTTGTCACTTCAGTTAACTATGCTTATTTTTGCTTTTTTTTTCTCTTCTTTTTAAACAAGGAGTTATACTATTTTTTTCTGTTTAACAATCTGCAGATGGATAGATAAGTACACATATTGGATTTTTATTGAACAAAGCTCTTCGAATTATCTTGAACAATGAATGATAAGATTCAAATTATGATTACCTTTCTCTTTAACATGTTCACCATAAGCGAAGTGCTAAGAAATTTAGTTAAAAAAATGACTTGTGAGAAGTTATAGATCTATTAAACAGTTGAGATAATGAATAACTCTTATTATGTTTATTAATGAACCTATATTGATGACTTCTGGTCGTTTTTCCGTTCGTCTAATAAACTAGTGCTTTATATGGGTAATTTTTCATTTAGCATTTCATTTCAAGCAACTAGAGTTATCCACAACTCTCTGCTGTGAATGTCGGTACTAGAAGTCTGCTTGTCGGTCTAGAGTCATGATAAGTAATGAGTAAAACAGAAACACATGTGAATTTACGTAAATCTTGTTTACGTCTGGGTATAAGCTCCAAAAGAACACATTGAGTAGCATAGGATAAATTAGAACTTGGAATCTTTACAATGCATTGTCATTGTTAATCAGGTTACAGAGATTATGATTATTAGCAATGAGGCTACCATAATATACAACTCTATTCATATTGTCATTTGTTCTATTCTAACTGTAATCAGTAATCAGTAGTAGAGTATGTTGTTAATAATTGAGCATCAAGAAAAAAATCTCCAAATTTTGTAACAGCAATCCACATAAGTAGCATGAGAATCTACAAGACAGACATAAAACAAACTTATATCTCATCTAACATCTTAATAAGTAAATAAAATTTACTTTAATCTGGTAGTAAATTGACAGAATAATATAAAATTATGATCAAACTTAAATTTAAAGTGGATAAACTTCCACTTATATTATATTATAAATGTTAGAAAATCTAACACTGATTCTTATCACTGTTTCGTAAGTCAAACATTCTAAACACCGGCAACTTTACACAAGACTTGGCTTGTAAGCATACCATTCAATAACAGAGGAAATCCGTTTTATACAGTAATATTTGAATTAAATCGAAGAGTCCCTACTGACACTATTGTTGATAAGATTTACTAAGTGAAACAAAGATATTTTTATGACAACATCTAAGCGATACTTCATAAATAAATAATCATTGAAACTTCTCTATCGATCGCTGAACGTTTACAGTTTGCCAAAATTAATTTGTTTTATCTTTCCGCAAATGAATCAATGATCGATAAGTAACTGTTATGTATTCCATATGATGTTAAATGTTATTTGCAACTTACATAGTTGATGAGTCATACTGTACTATTCACTATATGTGTGTTTATTCATTATTTTTTTGGAATGACTACATTCATTATCGACTAATTCTTTGTACATTAATTTTATTTGACAAAAAAAAATTAAAACCTAAGTACGATTCTTGATAAGAAGTTGCTTCGTCATTATTGCTTGAAAAGCGCAAGCCCACTAAATGTAGATAGAATAAACCCTACGAATAAGTCAATATCGATTCCAAAAAGGCTAAACTATTTAATTTTTAATACATCATGTAATATCTAGTGCGAATGGCTATCTAAAAGTAACCTAATTTCAGTGATTACTGTCGAAAAGCAATGTCCGAATATCTGGGCAGAACAAAAATGAGACGGTTAGAAAATTAAAATTTATCTTGATGCATTTTAAACTAACTATTACTAACTCACGACTCCCAGTCAAATTGTGTTCACATTCACTCAGGTAAGTAAATTAATTTGTGTAGCTCTGTGAAAACATCAAGTTCGAAATTCTTATAATATTTAAGTATTAACATTACTTGAACTCATTTCTTCCATACATTGGGATTGAAATCAAACAAACAGATTTATAATAGAGGACTATGATAATTAACAGCTACTATTACAATACATAACGAGTGTTTTGCTGAGTTTGTAGCTCTCAGAGGCTCGAACCCATTATCGAAAATTCAGAATAATGAAAGGTAATTCTGTACAGCCTGTCAAGCTTATTGTAGTCGGTTGAAAAGATATTTTATTTTATCACTTAATTTTATCCTTAATAACCAATACCAGGTTGTCGAACATAAGGTTAACTGATATCGTAAACTCTATACTCTTCTGTCGTAGTCTATCTTTGTGTCAAGTTTATCTAATTCATCCATACAATATGTTTTTAATTATACAACCATAGTTTATGATTACATGCATATTATCGAATTACTACTGAATTACCTCGTATCTAACATATACAATATGTATCCAGCCAGGAAAAGTAATTGAAAATAAACCAAAACATCTGATAAAATGTACTTTCAAAGGCGAAATTTGAAACACACTCAAACTACATACTTGTTTATCTGGTATTCACTTTCTAAAGGCAAGCTATAAGTTAGTAGTGGTGATCATAGTCAATCTCCACTCGACACGTTACGTTTTATGAGCATTGACTTCGAACACGCCTCAACTACAGAAGTATCTTCCAAACAAGCCAATTACGGTCAGTCTATTATTCTTTTATCCACACCTTTTTTATTATTTCGTTGTTACACATTTCATATCGATACCTTTTAATATGTATTATACTTGATACAACTTTTCGAAACGGTGGATAGCTATAAGAATAGTGATAATATAATAGACTCCGAAGTACAGGTTACTAGTTTTCGACCTGTTTCTTTTATCCCCTAAGATCCAGAAATCTGGTTCGCGATACTGGCGGCTCAGTTCGAGATCCGCCCCATTACGAATCAACGGCAGAAATACTCCCAAGCTCTGGAAACCTTACCTGGGGATCATATTGTCGCTGTCCATGGGGTGGTCCTCAATCCCAATATGCCTGACGATCGTCTCCAGGAGGCGATTTCCAGACACTTCCTCCCATCGAGGGAGGAACAGCTAAGGACTTTATTAGCACATCACTCACTTGGTGATGCTAAGCGGAGCCACCACCTCACGCGCCTGCAGTCTTTAACAGTGCCTTGGACAGCTGTTAGGGAATAGGGGCTGGATGCGTTACCGGCACATATGCAGCCTATGATCACGGCCGTTCTCGAGGACACTTACCCACGTTGCCCCCATAGCAGACAAAATATCCACGAGGACTAGCACTCGGGACAACTGTATAGCTGCCTCAACGTCACATTCGAATGTAGATCTTGACGCCCAGCTCAAGGCGATCGTGGTTTCTGTATTCACAACCGTCTGAAGTACCGAGATGGTACCCCATATCCCCCGAGTCAGGCCGCAGTCATGTAAAGCTGTGACTCCTCTCCCCTAGCAGGCACCTTCCTAGCCAAGAAAAAAGGCGGCTTCAGAAGTGAGTACGAGTTTATGCTGGTTTCTCGGTGCCTTTAGGTCCGGTGCCCACCATTGTCGAGCCTCTTGCTCATACAAGGCAGGAAACTCCCGTGCCGGCGCATAAATGCGGCCGTACACGCCCGCCCCTCACCTCAGGTTGGCCGCTTATTTAACGTGCACGATTATCGCTCCAACGCTAGGTACCTAGTAGATACTAGAATGGTAGTTAACCCAGACAAGCGTGAACTGAGCAAGGCAGAAATAAAATTTTTGGCTCACGTTATTAAGCAAGAGGGTATTCTATCTTGTGAAGATAAAGTAAGTACAATCATGGAGTAAACTGTACTGTCCTCACTCAAGGAACTAAAGGCTTTTCTCGGTCAGGTTAACTTCTACCACCGTTTCATCCCACACGCCGCGGAACAGTTACGACCACTAACCGCCTTACTTCGCGGTGATCCACGTAAACAAGAATTGAACGATGCCGCGCGTACTGCATTTTCTGAGATCGAAACAGCTTTAGCGCAAGCCACACTCCTCGTCCAACTCCGCCTGTAGACCCTTCGCGGCTACTGCCGGTCCCAAGCCCGGGTAAAGGAGGAGGGTTAAACATGGGGTTGGCGACCCCATTCCGTCAAAAACTAACTTGCCAAAAAAACGCACACCAGAAAAAATAATTCAAACCATTTTAACTCTGCCCTGGGAGTTGGAGGAAGAATTATGACGTCGCGTGATGAAAGCCGAGTTCCCTCGGAAGTCACGGGGCTGATGCTGTCCAAACATGCACAAAACGCACTGATAGGATGGGAATCTCATGGACCCAGGATCATTAAAGCATCCTTCGATCAAAGAAAGCGGACATTACAATGAACGTCATCCAATGTTATGCACCTACCAATGACTACAATGACGACGTTAAAGATCAATTCTACGAAAGGCTGCAGTCAATCGTTGACAGATGCTCACTGAAGGATTTGACCATTCTGATGGGAGACCTGAATACCAAGGTTGGAATGGACAACACTGGATATGAAGACATCATGGGACGACATGGACTGGGAGAAAGGAACGAAAACGGTGAGAGATTTGCAAACCTATGTGCCTTCAACAAACTGGTCATCGGTGGCACAATATTCCCGCACAAACGCATACACAAAGTTACATGGATTTCATAGGATCACACTACTCAAAACCAGATTGATCATATCTGTATCAACAAAACGTTCAGAAGGACTATGGAGGATGTGAGAACCAGGAGAAGAGCTGATATAGCCTCAGATCACCATTTGCTAATCGCCAAAATGAAACTGAAACTAAAGAAGCACTGGACAACGGGGCAGACAACATCACAGAAGTTAAATACGGCCTTTCTTCGGGATTTCGTAAAACTCAACGAATTCAAGATAGCCCTCACCAATAGGCTCCACACCTTTCAGGATCTACTCAATGGAGAGGACGCAACATTGGAGAACAATTGGAAAGGGATGAAGGAGGCAATCCCTTCAACATGTCACGACGTTCTGGGTCATAAGAAGTACCATCACAAGGAATGGATCTCTGTTGATACTCTTGCAAATTTGAAGAAAGGAGGAACAAGAAGGCAGCAATCAATGTTAGCCGAACAAGAGCAGAGAAAGTTACCGCACAAGCTGCATACACAGAAGCAAACAGGGAAGTGAAGAAGAGCATCAGAGCTGACAAACGAAAATATGTGTCAGATCTAGCAATGACGGCGGAAAAGGCTGCAAGAGAAGGAAACCTGAGACAATTGTACGAAACAACAAAGAAGCTCGCCGGAAACTATCATAAACCAGAACGACCAGTGAAAAGCAAGGAAGGCAAAGTAATCAGCAACACTGAATAACAGCGGAATAGGTGGGTGGAGCACTTTAAGGAACTATTGAATCGACCAGCTCCACTGAACCTACCCAACATCGAAGCAGCATCCACGTACCTCCCAATTAATATTGGCACACCTACGATTGAGGAGATCAGTATAGCCAACAGACAAATCAACAGTGGCAAAGCAGCAGGACCAAACAACATTCCAGCAGAGGCAATGAAAGCAGATGTAGAAGCAACTGCGAAAATATTTCACATCCTCTTCAAGAAGATTTGGGATCAGGAACAAGTACCATCAGATTGGAAAGAAGGATAACTCATCAAAATACCAAAGAAAGGCGATCTCAGCAAGTGTGAGAACTACAGAGGCATCACTCTTCTCTCAATACCAGGCAAAGTCTTCAACAGGGTATTGTTAAACAGAATGAAGGACTTCGTAGACGCCCAACTTCGAGATCAACAGGCCGGATTTCGTAAGGATCGATCGTCTACTGACCAAATTGCTACATTACGGATCATTATGGAACAATCAATTGAATGGAACTCACCACTCTGCATCAACTTCATCGACTACGAGGAAGCTTTCGATAGCGTGGATAGGAAAACACTGTGGAGGCTTCTTCGACACTACAGTGTACCTGAGAAAATAGTTAACATCATACGGAATTCTTATGATGGATTCAACTGCAAAATCGTGCACGGAGGTCAGCTGACAGACTCTTTCGAGGTGAAGACCGGTGTCAGGCAAGGTTGCTTACTCTCACCCTTTCTCTTTCTCCTGGTCATCGACTGGATTATGAAGACGTCGACGTCTGGAGGAAAGCACGGTATCAACTGGATAGTAAGGACGCAGCTGGACGATCTGGACTTCGCAGATGACCTGGCTCTTCTATCTCACACGCAACAATAAATGCAAGCGAAGACGACCAGTGCAGCAGTAGCCTCTGTAGCAGTAGGTCTCAACATACATAAAGGAAAAAGCAACACATCATGCACCAACCAAATCACTCTTGATGGAGATGCCTTGGAGGACGTTAACACCTTTAAATATCTGGGCAGCATCATCGACGAGAAAGGTGGATCCGATGCAGATGTGAGGGCGCGGATCGGCAAAGCATGGGCTGCATTTCTACAGTTGAAAAATATCTGGAACTCCAAACAACTTTCAACCAAAACCAAAATCAGGATTTTCAATACAAATGTGAAGACAGTTCTACTGTATGGAGCGGAAACTTGGAGAACTACGAAAGCCATCATCCAGAAAATAGAAGTGTTTATTAACAGTATTATTAACAGTATTTGTATGCTTATGTGCTGCTTACAGCCTACACAAAATTTCATTCTGCTTGCATCAATATAAGCACCTTAAATATTTCCTATGTATATATATGCAAAATCAGTCCTGTTCTTTGACTTGCTAAATGGCTGGCCGACTGACTCGCTCACTTGCTCTTCGGTACTCACATATCATTTTGCTTCGTGTGCCTGTCGTCTTTGATCTGTATGTGGTATAAATGTATTCCATGCTGTGTGTTCGACTTCTGAATTATAAACCGTTGGATGTTATCTCGTAACTGTTATCAGGACGATTAGTATACAAAGTGTAAGGAATTATATAGAATACCGACCGCCACAGAGTTAGCCAGCCCACATCTAGCACACGAGGAGCCAACATATCTCCAGAAAATCGATTAGCAGTCACCAAGACGAAAATGAAACTAAACAAGCACTGAACAGCACGGCGAATACCATCAAAAAGTTTATTGTGGCCTCTCTTCGGGATACCGACAAACTCAACAAATTCGAGATAACTCTCAATATTATTTTCAAGCCACCCACAATCTAGTCGACAAAGAAGTAACCTCCTTGGAGAACAACTGGAAACGGGTCAAAGAAACAATAATTTGTATTGTTGTAGTAATTTCGCTTTTACGAAGAAAAAGACTACTGGTTAAATAGCAACATTCATTACTATAATCAATTGTACGGATGAACGTATGGTCAAATAAATGTTTATTCGTGCTTTTGTTTTGCGCAGTGACCTTTGCTCTTTTTGTACATACACAGACATTACACTACAGTCACATGATCTACTCTTCTTTTCAGTCGCCATCTTGCTTTGCCTGTTCAGTACGTTCGCATATTCTGTGGCACGTTTCAGTAGATCTTGGATACCGCTTAGTCGCCAGTAAATACACCTATTTCATCTGATCTATTCCGTCTTCTTGCTTCCAATAAAAGATAAATTATAATAATAATTTATTCTCAAACAACCAACATGTTGCAAGAGGCATACAAATTTACAGGCAATATCAAAATGATAAGATTGCTATCATATTTACTGTAAAAATTGTTCAGTTAGAAAAATATCTCACAAGGTACACTGGCTTTTTACAAAAAGCCAATATTTTTCACATAAACGTCTGGACCAGCAGTCTAGATTCCGTAAGGATTGATCACATATCGACCGATTCGCGAGGCTACGGGTCATTGTAGGACAACCACTTGAGTGGGACTCACCACTGTACTCCAACCTTCTAAACTACCAGGAAGAATTTCATGGCATGCACAGGATGACACTGGAGGCTTCTTGGATACTAGGTGTGTGTACCTGAGAAGATAGTCAGCATCACACGGAATTCTTACAATGGTCTACACTTCATAGTCGTGTATAAAGGATACTTCACAGACTCATTCCAAGTGAAGACTGATGTCGGTCCAGGCTGGTCACTCTCACTACATTTCCTGGTGATTGATTTGATTATGAAGACTCCAGTATCTCAATAAAAACACGGAATGCAGTGGAGAGCTCAGATGCAGCTGTACGATCTGGACTTCGAAGATGATATAGCCCTTCCATCCCACACACAACAACAAATGCAGGGAAACACTAGTGTTGCAGCATCCTCAACAACAGTAGGTCTCCGCATACACAAGGGCAAAGCAAGATTCGCTGATACAACACAATTGCTAACTAACACCAGTCAGAATTTTCAATACGACTGTCGAGACTGTTCTACTGTATGGAGTATAGACTCTGATAAAAGCAACAGCCATCATCCCTAAGATACAGACGTTTAATACTATTTGTCTACAAAAGATGCTGCGAATGCGCTGACTAGACACCACCAGCTACAACTAGGAATCCTCAAGGCTAAAGCAAAAGTGAAAGATCGAAGAACACACTGCGCCGAGAATCGGAGACAGACGTGGAAATATCAACCAGTGGTTGGTTGGAACTGGAAAGAAGGGCTCATGGCAGAGTAAATTGGAGAGTTCTGTTTAGAAGCCTATGCTTCATTAAGTGTAGTAAACAAAAGTAGATAATGATAGACAGTGGATAAACCATAATAAATAGAAGATATATACGATGATCCTTAGGTCTACAACTGCTCAAATATCGACAACATAACTAGTTCTAATGCCCCTTCTCAAAGTTTGAAAGCCTCCCGATCCTTATGATAAGACCAAACTATTCATATATGTATTTCTAGAGTGTGGTTTCTGAAAGCTTAGTTTCAGTAAGGTCACATAATGAGCTATCAAGATATCGGTTGCGTCCCAATTCATCGACGCCAGTACTCGGTTAATTTTACTGTATAACTACGATATTCTCTCAATAGCAAGGTTATGGAAACAACCTTCTTATAGGAGCTAGCAATTAGCCCTCATGATGTAAAAACGTAGATCAGTGTGAATCAGTCCGAAGAGACTGAGACTATTAACTCTGTAATTTCTGCTAATATTATTTGACGATGTTTAATAAACACTCTCGTTATGGCCTAAGCACTGATACTTGACATAATGAGTTAGTGAAAGAAAAAACACTCGATGGTCTCTCTTGTCACGGAACTTCATAGTTTTTCATTCTAACAATGTCCAATATGCAGCTTATTTTCTGAAGTCAGTATTAGACTGAGAAGCTCCAGAGAAATAATTTGGCCCAATGATAATTTTCTTCATGGACTGATGTAACATACGGAAGCATTTAGATACTGATATGCGCATTAATTTTTCATGGGCGCTATTCTTGACATGTCCACGAGTTCAGTCCCTAGTATATAATTAATTTAGAAAGAGAACAAGTATTCAGAA
The DNA here is from genome assembly GCA_944470395.2 of Schistosoma turkestanicum. NCBI lineage: Eukaryota > Metazoa > Platyhelminthes > Trematoda > Strigeidida > Schistosomatidae > Schistosoma > Schistosoma turkestanicum. The sequence goes on along the minus strand of OX103979.1, from coordinate 41,242,350 downwards.
CTAAAAGGATTGCAGCTTTTCTGCACCTAAACGTATTCTGTAACTAAACAAAACATTAAGTGTGATGTGATAATACCATACCATATCAGAAACCAGAACTAGATTGGTTTCAGCGCTGCATGTACTCACGAGGTTAGAGACTTTTCTAGACTACGGGAACTAGACGTTCATAACGCCCAGGAGTAATAAGCCAAAGTAGAAATGCTAAAAATTGACTTGTAGGTCGACACTGTCGATGATAGATCTATTTACGTTGGACAGCAATACTGTGACCTTTTGACCAGCTTCACAGTAAAATCTGACGGTTAAAATCTAACCTGCATCTCCAAGTCATGTTATTTAGGTACTGTGATTGGTTTGATGAATGTATGCCTATTTTCCCTCCTGGAGCAAAGGCTGTTAGCAAGCACTCTCTATTTTCCAGCTATCCTTGAGCGACGTTGGATATTTTGATGCTGACCTCTGATGCCGTGCGCATTATTTCTGTTGGTCCTAAGGATTTGCCTCGTAATGCGTTTGAGTGAATTTCACAATATGTGCCCCATCCACCTGCGCATTAGCTGAAAGTGTTCTGTCGTCTATTCGCACCAGACCACTGTTAAGTACGCCGTGCTCTGCAATCCTTTGCAACTGTTATTTAGCTTAGATCGCACGCTTCTCTACATACAGATTATCTACCAAATAAATCTTCGATCTCCTTTACCCCTGACTTCTGGTTTTCGGTACTCTATCGTAACGGTACTACGGACAAAAGACCTCTCAAGATATGGATATCAGTGACATTTTTACATATAAACATTAGACGACTAGCTGAACAGTTCCTTTAACACCGTAAGTAAATACAATTTTATTCTACCCGACACGGGCTAAATATATATTATTCCACGAGTAATTTTTAGCCTTGATAAAATTTTCAACTGGTATATTTGTAAAGCGGGTTTTCAACATGATGGATGAAAGGGAGTGGATTTTTTACAATGACTTTGTTATGTCAGTTTTTAGAGGTCATACACAACATCACTGTCTATTGTTTAGTAATGGTCATTCATCTGACTAAAATTATTTATTATTTGAACAATATAGATTCAACAAAACATTTGAAACGGAGAAAAGATTGTTAACATAATGGATATTACTCAGCATTCTGCTAGACAAAGTTAATCTACGCAAACGATGGGAAGATCTTGAGCTCCATTCGAAGCAAAGAGGATTCAACTGAGCAGCAAAATACCTTACTTCTATTGAGGAATGGGCACTGAAAAACGGTTTAAAACTAAGCCAGACGATATGTTACTTCATTTACGTTCTGCTCCACATGACGCAAAAGATTTACACGCTCGACGGAAGTCCACTTTATAGTGATTCCTCAGAGAGCGATCTTGGTTCAACAACCGCTGAAAGCCATACACCAGTTTGAATTATATAGGGGCCGCAGCCAAAGCAAATTCAGCTCTTCACTATATGAGAAGAAAACTTGGTGCTATCACCCCAGGATTGTTTTTGACAAGACATAAGCAAGCCCATGCCTTCAGGTTCACAACGTCGTTGCAGCCACTCTCGTTAAAAGAGACTTAAATCTCTCGGGTCGAAAGCAGAGACGAGCAACTGAATAGGTGATAGGGTTGAAGAATAAGCCTTACGAAGAGAGAATCTAACACTCATGCTTGTTCTCTCTGAGTTAAAGGAGATTCAGAGGTGATCTGATAGTGGTTTACAACATATTAAGTACACCGAGTCTGCCCAACGTAAGCATCTTTCCGAAGCATCACCGCCACTCCCCTCGAGGTAATCATTGAAAACTTGCACATCAAGGAGCAAACTCCCAGGATCGTGCACACTTTTTCTCATTAAAGGTCGTTGCAACTTGGGATGCTTTCCAAGACGAGGCGGCCACAACCCCTTCAGTGGACAGCTTTAAGAAGAGACCTGATAAACAAGTGCTCACGGACTATCACTGAACTCTTGGACCGGTTGTGCTTGAACTATGTGTTGAGACTTTTTGGTTTATATTTTTGCCATTAGCTGAGATTGCTAACCTAGTCTATCTCGCTTAATATTTCTGATTCCTTCCCTTCGCTTACATTTTGGACAACTCCAATAATCTTATTACTAACTAATTCATTTTATTATCCATTGATTTACTCAGTTCTGTAGTCTTATTGGCATAAGAATTTTCTCATGATTATTCCCTACATTGCAAGTAACTGATCTCCGTCCAGGTGATGTGATAGATGCTGGTATCTAAAAATCCTACTCCCCTGTAACAAACGTACTAACTGGAATCACAGGACATAGAAACACACACAACGGCCGACTGACTAGGATCAAGAAGTCCAGTCGCTGGGCCCCCATCCGTTAGATAGTGTCCAAAACCTGGAACCGTACCGGAATCGATGGAAAAGAAATCAATCGGTTTATACTAGCTTATGAAAAATATATTGGATACTAGATATTGGCTATGAGATTATGCTGTAGGTTGTGGTCTTTTGCAAACTGACTAGTATATATGAAGTTACTAGATTTCAGGGTTTTGTTGATGCAAATGTACTCAGCACGAAACCGACTTTGAATAAGTTCCTCATCCAATAAATGATATATATTGTAGCTAGATATTGAATATTTTCCGCGTGCTACTTCGAAAGGTAAGCTACATAAAATAATTGGCAACTTGAACTCGCTCGGCCGTCAGTCTGAGTTTTGAATGTAAGTTATCTCGAGTAATCTTATTCACAGTTGGTCTATACTATTTTTTTGGAAGTACACATTATCACCTCACTGTTGGTTAATTTGTTCCAAAAAATAGATAAAACTAATGTAGTTTTATTTGTCCAGCTCCTATCATTCTACGTCGTTTTCTGCAAATCCTTTTAAATGAAGGTGAAACGATTGCTTTAATTCTGTAGACACTAAGGGGGATTACTCAGCGTTATTCCTTGATCACTTCTAGTACTCTCCTCCATTTGACGCCGTTCCTACAGTGCGTTTCGTGAGTGTCATGTTCCTACAAACAGCCGTTTTTGGAAAGAAAGAGGTTTGTTCACGAGTCACTAACGCGGTGAATAAATACATAAAAGACCTATTAGGTTGTATACGATGTAGCCTTTAACAATCTGATTGTGTAAACTGCGTTGGAATTATCCAATGAACACTGAGGTAAGAGGCAAAACTCGACTATGCTGCCAAGCAGTACTTAGACTTAACACAAATCAACCATGGCATAGTAAAGGAAAAATTATAATTTATTACTCTTAGTGGAACTTGCTATATGGAGTTTAGATTCTTGTATTACTGCGAATACCAGTCCGAGATAAAAACTCTAGCTTTAGATCGTAATTCTTACCATTGTTTTGATAAATGTTCTGTGATGCTATTCGCATATTCACCATTGATCCAGTGAATTAACTCTGCTTCATAATTTTGCATTTTAATTTTCTCCGATATCTTTGTTCACAGTGACACAACTTACTATATGACTAACATTTCATTCTTAGGAGTACAAAAGTGTTAATATAGCGCTTATTATGATTAGATCATTAGAAAATATTTTGCCCAGTTTGTCAGCGTCATCACCAAATAGAACTGTCAACGGCATATTGTAAGTCAACAAGCGTGTCTCCTGGTAGAAGGTCCACCTCGGAAAACATAATATCTAAAAGCAAGCCTATGACAAAGCTAAGCAAGAATGGTTAGAGTGGACATCCGTGACGGACACCACTTGAAGTAAACAATTCCGATGACAGTTCGCCATCATATCTCACTCGACCAATGGTGTTCGAGTAGAGAGCTTGTATAAGGTTAATGTACTTCTGTCGTACACCTTTCAATGACAGACACTGCCACAGGACCTCACGAACCACTGAGTCAAATGCCGCTTTTAGGTCCAGGGAAACAACTATTCTAGGACGCCTAAATGTGTGTCTGTGTTTCAGGACCTGTCGTAGTGTGAAAATGTGGTCTATACAGCCACGGCCAGGTCGAAAACCAGTTTGGTTTTCTCTAGTCTGCTCTTCACGAGCTATAGTAAGGCGTCTAAGTATAATCGAGGCTAACAATTTAGAAACTATATTAGTTAGACTCATTCCCCTGTGACTGTCATAAGGGGACTTTAATCCTTTCTTATAGATTGGGACAATCAGTGATTGAGACCAGTCGGATGGGATTACGTCCAGTTGCCAGATTCTACGTAAGATCTCAATCAATCTGACTGCAAAAACTGGACCACCATCCTTAAATATCTCAGGGGTCAGTCTATCAGGACCTGCAGCTCTCCCTTGTTTCAGATTTCCTAACGTTCTCTCAACGTCATTAAGACTAGGGGGACCTACGTCGACTTGCCATTCAGGATGACTGGAAATCGTGGATAACCGAAGAGTGGCTCGAGGCCAGTTGAACTGATCCCTAAAGTGTTCCGCCCATCGATCCAGTCTCCTGGCTTGAGAATAAATAATAGTCCCGTCATTTTCTGAGATAGTCTCACTCACACTAGGGTTCCTAATACCAGTTTCCTTGATGAGTCTAAATAGTTGTCTACTGTTGCCTATCGCCGCTGCCTTTTCTATCTCTCGCGCTGTTCAGTTCCAGTTCCCAAATTCTAGCTAAAATCTCGGTCGACCCAACTTAAAACTGGACCACCATCCTTAAAATTCTCAGGGTTAAATCTATCAGGACCCGCTGCTCTCCCTTGTTTCAGATTTCCTATAGCTATCTCAACTTCGTAAAGACTTGAAGGACCTAAATCGATTTGCTATTCAGGATGACTGGAGATCATGGTTAAGCGAAGTGTAGCTGAAGGCCAGTTGACCTGATCCCTGAAGTGTTCTGTCCATCCATTGAGGTGGTTCGGACATGTGTTATGTATACCCAACCACCGAATGCCTCGACGAGCTGTTTTGTGGTTTAGAAGTAGGTCGGGTGAAACCTAAGGGTGGCCAGACCTAAACATGGCACAAATCCATGAATTCACTGACAAGTAGACATGCCATGTTGATAAGTGTCGACTACCTGGTTGGTGCCCGCGAGATGATAGTAATCGATTGTTATAGACCCTGAATGACATGGTTCAAAACCGTTTGCAGTAGCGCAGGTGCATTCATTGTGTTCTTTCAAATCCTAACCTTTATCTTTTTCTTTTTAAGTTTCTTTCACCAGATTCTACTTCTTGAATAATATCGTTGAACCTTAATCTCTCAGACTACTGCTAATTCTTCTAATGCTTCTACTACTATAGAATTTGAAGTGACGATTGTATCTCTGTGCTAATGTGGTATGGCAACTTGAGCTGATGTACGTACGTACGAATTTCTATGTTGTTGACTGACTGACCCCTACCTTCCATGTGAGAAGGTAGCATCGCTGCTGATGCTGATTATTCGAGGATAACGCCTTACTGCTGTCACAGCCCTCTACAATCAGCAGTACCACTTAGCCCTCAGACGTTAAGTTGCTGTCTTTGGTCTTTCTGTTCTCCAGTCTACCTACCTGGTATGGTAGGACATAATGGAACATAAGTTCGGGCCAATATAGTTTGGTCGGGTCATCACGATAGGCAAGCTCGACTATCACGTCAAGGTAGCAGCTATAGTCAGGCAATGATCTAATGTAAATAAGTGGCTAATTCATTCGTAGAACACAAACTCTTGTGTAACTATCGAAATCATTTTATTCTATTTTCTAACCTTAATTGACACGATTGGCTACGTTAAAATACGTCTACTCATTTTCAAATACTTTTTCTATTTTGAGATGCCGTCGTTTGAAAATAACTATCCAGGAGCTGCTAGTCTAATTCAGGATATTGGAAGTTCGTTGTGATTGTTGGTGGTCCAACGATCTTTTGTAGAAAAAATGGCGATTATTTTACGAGGAGGTCGTATGTTTATTGGATTCCTTCGAATAATCGATCAGTTCGGTAAGATATATCCTATATACATATCGGTAGGCAATGTTGTTCTCCATAATGCCGTGGAACGTATTCATGTGGAGAAAAAATTCTGCGATATTCCCCAGGGAATACTTTTGATTAGAGGTGAAAATATTACTATTATTGGGGAACTGGTAAGATAACTTACCTCTTAAACTTTTTGAGAAATATATATACATTTATTAAAGCTGCTTCGTTTTCCAGTTGAGGAACGGCTAAAAGCAAGAAATATCATGAATGATGTAGTATTCTTAAGATAACTTGATTTCTAGCCGTTCTCCAACTGATGTATGAAGTAGTTCCTAGTTAATAAAAATGAAACAACAAGTGATCGTCATTATACTTAATTCTGACATACATAAATATTTATGTGAAAATACTAAACCAATTAAAGCAATTTATAAATCAATGACCACAAAGAGATTACATAACTACACATAATAGGTATAGTACTAAGTCCTAGGGCAGAACTAGCCCTCTTAGATTGGATCCCGATAGACACTTGCTTATGCTCTGTCCAACTAAACGGGACGGTACGGACTCAGCAGGATAGGGACACTCGTCACTGCTCTTCGTCCTATCTGCCTGCGCTCCCACTGACTGCAGTTCAGACGACATAAAAGATAAGTTTTATGGAGACCCCTCTAAACTTCTCCAAAATGTTAAGCGCTCTGATAGTAATAATAGCTGGTGGCTTTAACGCTCAAGTAGGTAAACTCAGCGAAAAGGAAAGACACCTGGGTGGATCTTATGGTGTCACGGCTAAAAGAACAGATAATGACAACCGTCTCCTGCAGCTATGCTCAGATAACCGCCTATTCCTAGGAAACACTAACCTTAAACATAAGGCGAAACACCTTTTGACCTGGCCAGCCCCGAAGCCGACCCAACTAGATCACGTAGCTACAAGCCATAGGTGGAGAGGTTCTGTTGAAGACTGCCGCTCATTCTGGAGCACTTGCTTAGACTCAGACCATGCTCTAGTGCCAGCACGTATTTGTTTGCGCCTTACTGGACGCAAGGAAAGCTCTTAGCGCTCTACTTAACGATAATAAAGCTAAGAATATATTTCAGGCGCAACTGGAAAAACAGTTAGGCAGCCATGTAGTAAGTGATGCTCACCCTGAGGCAGCTTGGAATTATATCAAAAAGCCCGTGGAAACATCAGTGATATCTTCTAGTAAGGTAAACCACAAGGTTAATGAGAAACCGTGGATTTAAGTAGCATCTACCGAACTGATGGATGCTCGAAACCTCATCCCACCTGGCTCTGAGTGTGATAAGGAGCGGAGTCAGCTCAGGCGCAGGCTGATAAAAAGCCTTCGCAATGACCGAGAAAAGTTGTGGGTAGCGAAAGCAAGGGAGATGGAAAAGGCAGCGGTGATAGGCCATAGTAGGCAACTATTCAGACTTATCAGGGAAACCGGTGTTGGGAACCAGAGTGTGAGACTATCTCGGAAAAACATGGTCTTATTATCCATTCTCAATCCAGGAGATTGGATCGATGGGCAGAACACTTCAGGTATCAGTTCAACTGGCGTTCAGCCACACTTCGGTTGCCCACGATCTCCAGCAATCCTGAGTGGGAAACCGACCTAATTCCTCCGAATCTTTATGAAGTTGCGAAAGCGCTAGGAAATCTGAAACAAGGGAGAGCAGCGGGCCCTGATAGATTGACCCCTGAGATTTCTAAGGATGGTGGTCCAGTTTTTGCAGTCAGATTGATTGAGATCTTACGTAGAATCTGGCAACTGGACGTAATCCCATCCGACTGGTCTCAATCACTGATTGTCCCAATCTATAAGAAAGGATTAAAGTCCCCTTATGACAGTCACAGGGGAATGAGTCTAACTAATATAGTTTCTAAATTGTTAGCCTCGATTATACTTAGACGCCTTACTATAGCTCGTGAAGAGCAGACTAGAGAAAACCAAACTGGTTTTCGACCTGGCCGTGGCTGTATAGACCACATTTTCACACTACGACAGGTCCTGGAACACAGACACACATTTAGGCGTCCTAGAATAGTTGTTTCCCTGGACCTAAAAGCGGCATTTGACTCAGTGGTTCGTGAGGTCCTGTGGCTAGTGTCTGTCATTGAAAGGTGTACGACAGAAGTACATTAACCTTATACAAGCTCTCTACTCGAACACCACTGGTCGAGTGAGATATGATGGCGAACTGTCATCGGAATTGTTTACTTCAAGTGGTGTCCGTCACGGATGTCCACTCTCTCCATTCTTGTTTAATTTTATCATAGACATGCTCTTAGAAATAACCTTATCCTCGTCTGAATTTTCAGGAGTAGACCTATTACCAGGAGGATCGCTTATGGATGTAGAATTTGCCGATGACATAGTCCTACTTGGTGAAGACGCTGACGAAATGCAGAGTCTTCTGACCAGGTTGAGCAACAATGCAAGCATGTTCGGGATGCGGTTTTCCCCGTCGAAATGCAAAATGTTGCTTCGAGATTGGGTTTCATCGGCACCTGAACTAGTGATAGGGAGTGAAGTAGTCGAACGTGTAGACCGCTTCACTTATCTTGGGAGTCTCATCAGTGATGATGGCCTGGTGACTGACGAAATCTCAGCTCGGATACAGAAGGCTCGATTAGCTTTTGCCAACCTGTATCATTTATGGCGTAGACGAGATATCCGTTTTCTGACTAAAGGACGAGTGTACTGTGCAGTAGTTCGCTCCGTCTTACTTTATGGCTGTGAAACATGGCCAGTGAGAGTAGAAGATATTCGTAGGTTACTGGTTTTTGATCATAGGTGTCTCCGAAGCATTGCTCGTATATCCTGGGACACCCGAGTGAGCATTGCTGTTATTAGGAAACGGGTGCTAGGTAAGAATTGCAGATCAGTAGATGAAGTAATGAAACTTCATCAGTTGAGGTGGTGGGACATGTGCCTCGCATGCCTAACAACCGACTTCCTGGACGAGCTTTGTTTTGTAGTGTAGGTGTAGGTTGGAAGAAAGTTGGGGGCGGCCAGACCAAAACGTGGCAGAAATGTATGAAGTCACTGACAGGTGGACTGAGCCATGTCGGTAGGTGTCGACTACCTGGTTTGGGTCCGCGAGATATTAGTAATCGATGGTTAGAGATCCTGAATGACATGGCTCAAAACCGTTTGCAATGGCGCAGGTGCATCCACTCTGTGTTCTTTGTAATTCCAATCTTCTGTATTACTCAACACCTCTAGTTTTGTCATTCTAAACTTATCTCACTGAATCATACTTCTTGAATAATATCGTCTAATCCTAACCTCTCCGATTACTTCTAATACCTTTACTTCCTCTACTATTATTGGATTTGAATTGAAAATTACATCCCTGTGCTAATGTGGTATGGCAACATGAACTGATATACTTACGTACGAAGTTCTACGTTGCATCTGACTGACTGACCTTTCTTTTTCAGGTTTCTAAAGGCTTTTTTATGAACCTGCGCTCAAACTGGCTCCACTTCTCATCTTACTTACAGCCAGGAGAGATGAGTTTCCGAGCGTCTATCAGTTCGGTAGATGCTACTGAGATCCAATGCTTCTCCCCAACCTTGTGGTTTACCGTACTAGTAGATACCACCGCTGTTTTCACAGTTTTATGGACATCATTCCTAGCTGCCTCAGAGTGGGCATCACCTACATTTCCTAGTTACTCCTAAAATTTATACTTAGGTTTACTTTTATTAAGCAGAACCCTTAACAGGTCTCCTTGCAGATTCTTTCCTACGTCCAGTAAGACGGAATAAATTCGCGCTCACATTATTGCATGATCTGAATCTAAACATCTGCTCCAGAATGAGCTGCAATCTTCTATCGAGCCTTTCGATCGGTGGCTGATAGGAATGTGATTTAGTTGGGTCCAACGCTAGGACGACTTTGGGGGTCGCCATGTTAAAAGGTTTTTTCCCTTATGCATGGCTGCAGTAGATGGACGCCACCATCTGTTTTCGATCCATCCACTTTCGCTTAGTCTACCTACTTGAGCATTGGTCACCCGCCAGTATTACTATATCAGAGCCCCCAACTTTTTAGAGGATAGAGGGCTTCATGTAAAACTCACCTTTTACCTCATTTGAGCTGCAGTCAGTGAGATTGTAGGCAGAAACGACGAATAGGCAGCAGTGCGTGTCCAATTTTTCCTAGCCCTTACTGCCCCGTTTGGTTTGGTAGCGCGCAAGCTACTGTCTACTGGGATCCAGTCTAAGAGAGCTACTTCTGCTTTCGAACTGAATGCTATACCTACACCAGCGAGGCCAGGGGAAGCAGCAGTGGATCTTACAAATACACGAAAAGTAAATCAAGTTGGTTCTTTATTTTGACATGGTGTGATCAAATGAATGACACTGCTCGAATCCTGTTTACGCGTTTTGGAGACGCAGAACACATCGATGGCACAAAATTCCGGAGTCCTAGCTAAAGAAGCGTGTTTTCCTATTTGGCATAAGATTCGAACATTTAATACTCCAACATGTACTTCAGGCCATGGTTTCAGAATACCAGGAATGACGTGTCACGTACTAGAGTCTTTTTTGTGTCAAAGGCGCCAGGTGATAAAGGGATGTGAGATTAGGTCATAGAGTTAAGGTTATTAGGTGTAGGGAGGATTTGATTGTGACTGATTTGGTCTCGTGTGCTGTTACAGGTATGGGGGCGGATGTCACTTCCCGGCTGCACACACCTTGGAACGGCGTTTCTTTAGAAACCTGAAAACGAAGGTAAATTAGTGTTGGTCTAAGAGACCTTGGAGCGTGACTGAAAAGCCCAAGGGACAACTGCTTGAGGCCGATCACACACGGCCTTTTAATGAGGTTTTTAAAGTGTTAGCTCCGCTTATGTTTAAAAGGCCTTACCGCCGGAGACGAAAATCCGTGAGGTAGGGTGAGATGTGACATTTTTAAGGTCGACCTTTTCTTACTCCTTCCTTTCTCGTGAGAAGGCTGCAGATGCTGGTTGTCCGAGGGAAACACCTTACTGTTGTTACACCCCTCTACAGTCGGCAGTGCGACTTCTCCCTCAGACCTTAAATTGTCGTCTTTGGTCTTACTGCTCTTCAATCGACCTGTCTGGCATGGTAGGACCTTCAGGAACATATGTTCCAGCCAATATCGATCGTTTGGGTCATCGCGATAGGCAAGCTCGACCACTATGTCGAGGTAGCAGCTATGGTCGGGACTAGAATCACTTAGTCGTTTATATATCAATAACCTTTGTAGATAGATGTTCGTCCAGTCCTTTCATTACACTTCTTGTTTAGAAGGGCTCTCAATAGATCTAGCGGTCCCGCTAACCCGAGTGAATGAACAATAAATTACAACTTACTTCGCTTAGACGGGAATACTAATGCAGTGATTGCAGTTTTCTATTTCTTGAGATACACCCTAATTACTAAATGGTAAAACTAATCCTCACATCATTCTCATCTAAAATTTTCTACTGAACTATTTGTTGATGATAGATGCCCACTAAGGGCCTTTAAGAGCGGAGCTAATACTCAAAAAACCCTTCATAAAAAGGCCGTGCGTGACCGGCCTCAAACAGTTGTCCCTTGGGCTCTGCGGTCACGCTCCCAAGTCTCCAAGACCAACGCAAAAGCGATGGAAAAGGCAGCGGTGATAGGCCATAGTAGGCAACTATTCAGACTTATCAGGGAAACCGGTGTTGGGAACCAGAGTGTGAGACTATCTCGGAAAAACATGGTCTTATTATCCATTCTCAATCCAGGAGATTGGATCGATGGGCAGAACACTTCAGGTATCAGTTCAACTGGCGTTCAGCCACACTTCGGTTGCCCACGATCTCCAGCAATCCTGAGTGGGAAACCGACCTAATTCCTCCGAATCTTTATGAAGTTGCGAAAGCGCTAGGAAATCTGAAACAAGGGAGAGCAGCGGGCCCTGATAGATTGACCCCTGAGATTTCTAAGGATGGTGGTCCAGTTTTTGCAGTCAGATTGATTGAGATCTTACGTAGAATCTGGCAACTGGACGTAATCCCATCCGACTGGTCTCAATCACTGATTGTCCCAATCTATAAGAAAGGATTAAAGTCCCCTTATGACAGTCACAGGGGAATGAGTCTAACTAATATAGTTTCTAAATTGTTAGCCTCGATTATACTTAGACGCCTTACTATAGCTCGTGAAGAGCAGACTAGAGAAAACCAAACTGGTTTTCGACCTGGCCGTGGCTGTATAGACCACATTTTCACACTACGACAGGTCCTGGAACACAGACACACATTTAGGCGTCCTAGAATAGTTGTTTCCCTGGACCTAAAAGCGGCATTTGACTCAGTGGTTCGTGAGGTCCTGTGGCTAGTGTCTGTCATTGAAAGGTGTACGACAGAAGTACATTAACCTTATACAAGCTCTCTACTCGAACACCACCGGTCGAGTGAGATATGATGGCGAACTGTCATCGGAATTGTTTACTTCAAGTGGTGTCCGTCAGGGATGTCCACTCTCTCCATTCTTGTTTAATTTTATCATAGACATGCTCTTAGAAATAACCTTATCCTCGTCTGAATTTTCAGGAGTAGACCTATTACCAGGAGGATCGCTTATGGATGTAGAATTTGCCGATGACATAGTCCTACTTGGTGAAGACGCTGACGAAATGCAGTCTTCTGACCAGGTTGAGCAACAATGCAAGCATGTTCGGGATGCGGTTTTCCCCGTCGAAATGCAAAATGTTGCTTCGAGATTGGGTTTCATCGGCACCTGAACTAGTGATAGGGAGTGAAGTAGTCGAACGTGTAGACCGCTTCACTTATCTTGGGAGTCTCATCAGTGATGATGGCCTGGTGACTGACGAAATCTCAGCTCGGATACAGAAGGCTCGATTAGCTTTTGCCAACCTGTATCATTTATGGCGTAGACGAGATATCCGTTTTCTGACTAAAGGACGAGTGTACTGTGCAGTAGTTCGCTCCGTCTTACTTTATGGCTGTGAAACATGGCCAGTGAGAGTAGAAGATATTCGTAGGTTACTGGTTTTTGATCATAGGTGTCTCCGAAGCATTGCTCGTATATCCTGGGACACCCGAGTGAGCATTGCTGTTATTAGGAAACGGGTGCTAGGTAAGAATTGCAGATCAGTAGATGAAGTAATGAAACTTCATCAGTTGAGGTGGTGGGACATGTGCCTCGCATGCCTAACAACCGACTTCCTGGACGAGCTTTGTTTTGTAGTGTAGGTGTAGGTTGGAAGAAAGTTGGGGGCGGCCAGACCAAAACGTGGCAGAAATGTATGAAGTCACTGACAGGTGGACTGAGCCATGTCGGTAGGTGTCGACTACCTGGTTTGGGTCCGCGAGATATTAGTAATCGATGGTTAGAGATCCTGAATGACATGGCTCAAAACCGTTTGCAATGGCGCAGGTGCATCCACTCTGTGTTCTTTGTAATTCCAATCTTCTGTATTACTCAACACCTCTAGTTTTGTCATTCTAAACTTATCTCACTGAATCATACTTCTTGAATAATATCGTCTAATCCTAACCTCTCCGATTACTTCTAATACCTTTACTTCCTCTACTATTATTGGATTTGAATTGAAAATTACATCCCTGTGCTAATGTGGTATGGCAACATGAACTGATGTACTTACGTACGAAGTTCTGCGTTGTATTTGTCCAAGCATCTAGGCGGTATTCATACGTTTTCTAAAACTCATAGAAAATTACAGTAACATGATATTTTTCAATGCGAGCGGAACTCAGCGTGTTAAATCATTAATAAGATTTTAATCTGTTTAATTTCCAGGAGTCGGTCGTCCACACGTTTTGTGCGCGTGGTAAATACGTTACATGTCTTTATTAGCACCGCATATTCCAAGAATAATCTATGGTAGTGCCCTAGTTAAAGAAATCGCTTAGTCTAGACCAGCGGTCGGCATTCTCGTTTCGGACGCAAAAAGCCTGCTTGAATCTTAGCTTTCTGTAAAATATCTCTCAGGGGACACTGCAGTTTACTTTTGCTGTTTTAAATATAAGTGAATAATTATTTTTATTGAGTCAACACCGCCTTATATGTTTAATCCAATTTGATTCCCTAAGATTGACATAGAGCAGTAGCACAAAGCTAATTACTGTTAAATTATAAGTAAGGTTAGCGTCATTAACAAAGCGAACTCTTATTTAGAGTAGTCCGAGCTACACTTAGTGAAAGCTACAAGTGAAACCCACTTCCCCAATGTTAGGGTCTAGAACCATTTGTACAACAATTAATAAATAATTTATTCGCATATTGGTTTAGGATGTGTATTTTCATCTTTGACTTATCTCTCTTTTATAGAACCCGGAAATAAACATCGATGAGGAGCTGGAAAGAGTTACAGAAGAAGAAATTTATAAGCTTCAACAAGAACAAACATCTGCACGCAAAGAACTGGCCAAAAAGCGAGCCGAGCTATTTGCTATGCGTGGACTAGGTCTTCCCGACTTTTTAGATGTAATGTTTGAAGATACATAGCTGTCGCACATTCCTTCTATCCTATTCACCAAGTTGGGTGGTTTATGTCACTAACTGGTGATAAAACACTGCTCTAAACAACCATAATTATGCGTATGAATAATCCCTATGTTTATACATAAACTTATGACGTTAAGATCTTTTAAATTATATATTAGTATGATAGCTTTTGTGACAAAACGAATTCAAGTGATAGTACTCGTAACCTGCTAATTATATCTTTGGGATTAGTACCAATACATTACTTACAAATGAAACGATCAAATCAAATGCTCATTTAAATTGAATAAACTAGTTTTGTACGGACCATGTTTATAAAGACAGGATTTTGTCGAAAATCGATACTTGTTGCTGTACTATGATAGTAATATTTTATCTCGTTTCCTATTCTACAGCGCAATGATACCCTCTCTCTATAGCGCACCAATAAGCACAGCAAACTAATGTACGCTTATTGCTTTCGAAACAGTAATTAATGTGTAGATACGGAGTTCAAATGAAAATTTTAGTGCGGTCACTACTCTGCATCGGATGCACATTGTGCATCAGGCTATCTCAGCATGGCATCCTCGTCGTGAGTGGATATTGTTTAATCTGGTCAGGTTCCATGCATTTTTTCGATTGCATACATTACCTTATAAATGGATAGATATGGACACTAAAAGACCATTGTGTTTAGCTTCCAGAGCATAAGTCTTACCACAGCCTGGTTTTTCTCAAGCCTTTAACAAACAATACAAGTTGGTTGGTTAAGATTACATTGAAATGCATCATGATTTTCTACAAAGCTTAAAAACAAAAGATTTGAAGCTGCGAGAGAAATTTGAAATATCAATCAATACGGTAAAAATTTGATCAGATGCCAACCCCCGTAAGGTTTGCATCCAGTTGTTGAAGATTTGGAAGGGTTAATAGCAGTTTTCGACGGTAATTAGGATCATGTTTTGTACGGTCCGTGTTTAGAAAATAGATTGGATTGCGCTCCATATATAATGTTCGCAGCTTTTTTAGTACACTCAACTTTGCCGGCTGCTCCCAGTCAGATATCTTGTTGTCATTAAACCAAAATTCTTCTAAATTCTCTAGATGAGACATGTTCTGAATTTGTGAGATGAAGTTGTACGCTAAGTCTAAAATCTGTAACTTCGATAGTGTTTCAAGCCCTTCAATCTCTGTTATCCCATTCTCGCTCAAATATAGTTGCTCCAGATTAACAAGACTGGTTAGTCCACTTATTTTGGTTAGTCTATTACCCTATATAATCAATTAAATGAAAGATAAAGACACAAGATCTTAGTTCTATTTAAAAGACAAGTAAAGTTTGACAGTTTTAATAATAAGAAGGGATACACGATGAATTTCCAAATGCTACCTCCTCACGACATTACTTTGTGAGAATTAAGGCTTTGTATTGGGTTAACCAAAACCATCTTAAGAGTTGCAGGCTCAGTATGCATAGTCTTAATTGTTACATACTGATAAGTGCTCGACTATTGTTTAACCAACAGTGTAATGACAAGGTTTTTGTTGAAAATGATGAGCCAAACTATGCAGCCATTGCTAATGATCTTGAAAATGATATTTTTTAATTTTCCTTGAGAACTGTTATTCTTACATTACAGTTGGGATACAGTTTGCAGTAATCCAGATGGACATCATTAATTAAAATGGATGTCTCTTAGTTTTTACTATCTCACGAAGGTTGGTCAGAACTTTCATTGGTGATGATTACAACCGATACGAGTTTAGCAATAAAGTCAGGATGTTGGTCGTAACTAGAGGTTTTGTCTACTTGGATGGAACTAGGACGATGCAGCAAATTTCAAATCATTTCACAGATATTACGTGAAATCAAGTGAACTTCAGTGCGGTATACTAGCCTCCTGGTCCCTCATGAGAGAGGTGTAGCCAGAGAAAAGGCAGGTAACAATGCAAATCAGAGAGGTGTTAGGAAGTGCTTGACTGTAGTGTAGTTGAAGGTTTGTGGGTGATCGGCATCTTTTGAGTTTGTCACTTCTTTTCGTGGGACATCTTCGTCAATGTGCATGTGAATTCAGAACCCAGGAGACAAGTGGCTAGAGTCAGTGTTTCCGTGAGTAGTTTTCGATTTGTACGCCCTATACCTCCCATGGGATACGGGAAGGCGTGTTACATCTACGGTTGGTCTTTTCAAATTATTCCGCAGGTGGAAGGGTCAAATTTCTATAAGTAACAGTTACTTATAGGAAATACCTTACTACAGTCAGCAGTACGATTTAAATCTTTTCGTACTATCGGCTTCCTAATCAATCTGCTTGAAAGTTTTGATTGCAGACACTTACAAACACATTCTTGCACTTGTGATTTTATGCACTCGACGCCCACCTGCAAAATTGTTTGTTTTAAAAGTTCGTATAGGTTATACTTTAAATCCTAAATATCTCTTGGTTTATGCAATATAAACAAATATACTCACTTGGATGCTAAGAATGGTTAAATTAGTCAAGTTATCCAAGTTTTCTATTGCTGTGATTTTGTTTTTACCACAATACAGTTGAGTTAATTTTTTTAATTCCTCCAAATTTTCTAACTTCCTTATTTTGTTAGAGCCAAGTTCTAACATTTCTAGGTCCCGCGAATTGCTTAAATTTTCAATTTTCGAAATATGATTGTTTACAAAAAACAGTTTCCGGAGATTATTTAGATTTTCTAAGTTTTCGATATATTTGATCCGATTAAAGCTCAAATCCAGATTAGTCAATTTTGTGAGGCATTCTAAATTTTCAATCTGAAAATAAGACATATGGAAACGTCATAAAACTTGTCACAGTGAAGCTTTTAGTAACGTTGCATGGTCATCTAACAGTTTGAACCGCGATTAAAATATTGCGTTCATTTCATTTGTTTGCGATGCTACACCTTATGAACATAACAGTAAGGATGAATGCATTATAAGTAATAAATATATTGATATCAAAAATGAAGAAGGAATGAAAAAAGGAATATGATGAATGTGTTTATTATAGATACCGAAAAAGCGTCCCAATTACCTAATAGTTAACCTTTAGTTTTCACTGACTTAAAAATCTTATCAGTCATTAACTTTTGTTTAATCACCTAAAGTCTGGCCTGTTCAACTCACATCTCACTGATGTGCGCAGCGACCAAGGACGGGTAACATGCTTTTAGCAACCTTTTGGGTATAGGCTTACGAGATGCAGCTGATTATCACATCCAACCTTACCATACCGAGAAATCCATATAAATGATTCAAGGAATTTAAGGATGGATAGCATAACCTTAATACTAGCAAGTATGGGCTGAATGAATAACTAAGAATCTGGAAAACAGGTGTTGGAAGTAAGAAGACATATATCCCAAATACCTACATTCTCAGGTAACTGTACTAGAATAATCAAACAGTCGTCTCAGGAATGCGATGCCAGACTAAGTTGGGTTAAGTGCAGATTTGCTAACCAGACTCATGGATACTAAGGTGATTCTAGATGAAATAGGTCGAAACCAATCACAGTAGTACAAGTACTCTCACTATTTAGCTTACTCTAAATACTGAGTATAGACATTATTTTGCAATTAGCTTTCCTCCAAGTCTTATCCGTTTTTTCTAACTATATTTTGCATGTTTAGTCATCCGTTGCCAACGATGTTATTCCAACTCCCAAACTAACATTTTGCTGATTCTCAAGGTGGTGAATTAAGACGATAATCAAGTAATATCCTAACCAGTTGTTTAACCGATAAAACTGTTATCAGTACAGCTACATTTCTATGATGTAAGTCACTAATACTAAAATCCTACCTGCCAGTATGATAGATTTTGTTCTGAACACCAGATTGTTGTGTAGTTTCCCAAACTTAGAACCCACATTACCACAAAGCTCTTTTAGTATAAATCGAGATAGATTACTGTCTAATATTATTTGGCTGCATAACGACAATAAGACCTAGTTAATAACTTAGTCACTGCAGAAAAACGAAAACATCTCAGTTTGAAGGAGTCTAACCGGTTAACTCATATTAAGAATCCTGATGTTTTATTCCCTTGGTTTCACCGAGCTAACCGATGTAAGCATACACTAAGAGGTGCATGAAACCTGTAAATAAGACTAATTGTATGAATAGACTAATAGGTACAACCATGTCGCAAACTTAAAAGTCGGAAGTGACTTTAAAGTAGTAATATGCTATACACGGCAAACTTGTCAGATCGTTTCGATTTATACCGGAACAAAAAAGATCATTCATATTTAGTTGGGAACGTTACCTTAGTGATTTGGTTATCATAAACATCCAGTTCTTCAAGGGTTTGAGAAACGGGCTCAAAATTTTCTAACTTTTTCAATAAGTTATTCCGAAGACATAATAAGCGGACATTTGGAAACCGTTCTAATTTGCTAACACATTTGATTCGGCAATGTTCAAGATAGATCTCTTCGTCAT
Organism: Schistosoma turkestanicum; assembly: GCA_944470395.2. Taxonomy (NCBI): domain Eukaryota; kingdom Metazoa; phylum Platyhelminthes; class Trematoda; order Strigeidida; family Schistosomatidae; genus Schistosoma; species Schistosoma turkestanicum. The sequence continues at coordinate 41,223,509 of OX103979.1, read as the reverse complement.
CTACGTTAGGTATATCAACCTCATCTATTTCGAAAGTATCTGACTGATGCGGTTCTCCAACCCCATCTTGAAGTTGGACTTCATTCTGGTCAGCCATCAAAAATCACTAGGTATGTCACACTGATTTTATATGACCTGGAAATGATTGTTAACACGAATTAATCAGTTTAAAGAAGGCAAGTGATCATCAACAGTACATTTCAAAGATGTAACTTCGGCTTCTGGTAAGTATGCGTTTAGCCTGAAGGTAATTTGTATGCTGGGAGAGTATGAGGTTATCTGGAGGATAAAAAGTGAGTCAACGACTCAGAAAGCACATATAATGCACTTACTTTTAATAGAGAAAGCAATCGGTTACAATCTGAAACAATACAAGCACAAGATTAAGATAAACCGATAATCGGAACTAGGAGTTGGTAGCGTAAGGCTTCAAATGCGCTACAGGAATTGGTTTTATACTTAGCGCGGGATTACCTTCCTACCTCAAACTTCGGAAGGTGCTTAATTCTTGTGATCTCTATCTGTGTATTAGTTTACTGGTGTGAACATTAATAGTGAGGTTGAAACTGGGCTAACCTTCCTCAGTTCTAAAGGAAATGATGAAACTGCCTCTGAAAAAATCATCAGACTGTATTATCAGTATCGTTTGCAGTAGAGGACTCTGTAAATTTCTGATTCAGTCAACCAAAAGATTAAGGTTATTCCCTTTTACCGCTGTTTTACTTACTACTGTGAAGGAATTACCGCCCAAAGTTACGCCTCAACACTGTAGTTTATTAAAAATTCCCATTTAGCCGTTTATTAAACGAGACAAACAGGGCGATGTAATTTCATTTAACTTATTTATTCACCATAGCTCTACACAAATATATGTGAATTAATAATAATCAAGTAGTTATATGACTCAGTAATCCTATTATATCAATGATGAGTGAATAATGTTGAGTGATCGGAAGAAAAAGGATTGTATTCATCAAAGTAATCAATGGAGGAATTTGATTAAATAGCTTCTGTTACATATTGTATAGAAGAATCAACAAAATACTTTGAATGAATTTCAGTACTATGTAATAATCAAGGGACGGCTGGAGAGAACTTGTGAATTTACAAAAAATAAAATACAAATTGAATATTTTGAAGTAACATTATTCACCAAAGTCCAACTAAAGTTCACTGTTATGCTGGCTGCCCAGGAAAACAAAGTGGTTTTATACAGTTCTTTCGAGTGCAAAGGTATTATTCGTAAACATGCATTCCGATAGCTTCAGTAACGTGCAGAAGATGGACTTTTAAACCATGTGGTAAATTTGTTGGAATATGGTAAGTGACCGTAAAGCATTATTTGCATCTACTTAATGACCTATATTCATCAAGTGAGCGATAATAAGGCTCATAGTCACTATTGCCTGTCTTTTGCTCAACCAGGATGGAGGATGTTCTGACAAGAACGGTTCAATTTAGTGTATAATGCTTTGAAGTCTTTTCATTAGTTTGAAGTTGTGAATAGTATAAGGATTTTGGATATAAGTTAGTTACCATGCACTCCTTCATAAAACTCATATTTGCCTTCAATAAGCCTTAGCCTGCTTGTGAAACACTCGTTGACAGCCGTTAAAGCGAAAGTCTCTTCAGAAGAAATCAGTTTAGTGAACATCGCCATTGCGTCATTTAGTGAAAGGAACAGATGAAGAAAATATGCGAAGTGCCCAGAAGTATTTATGACGCTATAAATTTGTGGAAGATCACATCTAGGGCGTGTATAAACTTGTGAGGAAAGGTTCAGTGATTTGAGGTTGTAGTGGTATACTCACACGAAGATAACACCATTGCTGAAATACTTACTTACTTACTTACGCATGTTACCCCCAATGGAGCATAGGTCACCCACCAGTTTTCTCCAACCAACTCTGTCCTGGGCTTCTCTCTCCAGTTCTGTCCAATGTTTGTTCATTCCTCTCATATCTTTCTCTATTTCTCGGCGTAATGTGTTCCTTGGACTTCCTCTTTTCCTTTTGCCTTGAGGGTTCCATGTGAGGGCTTGTCTCGTGACGTAGTTCGGTGCTTTCCGCAATGTGTGTGTAGAATTATTTCGCCGGTGGCTGTCCTAATCGCGTCCAATAGAAACACTCCGGTACGTTACTCCTAGATCCAGGTCCCAGCCAAATCAGAAGGTCAAAAATTCTAGGAGAAAACGTCTGGTATTTTTGTTTCTTCCAGGACTAAATTACTCCGTAGAGTATCTATTACAATAGCTAGTAAGTGACACTAAGTCCAGCAGCCACCGCGTCTATCCAAAATGTGGCGGTAGCCATATTATATCAAATTTAAACAATATATGTACAGCTCAAAAGCAAACACAAAAACTTCAATATAAGTACAAAATATGGAAAGAATAACAACATACAATGGTAAAATCTCAAATTGGAATCAAATAAAATACCAAAAATGTCAAGAGAAAAAGTCCATCAGGTCATAGCAAAAATATGTAAACATGGAGGGATTTTCCAAAACACAAAACATTCAAAAAGAATTCTACACCGGCCCGCAAAATCCCTCCATGCAAAAACAGCAAGCAATAATGACACCTTATTTAGGGTTCCCATGTTATCCCCTAATCCACACCGGAATGACGTGTAGGACTTACAGCAGTACGCCTACCCGCCATCCAACATGGATATGACCTATCGCGCTAACTAGATGCCTATACTTTCCCATCAGGCCCTTGATTCCCCTATCTATCGTGGAATGACCTAACGGTAGTATAAACCTTACCCAATTAACCCATACGAACATGAACAACGCGTCGCAAAACTGGTCATATCCTATCCAAGGACTACATTCTCTATCGTGGGGACGAGTCGCCAATCCACCACCACTTGCTCCGATCAGCAGATACCATGAAGTCCGTGATGCTAACTTATCAACAGAAGTTTTTGACCCATAAATAATATGCAAGGGTGGGATCTCCAATTTTGACATTTCATCGTCTCCAGAGGACCTTAAGTAGCATGACGTAGGATCAATATTTATCCTTCCATCTCCTGATGCAGAGGAGGTTTGAACAGTGTTCATCATCGTCGGTAACTCATTTGTCACATCAGTGACATCCAGTTTATTATCAACGTCTAAATGATTCCGTTCTGCATTAGCATCCGTTTCCGCGGCACAAGACATATGCTCAACAATAGCATCGTCATCACACAGCACTGTAGACTGGCTGTTACCATCAAACACTTTCTTCTCATCGTCACTCGACTGACAGTCAACCGTAATAGGAACAGTTACAGTTGCACAACCTTGTGCATCTTCCATCAACTTAACTTTCGTGACGAGGTCCGGTGGCGTCGAAACACTAGGAGGCTCATTCGATGAAGTTGATAAACTAGTCCCTATAAGTGGACTTCTGACACTTTCTATATCCTTATTATCACTGTCACTACTAAGGTTCTGATGGCTACTATTTCCATGGCTAATAGTAGCATCCAAAAGAGTATGAGCTTCAGGCTTCTTAGTAATAGTAGCATCATGTCTCCTAGGCTTCTTAGCCGTTACTGTACCACCATCACTTATCCTAGAATATACTCTAGGTCCAGTTGTATAATTTACCCTAACTGAGGGGTTCCGAAAATAAGCTTTATTCCGTTCAGTCAATCCTGCCGGGGCTTTATTCATATTTGCTGAACTCATCAACCTCTGTTTACTCGAATCCAAATAACCATTCCAGGCTTTTCGAGCAGCTAAGAGGCCTTTATCATCACACACTTCGGATCCATCTTGATGCCTACCCTTTTCACCTTTTTCTTTCTGTTCTATACTTAGAAAAGCCATCTTATCTGTTACACCAACCGGCTTCTTACTAGGACACGCATCAAGAGGCTTTACATCGTTACGGTCACGTACTCGTCCTTCATCAGCTTATGCTTTCGTGATATAATTGACAAATCTCTTATCTTCCGGGCGTGCTTTAGGTAGAAACGAAGAATCCGAATGTCTCACACGCAGACCACTAGTAGCTTCCGTATTATTTCCTGTTTTAGCCTGATAAGCTAATCTTCCAAACCTACTACTAGCTATCTTAGCACGAGACATAATAAATTCCGTCAATTCGTTAAAATTGGGCTCTCTCTCCTCTTCGTCCCACTTGAATACTAGCTCTGCCCACTGGGCTTGCATTCGACGAGGTAAGAGCCTTACTATTCGTTCTAAAGTAGCCATAGAGTTAAGTTCAGCTGTACAATTTAACTGTTCTAAAGTTAAAGAAGCATTCTGCATTTTAATGGCCAAGTTCGTCAATGATTCAGGATCATTAAATTCTACATTCCCAGTTCTAAATAAGTCCTCTAAGGTTTCTCGCGCTATTACATGCGTCTGTCCAAAGAGCTGTTTTAGAATGGCCTTAGCTCTCTTATATCCTGATTGTGGATCCATAATAATACAACCTTCAATCGCATTTTTTGCTTTTCCCTTACAATAATGAATTAAATACAATAAACGCACTTGATCATCCTTGATTCGAGGTTCTATAAACGTCTCTATCTGTCGTATGAACTTAAAATAGTCGCGAGACCTTCCATCAAAATATGAAAGTTCAACCTTAGGTAATTCTAAACCCTCTATCGATGACTTACAATAATAAATATCAGACATAACATGAGGGTTACCCATAAAAAGGTTATCATCAACGACTTGCCTAGAGCCCTGTGATCCGTCGAGCTCTTCCACCCTCCTCATGTGTGATTTTTTTCGGTTTGACATCATAAATAAAGTTCAATAAAGACGGTAACGAATACAAAATAGAGTAAATCCAAAATTCAGTTCAAAATTAATGATATGTAGTTCCAACTTCTTCCCCCAAGGAAGTCTAGTATGATAAACGATTAAAATTCCAAATGTTTCCTTGTAATTCTTAATAATCCAAATAGATCCAAATTATATGCGTTCTGGTAAATATTTCCAAGTACAATTCACGCAAGAAGAGCAAATACCAGACTGTAGAATTATTTCGCCGGTGGCTGTCCTAATCGCGTCCAATAGAAACACTCCGGTACGTTACTCCTAGATCCAGGTCCCAGCCAAATCAGAAGGTCAAAAATTCTAGGAGAAAACGTCTGGTATTTTTGTTTCTTCCAGGACTAAATTACTCCGTAGAGTATCTATTACAATAGCTAGTAAGTGACACTAAGTCCAGCAGCCACCGCGTCTATCCAAAATGTGGCGGTAGCCATATTATATCAAATTTAAACAATATATGTACAGCTCAAAAGCAAACACAAAAACTTCAATATAAGTACAAAATATGGAAAGAATAACAACATACAATGGTAAAATCTCAAATTGGAATCAAATAAAATACCAAAAATGTCAAGAGAAAAAGTCCATCAGGTCATAGCAAAAATATGTAAACATGGAGGGATTTTCCAAAACACAAAACATTCAAAAAGAATTCTACAGTGCGTCCTATCCACTTCCAACGCTTCTTCCTCATTTCCTCCTCCACTGGAATCTGAATTGTTCTCTCCCACAGTTCGTTGTTGCTGATGGTGTCTGGCCAACGAATACGAAGTATTTTGCGTAGACAGCTGTTAATAAACACTTGTATCTTATGGATGATGGCTTTGGTAGTTCTCCATGTTTCCGCTCCATACAGTAGAACTGTCTTCACATTTGTATTGAAAATCCTGATTTTGGTTTCGGTTGAAATTGTTTGGAGTTCCAGATATTTTCCAATTGTAGAAATGCAGCCCTCGATTTGCCAATCCGTGCCCTCACATCTGCATCGGATCCACCATGGTTGTCCATGATGTTGCCCAGATACGAAAAGGTGTTAACGTCCTCCAAGGCATCTCCATCAAGAGTGATTTGGTTGGTACATGATGTGTTGCTTTTTCCTTTATGTATGTTGAGACCTACTGCTACAGAGGCTACTGCTGCACTGGTCGTCTTCGCTTGCATTTATTGTTGCGTGTGAGATAGAAGAGCCAGGTCATCTGCGAAGTCCAGATCGTCCAGCTGCGTCCTTACTATCCAGTTGATACCGTGCTTCCCTCCAGACGTCGACGTCTTCATAATCCAGTCGATGACCAGGAGAAAGAGAAAGGGTGAGAGTAAGCAACCTTGCCTGACACCGGTCTTCACCTCGAAAGAGTCTGTCAGCTGACCTCCGTGCACGATTTTGCAGTTGAATCCATCATAAGAATTCCGTATGATGTTAACTATTTTCTCAGGTACACTGTAGTGTCGAAGAAGCCTCCACAGTGTTTTCCTATCCACGCTATCGAAAGCTTCCTCGTAGTCGATGAAGTTGATGCAGAGTGGTGAGTTCCATTCAATTGATTGTTCCATAATGATCCGTAATGTAGCAATTTGGTCAGTAGACGATCGATCCTTACGAAATCCGGCCTGTTGATCTCGAAGTTGGGCGTCTACGAAGTCCTTCATTCTGTTTAACAATACCCTGTTGAAGACTTTGCCTGGTATTGAGAGAAGAGTGATGCCTCTGTAGTTCTCACACTTGCTGAGATCGCCTTTCTTTGGTATTTTGATGAGTTATCCTTCTTTCCAATCTGATGGTACTTGTTCCTGATCCCAAATCTTCTTGAAGAGGATGTGAAATATTTTCGCAGTTGCTTCTACATCTGCTTTCATTGCCTCTGCTGGAATGTTGTTTGGTCCTGCTGCTTTGCCACTGTTGATTTGTCTGTTGGCTATACTGATCTCCTCAATCGTAGGTGTGCCAATATTAATTGGGAGGTACGTGGATGCTGCTTCGATGTTGGGTAGGTTCAGTGGAGCTGGTCGATTCAATAGTTCCTTAAAGTGCTCCACCCACCTATTCCGCTGTTATTCAGTGTTGCTGATTACTTTGCCTTCCTTGCTTTTCACTGGTCGTTCTGGTTTATGATAGTTTCCGGCGAGCTTCTTTGTTGTTTCGTACAATTGTCTCAGGTTTCCTTCTCTTGCAGCCTTTTCCGCCGTCATTGCTAGATCTGACACATATTTTCGTTTGTCAGCTCTGATGCTCTTCTTCACTTCCCTGTTTGCTTCTGTGTATGCAGCTTGTGCGGTAACTTTCTCTGCTCTTGTTCGGCTAACATTGATTGCTGCCTTCTTGTTCCTCCTTTCTTCAAATTTGCAAGAGTATCAACAGAGATCCATTCCTTGTGATGGTACTTCTTATGACCCAGAACGTCGTGACATGTTGAAGGGATTGCCTCCTTCATCCCTTTCCAATTGTTCTCCAATGTTGCGTCCTCTCCATTGAGTAGATCCTGAAAGGTGTTGAGCCTATTGGTGAGGGCTATCTTGAATTCGTTGAGTTTTACGAAATCCTGAAGAAAGGCCGTATTAAACTTCTGTGATGTTGTCTGCCCCGTTGTCCAGTGCTTCTTTAGTTTCAGTTTCATTTTGGCGATTAGCAAATGGTGATCTGAGGCTATATCAGCTCCTCTCTTGGTTCTCACATCCTCCATAGTCCTTCTGAACGTTTTGTTGATACAGATATGATCAATCTGGTTTTGAGTAGTGTGATCCTATGAAATCCATGTAACTTTGTGTATGCGTTTGTGCGGGAATATTGTGCCACCGATGACCAGTTTGTTGAAGGCACATAGGTTTGCAAATCTCTCACCGTTTTCGTTCCTTTCTCCCAGTCCATGTCGTCCCATGATGTCTTCATATCCAGTGTTGTCCATTCCAACCTTGGTATTCAGGTCTCCCGTCAGAATGGTCAAATCCTTCAGTGAGCATCTGTCAACGATTGACTGCAGCCTTTCGTAGAATTGATCTTTAACGTCGTCATTGTAGTCATTGGTAGGTGCATAACATTGGATGACGTTCATTGTAATGTCCGCTTTCTTTGATCGAAGGATGCTTTAATGATCCTGGGTCCATGAGATTCCCATCCTATCAGTGCCTTTTGTGCATGTTTGGACAGCATCAGTGCAACTCCTTGTGTATGAGAAGCATTTTCCTCTTCATGACCAGAGTATAACAGCAGTTCCCCTGAATCTAGTCTCAGTTGTCCTACCTGTGTCCAATGCGTTCCACTGATGCCGAGCATCTCGAGGTTGTATCTTTTCATTTTTGCCGAAACTTGAAATAGTCTTTCAGTCTCCCACAATGTACGAACGTTCCATGTACCTAAAAGAATGGTTGCTCTGGTTGTCAGAAGAGGCATCGGCCCGGTGACTTCCGAGGGAACTCGGCTTTCATCACGCGACATCATTATTCTTCTTCCGACTCCCAGGGCAGAGTTAAAATGGTTTGAATTATTTTTTCTGGTTAGCGTTTTTTTAGCAAGTTAGTTTTTGACGGAATGGGGTCGTCAACCCAATGTCCAACCCTCCTCCTTTACCCGGTCTTGGGACCGGCAGTAGCCCCGAAGGTTCTACTGGCGGAGTTGGCTTTTCTGTATGTGATGAATTATCAAGTAATCGATGAGCAGCAAAAGTATAAATATATATATATATATATATATATATATATATATATATAAAGATAGGGTTATTATCCGCATCACATAGAGAATATTCTTGCCCAAAACGCTAACCAGGAATAGATGTGTAGTGAAACACTTTTACAAAGGAAACGCAAATGACGAAAAGGAAACATTTATTATCTTACTCTCTTTGTTTAACTGTACTAAAAACACTGACTCAAACGCAACGTCCTTTTCGTGTTGCTGCCATCTTTCCCAACTTGCTGCTCACTCTATCGCACTCTTTCTCCTTCAAAAATATTCCTTACCCTGGATTTACTTATGATTTTGGTGACGGGGTAGTAATTATTATTTAGTGCTGATTATCCCAATCTCGACTAGGCCACCACCAAAGGTGTAACCGTTAGAATTCCGAATTTCAAAAAGTTTCAGATTCCTGTTTGATTTTTCCTAAAGAAACCTACTGTTTTTATCCTGAAAACTAGCTAAAAGTTCAACAAGGTCAATCATATTCAGGATTATTAATGAATCGTATCAAATCATGATCACTTTTCCGGATTGTTGCATAAAATGAAGTTGGTGTCCTTATAGTATGACAGCTCAGTCACTATTCGTATTCATACTCATTTAAAAGTATGGTACACAACCTTAGGAATCGATAATTCAGGTGTAACACTAGATGTGTTCATTTCAAAATGTGAGCGTTTCAGTAGGTGCCTACGATTTAAAGACAACGGCTGAGCTACTCTAATACGATCAGCTCTCTCAAATTCGACAATGGCAGTTCTCGCATAACACATCAGCACCTGTCAGCTGAAGCAGGAAGATGATTTCAAAGGAACTTGTTATTCGAGGACATAAAAAGCAATACAGCCAAACTTGGTATGACATTCGTTACCAAGATACAAAAGATGACCTTCAGATGTACTGAATAACAATAATAATCAGTCAGAAAACACAAGCTATTCGGGAAATTCAATCCCAAAAAAATGAGGGAGTATTATCGCTGCCAAAGGAATTCCAGCACTGTAGTTGAAACTGAATTTCCTTGTGATATCGGTAACACGAATAAATATTCCATAACTCAGTATAGTACATGTAGGTCAACCTCGTTTATGCAACGACGGCATTAAAAAGCCATATATGGATTCAAACGGATAAGTTTATCTGAGACTATCGTTTATGTACGCAGAACCAAATGAGAAGAAAATAAACAAAGTGATTCTTTTCAACTTCACTTCAAACAGAGTAAGTCGCTGTTTCGAAAACAAACAATCCTAAATTTCCCTGATCCAAGGTCTATCGAAAAACTTTTCTTCGACCTTAGAGGAACCCTTAACTATTTGAGAAAAGACCGAATTTTACCCTAGTTTGCAGTCTGAAGATTGCCTCCGTAGGGGTCTGGACCAGAAAACGCTGCAGACGTACAACAGAACCAGATTGAGCGAGAGAGCCAGAAACGACGAGTTCAAAACCATTCGTATGCCAGATATATTCGTAACCAGAATACTGACTGAGTGCATTGACAAGAGTGTGGGTGATCAGGCCAGCTTTCGCCAAGGTTGACTGAAGTCGACGGTACCGACACGGCAATGGTCGGAGGCGTGGGCTCAGGATAGAAAAATCAAACAAAAAGAGAAAAGTGTAGCGTGCATTGTTAGGCTTCTGAAGTGGCTTCTGAATTCGGAAGTTCAGATACGCGCCTTTCCCAGTTAATCAGAAAGAAAGCAATTTATTTGGATAAGAAACGGTACTATTATTATTTAAAAGGTACATATAGTTATCTAAACAATAACACACTGTTCTACCTCCAAATTAACATAATGTGTTTAGGTCCGTTTATGTCCGAAATTACATCCTTCCAGTCCAGACGTTCGTTTCACCTACCAGGGTATCAAATCCGATATGGCTCACGCCATAATTAGGTATCAATTTAAACAACCTAACACAGTTCAGTAGAAAATACAGAAACTCCAATAAAGGTACAAAAAATAGAAACTAAATTAAAACCCAAATATTCACATCACAAAATAAGATTAAACAGACCAACAAAATGTAGCACAGAAAGAGTAAGTAAGAACATATTACCAATATGCACATGGAGGGATTTTCCTAAAACAAAGAATTCAAAATGGATTCTACATACATGTAGTATGGGGATAAAATCCTATACCGTACCCGTGGTTGATTAGTAGCTAGTCGAGAAAGCGTACAGGTAGGCGTACGCAGCGTCCGGAGCGCAAGACACTAGCCTCATACTTACCTCGTGAGTTTGCAATCTCATACGAAGTTAAATGCGGTGTGGTCTGCTGATCTGGACGTGAGACCGGAGTCTCCTCCGTAGATAGTGCAGGTTACGCGTGCTGTTGACTGGGACGTGAGAATGAGGTCTCTGATTTATCTATCTTGGGTTCCGAAGTGGCTTTAAGGATCCTGCTAGTAGGTTTGATAGGTCGAGCGTTGGGCCTCGGATTAGCAAGTATGGCACTTCCATCGACGTGTGCTGGCTTGAGGTGATAAGTGATGACGGTCTCGACGTGGCCATATCGAGCAACCTTGAAGGTCTTTTCGTGACGAGAAATCACGTGAAAAGGTCCTTCGTAAGGCTGTTGCAAAGGTTTGCGTACCGAATCCACTAGAATGAAAACATGTGAGCAGGTAGATAACTCTCGAGGAAGAGCGACCTGTTGATGTTGTACTTCAGTTGACTCCGGAGAGAGTGCTTGCATAAATTCAGACAGTAGAAGGACGTAGTCTGATTTATTGAAGTTATCACTGCTCCATGGTGTGAAAAATTCCCCAGGCAGACTCAATGTTCTGCCATATACCAATTCAGCGGCGGAGCATTCAATATCTGCATTTAAGCTAGTTCTGATACCTAAGAGGACGAAAGGTAAGGCTTCGTACCAATTATTGTTTTCGTGTGCTCGAAGAGCACTTTTAAGTTGGCGGTCGAACCGTTCAACCAAACCATTCGAAGCTGGGTGGTAGGCGGTAATGCGTACGTGCTCCATACCAAGCAGCCGGGTTAGCGAGGAGAATAGTTCGGACTCGACTTTTTGTCCTCGGTCAGTTGTGACAGCTGAGAGACAATCGTGCAGAGCTATCCATCGTTTTACGAAGCTGTGGGCAACTGTCTAAGCCATAATAGAAGTGATGGGAATAGCTTCAGGCCATCTTGTGAAACGATCGATACACGTATGTGATCATAACCATGCGATGGCGGTAATGGTCCAGCCGTACTGTGCAGCGATGAGACGTTATGTGGCTGCGATGCCTGGATGAGACAAACCATGAAGGGCATCGAAGACGAGACGACGAGAAGCAGAGGGTACGATGGGTCGGGGTAGACCGTTAGAGGTATCACATAGGATAGTACCTGAGCTAGTAGCTAGGGGCACTTCCTGACATTGAAGGGAAGTAGTTTGTTGTGCTTTTAAATAAGAGGGATCATTTTCTTGTGCGGCGGCCATAGCAGGAAGATCGAGCACTGGTAAAGTAACTGCATTCACCTGAATACTTGACAAAGCATCAGCAACGTAGTTCGACTCGCCTTTAATATGACGAAGGTCTGTTGTGAACTGAGGCATATAGTCCAAATGTCTGCACTCTCTTGGTGAGTAGCGGCAGACTTGGTATGCACAGCAAACGTAAGAGGCTTATGGCCGATGATAAGGATAAATTTACCACCTTCCACTGCGTACCGAAAACGTTTGATGGCACAGTAGGCTGCTGGCGGTTCGCGACCAAAAGTGTTTTATCTCCTCTCAGTGGGAGTAAGGCGTTATTAGGATATTCACCAAATATCCTAAGAGTACTATTTTTGGGATTATAATACTACTGGTCAAAAATATGGTCATTTTAACTGTCAAAGTCAAATACTTCAATGTTGTCTCTGATTGGTCATCCTGACTGTCAATGTCATTTCAAATGTTCTTTCCTATTGGTCGTCCTAAACTGTCAATGCCACAGACTTCGATGCTCTTTCCTATTCGACCTAAATGTATAAATACGCACTATCTGTAAGACTTCATGATTACGTTCTTTCCTGCTTACCTCTCTTCTGTAGTCGACCCAATAAACACCTCCATCCAATGGTGTTGCGTTCTGACATATAGGAGATTTGGGAATAGTATTTGGGTCGTATTGGAATATTTGAATTTGGACGCCGCTAGGATTGAACAGCTATACGTAGCAGCATTATAACAAGCGTCGAGAGAAAAATTCGAGAGGTTGCCAACTTCCAGAGATGTTCTGGATGATAAGGACGAATAATACCAGTAGCTAGTAAATTGTCCAACTCGCTTTTGGCGAAAGCTAATTTGTCTGCTTCCAGTCGGCGAGGTCGTGCCGTGACTGGTGGTTCGAGGGTGACGATGTGGTGAACCACATGATGGGTCACTTATGGAGTCTCCTCGAGTGGTTTAGTTAGCTGAGGGAATTTTTCGAGTAAAGCGTGGAATATATCGGCATGCGAATGAAATAAACCTGTTATACGGTACGCATCTGTTTGAAATCGGAAGCCCATAGATTTGCTGTTCGATGAAGTATCGATTAGTTGCAGCCTACGTAAATTGACTAGCAATTCATAGTGCTGTAGAAATTCGATACCGAGTATGGCTGTGGGAACATCAGCAATGGCGAACTTCCACATGTATTGTCGTCGGTTGCTCAGGTTGACCGCGGCGGGTACGGCCGCGTTTACCCGCCGGCTCGGGAGTTTCCCGCCTTGTATGAATAAGGAGCACGGGCATCAGACCGAAAGGTCCGGTGGAACCAGCACCAACCAGTACTCGCTTCCGAGGCCGCCTGTTGGCGTGGCTTGGAAGATGACCGCTGGGGGAGAGTACTTGTAACATTTTTTTATCGCCAGCGTGCTCGTGGGACGTGGGGTTCAGGAACAGTGTAACAACCTCGAAAACTGAGACGGCTGTGGATAGAGCAACCCCTATCACTTTAAGCCTTAACATGATCAGCATCGAGATCCACGTTGGTATGCAACGTGGACGCAACCGTATAGTTGTCTCGACTCACTATGTCTCTGTCTGCAACGAGGGCAACCTAACCAAGTGGCATATCCTTGGGCAGAGCGGCGACTGTAGGCTGTACATGTGCTGGTAACGATTCGAGCCACAATTTATTTACTGTATCAGAGTCGGCTGCTGTCGTTCCTGCCAGGGATTGCAAGCGCGTGAGGTGGTGGCTCGGTTTAGCATCACCTAGGGGGTGAGGAGCTAACAACGTCCGCAATCATTCCCCCCTCGATGGGAGGAATTATTGGATAATCGCCTGCTTGAGACGGTTGCAGATGTCTGGTACATCAGAATGGAGGACCACCACACGGATAGAGGCTATATATTCCCCAGGTAGAGATTCCAGGCCATAGGCATACATTTGCCACTGGTTCGTAATGCGGCGGATCTCAAACTGAGCCTTCAGTGCCGCGAACCAGACCTCTTGACCGTGAGGAATAAAGGCAACAGGTTGAAAATTATGCCCTGTAGCTGAGAGTCTGTCATATTATCATTTTTAAAGCTATCCATTATTATATATATATATATATATATATATATATATATATATATCACTGTTGCTGGTTTAGTTATAAGCGAATAAAGTCAAGCAACAGATGAAATATATAATGAAATATGGATATAAAACTGACAGACTCACCAAATTTGACTTGTTTGTTGTAGGTTTGGTCAAGGTTATCGAGTATTCCAAGTCGGCAGTCACCAATTCAGTTGTAGGGATGCGGTTGCCAAGTAAAAACTCCCAAACGAATGGAAACCAGAAATGAAGTCGTTATTGAATAACGGTATTTATTGACTAGAAGTCGCGCGATATCAAAATGCTATAACGTGTACAGCCAGATGACGAAATAAACAAGAACGATCAATTCGGCCACGGGATTGGGGAGGTTGGGGCTTGAATTATGGCTTTCAGTCCAGATAAACAAAAGGTGTACAAAAAAACAGTTATTGCCATACATGTTCAATAATAAGTATTTGTATGTCAGCAATTATGTTTTCTTCATAAAATAGTTGCCCTACAAGCACTTGAAGGTGTAATCGATAATCATTGTTAGACAATGCTTTTGTCCGTAACATATTTCAGATAAAGAATACTCAAATCCAAGTCAAACCGAAAGTCAGGAATGAAGGGGGTCGAAGGTATATATGAATAATGGCTGAGATGTCGAGGAGTAAGTGAACTAAGTTTGCCAACTGATATGAATGGATGCGTTGCACAGCGTACCTAACGGGGATCGGGTGCGGAATGAGCACCTTTAGCTAGAGTGTTTCCAGTAAAACTGATGAGGTTAGCATCATTGTCGAAAACTTAAAGAACTATCTGTTGTGGAGATTAATTTACCACCCATAAATCGAAGCTAATCGTGATCAAACTGTACAACCTAGAAAAAACGCATACAAAGCTGTATTTAATTTCAACATTAAATTACAACCACTAGAAAGATATGCTTGATTTTCTTTTTGGCGTGCTATTCTGCATATGTTAAAATGCCTTTTGAGTCAGGAAGATAAGCAGAATAACGTCAGACTGTCTGTTCTATGGAATGACAATTGTTTTTAACACTAAAATATCATCGCCAAGCAAAATGTTCATGTACGTTGTGTAGGCAATAAAAACAAGGTGTAAGTACGAACAATATTGAGAGATTTACGTGAACAAACATATAAAATATTGTAGCGAACTGAGAATACTTATCGCGGGATAGCCAAGTTCAATCCCGTTAAAACTGAAAATCCAAAGACCAGCTGTGATTGGAGGTCGAAGTATATTGATTGATGATCTCGTGATATCGAAAAGATATCGAGATTACACTAGGAGACGTGATAGCAACCACCGAGGCAAACGAGCTATGGTAGCGTCACATGACGCGCGTAATCAGTGGTTTTTAGTACAGTTAAACAAAAGGAGTACAATAAAACAGTCATTGGTACACTTGGGTACAATAATAAATATTTCCATTTCACCACTTGCGTTCTCTTCGTAAAAGTATTTTACTATAAAATAATGTCTGTAATATGCATAAAAAATAAAACCTATGTACGTCGCATGTATGTGGAAAGCAAAATGAAATATGAGAATAAAATGTATTGGAATAATGTGGCAAATGATCCTCAAAAATCCTATTTATAATGTGGTCATACGCCGAGTCATTGAGCCTTAATAATGTATAAGAACTCAGAGTTCTGACTGACTTTGATACTGGTCCATACGTGACTACTAAAGTACGATTTGGGCAGTTCTGAGCATTATTATTGTACAAAACACTGTTACTTTTAACCATCATAAATCCACAGTAGAATAAATATTAGTGATGAATGATTGATGGTTTTGCACATTGATGAATCAAATCTTTAATGAATAGAGTCTAAACACTAGAGCAGTAAAGATCAACAGCAGTACGAAATTGTGCTCATTTTTGTATTGCCATTTGTTTATGGGAGCAAGTTAGCGTATGATTTCCTCAGTATTCTGCATGTGCCTTGTCCAAGTTAAATATGCATGAGCAAAGTTATCACAAAACCAAAATAGTGGGTGAAATTCAGAATCATGTTGTCTTTCAGTTGTGGTGAATGAGAAACTGTGTAATAGCAAGAAAAGAATCTAAAACCCAAATTATTAGCGAAATAAATCGTTTTAATTTCATATGATTTCAAAAATGTAATGGGCTCATAAAGGCATCAAAAATTTTAACTTTGTATTTCATTGAAGACAAAGATATTTTCACGCACATTCATACAAAAAGAAAAAAATGATCTTATGATGAAACATTACAAATATTACCTTAAGTATATGGATAAGAATATAAAAATATGATGTAAACTGGAAAGATAGATAGATAGATAGATAGATAGATAGATAGATAGATAGATAGATAGATAGATAGATAGATAGATAGATAGATAGATAGATAGATAGATAGATAGATAGATAGATAGATAGATAGATAGATAGATAGATAGATAGATAGATAGATAGATAGATAGATAGATAGATAGATAGATAGATAGATAGATAGATAGATAGATAGATAGATAGATAGATAGATAGATAGATAGATAGATAGATAGATAGATAGATAGATAGATAGATAGATAGATAGATAGATAGATAGATAGATAGATAGATAGATAGATAGATAGATAGATAGATAGATACATAGATAGATAGATAGATAGATAGATAGATAGATAGATAGATAGATAGATAGATAGATTAGATAGATAGATAGATAGATAGATAGATAGATAGATAGATAGATAGATAGATAGATAGATAGATAGATAGATAGATAGATAGATAGATAGATAGATAGATAGATAGATAGATAGATAGATAGATAGATAGATAGATAGATAGATAGATAGATAGATAGATAGATAGATAGATAGATAGATAGATAGATAGATAGATAGATAGATAGATAGATAGATAGATAGATAGATAGATAGATAGATAGATAGATAGATAGATAGATAGATAGATAGATAGATAGATAGATAGATAGATAGATAGATAGATAGATAGATAGATAGATAGATAGATAGATAGATAGATAGATAGATAGATAGATAGATAGATAGATAGATAGATAGATAGATAGATAGATAGATAGATAGATAGATAGATAGATAGATAGAGGCTTGGCAGTCATTAACTGTTTTAAATAAATTTTGTAGTTGAGTAAATACAAAACTAACACCCGATAATTTCAACAAGTAGAAGTTGATGTGCATTTGAAATGCTTTAAGTTATGTCATCGTTTTGCGAGGTGATGTATTATATCGTGAACAAGAATTAGTGGTTTACCTTTTTTTCAGTCTACATTTGCTGAGCCTAATTCGTAGGTTGAGTCAAAATCGTTGAATTTCCAGGCTATTGAAACTAAACTATAGGTTATCAGCAGTAGCGCATAGTGGCTAGCAGTGGAACGTAGGATGCTATGGCATATGTGCCTTCTGTGCAGATTGTGTCTAAATTGCTTTCAGATTGAGGGAGACTGATCAATTTCAGTCCTAAACATCAATGGGATGGTTCAATCAACTGAAATAAATAAATTCTTTTGGCTGCCTTATTATGGATTGTCACACTTGACAGTCATAACTCCCATTGATTAATTCTTAAACGCAA
The DNA here is from genome assembly GCA_944470395.2 of Schistosoma turkestanicum. Taxonomy (NCBI): domain Eukaryota; kingdom Metazoa; phylum Platyhelminthes; class Trematoda; order Strigeidida; family Schistosomatidae; genus Schistosoma; species Schistosoma turkestanicum. Next base: position 41,205,910 of record OX103979.1, on the reverse strand, counting down.
ACGAAATGTATATTTTTTGTGTGTATGTTGACCTATTTCGGCGATAGGAAAAGAAAAAGCCGAATCCAAATAGTGTCAACGATACGTTAGTGGAAGTAAATAACTCTTCAGAAATAGTTTTGGAAGTATTTGACACTAATGCCCACCATATTTTTTACTAGAGAAATAATCTTTTAGAGGCACTCATTTAAAGATTCATACAAGATCAGGTTCCAACTCGTCTTGGAACTCTAGTCTTGCGGTTACAGATTTAGTAAAATGGATTTAGGAAATAATTGTATGCAGTAGTACATTTTTTAATAATATATTTTTAACTACTTATAAGTAACCCAAGGAAATTAATTAATTTTGGTTAAGTAGCTTTCACTCATTCTGGAAAACTGTTCTTGCCACGTTTTGTAGCTATCTGTAATGATAACCATGCTTCAACAACTAGTTTTGTTTGTCTTGAAAATAAATCCTTCAAATTATTTTCCGATAAATTTTCACTGATTTTGAAAAGATGCTCTGTTGTATTTTCCTAATTCACTTTGCATTGACCACATAAAATGTTTCTTAAGTACACTAATGAATATTCGGAGTAACCAGTTACCTGATACGATACAAATGCAAGAGAATCCAGATCAAATGAGAGGCATTAATGGGTCATATCTTGGATTCGCCTAGTATTGTAGACTGATTCAGTATAGGTCTGAGATAATTCCAGCTAAATACTTGGTAATAATTATTGAACGAGCATTTTAAACGAAATCTAAGATTGTAGCAAATTTATAATTCAAACTCACCATAAATCTCTGGCATTCAGATTTTTTGTTTCACCATGGGGCTCGAAGATCGAAAATTGAGCAAGCAGTGGATCATCAAAAAAATTGTAGCTTAGAATTTCCGGCAAGGAAATAGTGTCCAAGATGAGGTGAAGAAGAGGGAAGATGAATGTGAACTCAGTGGGTGGTCGAGTTGTACTTACATTAAGTGCATACTTTAAAGGCAAATAGTCTTCGCGTTGTTTGGAGACTATAGTTATGAGAGGTTGATATTTGAACAGATATATCACACAAGAACATTCACATGCTTCTGATGCTTGTTAATGAACCATGATAGACGATTAGGATGGTCGTCGATCAATTTTTTTCGTCAGTTGGGCTATCAAGCTAATTTGAAATACTAGTCAACTATGAAATAGGATTTAGGCAATAAAAATAAATATGAAAAGAATGAAATGCAGTAGTTAGGACAATAATCCTTAAAGGTTGCATAATTCAAGGTATTGCACTTTAGTGTAAATCACCAACGTAGGTGATTTGTGTTGCAAGTCTACTCGAGTTTGATAACAATGATATGACCTCCTAGCGTGCATTGAAGTCACTCTTAGTGACCGATGCTTAACCTAGATTATGCTATCGTGATAACCAAGTGACTGGCTACAATAAATACAGTCAAAACGGAATAGCTTATAATAGTATTTACATTTAATCGAAATACAAGACGGAAGCACTGCCGTATGAACCTGTCAACGATATGAAGTCGATTGATGTGCTTTGGTTGTACGTGACCTTAGTGAGGATCAGTAAACCGTCGGATATTCATTAACTGACCTGTTGGATGATTTGTCTAAGTGTCACTGGCATTTCACTGGTCCTACAGGATGTGTGACAAGGAAGACAGATTACACCCGATGATTTTGAATATGCCATTCGAATTTGAAGTTTTAAATTACTAGAGCCTTTACAGTGCATAATTTTATTATTCGTGCTACCTGTTTATCACCCAGTTTAACTATTTGAAATATTTGAAAAATTATATTCTACTAGTCCTCAAGGTTAAAAAAAAATTCGTATTCTATTGTATTTCAATGAGAGACGGATTTGTAAATTCTCATTTTATTCACTGTAAGTTGGTTTTTTGTAGACAGATTTTTGTAGACAACCATCCGGGCTTTTTCAGTAGAACACTGCAATTCTCAATCTACGTCTTCTTCTAACGTGAGCTCAATGGATTGACGACACCTGCTGAATTTATCCAGGATGAGGCTGGAGTCCATGATTCCCATACATGTCACCAGAATTATACTTTGAAACTAAACCCTAAAAGCGATTCTTTTCAATATTTCGGGGCAGAGTTCCAGACGTTTGTGTTTTTACACATTTGAAATCATCAATCAGTCATTGTTATACCACCATTAGAAACCTGGAAGCACTGGGCGGCCGTTTCATCCTGGTATGGGACTCATCAGCAATACCCATCCACGACTCCTGCTCCTCGCAGGATTCGAACCCCGGGACCTTCGGCACTTTGCACGAACGCCTAACCATCGGACCACTGGGCCGGCGTCCAACGGTGTTAATTTATAACTCTGATTGATCTAGGGATTTTGCGCGACATCAGCGATTCAACCCTGTCGGGTGTAGGCAGTAACTACCAAAGACAAATTTTTTCGCGATATATAATGTGAAAGTTTTTCATGAAACATTCTTCTTCACTGGCAATAAGTTTCTCCAGTTATTTAATTTGAAAAGGACAAATTTGTCAATTTTATCACACTTTGAAATTATTTCTAATTTGTTTATTGCTTAATTCATAATTTTTATCTTCCTTTTCACAACTATCAAAAGGGGTCAGTTAGTCAGTCAATCAGTCAGTCAGTCAGTCAGTATATGACCTTCTAAATCAACCTTTTGTGAACAATTATTGTCATCGTCATCATCATCATCATCACCATCCCATTATATGATCTCATAAGTTCATGTTTGATTGGCCTGATGATTTCATCTAATCCTATTATAGATGTTGTTATCCGATAACAATAATAATTATTATTAGTACTATCAGTATTACTATTATTATTGTATGATTGTTGTTATTATTTGTCCAAAGATTATTGGTACAGATAATGTCATATTATCCTGTCAACTGTATGCCCAGTTAATTACATGATTTATTGTATATGCATAAACCCTATCTTTGTTACATAAAATATGCACACTCATCTCATCCATTCATCAACCAGACTGACTGTTATAAAATTACAATGAAAAACATGCTAGACTATAAATAAATAAATATTATGTCTGAATAATATAAATTTTTATAGTTCTGTTTGTTGTTTATTGAAATACAACTCTATCTATACATTCTTGGCCAAAACATTATGCGACAAAACCATCATTATTGAATGCATTGATGCATTGAACAGAAGTTCAACTAACCTACCAGTATTTTTGATTTTGTTTGTATGTGTGTGTGTGTGTGTACATGACAACATATCTACAACCAGACAAAAAGAGTGGGGTGGGGGAACACACATAATCTTACCTTGAATAACTCATTTTTTTAGTCGGGAATAATTCGGTTTGAAAGAAATTTGGAAATTAATGAATACAAATATCTCCAGTAGAAATAGGATGAAATATGGAAAGGTGGATAAACAATCATTTGAAATATATATATCAAATATCTTAATATTTAAGCGACTAGTGACAATATTACATAATTTGTGAAATATGACACTGACTGATTTTAATCATTTTTTTATCATGTACTTTTAAATGGATTGTGTTGATTTAACTCAAAGTAAAGGTTGTATCAGCTTTTTGCCATTGAAGACTAGTAGTCAAAATAAGTATTTAGTAGATAAATGTTCATTTAACATTTGGGCGGGAGTAACTATGACTCTCTTAAGGTAGCCAGTTGCCTCTCCCGCCTTGCCGATTGGGGATTGTGGGTAGTGGATTGGTTGGAGGGATTTCTTGATCTATAAGTACCCGGGCGGGGGCCACTGCTCGTGTGCGTACTTTTTGGATGTCCAACTTGTCTGCAGTCCAATCTAGACAACATGTATGTTCCTGCAAGGGGCAGGGGTCACTACTGTTGGCAACAGTGAGAATCCTTGCGCTGCATATCAACGCAGTGATGTGCATGTGCAGCAGGCCTGTTGGTTGACCATGAATAGCCAAATGCCTCGTCATCTAATTGAATCGGTATGTTGGGTGACGCGCATAAACGGAGCCTTCTGGGGGTTGTGGTGGCGGCTACCTCTTCGTAGTCCTGTCAGGCAACGTGGCGTTTTTTACAGCGCTCCGGCTAAAAGCCGTTCCGAACGCTTAGGATACTGTGCCTAGCATGGTCCAGAATGATGGTACGTGTTCATGGTCTCAGGGCTGTGGATGTGGTTTGCCATTCTGGGGGATTAGGACTGAACGCCTCTAAGTTTGAATCCCGTCCATCGAGCGAAGGTAAATTCCGATAATGGTTTGAGTACTTGTCCTCTATCATTCCGTAGTAGCAAATACTTTGAAAGGGATGTAGCCTTCCAGGATTATTGAAGGCGGCCCTGAACGTTCTGTTTGGGTAAGCAGCCGTAGACATCCTGGACTATTGACGCCGACCCTATGTGGTTGTCCCTTACACTCTGCACCCGGTGTAGTGTGTGAACTGGCGTCGAGGCCCCTTAAACAAGGGCCTCCAGTAGAGTTCCGGGGTTGCAGTGCTGAACTGGTACTGGACGCCAATGATGTCTGCCCACTTACGTAGAGGGATTAACCCTGTTTGGCTGAGCGATTGAGCTTGGTCAAGCTCATGATATCTTCCTCATGGAAAGGGGTACGTTCAGGCTGACATCGTGGGACAAACTCGATCTTTAGCTTCGTGTAGGGCCTTGGGGACTCCGATCGATTGTATCAGCGCATGGCAGTTGGAACGGCTGCTGGCTAGTGCACTGCTTGGGTGGCTCGGTAATCCGCTTCGGGGTGCCAGGTCCAGCTGCGTAGGTACTCCTTGCCGCCCTTGCCTTGTGGGTAGTGGACTGATTGGAGGGATCTTGTTGATTCATAAGTGCCCGAGCTGGGGCCACTGCTCGTGTGCGTGCATTTTGGACATCCACCTGTCTGCAGACCAAACTGGACAACATGTATGTGTCCCGATTGGGGTAGGGGTGATTACTGTTGGCTACAGTGAGAATCCTTGTGTTGCTTAAAAAGCAGCGATGTGCATGTGCATCAGGCTTAATGGTTAACCATGACTAGATAAATGTTCATTTAACAGATTGAGAATTGTAGCATGTCGACAAAAAGAGCTGATAATGGTGAACTAGTTGCATCAAAAGTTCAGTTGACATAATCTCTACATGTAAGACAAACGATTACTACTACTCTTACTGTTACCGCTACTAGTAACAAAAGAATAATAGTAATATTTCACTTCCATGGAGGAAAGATGTTTGCTGGAGTTTACAGACATTTACAGGGATCTTCGATTTTTGGTTGGATAAACGGAATTTATTATTTATTTTACCTCGGTCTTCATGCATAGTTTGATAGTCTACTAAGTTGTTTTTGATGGGTTGTAAGTACTTTTATTTATTCATCAATCAAAGGTCACGTTATTGGCCATCATGCTGTTTTACGTCTATTTTTCTCTCCAAATATATATTCATTTGGCTAATTAGTCAAATTCATGTAAATACTCTAATGCCTTTTCTATCAAACAACAATCCTAATTTCAAATTCCGTTATTGATTTGTTTTTGTAATTTACTATTTCCACCTTAAATAGATATGAGTATGATGGACAGCTGTAGGAGTGTCAAAATATGATGTGTCATCAACACTAATTTACACATCACACTTGAGAACCAATTGATAAATTTATGATTCGGTGTTACAACAATGAATTCATAATTCTGTTACTAAATTCTAGATCAAATGGGGTTTTGTGAAGATTGACTAAAATGCATAGTTTTAAATTAATTTGTAAATAAGTTATTCTTAATCTGCTGGATAGTGACCCACGTCATATATAAGGTTATATCATAAAAATAAGACTGCCAACTCTCACTACACAAAAACATTAGATTTTATCATCTATAAATGACGACCAGATTAGACCTGTTTGACCTTTAACCCTAAAATCAAGGTCAAACTATATTTGCTATGTTAATTTCCTTATTCGAATTTATCAAATAACTCTTGTTTATGATTTAGCTAACTTTACGCTCAATGTTGATAATAGTTTTGTATTAAACCTCACAACAGCTTTGTTGTTGTATAGTTGTAACGCATTCGAAACCGAACTCTATTAACTCTTAGTTTCGTTTATCAGTTTGTCTTAATCTCACGCTGGCTTTATATCTGGTTGTTGTCTATTTACTCGTATATTGCATGTAAGTGCATTCTATGTGCTTACTGAGTCGTCGGTTCATCTTTTTCTCTTATTCTTTCTTCTTCCAGATAATCTCATACGCTGCCCCTCACATCCCCCCGAGCATGCAAGGTACCTTCGGGTTAAAAGCAAACCAACCAAAGGCTGAAGCTACATAGTGTTTAAAATATAGATTTAACCATGGAGTATCTTCAGAAAGAGAATCAACGAAAGTTACAGAAATAATAAGCAATTTTTTTAGTTTTAGTTTGAAACTAAGAAAGCGTGGATTTTTAATCGTATGGAAAGGTTCGATATTCAAGTTTTGCAGCGAGCACCACTCATTGAGACTTATTATTTGAAATAGAATAACGAGACTTCTTAAATTTCAGTTTATTCCCCCCACATTACTTGACCAATTTTTGAATATCATTGGTTGGTTCAAGAAATGAAACAACTATTTGTTTTCTTTAACGTAGCGATGAAATAATGAAAAATGAGTTTTGTTTGTAGAAAAATTCATAATAGAGTACTTATCATTGGGATCATTGGATGGGTTGGCTGAGAGAAGTCACAGAATAAGACAAAACAGTCGTTCAGTGCTTTCACTTTGCAGTGTTGATTGATTCATTATTTCAATGAAAGTCTGCAATCTGTACAACCCTATACTGACAAATATTATCATGTTAACACTTGAACGCACATATAAACTTTCGTCTGTGTATTCAAATTTTGTTTATTAACCTTCAGACAATAAGTGTAATGCATTTTCATATAGTACTATTAATTTGCTATTCATCTTGGTAAACTGTCGAATTCTGTTACGGGACTTGAAAGTCACTATATGAAATTTGTCAAATGAGTAGATATTATTATTGTTGTTATAATCGCCCCATTATTTAGAATAACATGGTTAGTCAAACAGTGACACCGTAATTATAGTTAGTTTTGTCAGAAATTTACAATGATCATCTATAAAAGTTTGTTTAACTAATTTGATATAAAGCTGCTTTTTATAGTATAAGGTACTACATTTGAATTGGTGGTGAAACTATGATTATAACTGCAAATTAGCTAGCTTTAACAAAGGGGCACTAATTGCATAAAAGTAAATAATTCCATGATTATTTCATTCTACAATTTAAGTGATGTGATCTGTCTGTACGCAACTAGTCAGTCATCTTACTTTCTAACATTACCATTAAAATTATTGTTTCACTTTATGTATGTTTGCCTACTTTTCTCAGTTTTTATTCTAGAATATTCATATATTCATACTGCAAATAGACTACTGTTTGAACAAACCGCTAAATTCCCTGACAATTATTACATTCTATTAATTTATGATGTTATGACAAACCTAATTTTAATGAAGACTAATCACAATATTAAAGTATGTATAATGTATTACTATTTCTCGGTTTTGAGCATCTGGAGAGAATCTGACTTCATTTTTCATCATTCATGCTTTATTGGCACTGCGAGTGACTATTTGTATGCTTGAAAACTCTTATACTGATAATGTCTTTGATTATTGTTTTGAGGAAGATGAATGATCAGTTGATATTTTCCTCATCGTTTCAACCCATATCATTCTGTATTAAAGATATTGTCAATAAGCTAATCAAGCCGCTGTTGTTTCCTTAGCAAAAAATGAACAGTTGATAGTAACTGATATCTAACAGTAGTTAATGCGGCTTCGTTAAACGATTAATACTGATAGGATTCTATCTATAATGCCATAGTCTTTCAAGAACCCATTAGAAAGGTTAACTTAGATATTCATATTTGTACTTAAGGATAGTTCTTCATATCTAATCAATCTGAACTGAACCAATGGAATTATTTGTGCACATACATAAATTTCTGAACACAAATATTAATTTCTTCACATAAATCATGTTTTAACTCGTCTGACTTTATTCATACTCATACATTTTACATATACACATTTAAGGAACTGAATAAATTATTTTTTTTCCGTTATTCCATGGATGTGAAACAGTTATAAAAAGAACATATGGTTAATGTTGTTCAAAGTTCATTATTATAAATAAATGTGGTTTATATGATCTGAAAGTGTCAATTAAATATTCACTAAAATTCAAAAATAACAAACATATGTTTCTCACTTCCCTGTTTTATAACATCTTAGCAGTATGCTTGTATGATTCTCTTTAAAATAATTAGATACGAATTGTACATTAACTTTTGATATTTTGATAGTAAATTGAAGTCGGAAAAGCTTTCGATGATAAAGAAAATTCAATTGATGTGTTGTTAACAGATATTTCAATAATGTATTTTTGTTGTGACACTGTAATTTAGGAATTATTTATCTACTGAACAAAAGTAACTAGTAGGAGGTTAATTCATTATTCTTGTGTTTAGAGCATTGAATAATAGGTTCGAATATCAATGAGAAGACGAATGCACTGACGATGATAAACTACAGATGAAAACCTACCAGTGATTGTATGATGATAATATTTGTTCATTTCTTTCACTACTTGTGCAGTATTGCAATCCAAAGTTCAACAGTAACAAAGTGATGATTTTGATGAGCATACTGATACACTGTGAATTGATCAGAATGGCGCAAAGATATTATCAGTTGAATTCCAACTCAGCTAATATACTGTAAGTGGTGAAGTGTTGAATGTCTCAAAACACGGCTGAACACTACGGAACTGGGTAAAGCATGAATTATGCGCTACCTGAATGGTTCTTTCTTCCTTCCTTACTCACTAACGCCTGTTTTCCCCAGTGGAGAAAACACATCAAACCAGCATAATCCAGCCTACACTATATTGGTGATACTTATCAATTTCTGTTCAGTTGGCGCTCATTATTATCATGCTTTTCTCTTACTCTCGATCCTTACGGAATTCAACATACTGATCTCTTTCATTCGGTTCAACAACACTCTGTTGAAGTCTTTTCCTTGCATTGAGAGTAGAGTGATGCCTATGCAAATCTCACACTTGTTAAAATCTCCTTACTTTGATATTTTGATGAGGTATCATTCTTCCCGGTCTGTTGGTACTTGTAATTCATCTCAAATCCTGTTGAAGAGAATATGGAATATTTTTGCAGTTACTGCTACTTCTGCTTTCTGTGCCTTAACTGGTAAGTTTTCCAGTTCAGCTGCTTTGCCAATTTTGGTTTGTCTGATGGCCATGTTGATCGATTCAACTGCTGGTGGGTCAATATCGATTGGGAAGTCTGTAGATGCTGCTTCGATTGTGGGTGGGTTCAGTGGGAATTGTGGATTCAAGAGTTCCTCAAAGTGCTCTTCCCACCTATTCCGCTCTTCTTCAATGTCGATCATTGCTTTCCCAATGCTCCTTCTGGTTTGCCATGTTTGCCAGCAAACTTCTTCTTTGTATTGTATAGTTGTCTCATGTTTACTTCTCTTGCAACATTTTCTGCTATCGTTACTAGATCTTCCACGTATTTATGATTTCAATATGTAAAACATGATCTCTGTATTCGACTTGTTTATTAGCTTTCTCTGCTCTTCTTCGACTGTAGTTGATTGATGTCTTCCTGTTACTCCCTTCTTGAATCTTCTCAAGAGTATCAGCAGTGATCCATTCGTTGTGATGGTGCTTATTGTTGCCCAGAACCTCATGACTTGTTGAAGTGATTGCTTTCTTGATCTCCTTCCAGTTCGCCTTCATAGTTGTTTCCTCTCTATTGAGTAGATCATAACAGACTTGGAACTTGTTGCTGAGATCTATCTTGAATTTGTTGAGTTTGCCAGTATTGTGAAGAATGGCCATATTAAACTTTTGTGATTCTCTTCGACTAGTTGTCCAGTACTTCCTTGGTTTCAATTTCATTTTGGCTACCAGCATGTGATGATCTGAAGCAATGTCAACTCCTCACTTTGTTCTTACATCCTCCAAGGTGCTTCTGAATTTTTTAATGATACATATATGGTCGATTTGGTAACCCCAAAGGGAGCCAGGCGGAGTTAACTTGTCCTTTAGTTGATTTTATTTCGTGCTAAAATTTACTTTTAAATATTCACAGTTGATCAATCGGTGAATAGCGATTATTATCATCTTTGCTTAGATTTTCGGTTTTGATTGAATTCTGTTTATCTAGTTGCTATATAACCACTGATTTCAGTGCTTCAATACCACCTTATCTATATCGAGATGATAGATAGTTGGAAATACTTTGGAGAAGATGCAGAACTTAAGTTTCGTGCTAGTTCGTACTCATCATCGATATATGCCCAGAATCTCGCTGTCCTTCAAGAAGTCAGCTTTAGTCAAGTTAACCAAGTGATAACTTTCAAATAAATCATCAACACCTTGAATTGATAAACTATTTGCTAAATTTTGACCCTAAATAAAACATGCAAATGATGATACTTTATTCACAAAGAATGTACAAAAAATATTACAACATCTTGCAAGCCTAATCTAGTTTGTGGAATAAACTGTCTAGACATCTTTTCTTGTATTCATAAGTGGATTTACAAAAATACCGACAAATAAGTTTAAGATCAAGTGGATTTATATTAAAGTGTGATAAATTGAGTAATGTTAAAGTGAAACACCTTTACAATTGGCATTAATTGTTTGGTCTTCATTCAAAGAATACATATTTAACATTATGACTGATGTTTCAAACATACAGTGTAGCACATACTTTCACTTTTGTCAACCTCATAAAAATAGATACTTGAAATATAATAATCTGGACGTTAATTAACCACTTATAACTAGTCTATTTAAAGTAAATGAATCAAATTTCAATAGTTATTTCGGTTTATCAAATTCAACAAAATTTCTTTTATTTTACTGCACGTTAAGATATATCCATAGACTGGAAAGTGTCAAATATGGTCCAGTAATCGTGAATAACAAAACAAAACACAGTATTAATTATACTTAGTTAAAATATCGGGGCCATGCACTTTGTTTATTACAAATAACTGATTGAATGATCCTGTAATATTACCGTGATTTATTGTAAGTTTGATTGTGTTCTGTCAAACCTACATAAACTACCATTAATTAAATAGTAAAGTAGTAATCAGAAAGTAATAGTGATACTTGGACGCTTAGACAACGATTCCTGATCACTAACTGATCCCAAGAATTATCCTATCCTTAAACCATTAACGGGAAATGAAAAGTGCGGGAGTAAAGAAGGAACGCTACTTTCTACGTTATTTTATGTACAGTAAACAAGAGGATTTATGGTATTATATGCAGCCTTGTTATTGTCGAAGTTTCTGAGAAACGTTCAAAAATCAGTGGCAAGATCTGGTCTTATACTAACAAAACAATCCATTATTTTCTAAAATTATCTTGGAAGTTTCTGTAGAATTCTGACTGGTCAAAGTATGTTCGTTAATTCCGTGTCTTTCAAAGAAGATTTCAAATAACCATTAAACGGCTTCTAACAAATAGTCAGTAGGAATTCGCATTCATGTATGCGTAGAAACCAGGTTTGAAAAAATACAGTAATAATGTTAACTGTAGAAGGATAAAAATTAAGAAAAAAGTAGCTAAGAAAATAGAGGAATGAGAAATGATCTTGGTAGGACAAACGGAATTAATAGCTGGTTTCGTTTGAATGAGTGAACAAGGTTTTTCAGATGATGTAATTTCGAAAAGGATTGAACTAACCCATTTACTAAGACTGGAGATTCCAGGTCGGCAGTCTATGCTACACGAAGCGTAAGAGATGTCAGTAAACTGAGGAAAGCTAAATTCACTGTAAGAATTTAAACTGCTCGTTTGATATGTTATTCTAATCAAGTGTTTTGAGACTGACTGGACTACAAATAATTTAATGTTCATTTTTCACAAACACGTCATTTTCCTTGAGATTTTGTAACATTTTTGGTGTTGTTAAAGTTCTTCTGAGAACTGATAATTGGGTATTAGAGAGTAAAAATGTCTCCAACAGTGATACTGTACTATGTATTACGGAATCACTGACATTCGAACCGTGACCCAGTGTGTTTCAACGTAGTTATCTAAAAGCATTATGATCTCAATGAAATTTGAATACCTTGCATTTCATCCTGTCCGGATTTAATTGTGTGCACAGCTTCAGGTTCCTAAGCTAAATGACCAATGTCACCTATATAAATGCTTTTCAACAGTGATCTAGTTGATGTATGTTTCTGGGAAGCAAATTTGGGAAGCCACTCTTGTAATCTTGTTTAAATAAATAGTTATAATTCTATGTGAGATGGTTTGAATGATCTCGTTCTTGATATTTTAACCGAAATTTGATCATTCTTGGTTGATATATAGGTATCGTATGCGGAATGCCTCCATAAAGCCATCATGATATAAGTTTTTATAGGATGGATAATTGAGTTCTGTTTTGTTTAGACAAAAACAAGAGCACAGTGTATGAACTGTTTAAATAATTTTCAGGTTTTTTCTCAACGTTCAACAAAGGGAGTAATTATTTAAAACGTCAATCAGAATAATGAAGAAACAATAAAATAACTGGTTACAATAAACAACAAGTACAAACTGTTGGGTGACAATCATAAAATCAAATGTAATAATTACAAATAGAACGATAACATGAACGAATATATTCACACAGAATGTAGGTTAACACTTGAAAAGATAAATTTATTGAATAAGATATATTGTGTCTGAATTGGAAAGAAGTGCTCAGATGGGACTATAAACATAGAACTAGGGTTTTTACACAATTTATTGATTTAAGTAATTTACTCACAAGGTTTTCTGAAGAAGCATATATTCTCAGTGAAATGAAAAGTAGAGGCAGGAAAAGTTTGTAAGAAAGCACCATTTTGGGAGTTGAATTTCAACAGTGATATAACCAGTTATAGGTCAGTCAGCCAGACAACTTCGTATCTCAATTAACAAATACCCATCTTCATGGTTTGGAAAGAGTTAAGCATAATTAGTACAAGTTATCTCTTTCTGTTTGTTTATTTTAACACGTCAACTATGTCTGTTAATCGCATAATCTATTCAGGCGTGTGGATAAAAATTTGCGGCTTATCGCTCCACAAGGTTCAATAAAGTATCATCTGAAACACTGTGGTGGCTGGCAATCTGCTAAGAAAAGAATGAACGTTAATAAGATGTCGATTACTGGACTGCTTACTTGCAACAACCGATCACTAAGTGTATATATATATTTCTCATTGAGAATTTCATTTTGTACTTTTTGTTTGTTTTTTCCTCTTCTGTAAATGTCTGCATTCTTAAAATAACTTTCCTCATACTTAGGATTTCGTAGTTTTTAATGATTACCTTTTTAATCAGTCTAGTTTTCTTAAGTAACCTCATCCTTATGTTAACTAGTTTGCTGATATTATTACTTCGTTTATTATCCTTAGATCTGTCGACTTACTTATAGAAAATGTTGTGGGATTAATTCTATACCTAATTACCAGTTGATAGATGTGTGAAACCAGAGGAACTTGATATGTATTACTTTTAATAGGGTTTCTCACCTTTGATAGCTAATAATGAATGACTGTTAAGAGTTTATTTTGCACGAGACAAATCAACTACAGAATCAAAAACAAATTTGGTTGTTAGGCATTTACCAATAATGTGCCAATAACAATAAAATCGAATGGTGGTGAAGGTGAACTGTGACAAAATTGGACCTTCAGTCTCAACTGTTAAAGCTATTACAGCTTGTAAAAACTGTTATTTGTGACTCGGTTTTATTATTGTCTTATTTTTATTATTATTATTATTACAGTTACATATCATTATCAATGAGTGCAAAATTTTCTTCGTGAATCCAGGTGAATGTTTTTTGCTTATACAGTCAAGTAATCTGTTGTCATCTACCTAATGTTAGATCGTCTGACTGGCAATTTACAAAACTGGAGGGGAACTGGACACCAACCGAATGGTTATCATCCTCGTGATTCTCCAATAAGAATAGTGATAAGGGACTTTTAACTGACAAATAACCAGACGTGTTTGTTCATCACCATTGTTGCAACATCAGTTACATCATTTACAAATACTGTGGTTGTTGTTATTATTATTATTAATCTGGTTACACTATTTCCCTTTGATTTTGGTTGCGTAGTCACAACTTACTAGACAATCATATTTAATTGCTATAAAGTAAATTCGCTTACAGTTTATGAGAATAATCACATTCATTTTTAGTCGTTTTAACCAATAGTTCTCAAACAGTACGAAATGCATAGTCCAGACTCCACTGCTAGTCACTACATAACTTTAGTTTAGATTTGTGAAGCTCACATTTATTAATAAACCTATCATAATATGAACATATTCTAGTCAAATACATATATTTTGGAAGATTTAAATGAAAAAGGTAGTACAGAACTTAACAACTCTCTGGAATCAGTATCTTAATCGTTGTTCATGATGGATAGCAACGTTGTCAGTTTTAATGAATTAAACTAACTGAAGTCTCACAGTTTACTAGACATGATACTTCTTGATACAATTCATATTAAATGTTCATTTAATTCGCTTATTAGTCACCTTATCAGTTTGTTACTCATTCAGCTTTGGCAACTAATAAACATACTATTCTATCCCTTTTGGTTTATTAGTACTATTACTTACTTACTTACTTACTTACGCCTGTTACCCACAATGGAGCATAGGCCACCCACCAGTTTTCTCCAACCAACTATGTCCTGCGCTTCCTTCTCCAGTTCTGTCCAATGTTTGTTCATTCCTCTCATATCTTTCTCTATTTCTCGGCGTAATGTGTTCCTTGGCCTTCCTCTTTTCCTTTTGCCTTGAGGGTTCCATGTGAGGGCTTGTCTCGTGACGCAGTTGGGTGCTTTTCGTAGTGTGTGTCCTATCCACTTCCACCGCTTCTCCCTGATTTCCTCCTCCACTGGAATCTGGTTTGTTCTCTTCCACAGTACGTTGTTGCTGATGGTGTCTGGCCAACGAATGCGAAGTATTTTGCGTAGACAGCTGTTAATAAACACTTGTTTCTTCTTCTGGATGATGCCTTTCGTAGTTCTCCATGTTTCTGCTCCATACAGTAGAACTGTCTTGACATTTCCATTGAAAATCCTGATTTTGGTGTTGGTTGAAAGTTGTTTGGAGTTCCAGATATTTTTCAATTGTAGAAATGCAGCCGTTGATTTGCCAGTCCGCGCCCTAACATCTTCACCGGATCCACCTTTCTCGTCGATGATGCTGCCCAGATATGTAAAGGTGTTAACGTCTTCCAACGTGTCTCCATCAAGAGTGATTTGGTTGGTGCATGTTGTGTTGCATCGGAGAATTTTGCTTTTTTATTTATGTATGTTGAGACCTACTACTACAGAGGCTGCTGCGACACTGGTCGTCTTCTCTTGCATTTGTTGTTGCGTGTGAGATAGAAGAGCCAGGTCATCTGCGAAGTCCAGATCGTCCAGCTGCGTCCTAACTGTCCACTGAATACCGTGCTTCCCTCCGGATTCTGACGTCTTCATAATCCAGTCGATTACCAGGTTATCGAGTGACATATTGAAATGAATTCGCTATAAATATCATTCATTTCTGTTTTTCCAACATTATAGAACAACCAGAGACATAGTTTTAGCATGGAATTATTTATAATTAAGGTATATTCATTTTCAATAATAAACAAACTATGATGATACTATGATTCATGTACATTTGTAACCATTAATCGATTTCTCTATCAAATCATCAATTGTTCATGAAGTGTTCAATTATGATTTAGTTACATTTAGTCACAAATCTTTTTGCTGAGAAAGATATTATTCTATCACTATACATTTTCATATTGATTCATGATTTTGAATTTCATAAAAATGAATAAATTCAATTTTCTATAATATTCCATTAAATATAGTTGGAATAATAAATTAATATTGATTATCGGGAAAGCAGATGTGACAAATAAAGATATTTATTTATAAAATTGAACAATGAATGTAATTTACCAACACGAAATTGAAACTTGAAAAAATATTTCAATTCCAACCTTACAATTATTTCACTTGGTTTTAAAGCACTATGAACTGGTTTCTTAGATTTACTTTAAAATCTTTATTATGATTTAATTTTGCATAATTCACATTTAATGGTATTAATTTTTGGATTATTTTCATTCTGGTTAGATTTTCGTTAGCGAGTTAGTTTTGCACGGGATGGAGTTGCTAACCTCATGCCCAATTCTCCTTTATCCGGGCATGGGACCGGTACTGGACACAGAGGGGCTCTAGGCGGAGTTAGTATTAATTTTCAATGTTACATAAACGTTTTTCTGATTAGCCATAATTGATTTATCAGTTTTTGAGGTCTTTCCGATCGAGCAAGCGGGATTAACATTTATTAATTGCAACCAGACCAGTCTTCACTAGAATAAATCATGTTTAATAATATATATATGCAACCTTTTTAGGCAATATTAGCTAGTGTGACAACGAAATTTGATGTTGAAGTGTAATGCTAATAAAATGTGACCTTTTTTTATTAAAAATTTTTTGTCTACAAACATGTGAACGAGACAAAAACTAGGTCTAGGAAAATGGGATACGCAAAATAATCATTGATTAGTCATGTCTGACGCATAGGTTTAGAAGTCATTTAATCATAGGCTCTCTTTCTGATGACCCTACCAATTAACAAATCTTTCACCTTTCCACCCTGAAGGTGACTCTACCTTGTATCTTGTACATGGAACAAGCAGTATACATAAACGTACATAAATATGATTGTATGTATACTTATTTGTTTGCATGTAAATGGAAAACAACTTAATCTTGTCAAGAAAATAAGAAGACATACATAAGAATTAGTTGTAGGAGGAGAGACAGAGAATTAGAGATTAAGACATTATTTTTGTATATTTGATCACAAAGTAAAATTAGCGTACTGAGAGAACATAGCCTGATTAAATGTGACCTAAAGTCTGATTAAATCACCCAAGGTTGATTGTCAAAATTTCCATTGAGTATTTTCATTTTCTAGGGAGACCTAAATGCTGACAAGTTTTTCTATACCCTGGAGTTCGGGTTTAATAAAGTTTGAAAAAAATAGCGATAAAAAAAAGAAAAATTAAACTACTCAAATAATCTCTAGATTTGAAATAACGGTCTACTAGATGCATTCTTTGGTATTTCACGTTAAACTAAAAGCCAATGAAAATAAGAATAAATTGGGGGTCTCCTCTCACATGTCGCAGATCAATGAGAGGATGCGGTCAGTCATCGAGAAATGCCCAATTAAGGATTTAACCATCCTGATGGTTAGCGTTTATGCTAAAGTCGGGATGGACAACACTGGATATGAAGACATCATGGAACGACATAGATAGGGAGATGAGAAAGTAAACGGTGTGAGATTTGCAAATATATTCGCCTACAACGAAATGGCTTTAGGTAGCAACATATTCCCACACAAACGCATACACAAAAGTACATGAATTTCATCGGATCACAATATACAGAACCAAATCGACCATATATGTATCATTAAAAAATTCAGAAGCACCTTGGAGGATGTAAGAACAAAGAGAGGAGTTGACATTGCTTCAGATCATCACATGCTGGTAGCCAAAATGAAATTGAAACCAAGGAAGTACTGGACAACTAGTCGAAGAGAATCACAAAAGTTTAATATGGCCATTCTTCACAATACTGGCAAACTCAACAAATTCAAGATAGATCTCAGCAACAAGTTCCAAGTCTGTTATGATCTACTCAATAGAGAGGAAACAACTATGAAGGCGAACTGGAAGGAGATCAAGAAAGCAATCACTTCAACAAGTCATGAGGTTCTGGGCAACAATAAGCACCATCACAACGAATGGATCACTGCTGATACTCTTGAGAAGATTCAAGAAGGGAGTAACAGGAAGACATCAATCAACTACAGTCGAAGAAGAGCAGAGAAAGCTAATAAACAAGTCGAATACAGAGATCATGTTTTACATATTGAAATCATAAATACGTGGAAGATCTAGTAACGATAGCAGAAAATGTTGCAAGAGAAGTAAACATGAGACAACTATACAATACAAAGAAGAAGTTTGCTGGCAAACATGGCAAACCAGAAGGAGCATTGGGAAAGCAATGATCGACATTGAAGAAGAGCGGAATAGGTGGGAAGAGCACTTTGAGGAACTGTTGAATCCACAATTCCCACTGAACCCACCCACAATCGAAGCAGCATCTACAGACTTCCCAATCGATATTGACCCACCAGTAGTTGAATCGATCAACATGGCCATCATGCAACCCAAAAATTGACAAAGCAGCTGAACTTGAAAACTTACCAGTTAAAGCACAGAAAGCAGAAGTAACAGTAACTGCAAAAATATTCCATATTCTCTTCAACAGGATTTGAGATGAATTACAAGTACCAACAGACCGGGAAGAATGATACCTCATTAAAATATCAAAGTAAGGAGATCTTAACATGTGTGAGATTTGCGGAGGAATCACTCTACTCTCAATGCAAGGAAAAGACTTCAGTAGAATGTTGTTGAGCCGAATGAAAGAGTTAACAGACGCCTACTTCACGACCGTAGCTGCTACATTGACGTGGTGGTCAGGCTTGCCTATCGTGATTACTCAACCGAGTTATATTGGCTGGAGCTTATGTTCCTGAAGGTTCTACCATCCCAGGCAGGTCGATTGGAGAACGATGAGACTAAAAGCAGCTACCCAAGGTCTGAGGGCAAAGTCGTACTGCTGACTGCAGAGGGGTGTGACAGCAGTAAGGTGTTTCCCTCAGACAACCAGCATCTGTAGCGATGCTGCCTTCTCACAAGGAAGGAAGGAAGAGTTGGAAAAGGTCGACCCTAAAAATGTTACACCTCACCCTACCTCACGGATTTCCGTCTCCTTGGGTAAGGGTGCCCAGTAAGGGCCTTTAAGAGCGGAGCCGTGATTGACCGACCTCAAGCAGTTTTCCGTTGGACTCTGCCGTCAAGCAACCAGGTCTTTAATACCAACTCTAATCCGCCTTCCTTTTCAGGTTCCCCAAGAAACAACCTTCCACGGTGTGTGCCACCGGGAAGTGACAACCGCCCTCATACCTGTAACAGCACGCGAGACCGAACTGGTCAAAATCAAATCCTTCCTAAACCGCGTAATTTCTTAATTATCTCCACGACTGACTTTACTCACATTCTTTTACCTCCCCTCATCTCTGCTGCAAACGATTCGAGTCCTCGAAACGTTATTCCTGGTCTCTTAAAGCCCCGTTCTAAACTACATGTTGGAGCATTTAATGTAGGACATTGTGTTAGGTAGGGCAACATGCATCATTAGTTAGGACTTTAGAATCACGCTCAATCGATGTGTTCCGCGTCTCGGAAACGCACATACGGGATCCGAGTAGCATCATTCACTTGACCTCACCATGTCAGGATAAAAAAGCAACTCGATTTACCCTTCGTGTATCCAATAGCCCTGATGCTGCTTCCAGGAGTCTTGCTGGCGTAGGTATAGCATTGAGTCGTAGGGCAGAACTATCTCCTAGGCTGGGTCCTACTAGATAGTCGCTTGTTCGCCATCCGACTAGACGGGACAGTAAGGATTCGAAAGGATAGGGACACCCGCTGTTGCTTCTTCGTCGTATCTGCCTACGCCCCACTGACTGCAGTTCAGACGATGTAAAACATGAGTTTTACATAAAGCTTTCGGACCTCCTCCAAAATGTTAAGCGCTCTGATATAGTTATAATGGCTAGTGACGTCAATGGTTAAGTAGGTAGACTAAGTGAGCAGGAGAGACACCTTGGTGTATGTTATGATGTCGCGGCTCAGAGAACAGACAATGGCGACCGTCTGTTGCAACTGTGCTCAGATAACCTCCTATTTCTAGCAAACACTAATTTAAAGCATAAGGAGAAACATCTGTTGACCTGGCCACCCTCAAAGTCGTCTCAATGTTGGGCCCAACTAGATCATATCGCCAACAGCCACCGATGGAGGGATTAGGTAGAAGACTGTCGCTCGTTCTGGGGCACATGTTTAGATTCAGATCATGCTCTAGTTCGAGCGCGTATCTGTTTGAGGATTACTTGGCGTAGAAATGACACCATAAGGAAGCCTCTTAAGGTTTTACTTAATGATAATGAAGCTAAGAAAATATTCTAGGAGGAACTAGAAACACAGCTAGGTGATCGTGCAAGCGATTCGAATCCGGAGGCAGGTTAGAATGATATCAAAAAGTCTGTGGAGACAGCACTAGTATCTGATAGTAAGGTAAACCATAAGGCAAGGAAGAAGCCGTGTATCTCAGAAGCATCCACCGAACTGATAGACGCTCGTAAACTCATTCCACCTGGATCTGAACATGACGAAGAGCAAAGACAGCTTAGGCGCATGCTGATAAAAAGCTTTTGCAATGATTGCGAACAATGGTGAGTAGCAAAAGCAAGAGCGATGGATAAGGCAGCGGCGATAGGTAACAGCAGAAAATTGTTACGACTTTTCAAAAAAACCGGTATTAGAAATCCATCTGTTAGTGAAACTATCTCAGAAAAGGATGATCTTATTGTGCATTCTCAACCGAGAAGATTGGATCGATGGGCGGAACCCTATAGGGGCCAGTTCAACTGGCCATCAATCACACTTCGGTTATCCACGATCTCCAGTCATCCTGAATGGCAAATCGATTTAAGTCCCCCTAGTCTTTGTGAAGTTGAGAAAGCGATAGGAAATCTGAAGCGAAGTAGAGCAACAGGACCCGATAGATTGACTCCTGAGATTTTTAGGGATGATGGTCCAGTTTTAACAGTTAGATTGACCGAGATCTTAGGTAGAATCTGGAAACTGGACGCAATCCCATCTGACTGGTCCCAATCCTGGGTTGTCCCGATTTACAAGGAAGGACAAAAGTCCTCTTGAGACAGCCACAGAGGAATAAGTCTAACTAATATAGTGTCTAAATTGTTAGCCTCAATTATCCTTAGACGCCTAAGTAGAGCTCGTGAAGAGCAGACTAGAGAAGACCAGTCTGGTTTCAGACCTGGACGTGGCTGTATAGACTACATCTTCACACTACGACAGGTCCTGGAACACAGACACACATTTAGACGTCCGACAATAGTTGTGTTATTGGAGCTAAAAGCGGCATTTGACTCAGTGGTTCGTGAGGTTCTGTGGCAGTGTTTGTCATTGAAAGGTGTACCAAAGAAGTACATTAACCTTATACAAACTCTCTACTCGAACACCACTGGTCGAGTGAGAGAGAGCATATGGCGAACTGTCATCTGAATTCTCTACATCAAGCGGTGTCCGTCAGGGCTGTCTACTATCTCCATTCTTGTTTAACTTTGTCGTAGACATCCTCTTACAGTTAACATTAAGCTCGTCAGATTTTTCAGGGGTTGACTTTTTACCAGGAAAGTCGCTTACTGATCTAGAATATGCCGATGACATAGTTCTATTCGGTGAAGACGATGACAAAATGCAGAGTCTTCTGACTACCATAAGCAACAATGCAAGCATGTTGGAGATGCGGTTCTCACCCTCGAAATGCAAAATGTTGCTTCAAGACTGGGTTCCATCGGCACCTGAACTAGTGATAGGGAGTGAAGTAGTCGAACGTGTAGACCGCTTCACTTATCTTGGGAGTCTCATCAGTGATGATGGCCTGGTGACTGACGAAATCTCAGCACGGATACAGAAAGCTCGATTTGCTTTTGTCAATTTACGCCGTTTATGGCGTAGGCGAGATATCTGTTCGCCAACCAAAGGACGGGCGTACTGCTCAGCAGTTCGCTCCTTTCTCCTATATGGATGCGAAACATGGCAGAAATCCATGAAGTCACTGATAGGTGGACTGAGTCATTTTGGTAGATGTAGACTACCTGGTTGGGGTCCGCGAGATGAAAGTCACCGATGGTTAGAGACCTTGAACGACATGTCTCAGAATCGTTTGCAATGACGCAAGTGCATGCATTCGTTGAGCTCTCTCAAATCCTAATCTTCTGGATTCGTCAGCACCTCTACCTTTGCCTTTTTAACCTTATCTCACTGAATTATACTTCTTGAATAATATCTTCAAACCCTAGTATTCTTCATTACCATTAATACCTCTACTATCTTTATCACTATGAGATTTGATTTGACATTTGCGTCTGTGTGCTAATGTGGTATGGCAACCTGAACTTATGTACATACGTACGAAGTTCTACGTTGCAACTGACTGACTGACAGACGCCTAATTTGGAGATCAGTAGGTTGAATTGCGTAAGGATCGATTGTGTACTTAGCAGATCAAGACACTATGAATCAATCAATCAATTGAATGGAACTCATAGTGTGGACAGGATAATTTTATTAAGGACTCTTCGACAATATGGAGTGCCTGAGGAGATAGTCAACTTCGAACGGAATTCTTATGATAGACTGGAGTGCAAGATCGTGCATGGAGGATAGCTCACGAGCTCGTTCCATGTGAAGATCAATGATAAACAAGGTTGCTTACTCTCACCCTTTCTCTCTTTTCTGGTGATTAATTGGATTATGAAGACTTCAATATCTAAAGAGATGTATGGAATAGTGTGGACAGCTGCACGATATGGACTTTGGAGTTGACCTAGCCACTCTATTCCACTCACAGTAACGAACGCAGGGGAAGATGGTCCTTGTGGCGGGAGCCTCTGCAGCAGTAGGTCTCAACATACACAGCGGGAAATCAAGATACTCCGATACGAGACGATATGCACCAATCAAATCACATTTGATGGAGAAGCGTAAACCTTTACACATCTGCGCATCATCATTGATGAGTAAGGTGGATCTGATGTAGATGTGAAGGAGCGGATTAGAAAAGCAGGGATGAATTCTCTATGGTTGAAGAACATCTGGAACTCAAAATTTCTATCAACTAACATCAAACTCACAATGTTTAGTAAAAATGTGAAAACAGTTCTACTGTATGGTGCGGAAACTCGGAGAACCATGAAAGCTATTATTCACAAGAGACAAGTGTTTATTAGCAGTTTTGTACGCAAGATATTGAGGATTGGTTGGTCAGACGCCATCACCAACAGCCTACTGTTGCAGAGAGTAAACGCGCCCCTAGATGAGAAAGCAATCAGAAGAAAGCTGTCAAGGTGGATAGGACACACTGAAAAAATCACTCAACTGCCTCAAGCGGCAGTTAATATTCTAACATATTCGAAATTTCGCCAATTACTAATAGTAAATATATTCACAACACTGAAACACTTTCAAAGTAAACCATAACTACAATCTACTATAAAACACTCTGATTTGGTTTCTTGTAATCGAGATTATTTAATTGCCAGGTGAAAAATTTAGGTCATATCTATGTAGGAAATACGACTATTTCTTATCGTTTCAATGAATTAAAAAGGAGGAATTCCTATTTTACTTTGAAACATAAGAAAATTTCTTATCTACTTTCTCTAACAGGCTTCTCAACTTCTTATTTTCTTTGCCTGTTTCGCACAACAGGATTCTTTTTCTCAAAACAATATATTTCTTTTCTGTTTAATTTGTGACTAGACATATGTTTACTTTCTCCTCTAGTTAAATAAAGAATTTTTTGCACTGAATAATGATAATTATACAATGAATTGAATGTAAGATTTAGTAATAACAACAAATAGATAATTGATAAAGAAAAGTACTTCAAACAAAAATAATAAAGAAATGAAGCAGAATATATTTTTTGTAAGTTAAGGAATATCTAATTTGGTTACTAACATAGTTGAATTTACACATAGTCAAATATTCCATCACATACGCATGAGATAGTAATTGATAAGATTAGCCAGTTGAGACATCTAGGTTTGAAAGTTTAGCCATTTTGTTTTATACCTACAAAATTTATCTGAGTGGCAGATGTTAGAAAATTCTTTATATGGAAAAAAAAATCATGATCGTAAACGCAAATATTGCGTACAACAGTCTGTCAACCAAAGTAGGCACATTTCACTAACAGAACATACACCTACCATTGCCCACATCAATGTGAAATGAGTCATAACTAGGTGCTAAGTAGATAGTGAAAGTGCCTAATTTCAGCCCAACTACATTATGTATACATACAAATTCACCTTCGAAATTGTAGCAATTATTTGATCTTATCATATTTTTATTTTTTCTACTGTTGTAAAATTCCCATATTCATCTGCTGCATTCTTATTTCATTTTATTTTCTCTATATAACACAGTTCTAAGATCGTGTTTTAAATTTGCATTAGAATAAGTTTTTTTCGTGTCTAAACATCAACCACACCCCTATTCCGTTGATTCAAACAAATGGTTAAATTCATTCGTCAATCTAAGAAAATAATATAATCTTGTCAATTTATTCGACACACAATAATTTTAAGACAATTCTCTTTTCGACAATATCATTTAGTTGAAACCAAAATTTTCTTGGCAAAATTGTTTCAACACTTTTTCAATGAAGGTATGGATTACTATTGTTACATAATTGTTTACAATGTTGTCACTGAACTAAGCGGTCAGACAAAGAAGAAACATTCAGTACTAAGGATTCAATGATATTGAGGAAAATTAGAACTTTGTCTCTGTCTAGATTTGACTCTTTAATTTAATTTCATTACATCTTGGTATTATAAAATGTATAAATACGTACAACATTCTCAGAAACATTTAGAAAACTGTTTACTGTCTGGTTAGTATTTTCTAATCGATCAGTTAGAACATTTTTCAAGATAATTTTATCGAAAATATATATATATGAGCCATTGGATTTCGATCTCGTCAAAAGGTATGATACATCGAATTCGGTTCCATTGCCGTTTGGTGAATGTGAAATGATGGGCAAACGTTTGTCAAGTTTTCGCTGTTTCAATCGATTTTTGAGATAATATTCATTTGTATTAAACACTCGTCTCAAGACATGTTCTCCGATAAGGTTGTAAAATGGACATTGTTTGGGAGTTCCATACTAGAAAGTAACAGCTTTACAGTACCTTCAGGTTGTTAAAGGTCTTCCAACTAATGTCTGTTAGTAATAAACAAATAGAATTATTGACAACTTTGCACGATATTATCATCAAATTCAAAGTTCATATAGACGAAAACTAGATTAATACAAATACTAACATTCAATTAAGTAAACTCAGTTGGATCAATTATATTTTCTTAGTAAACGTTTATGTAACAAAAATCACAATTCTAGACCACAATTAAACGCTTGGAAGCACTGGGCAGATGTTTCACTCCCCGTTCGACAGACTGCTAGTCCTAGGTTCGATTGTTGAATGAAAGGTTGTGAATGTACACTGCTGCTAAGAAGTTTTGTACTAGGACGAAACCATTGTTCATTGCTTCCATGTCTA
This sequence comes from Schistosoma turkestanicum, assembly GCA_944470395.2. Taxonomy (NCBI): domain Eukaryota; kingdom Metazoa; phylum Platyhelminthes; class Trematoda; order Strigeidida; family Schistosomatidae; genus Schistosoma; species Schistosoma turkestanicum. Next base: position 41,180,484 of record OX103979.1, on the reverse strand, counting down.
CAATGATTGTATAAGATCAGTTCGTGGTTCAAATTATGAAAATCCTACAATCGTTACCGTTAAAATATAGTTTATAATCGACATTAGATCATGTTTATTTTTATTTGACATGTAGTCAGCTAATATATTACTGGATAGATTAAAACAACTCAATACAAATATTCTTATTTAATGTTTACATGCACTTGATATTAAAGAGGATTTTTTGTTTATAATGTGGTCTATATTTTTTAAAAATTTGTTTTTAATTATAATGCGGGCTCATTTTTCTTTTTGATGTTTCCCTTTCAAAAAATGTCTATAACTAATCAACTATAAATGAATTTATTTTATCTTCATTTATTAAGGAATTCACTGATTTGGTGAATTGTCAATTGAATGAACAAATGTTTCCCAAGTACTTGAACATTGAAATGTGACAATTCAATAAAGAATACATGAAGTCAATTAATTGTAAACAACAGATGTTTTTTAATCTATAAATATATATATATACGAATTATATAATTCATAAATGTTTAAGAATTCTAATGAATCACTTTGATTTTTACCTTTTATATTAAAAGAAAATAATTTTTGATTTTAGTGGTAGATAATTCGAGTACACGAAACAATGTGGTATTTAAAAGTAGAGGAAGCATTTAGTTAAATACATTTTGATCTTCAAAGATTGTTGCATTAATTACAGATGAGACTTGATCACTAATCGTTAATACTTGTTGATTGAAACACAGAATTGTTGGTACGAAAGAACGCCTAAATACTTAAACACTACACAGTTCAATGAAGTTGTGTCGGCTGCCACGGTGCCCAAACTAAAGCAGGTGATTCACTTAAGAGGCCAATCCTTAGAGATCTAATCCACAAGGAAGTGGGGAAACGTCGGGAGGTTCAGTCACATGGTAGCAGGGCATTAACAAGAGGTTCATACACTAATATTTCCCTCAGGATTCTGGTGTCTGTGTGTACCACTGATTTGAATTCTAGGTTTTCCGATTTCTCTGGATAGATCTCCTCTACTCGTTAACTTGTTTTAAGCACCAGAAATCCGCCTTTCTTTAAATGAGAAACGGCACTTCAATTGAACAGATCGAAAAACAACATCCATAAAATTTTCAATTAATGTAGAATATTATATAGATTTCATCAATTATAAACTAGGTGATTACATAAACAGACATTTAATTCATTTGTGTATTCGTTTAAATAATAACTATTATCCTTCATCAATCTCTTAAATTTTACTCATTTGCTAAGTTGACGTTTATGTACTTGACGAGTTGCTGAAATATATGTAAAGATTAGTGAAACTACTAGGCTACCTAAACTGCAACGGCTGGAAGTGGGTTCGTGTATGTAAGTCCAGTGGTTATTGTTCCATTTCACCGCTGATATCAATTTCAAGCTCATAATTTTCATAAAATAACGATACGTAAAATAAATGAATTGACTTCGCGAATTCTCTTTCTGTGTGCAACGTTGCAAAAGCCACGGCAATGAATCAATACAGTACCTGTTGAAATAACTAACGAATGTGCACAGCTGGGAATCATAAGATACCAATAAGAATCTGATCCATTCTCTGTTAGGAAATATGAAGTTTGTCCAGAGTTCATTTTGAGAAGAGTTATCTATACCTTCGTAAGAATATTATGAGTCATTACTTACTGTGAACGTTCAAATGACAACTGGTTTATAAGATATTACAACTCAAAATGAGACACATGTTCGGAGCGTTGTGCTTTTCTATACTTTTTCAATCGATGTCTCTTCATGATGAAAATGTATTTCTTATTTTTTATAAGAATATTATTAAATATACTTAACAAGACTTATTTTCCTTCGTAATAAAAAGGTTCAGAGTTCTGCTAGTTACTCATTAAACATAATATTATTGAAACTTCTCACTAATGTACTTTCAGTTTGCGTCATTTGACTTGTATAAAATATAGATTATATATCTGAAAATACAGAAAGACTATTTCCTCATAAAAAAGGCAGTTCTTGTTTTTGAAAATAGTGATTATTCTCTAGAAAGCATTGCATTTCTCATCACCTTTATTACAGAAGAGATTCATTATAGATAATTTATTATGGTATGTTTATTTTATCAAGAAATTCACTTCCAGCAATTCATGGTGATGGTCGATTTGTGAAGATATTTACAAAGATATGGCATTGGTTAAAACTACCTAATTTTTGTTTGTATATAGACTAGACCATCAGCTTCCTTGCTAACACAAGTCTAATGTGATGAATTTTCGTTTTTTTTTTAAATTTGTTTCTTCAAATATACCTAATAAGTCTTTACCATACACATTATGTGCTAGCTTTAACACTAGACTATCATTCCAAATGGATGGTGGATAGCAGTGAAACACATAGCACGCGCTTTACATTATTTATGACTCGTCAGCCAAATGTCACTCCATCCCAGGGTTGATGGTTCAGCCCGAGACTCGAAATAAGTATCGTTCTCTTTAATCATCATCATATTACCCATTCAGCTACTGAGTCAAGATAACCATTGGTTTGTGCGACGGGATGAATTTTTAATTCATATATATATAAATATATTGATTAGTCTTTTTAGGCATCCTCGATATTACCATTAAATCACAAGCAACTGATCGATTACAGTCGTAACACATAAACCGGCAGGTTAAAACAACCAATGTATATGTATTACCGCTCCAATTGTGTACAAATACTCTTTTTAAAATCCTAATCTCAAATTCACTTATCATTCAAACAAAATCAAGCTAACAACTGATAAGAAAGGAACAAAACACAACTAATATATTGTACTCTGCAGATATTATCGTCTTGTTTAAAAATCACTCATTAGAGAATACTAACCTAATTAATATAATAATTTGCTTTGTTATTATTCTCAACAAATTTGCCACAATAATCAGTACTTAGGAAAATATTGATTTTATTCTCTGAAAAAGCGGCTTATAAAAGATCATCATTATGAGTCACTTTTAGTATGTAGTCAGTCAGTCAGTTGCAACGTAGAACTTCGTACGTATGTGCATAAGTTCATATTGCCATACCACATTAGCACACAGACGCAAATGTCAAATCAAATCTCATAGTGATAAAGATAGTAGAGGTATTAATGGTAATGAAGAAGACTAGGGTTTGAAGATATTATTCAAGAAGTATAATTCAGTGAGATAAGGTTAAAAAGGCAAAGGTAGAGGTGCTGACGAATCCAGAAGATTAGGATTTGAGAGAGCTCAACAAATGCATGCACTTGCGTCATTGCAAACGATTCTCAGCCATGTAGTTCAAGGTCTCTAACCATCGGTGACTTTCATCTTGCGGACCCCAACCAGGTAGTCTACATCTACCAACATGACTCAGTCCACCTAACAGTGACTTCATGGATTTCTGCCATGTTTTGGTCTGGCCGCCACTAATTTTCTTCCAACCGACTCCTACACCACAAAACACAGCTCGTCGAGGCAGTTGGTGGTTAGGCATACCTAATACATGTCTCAATCACTCAACTGATGAAGTTTGAATACTTCGTCAATTTATCTGCCATTCTTACCTAGTACTCGTTTCCTAACGACAGCATTGCTTACTCGGTTGTCCCACGATATACGAGCAATGCTTCTTAAACATCTATGGTCGAATACTAGTAACCGACGGATATCTTCTACTCTTAACGGCCATGATTCGCATCCATATAGGAGAACGGAGCGAACTCCTGAGCAGTACACCCGTCCTTTGGTTAGCGAACGGATATCACGCCTACGCCATAAGTGACGCAGGTTGGCAAAAGCCAATCGAGCTGTCTGTATCCGAGCTGAGATTTCGTCAGTCACCAGGCTATCAGCGCTGACGAGAATCCCAAGATAAGTGAAGCGGTCTACACGCTCGACTACTTCACACCCTATCACTAGTTCAGGTGCCGATGCAACCCAATCTTGACGAGCTGAATGTTAACTGTAAGAGGATGTCAACGACAAAGTTAAACAAGAATGGAGATAGTGGACAGCACTGACGGACACCACTTGATGTAGAGAATTCAGATGACAGTTCGCCATATGCTCTCTCTCACTCGACCAGTGGTGTTCGAGTAGAGAGTTTGTATGAGGTTAATGTACTTCTTTGGTACACCTTTTATTGACAGACATTGCCACAGAATCTCACGAACCACTGAGTCAAATGCCGCTTTTAGCTCCAATAACACAACTATTGTCGGACGTCTAAATGTGTGTGTGTCCCAGGACCTGCCGTAGTGTGAACATGTATATACAGCCACGTCCAGGTTTGAAACCAGACTGGTTTTCTCAAGTCTGCTCTTCACGAGCTCTTCTTAAGCGTCTAAGGATAATTTAGGCTAACAATTTAGACACTATATTAGTTAGACTTATTCCTCTGTGGTTGTCTCAAGAGGACTTTTGTCCTTTCTTGTAAATTGGGACAACCCAGGATTGGGACCAGTCAGATGGGATTACGTCCAGTTCCCAGATTCTACCTAAGATCTCGGTCAATCTAACTGTTAAAACTGGACCATCATTCCTAAAAATCTCAGGAGTCAATCTATCGGCTCCTGCTGCTCTACTTCGCTTCAGATTTCCTATAGCTTTCTCAACTTCATGTAGCCCGGGAGGACGTAAATCGATTGGCAATTCAGGATGACTGGAGATCGCGGGCAACGGAAGTGTGGCTCGAGGCCAGTTGAACTGATCCCTAAAGTGTTCTGCCGATCGGTCCAGTCACCTGGATTGAGAATGGATAATAAGACCATCCTTTTTCGAGATAGTCTCACTCACATTCGGGTTCTTAATACCAGTTTCTTTAATAAGAGGGAAAAGTTGTCTACTGTTGCCTATCGCCGCTGCCTTTTTCATCGCTTTTGCCAACCACCACTGTTCACGGTCGTTACGTAGGCTTTTTATAGGTCTGCGCCTAAGCTGACTACGCTGGTCATCATGTTCAGAGTCAGGTGGGATGCGTTTTCGAGCATCCATCAGTTCCGTAGATGCGACTGAAATCCACGGTTTAATCCTAGCCTTATGGTTTACCTTGCTAGCAGATGTCACTGCTGTTTCCACAGCCTTCTTGATATCATTCCAACCTGACCCCAGATCAGAATCACTTCCATGGTCGCCTAACTGTTTTTCTAGTTCCTCTTGAAATATTTTCTTAGCTTGATTATCATTAAGTAAAACCCTAGGAGGCTTCCTTACGGTGTCTTTCCTACGTCCAATAAGCCTCAAACAGATACGAGCTCGCACTAGGGCATGATCTGAATCTAAACATGTGCCCCAGAACGAGCGACAGTCTTCTACCTAATCCCTCCATCGGTGGCTGTTGGCGATATGATCTAGTTGTGTCCAACGTTGAGACGACTTTGGGGGTCGCCAGGTCAACGGATGTTTCTCCTTAAGCTTTAAATTAGTGTTTACTAGAAATAGGTTATCTGACCACAGTTGCAACAGACGGTCGCCATTGTCCGTTCTTTGAGCCGCCAGACCATAACATCCACCTAGGTGTCTTTGATTTTCACTTAGTCTACCTACTTGAGCATTGAAGTCACCAGCCATTATAACTATATCAGAGCGCTTAACTTTTTGGAGGTCTGAAAGCCTTCTGTAAAACTCATCTTTTACATCATCTGAACTGCAGTCAGTGGGGGCATAGGCAGATATGACGAAGAGGCAACGACGAGTGTCCCTATCCTTTCGAATCCTTACTGTCCCGTTTAGTCGGACGGCGCACAAGCGACTATCTACTGGGATCCAGTCTAGGAGAGATAGTTCTGCCCTAGGACTCAATGCTATACCTACGCCAGCGAGACCCCTGGAAGCAGCATCAGGGCTACCGGATACTCGAAGAAAAAATCGGGATGCTTCTTTGTATTTGTATGGTGAAATCTAAATAATAACTATACTTAGATCTTGTATGCGCGTTTCCGAGACGCAGAACACATCGATTGAGCGAGATTCTAAAGTCCTAACTAATGACGCCTGTTGCCCTATTTGACACAATGTCCGTTCATTAAATGCTCCAACATGTAATTTAGAACGGGGTTTCAGGAGACCAGGAACGACGTTTCGCGAACTCACATCGTTTGCATTAGCTGTGCACTGTGATAAATGAATGTGAGAAGAGTTAGTCGTGGAGAGAAGAGAGGTATTAGGGGGTGTAGTAAGGATTTGATTTCGACCAATTTGGTCTCTCGTGTTGTGACAGGTATGAGGGCGGATGTCACTTCCCGGTTGCCCGCACAGTAGAAGGTTGTTTCTTGAGGAACCTGAAAAGGAAGGTAGATTAGTGTTGGTCTTGGAAACCTGGGAGCGTGATCACAGAGTCCAAGGGACAATTGCTTGAGGTCGGTCACGGACGGCTTTTTTATGTAAGGTTTTTTGAGGATTAGCTCAGCTCTTAAAGGTCCTTACTGGGCACCCTTACCCAAGGAGACGGAAATCCGTGAGGTAGGGTGAGGTGTGACATTTTTAGGGTCGACCTTTTCTAATTCTTCCTTCCTTCCTTGTGAGAAGGCAGCATCGCTACAGATGCTGGTTGTCCGAGGGAAACTCCTTACTGCCGTCACACCCCTCTGCAGTCAGCAGTACGACTTCGCCCTCAGACCTTGAGTAGCAGCTTTTGGTCTCATCGTTCTCCAATCGACCTGCCTGGCATGGAAGAACCTTCAGGAACATAAGCTCCAGCCAATATAGCTCGGTTGAGTAATCACGATAGGCAAGCCTGACCACCACGTCAATGTAGCAGCTTCGGTCGTGAGTGGGTTAGACTGGATGAAGAGGATTCTTGATATGCTTTTCCACTATCTTATTTTCGGGAGACTTCTCGTTTATAGGTACTCTTATTATAGTTTCCAAGAAAATATAGGGCCTAGATAGTTGACTAACATTATTTTTGCGTGATAGGAACTCAGTAAAAGGCAAGACAAAAAACAAACTGTTAGAATCGAATATTTGCAACCATAAATATAACGCTGTGGAAAGTAAAAATAGTAGTGTGTATACCGAATATTTCTACATGAATCTATGGTTTGAAGGGCAATAAAGCGGTTTTCCTAGATATACTATGATGGAATTGGTAGCAGTTTTGTCTCACTAAAATGTCTCGCAGTAATTATTGTTTTTCCAGTCCCAATAAAACATGTTTAACGAAGTTTGGAGAGATTTTTATATGGAAATGTTTGTACAATACATTTTGGATGTAAATTTGTCATTTTAAGAAAACAAAATAGAGCTAGGAATAAAGAGACTCATTTCAGTTGAATTTACTTTAAGGTTTGTTAAATCTAAAGATCGCTCTGGTCAAGCGAATTCACCTGAATATGCTTATCATTAGCCGCACATCTACCAGTGTCATGACGCCGACAAGCTGACTTGACACAGAGATGTGTGCTACTCAATAATGGACTCGATTTCCTAGTAGATCATACTTTCGCCAGCGAAGCATGTGATCTTCAGAATCTATGTTTGTAATGTTTCAACTATTTTTTAATTAATAACCTGTATTACACAGTTGCTTTTGAGAAGAGTAGTAATATTCTAAAATTAATTTATGAGATTATAAGTAAATTAAAGCTATGAAACTTTGCTTGTAGCACATTGATCGATCTGAAGCGTGACTCACTAGAAAAAGTATGAACTGAAGTGAATATCAATAAACGCCTCACCTCTCCTAACAACCTTACTAACTGGAGTCTTAATGAGTATTTGTATCAACTTAGCGTCTACATAACAGTTCATAATCTTGAATGTTTTAAGAACTGAATTATTAATGTTGAAGATTAAGCGTAACAACAATCGTCAATAGAAATTCAAAGATAACTGGAAAGTTTGATGTTGTATACAGATTACTTAGTGAATTTATATAACCCTAAAGGTAAACGTCCAAATATCAATTATTATAATCGAAAACTGCTCAAAATGTGGTAGCCTTTTATATGGAATATCTGCTCAAAACTGTTTACAATAATCACTGGCAATCTATTTTGATCGTGACTTGGCAACACTACTGATCTGGAACGATATGAATTCAACGCTGAATAATAACAGACTAGATATCTCAAATGCTTTTACGAAGACAGCTCGTCTATAAGAGGTGGATTTACAGCAAGTCTCTAGACTGACAGATAGGTTTAACACTGAATTTATCATAGTGTCGATAGATAACCGAAGCGAATCTACCCAAATGGTAAAGCAATGGTAAGTCGATGGAAGTAATCACGTTAAACACCGTTAAAAAGAAAACTATACAAAAGTAAGAGCTTTTATATGAAACACATATGGGGTGGACAACTTGTGTCAGCGTTTGCGGAATTAAGTTAAGCGAAAATGATAATATATTTCAGGAAAACTGATTTAGATTAAAGGTTACAAAAGTAGCAAGCAATTGTCCCATAAAAATGAAATACAAAGAAATACAAGTAAGGAAATTATTAAATACAACTGACCAATCGTTTAGAAGAACAAGTGAAATACAATAACAGATATATGAAATTTACTTATACTGATTCGTTCTATTTGAAACTGAATTTTCCCAAACTAATGGTATCAGTTTTCGTTCACTTAATTTATCAGTAGCTGATACGTTAGAATTATGACAAAATTGGGTAGAATGAGAATAATGAATTAACGGCATAGATAACCTTGATCTATTATTATAAGCACATCGGGAATGTTCATTCTCAAGATCAGTTAATCCCATATTTTCGGCTTCTGAAGGTGGGGATGAGGTAGAACATGCTGAAAGAGAAGCGGATGTTGTGGGTTTACAACTACGGTCGAAGTTAACGCTGTTATTTACAAAAACCATGGAGGTAGATAGAGAAGGAATATCAACAGAAGTCAGCAGAGATTGATTAGACGAGTCAAGATGAGGAGGGATATACATACTATTTGCTATCGGAAGTAGTACAGTTGTATTAACCGGTGTTGTGGTAGAAGGATGTAATTGATGAACAAGGTGAACTGGTACTTCACGCACGGGACTGTCAGGGGGTTCTAAATCACCTTCTAGCACAGCATTTGACAGTTGCACAGTTCCAGGTTCAAAGCAAGCTTGCAGGATCTGATAGGCCTCACGCATTTTACGCTGCAAATGGAGAGGTAAAATGTTAGTTAGTTATTAATTAAGGTCCTCGGAATATCGGTTTTTTCTTTGCAATAATAAATATCTGGGTTGCAACAAATCAGTAGGTATCAAGGCTTCTAGAGCTACTTACTAAAAACCATACCATCAAACTTTTTAAATTACAAATCCACTTTACTAAACAACAAACAAGAGCTGACAATCAGTGATTGCATGACAATGGTCTGGATACTATAGGTCAAGATTTGTTAAAGAGAACCCAGAAAATTTCCAGTATTTGTTAAATAAGATTATCTTTGGTGTAGTGTGCTGTTAAACGTAAAGAGAATGTACATTTACGGTCAAAACAGATTTATGACGTCATTCATAGTTGACATTGCTTTAAACGATATCAGGGCGATTAAGTTACAGTTGCCAATTTATCGATGACTAAAAATTGAGATACTAAGCACTTTAACGATATAGTCATATAATGGAAACAAGGCTTTTCTAGATTTGAAAGCAATGAAGTAAAAAAAGAGCTTAATGAGTTATTTTTTTGTTGCGTGTTACGTGTTGGAAAATTTAAGGATGAAAGAAATGAGTTGTTCAAGATATCTCTAGCATTATGCAGTAGAAATTTTATATACCTTTTTTAACGTGTTAACCATACTCCATAAAATTTCGAAGAGCTTTTAAACTGAATATACCAAGTAATCAGTTAGCTGCAATGTACAACTTGGTACATACGTACATCAGTTCAAGTTGCCATAACACATTAGCATAGAGATAGAATTGTTCGTTCATATTCCATAGTAGCACATGCATTAGCGGTAATGGAGATTAGAGTTAGAAGACATCATTTGAGAAGTATGATTCAGTGAGGTAAATTTACAAATAAAATAACGGTCATGAGAAATTCTGAAGATTTTCGAGAGAAGACAAAGGGTGGATGCACCTGGGCCATAGTAAAAGGTTTTCAGCCATATCATTCAAAGTCTTTAACCATCAGTTACGCGTTGTCTTGTGGACCCCAACCTGGTAGCCTACATTTACTAACACGACTCACTCCAGTTGTCAGTGTCTTTATTGGTTTGTTTGGTTTGGTCGCCCCTAGCTTTCTTCCGTATTACTCCCCTATTGCAAACGATTGCTCCTCGAGGTTATCGGTGGTTGGGCAATACCAGGTGATTGACAATAAGAGCCAAATTAAAACAAAAACTGAGTATAGCAACAAATAATCTTTTAAGTAAAATAAAATCAACCTTTATGTGAAATAAAAAAGATTTTTGAACTTTGATTCGAAAATATAGTGAAACCTTTCGATCTGCAAAATATTTAAGATTTGATGCATACTATCTGTTAGCCAGAAATCTTGTACATACTGCTTTTCGTGAAGATTATAGCTAAGATGCCGTCTTTACTCGTTTGGAGTCTAATAAGCACACATAAAATTAGTGTTGGAGAATAAGAGAAATATGTATTAACGACCATTTGATATAACTTTTATTGAGACTACTTATTCACTGGTATTTTTAGAGCATTAAAACAAAAGAATATAAAACTATTACCAATCTATTCTAAAAGAACTCACTGCTTCAAGCCTCAAAATTCGTTGAATGCGAGTGACTGATCTGATAGCAGTATCACTTAAATCTTGATGAACAGTTAGATTCAAAGCATAAAGTATACACGCAGCTGCTATGTAGCTAGGCATGTAAGTATTGATCTCTTCAACTAAAGACAAAATAAAAAGTTCACTGAAAATAAACCAAATCAGAAAAAACCATGGGATGCAGATAATGAAAACTTCTGCTGCTGGTCGGTAGATTGGCCGAAAAAATTTAATCGAAGTTACTATGTGGCGAATGATTGAGTACTAAAATCGTCAATGAAAAAACACCGATTCAAAAAGTTATACTTTTGAGTAGCCCAGACAAAAACAAGTGCAGAAACTGAACCAACATCAAGATATAAAAGCACAGCATGAACGCCATAATATGTTTGGAAATGTAACAAGAGGTTCGTGATGTAGGGAATCATGGAGTGAATGAATGTCACCCAGATTGGTTTCCAAGAATTTGTCTGAGGTGTAGCGGAATACAATCAGTAATTTGTTTGTCATCTGTACAATCAATGAGTTCATATAGGATGAATGTATACCGGTTCAAATTGTAACATGTCTTAGCGCAGTAAGAAACAGGAAAAATTGTAATTAAGCTACACTTGGGACTTAAAGATCAAAAGTGTAAATACTAGAAAACTAATGTTTGGTAAGTTACTACAACTAAATCATTGCATCGGTTCGAATTGTTACATGGTTTTACAGGTCATGGTTACATTAAAAACAATAATAAAAGTTCATACCTTCTTGCGTGACTTACACTTAGAGCAAAGACCCTATAGGTACTGGGAATATCCAGTTTTTTGTTACAATATTGCTCCAGCAACATTGTTAGTAGAGGTAATACGTGTGTCAAACATGATTATAATCGACTCATTAATTCAACCCTACACAATTCCTGTTTCACAAACTCCACATTTTCACAGTACAGGAACAACGATCAAATATTTTTTACAGACCACGTTTCCTGGTTGAAATAAGTAAGGAGTAAACTGCTGTGCAGTATGCAGTGATTCATAGATGAACTTCTAGCCTATGACAAGCTGTAAAAATTAGGGAAATCAGTGAAATTTGCTTGCGATTGGGTACTACGCATCCACGCAGACATGTAGAGAAAAACACCAGATAAAAGATCGATTGTCGTAATTCAGATGGAGATATTGCTTTGACAAGTATTAACATGACGGACTTAAATTTTGATAGGCAAGACGAGAGTTGCTTGATTCCAAATGCATGAACACTATTGAAGTTTGAAAACAGATAGGGCTGATTATTTGATCGAACAGTCTATTCATTACATAGCATGGTTCCTGAAAATAGTAAATGAGTCACCATGAGCACTTTTGGTACGTCTCAACATGACACTACTATAAAACCCATTATTCAAAAAATACCCACCAGTTTTTAGTCTGAAAATATGTTTGGTGATAAAACCGTAGTCAGCATCTGGAGCCGAGACCGAAACCATATAAGTTTTGATAAGCTTTCTGGTTCTGTGAGTTAGTTTAGCTGAAAAGCTAGGATTCACGTGAACTAAATCGACGTTTTTTATGTATGTCACCGTAGGTGGGTACTTCGTATAAATGGAGGCAACTTAAGCACCAGACATTCACTTTCCTTTCTTTCAGCTTCGTAACCCCGCCACGAGAAAAGTGGGGATTTCCCTGAGTAGTTACATACGCGTGTGTATACAGGATCTTTTCAAAAAGGAAGGAGGACTCTCTGAACAAACACATGAATCAATCGACAAAAAAGGGATTAGACAAGGTTTAGGCATGACAAAACGCTGATTTGAGGTACTTAACTACAAATTCATTCTTGAGGGTAAATTAAGTGCCAGTGTAGTGCTTGAAAAACAATAAATTGATCTTGGGAAACACCAGGTTAATCGACTGATATTGGTCACACATCGGTAGAGCACCACACAGGGATAAGGCTCTGCAATGAAACTTTTTGAGGGTTTCAACAGACACTAAAGCGCCTCCCACAATTTAAAGTTGAGTTAAGCAGCATATAATTAAGGATAATTCCAGGACATTGTGTTGTGGTCTGTCATACGTACAGGTGAAACCAAATTAATTTCTGTGACTGCTTGCTAATTGGGACCACGTCAAGTGAAAGCTACACCCAATGTTGGGGATACGCTAGCAATTACAATAATGGGTTTGTTAGCTCAAGATCTAGACAACGGATGATATTTAGGCATCGACGCCTAGATATCATATAGGTTGGACATGGGATCAACTACTTACGGGCGAAATCAGGTTGCACAAGTGATACGCTGAATGAAATACATTAAGAATCATATTATACTGTGAGAAAGGTTTAACACCAAAAGTAGACAATTGATTTCTTACCATGAAAGGCTTTAATGTATATACAAAGTGCAGCCTGGCGTATTATTTGACGTAAACTAGGTACGAACTCGAGGAATTCTACCACAGGAGCGACAAAATCTACTGGAGTAATGCATGTTAAATCCCACATGAGTGATATACACACAGTAAGTTCTTTGGCCTGGAATATAATCAATGTAGAGAAAATTAGTCTTACTAAAACATCTTGTTCTGTTAATGAATTAGCTGTATATTCTGTGACTTTTCTTAAAGCTATAGGTATAGTTTCTTTCAGTTTGCTGGATATGAAGAAGCACGTCGCACCCACAAGCTGATACTCATTTTGTTCCGTTGGTACTATGTGCATATAACGGTCAATCAACTGTGCAGTATGTGCAAGGACTTCACCATCAGTCCCTCGATGAATGCAGATCTACGATAGCTGTAGGAACCTAATTCATATTAACTTACATCTCGAAGCCAATTGAGAAGGGATCGTCTCATCCATATCGTTCTTGCAGGAGATTGTGAAACGCAATATCCAGGAGTGCTGTGGTATCGTCTTTCATCAATTAGCAAATCCTCAATAACTCTTAGGTTTCGAGTAAAAAACGGATCATATTTTGCCTGCGCGACAGTTACAGGTCCTTCAGAAGAATCAGTACGGTGATTGCTTGCATCTTGACCAGATACATCCATAAGTACAAGTAAAACTCGAACAAACCATCCAGAAAGTTGCTCAGACGGTCAAACACTGCGCAATTATCTGACGATCAGATTTCTCCGAGTAGTTAAAACAAAAACAGTTTGGTGACCTTCGTTGTAAAGTATTGTAGGAAATTCTCGATATGATCATGACTGTCTATTTTATAGATTATTTACCATGTTTGGAAATTCAATGACCTTGTATGCGTTCGTCCAGCGGATAATCTTTCATTATATGGTTTATTTTTAAGATATCATTGCTTTTCTTTAAAATGGTTCTTCAGTGAGATTGGTGACAGTTTTGCTAACAAATCATTCTGATTAATGCTCATTGTAGTCTGAATCACAAGGTTATTCAATTACATTCTCAACCTTTCCATTTTGGCTCCCAGGACGGTCAGTTCTGGAGGGAATAGAATGCGGATTGTGAAACTAAGTGTTATGTACTACTCAAAAGAAAACTATGCTTTACTTTACGTAACCAAAAGATAAAAGATTCCAACTGTTTTTAATGATAGCCCGAAATATCCTTTATAAACTTAATACCTACTTTTTCGACAATTTCACAATCATTTACTCGTTAGATGAATATAACCTACCCTTCTTGATGTAGTCTTTTTTTATTTATTTCTTGCTATTGGACAAATTTTGAGACTTGGTTCTAAATATTATTTCCATAACGAAGGATGGTATCGATGAGCGAACGTGCTCTGAAGCACTTTATAGAAAACTTGTCTTATCCAGGCTACCACGAAAAGTGGATGCTGCTTCTAAATGACCTGGCTAATGAACTATCTCGATCACCAGAGCTCTGAAGTGGAATTGAAGATCTCCAAGGTGCCATTAGTAGTTTTTCTCATCAGTAAATTAGTCTCAAATTATCTGGGACTTACTAAAGATCCCACTATTATTTGTCAAATTTCAAATTGTAAAACATCAAACATTCTTTTTATTGTACTTCAATTTCTGGTTCTACTTTGCTCCCAGATAGAGCCGAATGTACGGTTTTCTTTTTTGAACAAATAATATTAAATAGGTAGCTTGAACTGAAAGTGACTGTCGAAAATTCCATATCAAACAAAGAACATCACATATAACACCACAACTACCATGCTAACTGTCTTCTGACTGCTGTAAATATTCGGAAATACTAAACTAGGGGAGACTCTGTGATGATTCTAAGCTTAATAATGACCGTGAAGGTATTTGTCTTCTACGGAACTAGTTTAGTTTTAGAGAACAGATAAATCTTAAACGAGAATGAATGCTCAACGTGTATATAAGACTTTATAAATACTTCCTACAGAAATTTTATCCCTTATGCTCCTAGCAGTAGCTCAGCTTATAAAGAGGACAATTTCGCGGTTGTTGTTTGAACAGTAACGTGTTGAGTCGGTATTATGCAGTGCGATATAACAAAAATCCGAAATTGAAAGACGTATTAAGTGTCCTTTAAGCTCTTTCAGGAATTCAACTCTCAATCTGAAGTCGTTTACCGCGATTTACTGGGCTCCCTCTTAAACCATCGATAGACCGCTTCAAAGGATGACTAGAGGTAATAAATATCAGGAACCACATGCCTAAACTGTGGCTTGCACCTTTGTTGGAAGATGTCGCAATTTCACCAGTCCTTCTTGTATAAGAATTATACTATTGTTAACAACTGATGTGAGTCATATATTCACATCATAACACACGTCTCAGAGAAGGGAGATAATAAATGTTAACGTGATTTGCATTTATCAAGCTTACGCTTTATCCAGTACCTGAGCTAAAACATCATTCTGATGCTAGGCGTTTAAACTCCAGTTGGCTAGATATTTCAGGTTTGAGGTTGATCTACAGTAGATGAACTGAGAGACAACTCCATCTTTGAATGGACACTCATTATTGTTTTTTACCACACACGAACTTGTGTATAAGAAAACAGTTTGTCTCACAAACGGTCTTCACATGTTAAAAGCCACTCACTGTCATAAGAAGATGCAATCTTTCAATATGAAACTTAAAATATCATATTGCACAAATAACGAACGAACTAGTGATGAAAACATTTGTAATTGGTTCAAAAAAGTGAGAAATCAGTGTTCAAAGGCGCTAAGCGTAATCGGACTTCTGTATCAGAACAAGCTAAGCGACAAATTTATCGGTCGTCCGGAAGTTGATTCCGTCATACAGCCTCTCTTTGACAAGTTAAGTATAAGTTTCAACTTGGGATACCTCCGCAAGGAATTTATAGGGTCAGTAGCATGTACCAGATGAATCACTTTTCACTTTGAAGCGTAAGAAATACGTCCGTCCTACTTCGAAGTTGAGTCAGATCATCCCGAAGGACCAGCTTGCCAGCTTGGATACAAACAACTCCTTGAAGTTTGGAAAGTAATAGCTCAAAAGTTACTTTTTGAGCTAGGTGATTCGATTAAGTAAAGAAGACACATGGTACTGGTGTTGAACTGTTAAGGACTCCACGTGGACATTAAGTATCCTGCGAAAAACTATCGTTGACCCTAACCTTGAGAAATGGATCATTCAGATAAGAAGATAACCATCTGATTAAAGGTGGCTTGATGTCTAACATTTTAAGCTTACTGATGAAACTTATATGAATGACTCTATCAGAAGCTTTTGTCATATTTTTATAGTTGGTGAGATATCAGTTACAGAAGCGTCTACACATGCATCTCCGTTGTTCACTATGTTTGGCAGTACTGGTGTATTTAAGGACTATATCGGGCACTCTACACACTTTATCCATTTTTCTTCTTTCGCGGTGATAGTCTGCTAAAACTGAGTCATCCAAAATCGAAGTCAAATATCTGAAAAGTGATATACATTAACGAGTTACTGCTTCTGGTCTAGTCAATATTGAAAAACTGTAGCTTCCTGGAAAGCCTTGGATCAGTTTTTATAATTTCGACTCAATATCAACTTCGAAATACATAGGAATGATTTCAAAATCATTCCCTGTGATAGAGAAATTCAAAACGTAGTTTGAACTTTGTTTGATTTATAGTTCTTCTTCCTGTGTCCCACGAAGATAAATGACTTAGAAAGAATTGGACAATAACTGTCTACCATTTATCCTTGGACAATTCGTCCAGAATATAAATGAGCCACAAGGCCTTAATGTCCGGGCATTGGGGCAGAGATTCAATCGCATATTTGGAGAAACAATAAGGTTTTTGGTTGGGTTGTGCCTTGAACTTGGATTATTGTCTAGTAGCTATTCACCATCTAGTAGCGTCCACACCGGTATCTTTGTCGAGTGCTAACAATATTCGTTATTTTTGAGAGTTATTTACATAGAATTATTGAAATATTTCCATAGAATTTAACCTATGACTTCTAGTAAAGTTATAGCTTGTTAGAGGACATTGACAAAGACCGAAATATGGATGTAAAATACTTAATTAGAAGTAAAGAAACCCTATTTAAAATGAAACAACAAATGCTCGCACAGTCTTTTGTCAAGAAAAGCGTAGTCAGTGTTTTTGATTCGAGGTGAAAATTTAGAAAAATAGTATATTTTGATCAAACTTAGATTGTACTGACGTGATTGAGGAAAGTTTTGTTTTTTTATGCCACTCTCTCGTTACTCTCCTATGCTCGTTAAACAAGTCTGTAGGTCATTTCTCGAACTGATGATACAAACAAGGTGCTAATAATCAAGTCTGGGATTAGTTACTATTTTTGACAGAGGTTTTTCGTAAGTATGAGCACCGTGTTCTATTTTCTATCTGTGTATATCTCTATGCACATTTTTGGTTATTGACTGATTTATTAATTTTAATTACAGCTTTCTAACAAAAAGTGGAAATGTTAGATTGCTTTCGAAGTGAACTAATGCTTCTTGGTTATTAATCTTATTTTCAGCATAAAAAGCGGATCAATAACAAGTGTTAGGTGTACGAAGTAGTAGTTAATGTCCGTGTTTAGATTTTTAGTTTAATTTTTTATTATGAATTCACATCAGGTACGATGCGGAAATGCCATTCGTAAGAGAGAGGAATAAATCTCGCGTCAAAATATAAGACTGTCTGTCTTTAATTTGATTTTTTTTCCGTAGATTACTGTCCAACCGCTGCGAGCGACAATTAGTTTTAGGTTACTGAGCTTAACTTTAACTTTTTAGTTAACTGTTTTGTCATTTGCTCTGATTTGTTACTACGTTTTTCTTGATTATTTTCTGCGGAGGATCTTGGGTTCTATTCGAGGCTCATAGAAGTTCTCACATATCCGGTTTATAAGTAAAGGACTTACTACTGGACTATTATTTATGGACGAACCATTTACATTCGAGACAGTAAATCTTGGTTGTTGGCGCGTAATTTATTCATTCGTTTGACTTAATAGCATTAGGGCGTTATGGCTAATTACAGTTCTTGCGAAAAACCTCCAAATCTGATTCATAACGCTTATATGCAGCTTAAAATCTGATTATTAATTCCTCACTAATTTATTACACTATTTTAACCCAGGTACGTAGAAGAATATTCTACAGGTCATTTTTGCATTGCTCGGAGATCGTCCATGAATTATATTCCCGTTCTGTCAACCGACACCCATCGTTTTCAAGTTAATTATCAGTCATAAATCAGTTTCGTTTTTTAAGTAGAAGCAAACTTATCGTTCTTATTTAGATTGTTATTATGTTGGGTATAAACTAATCATAATAATAAAATAACCTTTTTGTCTGTGTAACTGGAAGACCTAATAGTCTCAGTAGCATTTATTCTGTAAAATACTTGGTACTGTAGTGTGGGTTTGTTTAGTGCCACGTATAAAATGATTGTATTATGAGATTGGATCCCTCAATTAGTATTTTAAACTGAATCTTTATGTATGCATATTTGTGCTTAGCTGACGAATTTCGACTTTTTTGAACTAAAATCATCTGACTTGTAATTATTCTAATAAGAGCCAACTGTGGGACTAGATAACCATTTACAGATTAGTTTGTGATAGTTTGAACCACACTCATTGTCAAAAATGCTATATCTAAACTTATGTTAAACGATGGTCTATTGATTATTGAATGATAAACAAAAAGTAATAATCCAACAATAATCGCGATTAGTCCGCACAGCAATCACTGATTATTAGCGAATACTTTGTTGTCAGTTTAGCATTTCAACTTTATTCTCACTTGTCGACCATGTTGTTGGTTGTATGTGTTAGTGATTATTTTTCTGGATGATTCAATTTTTTGAGGTATGCTTAATAGATGAGTTAGAGTTTATTCGTAAAGCATTTGGTTTTATTTGCTTTTTAAATAAATTTTAGACGTTCGGTTTTGGGTTATGGTTTGTGGATAACCTGTATATGTTCATATTACTTGTCGATTTCAGAGGACTGGTTTAGTATAGCTGTTATAGTCTCACTCTAAAGTTTGAACCGATAACTTAGCAAGTTTTCCTCATTCTCAGCAGTAGTTAGTTGTTGTCAGCCAAATATAGCCATTTAATTCCTCTTCATAAATTAGTGTGCCACAACCTGTATTTAGGGTTAGGTGTCGTGAAACGGTGTATAAAAATTATTAGCCATAACTTTCACCTTTGTCAACTTCCGCTGTGATGGATATATATATATATATATATATATATATATATACATTATATTGTGGCGTAGGCTAGATATCCGTTTGCTAACTAAAAAGTGAGTGTACTGCTCAGTAGTTCGCTCCGTCCTACTTTATGGCGATGAAAAAAGGCCAGTTAGAGTAGAAGATATTCGTAGGTTACTTGTTTTCGATCATAGGTGTCTTTGAAGCATTGCTCGTGTATCCTGGGACAACCGAGTGAGCAATGCTATTATTAGGGAAAGGGGGCCAGGTAAGGATGGCAAATCAATAGATGAAGTAATGAAACTTCATCAGTTGAGGTGGTTGGGACATGTGTTACGTATGCCTAACCACCGACTGCCTCGTCAAGCTATGTTTTGCGATGTAGAAATGGGTTGGGAGAAAGCTAGGGGCGGCCAGAGACATGCCGGTAGGTGTCGACTACCTGGTTGGGGTCTACGAAATGTTAGTAATCGATGGTTAGAGACCATGAATGACATGGCTCGAAACTGTTTGCAACGGCTCAGATGCATCCATTCTTTGGCTTATCTGGAATTCTAATCCCTACAACCTTTATCTTTTTCTTTTTAAGTTTCCTTCACTAGATTCTACTTATTGAATCCTCGAACCATAATCTCTCCGATTACAGCTAATACTTTTACTACCTTAACTACTATGGGATTTGAAGTGACGATTGCATCTATGTACTAATATGGTATGGCAACTTGAACTGATGTTCTTACGTACGTTCTACGTTGCTGTTGATTGGCATTCGCTAGTTTCTATTTGTGTGATCTCTTCCCCTTTTTATATTGGATTTTATTGTTTTTTAGTTCCTTTTTATTATTGTTTTTACTATTACCTTCTTTTTGGGGTTCTTGATACCTATGGTGTTGCACAATAAAACGAAGCTTTACTGCTTCGGTTGTATTTGAAAAGTGAATTAAACCAGAATTATTCAATAGTTTTCAAAATCATTTTCTTGTTTATTTTTTTATTTTAGTGATATCATTTCATTACTTTCGTGTGTAGAGCGTGCTAGTTTTGAATGAGTCAGTTAGTTACAACGTAGGACTTCGTACGTACGTACATAAATTCGTGTTGCCATACTAGATCAGAGCAGAGACGCAATTTTCAGTTCAAATTCCATAGTGGTAGAGATAGTAGAAGTTTTAGCAGAAATAGAGAAGATTACGGTTCAAATATATTTTTCAAGAAGTATAGTTCAGTGAGATAAATTTAGAGAGAGAAATATAGAGGCCCTGTTTCACAGCCATGGAGTAGGTTGGAGCGAACTGTTGCACAGTAAACCCATCTTTGGTAAGCAAACAGATATCTTCCCTACGCCATAATTGACGCAAGTTTGCAAAAGCCAGTCGAACCTTCTGTATCCGTGCCATCAGCACTGATGAGCATGACGAGATAAGTGAAGCGGTCAACACGCTCAACTAATTCACTCCCTATCACTAGTTCAGGTGCCGATGCAAGCCAGTCTTGAAGCAACATTTTGCATTAAGATGGGGAGAATCGCATCCCGAACATGCTTGCATTGTTGCTTAGGATAGTCAAAAAACTCTGCATTTTGTCAGCGTCTTCATCAAGTAGAACTATGTCATCAACAACATATTTTAAGTCAAACAGTAAATCTCCTGATAGAAGGTCTACCCCTGAAAAGTCAGACGAAGATAATGTCAAATCCGAATGTATGTGTAAGACAAAGTTGAACAAGAATGGAGAGAGTGGACATCCCTGACGGACACCACTTGATGTAGAGAATTCAGATGATAGTTCGCCATATGCTCTCACCCAACCAGTAGTGTTCGAGTAGAGAGCTTGTATGAGGTTAATGTACTCCTTTGGTACACCTTTCAATGACAGAGATTGCCACAGAACCTCACGATCCTCAGAGTCAAATGCCGCGTTAAGGTCCAGGAAGATAACTATTGTAGGACACCTAAATGTGTGCCTGTGTTCCAGGACCTGTCTTAGTGTGAAGATGTGGTCTATACATCCACGTCCAGGTCTGAAACCAGACTGGTTTTCTCTAGTCTGATCTTCACGATCTCTAGTTGGGCGTCTAGGGATAATTGAGGCTAACAATTTGGAAACTATATTAGTTAGACTTATTCCCCTGTGATTGTCACAAGAAGACTTTTGTCCTTTCTTATAGATTGGGACAATCAGTGATTGAGACCAGTCGGATGGGATTACGTCCAGTTCCCAGATTCTACCTAAGATCTCAGTCAACCTAGCTGCTAAAACTGGACCACCATCCTTAAAAATTTCAGGGGTCAATCTATCAGGTCCTGCTGCTCGCGCTCGCTTCAGATTTCCTATAGCCTTTTCAACTTCATAAAGGTTCGGAGGGCTTACGTCGACTTGCCATTCAGGTTGACTGGATATCGTGGGTAACCGAAGAATGGCTCAAGGCCAGTTGAACTGATCCTTAAAGTGTTCCGCCCATCGATCCAGTCTCCTGGGTTGAGAATGCATATTAAGATCATCATTTTCTGAGATAGTTTCACTAACAGATGAATTTCTAATACCAGTTTCTTTGATAAGTCGTAACAATTTTCTGCTGTTACCTATCACCGCTGCCTTATCCATTGCTTTTGCTTTCGCTACTCACCATTGTTCGCGATCATTGCAAAAGCTTTTTATCAGCATGCGCCTAAGCTGTCTATGCTCTTCGTCATGTTCAGATCCAGGTGGAATGAATTTACGAGCGTCTATCAGTTCGGTGGATGCTACTGAGATCCACGGCTTCTTCCTTGCCTTATGGTTTACCTTACTACCAGATACTAGTGCTGTCTCCACAGCCTTTTTACTATCATTCCAACCTGCCTCCCGATTGGAATCACTTGGATGGTCACCTAACTGTTTTTCTAGTTGCTCCTGAAATATATTCTTAGCTTTATTATCATTAAGTAAAACCCTATGAGACTTCCTTACGGTGTCTTTCCTACGTCCAGTAAGCCTCAAACAGATACGAGCTCGCACTAGGGCATGATCTGAATCTAAACATGTGCCCCAGAACGAGCGACAGTCTTCTACCTAATCCCTCCATCGGTGGCTGTTGGCGATATGATCTAGTTGGTTCCAACGTTGGGACGACTTTAGGAGTAGTCATGTCAAAATATGTTTTTCATTGTTCTCAAACTTAGTATTTTCTGGGAATAGTCGCTTTTCTGAGCATAGCTGCAACAGACGGTCGCCACTTTCTGATCTTTGAGCCACTACACCATAAGATCCACCCAGGTGTCTTTCGTTTATTCTTAGACTACCTACTTGAACATTGAAGTGACTAGCCACTATTAATATATCGGAGCGCCTAAGTTTTTGAAGGAGTTCCGAAAGCTTTTTGTAAAACTCATCTCTGCCTCATCTGAGCTGCAGTCAGTGGGAGCGTAGTCAGAGACAACAAAGAGGTAACGGAGAGTTTCCCTATCTTTTCAAGTCCGTACTATCCCGTTTAGTCGGACAGCGCACATGTGACTACTTGGGTCCAGTCGAGAAGAGCTAGTTCTGCCTTACTACTCAATGCTCTACTTACACCAGCGGGGCCTATTTGGCACAAATTTCGAGCAATAAAACCTCCAACATGTAGTTTAGAGCGGGCTTTTTTGAACTCAAAACGTTTGTGTTAGCAGTTCAGGGTGATAAAGGAATACGAGAAGGGTTAGTCGTGGATATAAGAGAGGTGTTAGGGGGTGTAAGAAGGATTTGATTGTGACCAATTTGGTCTCGTGTGCTGTTAGATGTATGAGGTCGGATGTCACTTCCCGGCTGCCCACGTTGTGGGAAGGTGTTTCTTGAGAGACCTGAAAAAGAATGTAGATTAGTGTTGGTCTTAGAGAACTGTGAGCGTGATCTCAGAGCCCAAGGGCCAACTGCTTGAGGCTGGTCACGCACGACCTTTTTATGGGTACTTTTTGTAGTGTTTGCTCCGTTCTTGTTTAAAAGGCCTTACTGCCGGGACGGGAATCCGTGAAGTAAGTTGAGGTGTGACACTTTTAGGGTTGACCTCTCCTAATCCCTACCTTGATTCCTTGTGAGAAGGCAGCATCGCTACAGATGCTGGTTGTTCTAGGGGAACACCTTACTGCCGTCACACCTCTCTACAGTCAGCAGTACGACTATGCCCTTAGACCTTGAGTTGGTGCTTTTAGTCTCGCCATTCTCCAATCGACCTGCCTAGCATGGTAGAACCTACAGGAATAGGTGTTCCAGCAGTATAGCTCGGCCGAGTCATCGTGATAGGCCAGCCCGACCGACACGTCACGAATGAATAATCGTGATTTTGAATTCTCTTTCCAATCCTACACCTATTATGTCTATCTGTTTGAATTCGGTTTTTATTTTTGATGTAAATAGTTAATAGAAATGTCGGTAACTTCCTATAAAATGTATTTTATCACCAATTCTTAGTTTACAAATTAAAAATAGAAACACCTTAGATTTTTCAAGTCGATACTGAATGTCTATGCTCTTTTTTGTTTACAAAATAATGTGTCGTCAGTGATTACTGAGTTGTTAATTCAAGTTTAAAACATTTAAATGTTTGGTTGGGAATTTTTAATAAAATATTCAAATTTTGAATAGTTATTTATCGGGTTAAATAATTATTCAGACTGAGTTATCTCTTAGATTGGAAAAATTTCTCTTTGATCATCACAGTTGACTTGATAGCTCATCCACGGCTAACTTTGCAAGCTAACTAAAACTAAAATTATAGCTGAGTCTTGTTTAATACTTTTGTAATATTGTATTGATTATAAAACTTAGAAGTCATCAGTTTGTATCCGTTTAAGGTTGTGATTTGTGTTATGCTTATAAATTCTGTAAATCAGAACACGGGTTATTTATTGTCTTTTCACTTTTTAAGCCGTTTTCTCCAACTTTTGTTAATTCTTAAAGAAACTTGGTTTCAAATCGCTTAAGATCTTTACAAAACTACTTAATTTGATCATATTTTTTGATGCAGTTAATTCTTGTTTTTACAAACAACTTCAACTTCAATGTTTTGATTTTCATTATAGGTAGGTAGTATGTCATTCAAAACAAATAACAAATTTCTACAAAAACTGCAAATCATTACTCATTTTAATTATTTAAAAACTGTTTAACAAAATTTCAACGTTCCATGATATTCAAATAAAATATAATAGTTGGTTTCTATAGAAAAACTGCATAAAAGTGATACGTTTACTGTGCCATTTGTGCAGTAATTGTAGTGGGCATACCATGAGACGATCGAGAACCGATCGAAGAGCAGGATCATGGAGTCATTCAGAGATTGATTCAACAATTAAAAGTAAGCAATCTGTCAATATTATTCTTTTTTTTCATTTCAAAAAGACAACGATTTTATTAATATGATAAGTTTTGTTTGTTTCTTTAAACATTTTGTTCTACAGGATTTGATTGATATTTGAATTTCACTTTCATGTGATCATAATCCAAACTTGTTTTGACTAAATTTTTTTTTACATGAAGTGTATTTATGAAAAAAAACAAGGTTAAAAAATATACATTGGACAAGTAAGTTTGGTTTAGCGTTAACAAACCAATCAGTATGATTAGATTATCTGTAACAGATATAGCTGATGGTCCAGTGTATAAATCTAGGCTTAATCTTAAATTACTTTTTACATAGTTGTAATGGGATACTTGTTTTGTTGCTTCACTAATAATTAAAGATCCAGTATTAATCATTTATGTTTTGTAGTGGTTAATGATACTTACTTACTTACTTACGCCTGTTACCCCCAATGGAGCATAGGCCGCCCACCAGTTTTCTCCAACCAACTCTGTCCTGGGCTTCTCTCTCCAGTTCTGTCCAATGTTTGTTCATTCCTCTCATATCTTTCTCTATTTCTCGGCGTAATGTATTCTTTGGCCTTCCTCTTTTCCTTTTGCCTTGAGGGTCCCATGTGAGGGCTTGTCTCGTGACGCAGTTAGGTGGTTAATAATAATTTATTTATAATCAGTTTTTGTTTTATTTCAAGTGTCTGCACTTCACTAGCAGCATGGAAATTTGAAATACTTTTAGTCGATTTAAGAAATATGTCTATTACACAAACAAGAACATACACCTCTCATAATAGTTGATTGGAAATCGTTGTATTTTACATCACTGGTTGATTCAGTTAGATAACCAATAAAAACTAGGGTACACTAGATAACAATTTTTTTCTCTGAAACTTCTCAGTGGTGTACGTCTAAGAATTTCAGGTCTCGAAACTAGATCTCAATCTTTGAAATGGCGAGTTATCAGCCACTACTACTGTGACTAGTGAAATTCAACCATATCGGATGTGTGGCGGTTTCCCATCGAAAGGAGTAAAACGCGGTCGAGTAATATCGCAAATTGGTCGAAGTTAGACAAGCGCATAGTTGGACTGAAGAACGGGGTATTCAATATTAAATCCTCACCACAAAGCCTGAAGGTACTGGACTCGATACCAAGTGAGGTCGTGCTTGAGCATTGCTGTAAAGTTACATGCTCGAATGAGACATCGGTTCAGTACTTCCTGGTTTGTCGTTAGTATTATGAGTACTTTATTACTACAGTTATTCAGATAGGACACTTTTTTTTCTCTTAAAATTTTTTATATAATTGACGCAATTAGATATTGTGGTTTTCATTTTAGATACCTAAAAATATAGATTATATGGGACTCGATAAATGTATATATTAAGTCTAAACACATGTATTTTACATGAAAAATTGTTTGCGCCAAATAAGCTTGACGTTGCTTTTGTTGTTGAGCTAAGATAGTTATGTGAACATATTGTGATAATCAGTCAGTCTTTCAGTCAGCTACAACCTAAAACTCGGTACACACGTACATCAGTTCGAGTTGCCGTACCTCATTAGTACAGAGACGCAATTGTCAATTCAAATCTCATAGTCGTAGAAGTAGTAGATATTAACGATGATGGAGAAGATTATGGTTCGATGATATTATTCAGGAAGTATAATACCGTAAAATAAACTTAAAAAGAGAAGGATAAAGGTTATGGGAAATTCAGAAGATTAGGATTTGATAGAACATAAAGAGTGGATGCACCTGCGCCATTGTAAACGGTTTTGAGTCATGTCATTCATGGTCTCCAGCCATTGATTATTAACATATCGCAAACCCCAACCAGGTAGTCTAAAACTATTAATATGGCCCAGTCCAATTGTCAGTAACTTCATGGATTTGCGTCATGCTTTCGTCTGGACGCTCCTGCTTTTCTGCCAGCCTACTCCTAAACCGCAAAATATAGCTCATCGAGGCGGTCGGTGGTTAGGCATAGGTAACACATGTACCATCCACCTCAACTGATGAAGTTTCACTACTTTATCACCTGATCTGTCATCCTTACCTAGTACCTTTTTCCAAACACCAACATTGCTTACTAGATTGTCCCAGGATATACGAGCAGTGCTAGTTCAGGTGCCTATGCAAGCCAATCTTGAAGCAACATTTTGCATTTAGATGGGGAGAATCTACAAACAAATTCTAAAAACAAACAGGTAGCACAATTCTCAATGTATTCAAGCACACAAATCTCGCTTATTTATACATCATAGAAACGTCCTTGGGACAGTCACAAAAATAGCACACTAAAATACATAGCAGCCAATCACAGCCAAGGTTTTTCCTGGTGAGAAATGAAATCTCGAGGTCAACTGATCAGCCTGTGCTCGCAAACGTGAAATCCAATATAAGGCATTTATCAAGCGAGTTCTGAGGATCTAACGTCCCCAACAGTGTGTCTGTGTTCCAAGACCTGTCGTAGTGTGAATATCAGTCTATTCATCCACCTACAGGTAGGAAGATATCCTTATTTTCTCGAGTTTGCTCTTCACGAGCTCTAGTTAGGTTTCGAATTATTATTGAAGCTAATATTTTGGACACTATATTAGTCAAACTGATTCTTCTTTGACTGTCGTAAGAAGACCTTTTTCTTTTCTAGTAGACTTGGACAATCAGTGATAATTAGGTGACAACAAATACAATAAAAACTGACATTTAGGACCTGCAATACTGAAAGGGTTCAGATCTAGGGCGTTCAAATCGGACATATCGAGTTTGATATTATTATTATTATTATTATTATTATTATTATTATTGAGTTGATGCCAATTTTTAATTTTAAAGTTACATTTAGACATATTTAATAACTTATTGGTTAGTATCCCTTAAATATATCAAGTTGTTTCTTAGTGCTAGTATAATGCAAGCAGGAGGTTGAATAGTTAGTACTTATGAAATGTACCATACAATTTGCAATGCTCTACTTACTAACTTTTATGTTGATTTGTTATACAGATTTAGTTGAAAAGACACAAATAATCTAAAAACAATACGAAAACAAAGCACAATAGTCGCTATAATATTAACTTTGATATTAGGTTATGCGTAACATCAATGGGAGAAAGTGGAATGGATGAAACAACATCATGGATTTATATATGTAGATAAATATATATTTACTCTAGTAGCTGGTTGATAACTAATATCTTATGATTTAAAGCAAACAATTCTGTGTAACGTTTTGCGGTCGTTGTTTGGCCTATACACTTCTTTGTGAGTTATATAATGCTGGATATATAAAAATTCAAAAATATGATGTGAATTGTATGGCTGGAAATGTTCATATTTTTTTTCTGTCCAAATAATCAGGAAATAATTTAACTTGATTTTTTAAAACTAGAGTAAGTTAACTTAATATATATATATATATATATATATGACAGGCTTTCAGATAATGAAGTGAACTTCGAATTTTATTACATGTATGCCAGATTGACTACAGGCTAATCTTAATTCTAATTATTAAAAACACTGATAAGCATACAAAAATATTATTTGTTGTGTTACATTATACTTAAACAAGACAACCAATCTATGTGTAGATGAACGAGATCGATTCGATGAATCAAATAAATAAACCATAAAGAATAAAAATTATTGATTATTGATGTCTTATCTGGTTGTTGCAGGAGTTATAAAAGATATTTGAGAATTTTTGAAATATTAAATTTACTACTATTAGTCGAAATCTGCATCAGATCATTAAAAAAAAAATCCTTATCAAGCAATAATATATTACAGAATGATCTGTGATAAATAAAAAAACCAATGATTTACTTTTACTCACCACTTGACCAATATTGATTACATATAAAATTAAGTGAACTTGCTTATCCTAAAAATTAAATGTAAAAATCTTGTGAATATCCTCAACACACCGAAGTTAAATCGATGCTAGAGAAGTATTTTTAATTTTTGAAAAACCACTCATTACGCTAATCATGAATCCCAATAGCTGAATATGCAAATTAAACAATTATTGTACTCTATCAGTCTAATAGTGTTTTTGTTGTCGAATGTTAACTATGTTAGGTGATATGTAGTATTAAAATATTGGAGAGTTTTTCAAATCTGTATTGTTTGCTAACCGAAAGTTTTAATGTTGGTTTGTCAGACAGTATATTCACAGAGGAATACCTGGAAGTAACACTGATTCCTGTAAATATTTTTATCCTATAACTGGTTACAACATACATTGTTATTATTGATAACTTTGAGTAGAATACAAGGTTGGAATTCATCAACTATGTATTCGTAAATCCTAAAATTAATTATTATTTACTGTGACTTGGGCCCAATTTCCATTGGGTAATCGACTAGGTTATTGAGTTACCATTGTCATGACTTATTATAATTTAAATAACATACAGTTATCGATATTTGCATCATTTTTAGTTAGAATTCTTTAGTAAAGAATGAATAGTTCAACTCATAAGTATTATGCTTAGAACTTATATACACATATTGTTCTGTTTATTCGTGAATTATTTCAATAGAAATAATAACCCCGTGTTAAAACTATATATTAGGCAATAAAATACTTTTCTCTCTTCTTTCTAGGTCATTCATTTTAAATGTTCACGTATGAGGTCGTATGATAATAGTGTTTTATTATTACATACATATTTGGCTGAATATATACATATATGTATGCATGTGAATATCGAGATGTAGGTAGGCATTTGTACAGGTTTGGATAAAATGTACTATACAAGAATTTTAATAAGGAGAAAATTTAGTTATTGTTTTGTTCTGCTGATTTATCTCAATGTCCTGCTTGTTTGTATATCTGCAAGGTTTGTGAGGTTTTGAATGTCTAACGAAGCGTTGAGCACTTGTAATTATATATATATATATATATATATATATATATATATATATATATATATATATATATATATATATATATTAGATACAATTATCCGTTGTCTTTCTGTGAGTTCATGCATTCCGATTGGTTATATTGTACTTGTTTATTTATCATACATTTTGGACAGTCATATGAAAATGAAATGTGTTTATCGTTTTCTAGTTTGTTTATTTCCTAATTTTTATACATTCATCTATTTTTAGCTCATGTATTTTCCGGTGGATGTATTGATGTTGATGCGTTTTGAGAATAAGATTTGTCCGCTAAATAATGTCAATTTCTTAATCAGCAAATTATCGTCAAACGATTCATATAAATTACCTTATAAATCACCTTACTGAAAATTAATGATCTGTAGGTCCTCAGCTTTACTTCATATGCGTTCTCATGGATGCCACCTAACATTATTTCATAATTAAAAATCATTATACAAATGTAAAGCAAATTGTTACCATATATTATTAATAAATGATCATACATTATTGTAAAACATTTTATACGTTTTTATCTTATACAATATATTCAAATAGATAGTTAATATTACCGATCAAAGCATTTTTCATGGTTGCCTAAACTATAATGATAGTATGTTCATAGAATGACAAGGTGATTTGTAGTTCCCGAATGAGCAAATCATTGAGTTTATAACTTTTTGACAAGTCGTTTCTCCAATGAATAAGTAAATTGCGAAATGGAATCTATAAAAGTTTCAATATTGCTAAATAAGTCTCATCGTGTTAACATTAGCATTCAGGCGAAGGACGATTTCGCATTACATGTGTTTCGCATGTATTCCTGCCTATTTGAATGGGTGTGAAAGTGGTGAGATTTGTAATATGGAGAAGCTGGTACTACTTTGTACATGGTGTAAATTTTGAATCGATTACGTTTCATTGTTTAAAGAATTGTCCAAGTGGTTAGACGAAAAGTTGGGCCCTCTTTTATATTGAGTGTAACAGGGTTCAGCAATATATGGAAATTCCACCCAACCATTTTTTACAGTTATGAAAATCTTTCTGAATTAGGTATTTCTGACACCCTTTTGATAATCGTCGTTAATAACATGAACTGCTATTGTTCATTCAATTTATAGATTCACAAGTTCTACAAGATCATTCAGTCTTTTGCCCAGTTTGGATTTTTCTTAGGACGAGTCAAGTTTTTAGCGGATGACTATCTAATATAGAATATAACTTAATTGCGACAGTTTAATTTGTAGCCACAATTCTGTATAGAAGTAATCTGCCTACGTTTCAAACTAACACAAACAAATGCACCCAACTCGTTTATCTTAAAAATACCGCATTTTTCACATGCACTTAAATATATGCACACATAGTGTCTTTCATTTTTTAAAAACTTGGATGACATAATTTTAGCGTAGTCATCAGATTTGTGTTTGTACTAAACATTTTATACTGTTTATATTTCTGTATTTTTTTTTCACTATTTAAAGTTGTGTTAATTTTATGCTGTTACTTATTTATTCTCTAAAGAAATAACCTACACTAAGCTTCAAAGCGCTAGAAATTCAATTTTTTACTCACTCAAACATGAATATAGAGTTATGGAGATTGTTGTTTATTATTAAAATTGTGAATCAATCGTCATTAGACCACCATTAGAAACCTAAGCACTGGACGGCTATTTTTTCCTGGTATGGGACTCATCAGCAGTGAGCATCCACGACTACTGCTACATACAGACATCGAACTTAGAACCTTCAGTCTTTCACGCGAACGGTTAACTTCTAGACCAGTGCGCTGGAATCCAACGGTGTTAATATCTAACTCTAATCAGTCTAGGGTTTTGCGCAACCTCACTATCATTTTACTATGATATGCAATCCAATCGATATTTAGTTTATTTGAAGTTATCATTGTCAAACTTTGGTAACAATTAAAATAATTATTACATCCACTAAGAAAGCGCATTTAGCAAGTTGCTTGGTTCACAAATAGTACAAAATCAAACGAAAAATATTGATCAAGACACTTACCATACGTTTCGATTTTAAATGTAATCAAATTTACACAGATATACGTAAAAAAGCCATCAGATTTGTGTTGTCTTTTGAAACATGTCAGTTATCAATGTAGAGTGAGTTGTTAGGAAAAAATTGACTTTTAGCATGAACGGTTGTGCTAAATTAGAGAAAACTAATTACGTGTCTTGTTTCAATTCCAAACTTTCTAAAAAGCGTATATCAATGATTTAAACAAGAGATTTGTCTTATGATTCTCAGGTCTTATAATGGATACTCTATTGAATTATTTAGGTTGTTCTGCATTCATTGCCATTGTCAAATTTTTAATGTAGTATATGATATTGCACATGATATTCGGTTATTCATTATGCAAACATGTCAAATTGTCTAATACACCTAATGTTACATACATCTTAAATGAGACTAGTTTCTCATTCAATACATAATTAGGTAGATCAGCTCGTGAATATAGTTTCTTCTTAAATTATCATGACATCTTTTAGAATCATTTTTAATGCAATTTAATTTTCCCTAATTGTATGTGATTAATAATGACTGACTAGATTTTCTGTCCTTGTTATGAAAGATTATTCAGAGCATATACTGTGGTGATACAAACTTTGGTAGTGTTGAATAGGATAATGAATGGAATCTCAGTCGGTAGATGGTAACTATTGATATGACTTAACCGGTGACACGGAATCGAATCTCCCAGGGAGCATAAGTCCCCTCAACATCCAAACTACACTATATCAAATACATAGCTTTAAAAATTCAATTATTACACTACAAAATATTTTAATTAGTGATTTTTTATGTGATCACTGACTTGTCTTTTATGATCGAGATCCTTGTCTAATAACCTTCGGTTACACTAACTATTTATTTCATCGTAGTAACTGATATAAGTACTGTCCAGTACTTATTACTGATTTAATAAAATAATTGAATGCAAAAATCTAGATTTTTAGCCCGAATCTTTACTTCTTGTGAATTTAATGCTTAAAAAATCGATCAGGTGTTCCATTGTGTAGCAAATTTATTGCATTCTAGTTGCCTAAATGAAGCATTGTTTGCTAACGTTTTACGCATGATGAAACATTTTGTTATGGCAATTTGATTCGCCCTATTTATTTTTTTTGCAACATCATTATCGAAAAAAGCAAACAAACCATTCCTTTCACATCAATTCACCAATGATTATCATTCATTTTACTTATTTTACGGAGGAAGTAGGTCTAGCATAGAGTTAGTTGATTATTGATAATCAGCAATAATGATAGTGTATTTGTTGTTCTGTAGTGCGTGAATCATATGCTTTGTGTGTACTGAAAGCAAACTGTAACAAAATTTATTTTTCCTATATGCTCATTAGATATATTTACAACATATATAACCTTTATCATTGTTACACTGACTAATTAATTATTTCCAAATAACATGGATTTGAGGTTTGTTTTTAGTTTGGAAAATTCTTAGGAATGAGAGACTACAACTCCTTGAAGATTGAAACTAAGATCTTTTGTATTGTATCAACTAAGTGTTGGTTCAAAGAAGATAACGTATTAGAAATATGTGTATTTTATGATGACAATATTATCTTTTGAGGCAAATGATTATATATTTTTAAACTAAGAAATTTCTGAAAAATGCTATTTACAAAATAACATATTCTTATTATGAATTTTTTCGTAAGACCTAACAATGTTTTTTGTATAAGATAAAGAACTAGAGTTGAATTTGTCGTTACTCGTTTTCGCTTCCTCTAATATCAAAATAAAATATTTTATCTTAAAATACGTATACATTTTTATTAACAGCACTTAATTAATATTCAGTTTAGATGTTAGGTGGTTAGAGGTAGTTATGAGAAAACTCTGAACCAAGGTTTCATGATGGTTAGTACTTGTTAGTAAGACGCTACTACTATCTTAAGGGAACTGATACTCCCATTAAGATTCAACTCGCACCATCTCGCTTTGCTAAACATGGAAATAAGGTCCACAAATTCCTGTCAATTACATTCGATCGAAGATTTCAAGCTGCCTATACAACTGGTAACACTGGAACTTGATTGATTGGATGTAGTCTGCACTAAAGGATTAAACAAATGTGACATAGGTATACCATCAGTGATCAGTCAGTCGTAAATTATTCTGAATCTATTTTAGTGATTATTTATTTAAAATTAATTATCAATTATAATTATTCCCATTTTCATTGGATGAAGAAATCATGAAAATTCTTTAATTTAGGGATAATGAATTAATCCATGCAACTAATTAAAATCAAGACGGTCAGAATATATCCCTTCTTATTAGGGATGTTTAACTTAATAAAGATGTAGTGTAAATCACCTATAAGTTGAATAATCCCCATAAACATACCATTCTAATAATAATAATAATGTTTTCAATAGCCACTGAGGTTAAGGAGACTTCTAGAACTTTTGGAGGGAAGCGGTACCAGTGAGTATCCCTTACTGATAGATGCTAGTACTACTTAAAATTCCTGAATTTGACCCATATTGAAGTCACGAATGTGTATTGCGTATGTCTTGTATTACTGTGTAACAGCTGTTCAGTGCCTCCTTGCTCCCAATGATAGCCTGACTGAAGTTAGTTTACAATGTATACTATCCCCAGCTTTATGGATTAGTAGTATATGAATACTAAGATTCTAGGGTAATCTCCTTTTTTAAACCAAAGTTTCGATGTCATTTATTTAAAAACTCAGCCGAAACAGTGTTTACAATGTGACACTCATAGTCGCCTATGTTCCATCAGTTGACTAACACTATCCCTGAGTAACAGTTTCTTAATCTAAACAACGTATGAATGTGTTATTCTACGATTCATTTAATTAGGTAATAATAAGTACTTTAACATATCTATTATTTAAATTTCTAAATGGGCTTTCCAAAAATCCCTGATAAAACAGGGAATTTTTTTGTTTCACCTAAGCTAGCCTCTGAGTTATACATGTAGTCATATGTAAGCAATATTTTGCTTGTTTGAATGACAGAACTTCTCTTGAGAAAAAATTGCCATTTTCCACCTCTCATGCTGAATCATCGGTCACAACTTTTATAATTCTTACCATTACTAGTAGTAAACCTGTCTTCTTATTAATCTAATCCTTTTACTTATTGTGTAGTTATGTAATGTATTTTACATTGTTTTGATTAGTTTAGTATTTTCACGTAAATAGTTTTATACACTGGAATAAAGCATGATGGCTATCTCATTGAAAACAATAATATTCGCTTATATTTGTATTGTTCTAAAATATTAATCTTCATAATTCCAGTATTCATAATGGTACAGAAAACTTGGTCTTGCAGTAAAAATTCACAATTTCCAATCTATTAAATAGAAAATGTGTTAGTACTGTAAAGTAATTCGAAATCATCAACTAACTGTCAAGTATATTGATGAATGTAAGCGATGAAAAGAGAGAGAGAGAGACAGAAAGCAAGCGAGAAATGGATTGTATTTAAGTGATTTTGAAACTTTTTTCTTTCTAAACACTCAATTTTTATTTTTCTGTTAACTACATAAAATGTTGATAATTAATGAACATGAAAGTAGTAAATAGACAATTTCGAAACTAGTTAATTTTCACACTGACACTGTAGTCTTTAATATCAAATGTAATAAATTTCATTGTTTCAGACTATTTTTTGTAAAATAAATTTAACACCCTAATGAATAATTTGTTATTGTAAGTTGATATAAATCTAAACTCTTTGAACAAAAAGCAGTTGATATATTCTTACAATTGCGAGACTTATAAATCATAAGAGCTAAGTCAAAATTGTACCCAGTTATAACAATTGTTTATTGAAAGTATTAATTTTATTAAATAGGTATAAAGCTGGATTTGGATTACATTTGCTATGTGGTAACCTGCATTTACCCAATATTGTAAAAAAGATATTAGATATTGTATATACTGAGTGATGACAACGTGTAT
Source organism: Schistosoma turkestanicum (assembly GCA_944470395.2). NCBI lineage: Eukaryota > Metazoa > Platyhelminthes > Trematoda > Strigeidida > Schistosomatidae > Schistosoma > Schistosoma turkestanicum. The sequence goes on along the minus strand of OX103979.1, from coordinate 41,144,986 downwards.
TTGTATGCTTCATAGTTTTGTGTTATCGGTAATGACAGGAGAGTGGAACATTGTGAAACCCCCCGCTTATTATGTTTAGGTATTTGACGAAACGATAATTTCATTTGTCCAAAATGTAAGGCTATTATTGATTCTTTAACATTTTTTTAAGATAAGTTTTGCAATTTATCATTCGGAATTTCGATCTTTTTCACCAAAATTTCTTTTGATATTCATGTGTATCAGGTTGATCAATTCAGTCTGACAGTTATAATCCATTGTTGTTCTGGTTTTTCCAATATTCTGGTGATTAATTGTTCCAGATAGCATGAAACTTAACTTGTCAGTTTCCGATGAGACTAAAAGCAGCTGCTCAAGGTCTGAGAGCGAAGTCGTACTGCTGACTGTAGAGAGATGTGACGCAGTAAGGTGTTTCCTTCGGACAACCAGCATCTGCAGCGATGCTGCCTTCTCACGAGGAAGGAAGAGGTTAGAAAAGGTCGACCCTAAAAGTGTCAAACCTCAACTTATCTCACGGATTTCCGTCTCCGGCGGTAAGGTCTTTTAAAGAAGAGCGGAGCTAACGCTAAAAACTTCTTATAAAACGGCCGTGTGTGACCGGCCCCAAGCAATTGTCCTTTGGGCTATGCGATCACGCTCTCAGGTCTTTAAGACCAACACTAATCTACATTCCTTTTCAGGTTCTTCAGGAAACACCCTTCCAAGATGTGGGGAGCCGGGAAGTGACGACCGCCCTCATACCTGTAACAGCACGCGAGACCAAATTGGTCACAAACAATTCTTTCCTACAATCCTTAAAATCTCATCTCCATGACTCACCCTCCTCGTATTTCTTTATCACTCTGCACTGCTAACACAAACGTTTTTGGTTCACAAAACATCATTCCTGGTCTCCTGAAACCCCGTTCTAAGTTACATATTGGAGCATTTAATGTCCGGACAATGTGTCAATTAGGGCAACAAGCTTACTTAGCTAGGACTCTGGAATCACATGCTATCGTTGTATGTTGTGTCTCCGAAACGGACATACAGCATCCTTGTAACAGCAATAATTTGATTTCACTTTGTCAAAATAAAGAACCAGCTCTATTTACTCTTCGTGCATTCGGAAGCTCCACTGCTGCTTCCCGTGGCCTAGCTGGTGTAGGTATACCATTGAGTAGTAGGGCAGAACTCGCTCTCTTAGACTGGATCCCAGTAGGCAGTCGCTTGTGCGCTGTCTGCTTGAACGGGATGGCACGGACTCGTAAAGATAGGGAAAATCTCCGTTGCTCCTTTGTTGTCTCTACCTACGTTCCCACTGAGTGCAGTTCAGACGAGATAAAAGATGAGTTTTTCAGAAACCTCTTGAACCTTCTTCAAAATGTTATGCGCTCTGACATAGTAATAATGGCTGGTGACTTTAATTCTCAAGTAGGTAGACTCAGTGAAAAGGAAAGACACCTGGGTAGATGTTATGGTGTCGCGGCTGGTCGAACAGATAATCGCGACCGTCTGTTGCAACTATGCTCAGATAACCGCCTATCCCTAGGTAATACTAAGTTTAAGAACAAGGAAAAACATCTCTTGCGCGGGTGACCTCCAAAGTCATCCCATCGCTGAACTCAACCAGGTCACATCGGCATCAGCCACTGATGGAGGAGTTCGATAGATTACGGTTTCTCGTTTTCGGGCACATATTTTGATTTAAATCATGCTCTGCTGCGAGCGCGTATGACCAGTCAGAGTAGAAGATATTCGTAGGTTGCTTGTTTTTGATCATAGGTGTCTCCGAAGTATTACTCGTGTATTGCGGTACAACCGAGTAAGCAATGCTGTCGTTAGGAAACGAGTAATTGGTAGGGATGGTAAATCAATAGACGAAGTAGTGAAACTCTACAATATGAGGTGGTTGGGACATGTGTTACTTATGGCCAGACCAAAACATGACAGAAATCCATGAAGTCACTGACAACTGAACTGAGCCATATTAGTAGACTACCTGGTTTGGGGTTCGCGAGATGTTAGTCATCGATGGTTAGAGACCCTGAATGACATTGCTTAAAACCGTTTGCATTGACGCAGGTGCATCCACTCTTTGTGTTCTCTGAAATTCCTCATCACCTCTATCTTTCTGTTTCTAAAGTGATTTCACTGAAGCTTACTTCTTGAATAATATCTTCGAGCTTTAATCTTCTCCATGACTGCAAATAGTTCTTTTATCTCTATCACTGTGGGTTTTGAACTAACAACCACGTCTCTGTGCTAATGTGGTATGGCAACCTTAGCTTATTTTACATACATACGAAGTTGTACGTACGTAACTGACTGACCGTTCAACTGTGTAATATAGAGTTAGTTGTTGTTATTTACACTAACTGTGAATAATCATAGGATAACTGAAAATTGGGTATTTATCCAAAACCTTTGCAAAAAATTATAATCTGCTAATGAGAATTCACAATTTCTCATTGTTGGTATCTAGACGTTTGTTACCTTATGCGCATCCTGGTAGCATCCTCTCTCAATATAGCCTTTTGTATCAAGCCGATTGGGATTTGTGTCCTTGATTTTACTATTAACCATCTATCACATCTATTGAAAACGTGTAACAAACGGCTTGCTATATCGAGGGAATCAGTTCCGGATTCACATATGACAAATTAAACTGTACGAGAATATCGACAACGAAATATTACAAATGCTTGGCTATACCTTTACATTTGATGAAAGTTTTAGTTGCTTTCTGAAAACAGTACCTTGATGGATAACGTGATAAGCACTGCGATTGATTTTCAGCATGAACATTAATTCCAGGATGTGAATATATACAGTTGATCAATCTCCGGTAGGATGAAATGCATTTTTTGAACTTCAATCCAATCTTAATTAAATAATCTAATTAATGGTTTTCAAGCGTATCACAAAAGTGAAAGAGATATAATATCAATGGTCGTTGTACACTATTGCAAATTAACTAAAATTTAAAGTAATATTTATAGGTATTATATTTTTGATATCTATAGATCTCTTGGATTACATTTAATATACACACTATTAATTAGTCTCATTGTAAAAAAAAAAGAAAAAGTAAAACAACTGTGTAATCTTAGCTAATGTGCCTCTATTTTGTCGATTATTTTCTATTCTGTGACTTATGTATTATTCCCAAAAAACTAATGCCTTGGAATCAATTTTTGGATGACATTGTTTTTTCTTTTCAGACACCTTTTAAAACAGAGAGTATAGGATAAGCGAGAGTTGAAAAAAAGGGGACTATATATATATATATATATATATATATATATATATATATATATATATATATATAAACTGATGTAATAAAATTTCTACAGGAAGTAAATCTCACTGTATTGTCTTGATTGAAGTATTATGTGATTTTTCGTGCTTTATGTATTTTACTGTGACAGTTTGCATAGTGATTTGTTAGTCTGATTTATACTTACTTTTGTTTGTACAATTTCCTTGTTATAGAAGTTTTTTATGTTACAGTATTTGTGATATATATATATATATATATATGTATATATACAATGGATGACGTAGATTTTTTTCTCATATTACGATAGAATAAATTTTAGTCTCTGTACGAAAATATAACCCATACAATGATTTATATCACTATTAAGCTAGTTACTCGGTCACCACGCTATACACAGACTAGATTATGTTTTGCCGGATACAAGATTTACGACCAAATATTGAGAATTGAAGTATTGAAGAGACATTATTCTGTTTAATTACAATCACAAGCAGTCTACACTTGAGTGAGTCTAGAATAGAAATCAATGGTAGGAAGAAAATCATAAATTTTAAACAGTTAGTAAGCTGTATCTGTCAGTTTACGCTCAATGGCCAATGAAATTTACTTTCACTGTCCACACATCATAGTCTTACGACTCTTTGATGACACATACCTTCTAAGTGTCGCATTCTTTTGAGCGACTTAACGAACGAACAAAGAATTTAGATGTCAGTTATTGGGTAGTAGGAAAACGCGGACAAATAATTTATGGGCCAATATCGATTTTGTTGGTCAGAGTAGATATCATCTATGATTTGTCACGATGTTTCTTTTGGAGTAACAGTCGGCCGCAGACATCTTAAAAAAAAATCTACGATCAAAATATCAAAATCATTCATAAACTTTCTTGACTGTTTTTTTTTTGAAGAATGTTTTCATTTGAGTAGAACATTCCATTACTATTTGTTCTGTGAGAGCTAGTGAGTGATATATGTAAATCAAAATAATTAAGTCTATGTATAATTTAAAATTAATTGTAATGATCTCAGAAGAGATTTTCCTTTTCAATTCTCTCATGTGAATTTCATGTTAGTCAGCTGAGTGCATATAATAATAATGATAATAATAATAATAATGTGAACATGAAATGCATTGATACATTAAAAATGTCAATGTTCAATGTGTTTATATATTCAGAATTTTGATTGCTCTTCAACTAGATAATAACTAATTTACAGAAAAGTTTAATTACTTTTCGGTCATTACATTTACATAGATGTGTCAACTTCATCGATGCAAATTTGCTATTAGTCATAGATCAATGAGCGTTCAAGTACGATACGATTTCCGTGTATTTTAAATTTAAATTAACAAATATCATGTTTATTCAGTGTGTTTTTAATTATCACTAATTATCTAATTAAATTATGCAAAGTACATTTTTTTTGTAATCGATCTGCAAGGCAATAATTAGAAAAAAACTTATCTTCCTGTCTGTAACTTCTCTTCAGTCAGTTGATTATAACTCAGCTAAATGAAGTTGAGGACAAAAAGTCATTTGAACATAAGGCAACAACCGAAATAAATATTTATCAATAAAAATACAATCGTTTGTTATAAGAATTACATAGCGAACTTTTGGTATTTGCAAGGATGGCTAATGGAATTATACCGTCGTCTAGAGACATTCATCAGTTTGTTAGAGTAACTAATCACTTTGATGGATCACATATATGAATCATATACACTAGCCTTTTTATATATATGTCAAAGCCAGATATTTGAGTACGCAAACCAAGAGTGGGTAGGAAGGCTTTATTGGCTAACTGAATTGAGAATAAATACACAACTTATTCATAAATATAAATCTATGTCCCAAAGAAAATAAAGTCACGTTTCTAGCTAACAGCATACGTATATTCCCTAGAAAAATGATGCCAAATCTTGATGGATAAAGTGAATCCGTCAACAAGTTGATCGACCAGAACTAGATAAATGTGCAAATACGTCAGCCGTGGGACTACCTACTGGTTCGGTGACATTTTATTGAACGTAGACCATTTCATGAAAGACTAGCGGTAAACTATGCCGGAGATTCGTGTTAACTGATTCCAACCACTGAACGCGAAAATAAATTTCAGATTCATTTCGCACTAAATTAGAAGTATTGTCAACTTTTTAATCTCTGTACTGGTTTTTTTTTAAATATCCTCACTGTCAATTATGATCAAATTCTTAATTCAATTAATTTTTATTTTTCAAAATACAGATTTACAAAGAATTGAAACTTCACCACATGGACAACGTCGTCATCGATCAAACTCGTTTAATGCATTTGTTTGTCAACAAAGTGAACAAATGGCTGGGACAATACAATTATTTCATTTATATGATGATAAGAATCCAAAATACAGTCTTGACAGTTCAATGGCAAATGAAAAGAAATTATCAACAGTTGAGAATAGAATCGACGAAATTCACCTCAGTTTTATAGATCGTCCTGTTGGACATGTAAAGGTATGCATGTGTTAACATGAGGATTCAAATCAAATGTTTGTAATTTCATTGAGTTATTCTCGCAAATTGGTTAAATATTGAAAGTAAATTTTATAATAGATTGATATTAGTTAGTGAAATGCTGGATCGCTGAATACATAGTTTATCCAAGTTTGCGTTATTTTTACCTGGTACACTGATAGTGTCATTCAGAATAGATACCTGCTCACTTAAACAGTAATCACGTGATCACTTGTAACCAGGTGTACTGGTCGACAGTTCTAGTAAGTGGCTGTCATTGGCTAAACTCATCAATGTAGAAGGTAAGATAGATATCACGGGTGTTAATTTTTCGTATTATGTGATAGCTCGAATTTATTTAAGTTCAGAGTGTGAGCTTATTGGTGCCAACTTTGTGGTTTGCAGTAATCAAAGTCTCTGCTTGACATCAGGTGATTTGCTATGAGATTGATATTGAATGTCAGTAAAAAGTTGTTGAATCGGAAATACGTTGTTAAGCATAGATCGACGAGTTCCAGAAGACTTTGAATCTGAAGTTTCGTATATTTTTGCAGGTTTGTGTCGTTAGTGAGAAAAGAGTTTCCTTGGCTAAGCTTGGCTCTATTGAGGTGAATAAAGCTGTTTCGTCGAAAAATATCATCGTTTCGTCGTTATCGATTTAAGTCACCTTGAGTTTATCCAATAACTGTTTAGGAGACAGTGCAGTAGTTGAATGAATCCACCAGATGTTTCAATATCTTTCAAATTTCTCTTGATAAGTTGTACGTTGGGGTCCCAGGGATGGATACAATTTGGCGTAGTGGAATATTAGGATTTGTGGAGTTTCGGACTACCGTAGAATCGTGGAATTACTTGTCCTTTGGATTTCATTCTTCATTGATCTTGTTTTGATATTTGTCCCGCTTTAACAAGCTTGTTTAGAGTCCTTGAGATTCAGTTGTCTAACTTTTTTATTGGGTGTGTGTCAGTTGATTTATATACGATTCTGTCCTCAAGTAGTTTCTTGGCTTTCCTGATATATTCTTCCTTGTCCCTACTTGCTGTATTGCGTCATTTGTCCAAAGGAACTATGACTATATCTTCCCTGGTTCTGAGTTTTTTTATGACTTTTCGTTGTTGTGCTATTAGTTGGTTGTCGTGTCTCTTCCGTCGAGTTAGTGGTACTTTGCTTTGTCTTATTTCTTGTTGAGTTTGTTTACTTATTCCGGCCGTTTTGAGTGATGACTTTAGTGCGGGGAAGAATTCGAGTTCCGAAGCGTCCTTCGTGTTATAGTTTAATGCTTTTTGGTGGACTTATTCTTCTGTTTCTGTTAGGTGTTGTTTCGACAGGTTGACCACACAATTGTTTGAGTTTTCTTCTGTGAGTGGCTTTGAAATTTTGATTAGTTTATTTTTGAGGATGTTTCTTCTTTGTTCTCTGTGTCGTCTGCTTGAAATCTCGATCTGAGTTGTTAATGTTGTTAAGTGTTCTGATATGAGTATTCTCTCTAGTTGTCTTTTTTGTTCATCCATATTGTGTAGGTATTTGTGGATCCTGTAGTGTGCATTGGTGGTCGTTGGTTGTACCATATATCTTTCACTTTGCTCCGCTGTTCGCCATCCCATTAGGCAGTTGATTAGTGGTGTATATCTGTATCGGATACACACCATCAGTCAGTAAAAAGTCTCAAACTAGAACGAAACAGCCACGCAGTGTTTTTTAAGAATTATCATTGACGAAAACAATCACAAGCTACAAAACACAACGGTTAATATTTAATGATAAGAGGTTCAATAAAAGCAATCTCGAATTCATGAATTTTTCGTTCATACTTGGATTTAATGACTAGGTAACTGGGTAACTTCTCTCACCAAAGTTGATTTATGAACTTGTTAACAGTTTTTATCAAATGATATATTATAATTAGCCCCAGTGGGATCAGTCAGGTGTTAATACTTCAGAATTTGTTTAACATGAAGATATTATCAAAACAATGCAATAACAGTAAATGGTCAATTCGAATTACTCATTGTTTATAAATTTTTGAAGAAGAAAACATCAGGTTTATAAGGACTGGAAAAATAGAATTAATTATAGCAAGGGGGATCATGGATACTGTTGAAATTTTAGAGACTGATCTTAGTTAGAAAGACAGTGAAAACCAGAAAGTCCATTATATGAATCCATTAGTCTAAAAGCTGAGTACACACAGCAAGAACTGTATTAGATCCCCCAGTTGGTTTGTGGAAGCATACGACTGAAAAGTTCTGTACCATGATAAAACAGCTATTCATTCTCTCTCGGTTTTCACTAGTTTACTAACTAAAGTCATTCTGTGATGTGAAACTTGAAAATCGGACTAAACTATTATGCAGTGACTTGTAAGGTTACTTTACAAATAATAATCTTCCGAATACCTTCATTAGTTTCCCTACATAGCTGTGATTCATATAAAAATAAGAATTTTTTTATTTGGTCATTTTTAGAGTTGATAAAAGTTTAATAAAAAAAATACTTATCGAAAGACTTTTTAGCTAAATAAATATGGAACATTGGCTTTCTAAACTATTTCACAATAGTAATAAAAACATTATAGTCAGCATAGGACTATTAAATGTACACGGTTACTTCTTAAGTGACTTATTATGCATTCTGAAATTTTTAAGCTCATTAACATCTAATAAAAAGATAAGCTTATGTATATTAACAATGCATTATGTTATTCTAGATGTCTGAATTCAGTTTAGGCAAATTTATTGTCATAAGAAAATCTTAATTTACAATAAATACTTGTCAGTAATTCAGGTTACATAAATTTTCATATCTTATTTTTTTTTAAACCTTTTTCTAAGTACATAAAAACTTTTCAACAGTACAGTAATGTTAACTTCATTCTGCGTTAGCTGAAGTACATATTTTTTTTGTATTTTAAAAGCTACATTCGATTATCCAACCGTTGCACTATGTTGATATGCTAGAGCGTTGCAGGTGTCTTCAGGAAACCAAGAACTTCGGTCTCATTCCTAGCTCTAGTACTCATCATCAAGGTGTACACGTGATGACTCGAAAATGAATTTTTCTCGGTATCATAATCCGAGATGTTACCATTGAACTAATCGAGTCAGACCCTATATATTTATCATACTAATACGAATCATAAAGAAAATCAGTCGTTCACACTCACTTGTTCATTTGTTGTGATTAATCTGGAACTCAACAATCAAACAAAATGTACTAATGTTTTATTGAAATTCTTAGTCTAAATATTATAGTAGTTAATAATTTTATGTTATGGAAAAAAAAGTGTCTATAAAGTATTTATTGAACTCTGTGTAGTATTCATATAAAACGCCTTAGTTTATCATTGTAAATAAATTAGTATCATCAAGTAAGTCATCAGTGTTTATACGTAGTTTTTGATACAGCTTAATAGTATCATCAATACTGAACTTTGAATTCTGATTAAATTATCATGTGTTGTTTCGCTAGAATTACTTTCCGTATAAGTGATATTAACACTATTGGTCAATTCACTTTTCTTGTTGTTGTTCTTCTTCTGCTAAGTCAGATAAATTTTGATTTGTTAAGAAGGAAAAAAAAGTACACCGACTTAATTATTTCATCACTCTCATCTTCCATTGAAGCTTTTTTTTTACCGAATCGATTATAAAGTGTAATCAGCTTTCTGAAAAGTTTTCATGAAAATTTTCTAATCAAAAAGAAAACAGCTTTAATCGCATGCACTGCGTGTATATGTGGTAGACTACTAACAGATGACAGATTCAACTAGTATGCATGTTCATTGTTGGTAAATATTGTTTGTGAATTCACATAAGAACTTTTTTGAATGTATATATATGTATATATATATATATATATATATTGTCTAGTAGGAAAGTTAAGCTCTAGAACGCGCGCTGATATATTAATATATATATAATATATATAATCAACATTGATAAAAAAATATTTATACTGTTTAATTTAGAAAAAAAACTACACTTAAAATAAATAATGAAATTAATAAATAAATACATTATCAACTTTTAATTGTAACCAATGATCACAAGCTTAAATATTTATTCAATTGCTTTGGTCGATTAACTTCGGGCTTTTAAAGTATGACATACACATCATGGTCTTTTACTTGATAACTTAAAATGTGGGAATTTTAGTCTGGATATTGTTCGTTCACCCAGCGAATTTTCAGGATTTCAATACACCTCACAATTACTCATATTTATAAGCACAGTTGGATGGTGAAAAGTCGTGAAATCCAGAACTCGTGTTTCGTTCTATTTGGGCCTCGTCGGCTGGAAGTGCCTGGAGCCTAGAATTGATGTGCATCATAGGAGTTGGATTCACTAGCGTCATTGTTCACATTTGCTTAGAAATTATTGAAAACGTTCATTTGAACAACTAAAAAATGTTCACGCTCACTGTGAATGAATGGTTTGTAGAGCGTTTTGAGTAATTTTACATTGTTTTTATCGCCTGTCGATATTAACAGCCGAGTTATAATAAATATAAAAACGTTTTCAGTTGTTTGTTTTGGTTAAAGATTGTTTAGCAGTGAGTAACTGTGACCTTTGAGATCATATGTTAAATACAGTAATATTTAAACTCGAGTTTGAAATTCAACATCCATTATTCTTCACTTACAGGTAGTTCAGAAAATATAAATCTGTAGGAATCTGCATAAGATAAAGATCAAAATAACAACTGTACACACACTAGTGATTGTCTTTTGAACGATATTTTTGGTGTTTGAAAAGTATGCTTTGACTTGATGGCGTCAACTTATCTGAGAGAAAAAACAGTTAACAAACGACGATGATACTTTTCAGTGATAGTGTTATATTTTGACATGACATAAGCTGAATTACGCAGCAGAATGAGTTACAGCTCTGTAATCGAATTGTTACAGAACATTATATGTTTGAGCCAGTGTATTTTCTAGAGTATGCAATACTAACGAATATTAAACATAACGGCGAGTGTCCCTACCTTTCCTAGTCTCATCAGCGCTGATGGCCTGGTGACTGACTAAATCGCAGCACGGATACAGAAGGCTCGATTGGCTCTTGCCGTTCGATAACCAAAGTACGAGTGTACTGCTTAGCGGTTCGCTCGGTCCTACTATATCGCTGCGAAACACGGCCGGTAATAGTAGAGGACACTTGTAGGCTATTAGTATTCTATTATAGATGTCTTCAAAGCATTGCTCGTGTATCCTGGGATAACTAAGTAAGCACTGCTATCGTTAGAAAACGAGTAATAGGTAATGATGGCGAATCAATAGAAGAAGTATTGAAACTCCATCAGTTGAGGTGGTTGGGATATATGTTACGAATGCCCAACCACCGACTTCCCTGATAAGCAATTTTTTGTGGTGTACGAGTAGGCTGGAAAAAAGCCAGAGGCGGTCAGACCAAAACATGACAGAAATCCATAAAGTCACTGACAAGTGGACTGAGTCATGTTGGTAGATGTAGGCTACCTGGTTGGGGTCTGCAAGACGATAGTAACTGATGGTTAAAGACTTTGAACGACATGACTCAAAATCGTTTGCATATGCGCATCTGAATACACTCTTTATGTTCTCTCAAATTCTAATCTTCTGAATTCCTCATCATCTTTATCTTTCTCTTTGTAAAGTCATCTCACTAATTTATACTTCTCGAATCAAATATTCGAACCCTAATCTTTCGCATTAATGCTAATACTTCTACTATCACTATAACTATAGGATTTGAACTGACAGTTGTGTCTCTCTGCTAATTTGGTATGGCAACCTGAAGTGATATACGTACGTACGTTGTAGCTGACTGACTGACTGACCGAATATTAAAGTGATGTTGAAACAACTATGCATCACTTTATTTGGTGTCAGACAGTTTCTTTTGTTATATAATTTCATGATGAAAATTATTTTCATACAGTTTTCCTAACATTTCTTCTTCATCAAGTAAGTTAACCTATAATTAATTATTTCTGATTAAAATTTACATTAAAATAGGGGTTATTTTCTTTTCTCTTTTACTCTAGAACTATATTTGGGTGTTTTGTGAAATTTTTTATTTTTCCCTTTTATTATTTTTTTTTACTTTGTTCTATAGATTAAAAATTTAAATCATTGGGATTTTAATATTTTCCATTTAAGACGAATGAGTTCCAGTAAGTTTTATGTGCTATTGCATGTTTTTTTTTGAGAAAGTAAAACTATCAATACTAATGCCTAAAGGTTTTTGTGTTCTACTCACTTGTTCTATACTTGTTGTGTATTTACTATGGACCTTGATTTACATTTGAATTATATGTAACAATGAATGAAAAGAGTTCGATAATCAATGTACAATAATTTTAATGATAGAAATTATTTGAACAAATTTTGAAATGTACTCGTAACTTGTCAACAAATTCATCAATTGTTTGCAAAATAATTCATATGAAATCAGCATTGTGTTTATGAAGTTGGTAATCCATGAAATGACAAAATGATGATGAACAGATTGAATGAAATTTATTAATTATGAGTTTACTTCAATGATTCGTTTTAATGGAATGTTAATTAAATTAAAACAACTGTGTCGAATAACTTACACTCATTAAAAATTAACTAATGTTACATGTTTGATGTATACATTAAAATGACACTTATTTACAGGTATAAAGAATTCACTTGTCTTCGCAGAATTCATATATTTCTAGAGATTTTCACTTAGATTATCAACTGAATTAATTATAGATATTAACTAAGACCATGAATAGAGCAATGCTAGACTACTATTGAAAACCTGTAGGCGCTGAACGGTTGTTTCGTCCTACTATAGAACTACTCAGCATCGCATATCCACGACCCTGATGGTCAGACATTGTAGATTGATTGAAGGTAGACATTAAGATCGCTGTATAATAGGTTAAGCTTTGACGCTCAGGACCGAAGGTCTTGGGTTCGATCCCTGTATGAGTAATCGGGGATGTGCATTTCTGAGCAGTACTATACTGCCTTCCAAGTTTCTAATAGTCGTCTAACATTGATCGGTTCATGGTTTCAATCAAATTCACCGGTCTCTCCAGCCACTTCCGATAAAAATAAAATTAAATTCGAAGTAACTACTAGTTGACTGAACTCTAGTTGTACATGAACAAGTTTTTAAGTTTCGTAAGTCGTCTTCGAAAGCTCAGATGCAATTTGTTTCAGGCGGTGTTCCAAACCATGCACTATTGTGCATCATCGATTTCAGCCACATGGTCATAATAAGTAAAGTAAATATGAGATTTATTGATCATAGTAATCTGTTCTGTTTAAACAGTAAATTGTTGAACTTTCAATTTTCTTAGTTTAACGATTACAATTTTGTGATAGACTTGTGTTGTTTAGTTTAGGTTAGTCTCGTAATCAGCCAAATCTAATGAATGGACTTTTAACAATACTAGTATTCTCATCAATGGAAATGAAACTTAGCTTTTATCATCTTAAATATTAGGGTTTTATTTATCCAAATGATTCGCAACATTTTCTTTGCTAATCTGAATTTCCGCATTTATACATATATATATATATATATATATATATATATATATATATATATATATATATCCTGATATGACCTTTTTGGGCCGCTATACTTTGGCCTATCATCCTGATTTCCCTGCTAGATAGCTTGACACATAAATCTTATTGGGTTACACGGATATTATTGTTTACACTCTTCAATCAGAAAGCAAAAATAAAAAAAAGAACCAATGTAACTTCCCTCTCTGTTACTTGCAAATTCACATGATTTAATAAACGAATTATAGGGCCGCAATCCGTCATTAGTAAGAAATTTTTTTAAACTATACCAAGGATACAAAATATGTAATAACAGGTTTGAAAATTGTCAAGAACGAGAGTTAGGTTAATGGTTACTCATAAATATTTCCTTGCTTCTCATCAACTGGCAAGACAGCCTAGATTTCTCGTTAGTGTAACTGTTCTAAATGAAACTCTACTTTAAGGTTGGTTCGAAATAGCACAGAAAAGAGACTTTGATAACAAAAACAAAACGAATTACTATATTTAACATAATAGGCATAATTAAACAATATATTATATTGTTGAAATCCATTCAAAGAAGGAAGTAGTTTCATCAATAATTAATAAGGAGAATGATAAAGAAATTGATTGATTTTTACCAGCACCTCCTAGTGATATGCGAAATTCAAGTTAACATTATGTGACAGAATTAAAAAAAAAGGCATACATTTTATAGTGGGCTAATCGCCGATTACAACAAGAGGATTGATTAGGCACGCTATCTTTCTGTAGGCGAAAACCATATCGAAAGCGCTTGATGACAGGAAATGGTGCAAATTGATTGTTTTGAACGTCTGTCTTTTTTTTTTAATGTCAACAACTTCAAGCAGTGGTACAGCATTTGAATAGTAGTCATTATTAATTTTTTTATTATTATTGATAATCACGACTTGTTTGTTTTTGTTTTGCCGTTGTTGTTGTTGTTGATGTTCTCTTTGTTCTCATTATAAAATAAAAATTCCAGATTATACCATTCGTAATATTGGCCTACAAATAATGGATGAATATGGCTTATTTCATAAATTAAAACTGAACTATTTCATGATGGCTAGAATATTTAGTAAGTAACATGTATATATACATATACATATATATATATATATGTATATATATATATATATATATATATATATATGTTAATGATTTTTTGAATTATCCACATTAATTTCATTATTGTCAGTGTTAGTATTCATTTATTGTTGAAGAATATTAAAATTGCTTTTTGACTAAACATTTTAAGCTTATTACACGCAATGGTCTATAGCTACAAGTTGTTTTTTTTTATATTCCAAATAGTGGTTATAAGTGGACAATTTCAAGCTTAATAATAGACAATTTTCTGCGAATGGCTTTGAAAAATGAATTGATTACCTGGATGGTAAACTTTTTGATTTTTAATATGTGGATGAACTTGTCTTACTATGATTGTAATTAGTCAGTTGGAAGATAGTGTTCGTGAATACTGCATGTACCCTTCTCCTTTGACATGTGGACTACTTCTACCATCTTTTTAGCGTTGTCATTATGTTAGGCTTTTTGTGGAAGCTCGTGTATACAATACAGTAGCAGTTTCCATATATTATACTTAAGCGAACTCCGTTTATGCGACGGTGGTAATAAGAAGCCGAAAACGGATTCGATTGGATGAGTTCATTTCAGAGAATCGTTCAAGCCGACACGGTAACGAAAAGCATACAAGCAAAACGAAGTGGAGTGGAGAAGGCGAGTGAACCAACTCAGTTCGATGAAACATGACTAAGTCAGACAAAAATGAGCCAGTTATGTAATAAGCAGGGTAGGTATGCATTCGCACTGATAAAAGCAACGCAGATGTGAGCGAATGACTGACATTGTCAAAAGACAAGTGGGACGAGCCCAGTGAGCTAGACATGGAAGCATTAACCACAGAGTTCTCTTAACACTTTACTGTTAATGGCTTTTTTTATAAATCAACTGATCAGGTCAATCAGTCACTCAAAAAACTCAATGCACACATATAGATATATTTTTGATTGAACCATCCTCATCTTATTGTAGATACGGAAAATTTATCGATTTTTCAGTTATTAAATCAATCGTGATTTTCCAGTAACAAGTACTTTTTTTCTTATTATTGTTAAAAAACGCACGGGCTTTCTCAACAAAGAATTAGTCAAACTGTTGAAAATGTAATTTGATATTTTATTTTAGCGTAATGATTTATTTGAAAGAAAATTAGATTTAACATTGCTTCAGGTTATTAACAATCAAATTTAGTTATCAGCATGAACAGTGTCATCAGTTAAATTTATCATGATGTATGTCCGAAAAATTGCAATACTATCCATTTACTAAAATTGAAAATACTGATTTCTTGGAAGACAGTCTCTAAAATATTTCTAAAATATCTTCACAGTACTCGGCAATCATAGTAGATTTATGCTGTCATTCTTTTCTTTTTAAGATCCTTCAATCTAATGTTATCTGTTCATCGCCACGAGTGTTATTCATCATCATTGCAATTATTTGACATAGATGAATTACTCATTTTCTTTTTTTTTCAAAATTTCACTTCAAAGATTGATTGTTGATATAGAGTAGGTTTATAATGTTCACACACTTAAATGACTCCTTCTCAGAGTCCTCAGCGCTCGGATACACTTACACAATCTGATCTACTGGTGTATTGTTCTTAAGCTCGAACTTCCTGAAAATTATTTAACCGATATATACATGCCCCTACTGTTATTTTTACTATCAGAAAATGAGTAAACGTGCTTGCCTCTGTATGTCAAGTCATAACAATATTTGGATGAAAAAATCTCGAAAAAAATGATATTTATTAAAATGATTGCATTACTTTTATTTCTAATTCATTTCTTCGAAAATGATATCATTTCGTGATTAGTAGTGAATTATGCCTAATTTCTAAAAGCATTGAATAAATCTACATCATATGATCGGCTTCTTTTTTTTCTGCTCTTCTCCGCTACACACACACACACACACTAATGTACACTTGTATTTGACCTACAAACAAATGCCAACTGAAATAAATTGTAGTTTTTCTAGGTCATTTCTAAGAATGTCGAATAAAAATCCCACTAAAATTAAGCACAATTAGTTAGAATCAGGGTGAAAAAAAGATGTATAGCTTACTGCTGCGTGTGCGCGTATGCGTTGTTGACCGTATTAGTCAACACACACACACGCATACAAATACACACATACATAATTATTGTTTTTCCTAAACCTTTTAACATCGTAAATGTTTACGTTTTTCCTTCTGTTAATTCTTGCAAACAGATAGATATGACAACATTTTGAAGCATCAGCTGACTAAAACAAAATTCTTAACATAATTATGATATATTTATTTTCCTTTTTTTAAAAAAAACGAAGCTTTTAACAAAATAAAATGATTGGAATTGAAAATGAAAAAGCCATGTTGAATTTCTGTACTCAGAAACTATGAGTTCCTCTATATGATATTCGTCACCTTTCCAATCAATTTGTACGACATAACAGTATTGTTGAAATCATGAACCAACCATTGTTAGATCAACCTTAGAAACATGGAAGTTCTGGATGGCCGTTTCGTCCTAGTATAGCACTCTTCAGTAGTAGGCATCCACGACCCTAACTCGCCGGAGTCGAACCGAAAGCCTTCTGTTTTGAACGCTATTGCTTAGCCTCTATACCACAAACACCATCGGATGCCGGTGAATAGTAACCAGTATCAAACGTATCTAGTCTTCAGTGCTGGTTGAATCATATCGAACGAGTAACAATGTAGTTACTGGTCTAAATGACTTGACGTCGCATGGATGTTAGGTCGGAGAAAGTAGTTGATTGAATGCTTCGGACCGATTCAAACTTATATCACTAAATATCGCAAGTGCATGGCTTTCTGTAGGCACCCGCTACGTACCTGATAACATAAAAACTCATATTTTGTAGATTTAAGTTTATTCACTGAGATCATGTTTCCCTTTTTATCGTTTGGTTTATTCAAGATTGTTACCCATCAAGTCATCCCAATCAATTCATATCACCTATTTACTTACTTATGCCTGTTACCCCCAGTGGAAGCATATTATTACAGTGCAATTCTAACTATGAAATTTCCATTTAATATTTATTGTTTAACTTTCAAGTTTGATAAAAACTTTTCCGTATTTATATATATATATATATATATACAGTAAAATGAATTAGTTAGAAGATTAAAGCTAATTTTAATTGTATAGTTGACAGTATATGATTATTGTTTGATGTTGTTGACAATAAAAATGCTGTCATTATTATTATTATTATTATTATTATTATTAAACTGTTCTTAGACACTTTAATTGAATTATCTTCACTTAATAGTTTAGCTTACTTTGTTCATTGATAGGTAGTTTGTCAAGAAGTTTGATACTGTTGTTATTGTTCAACTTGATCTAAATCAATTTCAATAAGTTGTAAATTATTTTTAAAATATAGCTGCCACCTTAAACTATAATAAACCAAACACAATTCAAAGTTGTCACCTACTAGTTGATGTTTGAGAAAATCTAAAACCTTTAAATATTGTACAATTAATTTAACTCGCCTAGATTGCTCTTAACAGTTGGTTATTATTGACATCGATCGGTTGTCATTGTTTCCGTGTTTTCCAATAATTAGATTCTTGACAATTGTTAGGTTGTTTGTTGTTTATTTTCAAATGAAACAATCTGCATTCTTCTTTATCGTCATACATAATCTAATCACTTATGTTCCTTTTTTAAAAACATTTGCAAATTCTATTTTGTCGAGAAATGATGACCACACTGTTCATTGATTATTTGTTCTACATTGACATTGTAAAAGGTTGAGAAAGACAAGTTAGCTTTTTAGGTTAAACTGTGTAAAAGAAGTATCTTTAACTGATAAGATTAGTTTATTTCTTGACCTGGCGAATAATCAACGCTCAGTTTCAATAATTTTATCACTTTCCTTCTCTCTTTTATTGTTCATGTCAGAAGAATTGATGTTAGATAGTCACAAACATTTGTCAAGAGACTTTTTTGTTTTAGTTAATACTATTTGATAAAGCAAATATTTGATCCTGAAAAAACTAATGATCCTGGTGGATTTGAACTGGTGCTGACCAGCTTTTTTGTTGGAGCTGCTGCTATCTATGGAGTTGGAATATTTACACTGATTGATTATTAAGTAGTAACTAACTTCGTGTCTGTCCAGTCTTTAATACTGATCGATTGTGTTGCAGTTATTATTTAACTACGCATGGTCAGTTTGTTACTTGAACAAGCAAAGACGTACCTACACAAATACATACGCTGATCAATAATCAACATTAAGACAAACTATTGAATTTTGACAATGAATTCAACGACCTACTTTTAATAAAATACACGAAATTTTGTTAAAGTATGTATTTGTGTTGGAGGCTTCAACTATGATACAATAAAAGTTGGGCGTCTGGACTACCGAAACTTGAATCTTGTTCCGTTATGATACAGAACAGAGCTTCTTGTTATTATCGATCACGTAGTCTTGGTAACTTATTTCTATGCATAATGAGCGTGTATAGCTCTCCTATTCACCTTACTGGGTGGTGGATGGTGTTCAAATGTTCGCTGACATTACCAGTGAAATATTAACACTAAGCGAAGAAGGTGGGACATTTTCTGTAGATAAACTGTACACTTTCTTATTTATTTCATTTTTGTACACAAGGGACTAGTATGCTTTCACACCCATTGCATCTTATTTCATTTTATCATTTATATATATATATATATATATATATATATATATGAATATTCAATACCGAATAATTTAAATAATTTACTTCTGTTTTCTTTAACAACCATTTAGATTCTATAGAATCAGCTTATCGCAATTTCAATCCATATCATACAGCATTGCATGCAGCTGATGTATTACAAGCAATGCATTGTTTTATATCACAAAGTAAAGTAAGCAATAAAGAAAATTAAAAAAAAACAAACAAACAGTGAATAATTTATTTATGTGTAAAGATTTTTATGCAGTATTTTTATTTTACAGTGTTTTGTTTAATGATTTGAATACATAAATGCTTGTTTTGATGAGATTTCGTTTGGTTATAAAATATTGGTTTATTTCAAGTTATTGGCAATACTTTGCATGCATGACTTATAATGATAGATATAATGCCATTTCAAAAAAGGTACTTTCTCAGCCGTATCGGATTTCAGGTATGATATTTAAAAGCTTAATTAAAGCCCATGAACCGCAAACTCGAGAAACCTAGGCTGATTTCAGACCTGGATGTGGATGTACAGATCTGAAATTCACACTTTAGTCCCATTATTTGTTTTTAAGATTTTCACTTATCCTGTAAATGCGATTCATAAAACTTTGGAGAACTCTGATTTCTTCACGAGTACTTGCCTGAAAGTTTGAATTATAATTTTATCATCTGGCTCGTCTATAATTTCCGGTTTGTATACTTGTGGGTAGTCTAACACCTGATCGAAACGTTAGAATTGGAAGCTTTTAGTGCTCAGACTTCATATAAACTTATCTTAGTCAAACTTAACCACTTCAAAAGTATTCAGTGTAATTTAAAAATTAAATTCTACTTATTATCACGTTTGTTTACTTCTCCTTCTTCCCGAAAAGATGAAAAGAACTATGTGCAACTTACTGTTAGAAGGATTATTCTAAATTGCACTGTTTGTTATTATCTCGATAGGTGTGAAATAACAGAGAGATTAATGCATTTTTTAATGATAAATAAACTTCACATCAACACTCAAACCTAATTGTCTTGTTTTTTTTTTAAAAATTTTGTTTGAAACTTACTTTCATCGAAAAGTATAAATCACCTATTATTCTTACTTCGTCTTATTGCAGTTTACATTCTTGACAATACTTTATAATTTAAACAGCGGAATTCAGTACACTCATTTAAGTGAATACAATTAACATAACTGATTGTCTAGATTAAAATCATAAAAAGTAAGGAAAAACTTTTTATGTTTGCAATTAACTCATTTAACCGTTTCACATGAATAATCAGTGTACCTTGGTATTTCAATCACATTATCAATTCAGTTATGACATATTCAAATTGAAAGTCAATGATTACGCGAGATTATTTGATTGCGTGTACAGTCTAATCACTGGTTTCGTCACAAAAAGCTATTCTTTGTATACATTTTGTTACTGATCATTGACTAAAAAAACACGTTCCGCATAAACACTGTGAACTTGAATATGGCCGTCTGTTTTTCAAGTGTACACACAACTCCGTCCAGATCTTCATTTATAGGAAAAAACTCACTGGAGTGAGTTTATCCAATCGATGGTTTGACAACCGATTCTATTGATCAGTAGTTCTTAAAGAGACTATACATGATTGATGATGTTTTTTCTTCAAGGAAATAGATTATTGTATTTGATAAGAAATAAAGTGTATGTATGATAATGGCATAACTCCTTTTAAATCAAACATAATTTCTATATTTCATTTGTTATGTGACATAAAAAATATTCCATTTGACTATAGTTATTTGAATTTTATTGATGGTACAATGTAGACAGCATAATTTGATATTGTGTTCTATTAGTTGTTTTTTGTTTGAGTTCTTCTGGTCGTTATTTATTAATTAAATCGTAAAATAGATTGCAAATACACAAATCGCTCACAATGAAATCATGTGGGAATTCCGAACTAATTGAAGCTGAAATAGCCACTTTTTTCTCTGTATACATAAAAAAAAACAGAAGCAAAAAATTATCTCATCTGTTGATCGATTAATGAGTAGTTTTGAAGAGAATTCTGTCCAGTCATATAATAAGAATGGGGTAATGTGCTTGCAAATATATTTATTAATTTTATTATGATGGGAATCAATGAGCAATGGCTTTCTATTTGGTCCACTTAAAATTAATTCTTAGATAGATTATTGTATACTGAAGCAAACAAGGCAGCTAACATAGAGATTCATATGATGTAGAAGACATGGGGATTAGGAATTCATAATCACACAGTTGGATGATTTAGGATTCGAAAATCGAAATTATCAACTTTAAAATATTCATAAATCCACGCTAAAATAATACGTTCACACACATGCCCAATTGAGTTCTTCCTATTTCACAAATAGATTCTTAATCTTATCCACATAAACGCTCATTACCTGGAAATTCTGTAAAGCTTTTAAGATTATGCTGAAACTTACTCACACTCATCGGTATCTTTCTGTCACACTTGTAAGCGCGACTATCAATATAAAATGTTAACTTCCAATCAGCAAGAAGAACGAGAACTCAATCAACACTGCTGATGGGGTTTTTCAGCACCAACAGACATTGATGATCATTTATAACTTAAACACAGTATTGAATTATATGCCACAGTAGTATACGTAAATCGAAATTCTTGGTTATTTGTTTCAAATATACGATCTGACATCATTTGAAAATCAAAGGTTTTGTGATATATTGGGCCACTCAGAAATGGATCAAATGACAAGTGTACGTAATTAACCAAGAAATGGCTTTCATTTCTAACGGACGAGACATATATCAATGATGCGATGACGAAGATGTATATATTTATATGACTGAGTAAACAAAGTCTATTCGAATTAGTGAATAAACTCCCTTCTATACTCTTAAAATTTTTCCTGGAGTAACCATTTGAGTTATGGCCTAGCAAATTGTGTATCCATATCAACTGTTGCATATCCCATGACACAACAGTTTCCACTCTATTAATCTTCTATTGCTGTTAGTTATAAAGGTGTTTTATGTTGTTAAAAAGATTGCTAGAAACATTTACCGACATGCAATTCTATACAGTGTAGACACACATAGTTGCGAATTATCTACACACATTCACATGGAGTTTAAATGAAGTCACTTAGCATAACTGGTACGCTTGAGTTAATAAATACATGCAACAGTTCATGTTTAATTAGCTGTAAAATCATAAAACATTGGAGAAGAACATGAGAAAAATATAGTTTACACCTCATAATGAAATTCAGCTCCTTTCTTGTGAACTAAATTGTGAAATAAACAAGAACACAAATTAATTTAAAAGTTTTTATCAACTCGTTTGACTGTTCGTATATTTTTGTAGTTGTATTTTGTTGCCGTTTATTTATCGTTTTCCTTATCATCACTTAAGATTTCACTTTACTTTCGGAACATTTCTCCATTGATAATGCTTCCTAGCATGATAATTATAAACGGACATAAAAACATCTATTATCGCTCATGAAGTATAGGCCACCGGCTAGGATTCACCAATCAAATCTGTTGTAGGTTCTTTCTAATTGTTCCCTATTGCTATTCATTATTTGATGTCTCCGTCTAGTCCCTGGCGCAATAAGTTATTTGGTCTCTTCTCCTCGAATCTTGAGCATTCCAAGTTAGGGATTGCCTCGTGATACAGTTTAGTGAATTCCAGGGTTTTTAACTGATCTCTTTTTCAGCTTGAAGCTGATTTTTTCTCTCTCACAGTAGGTTGTTGCTGATGGTTTCTGTCTAAAGAATTTGCAATATTTTGTGAAGAAAACTGTGTATAAATACCTGTTTCTTTCGGATGACGGCGTTCGTAGTTTTTCAAGTGTCCGGTTTATATAATAAAACTGTTTTGACGTTCGTACTGAAAATTCTGATGTTAGTTAGTTCTGGTGTTAGTTAACGTTGTTTTGACTTCCAGATGTTATTCAGTTTTAGAAATACTGCGCTTGTTTTTCCATTCCGTACCTTCGCATCGAATAGTTCAATATTTCCTTCAAGAGCGCATATGCATTCTGTCTATAAGTGTCGACTTAAATTGGTAACTTCTTTATCCAACGTTTCATTTACAAAATGTAAATTGTCAAGAGATGAGGAAATAATGGTTTTTTTATTTCACCTGTATTGGTAAAGTATGTAGGAATTAGGAAAATATCGACTGAGTTTCCGGTTTGCTTAATATACGACAAGCATCTAGGGTTCAGTGTACTGAATCAGATTTTCTAAATATTTAGAATCACTTATGGACTTTTCTGCTGTATACGTATATCCAAGTAAAGATCTCATGAATCAAACCTACTTGAAAACACTTGATTGAATAAACACAGTAATAAAGGCGAAAATGAGACAGTTCTAGTCATATCTATTCCATATTTACTTTGCGAAAAATTTGAAGAAATCCTAAAAACTCATTCTTTCTCTCTTTTCCTTAAACAATAAGAATGTAACTGGAAAATTATTGATGATCAAGAAACACTAAACAATCGATTTTCGACGCACTTCGAGAGACTACCTAATTTCATAAGAAATTCAATTGAAATCTTTCGATCTCATATAATCACTCATGAATATCTTGAATATGAACGAAATTGTAATGGGACGCTCTAATTTATCGAGTAAATTAAATCGGTCGTCGTATGGTCATTAGTGGATGACAATATACGAGCATTATACGGTATATGAAACTTAAAATTAAGCCGATATTACCATTCATAAGAGTAAGACCTGATGAAAAATATAATTGAAATCAATATTGTTCGTTTATATTTATAGTTCTAATTAATGATATGAGGATTGTCAATAGTATTGTTATAAACAGAAGAATAGTTTTTAAGAACTATCTCAACCATACTGTGTGCTCGCCCAGAGGCATAAAATCCAATTACAATGAAATTAAACCATATTTCATTTTGTTCTATCGACAAAACTCCTTATTTCTATAAATACAAGATAGCTCATATTGATGACTATAAATATAAGTAGATTTCGTCGATAGATAATAACAAGTGATCGGGGTGGAATCGCTTGCATATGTGTATTGTACAAGTCGACATTTGTTAATAAATTGTCTGGATTGATGGCCGTCGTATATGGCTTCAAACTGGCTGGCTTCATTCAGTTTCATAACAAACAACTTCACTGGTGAACTATTCTAGTAGGCTTTAAATGATACAAAATACATAAATCCTTTCAAAAAATATATCTTTCTGCGATTAGGCAAATTTACTTGATTCTTTCTCGTTTTGTGTATCGCTTGATGAAAATGATTTTTCATGCAATTTTTCTTGAAAAAAACGAAAGAATGTTGCTTTTTCTCATTCAAATTCGCATAATTTATGGAATTATTTATTTAACCCCTAGGCAAAATCTTTCCAACTATTCACTTATTCTTTTTTTATTTTTTAGATTTAACCATTTTTTCCATTGATTTATTCATTCATCCTTATGTCAGCGAATTTCGTCACAATGTTTCTATATGAAATTGCAGTCTCTCTCTCTCTATCTAATTTTTTTCTGTTCACGAATGTGTAGATTTACACTTTGTTTCCATGATTGCATATGTTGATTGGGTTGAATTATTAATCTCAGTCTTAAACGTAAAAGATGATTAAAAGTGAATACTCGAAACAAATATTATATGTACAATGGTGGTTTAACTATGATTGATGGATGATTTCAATGTATAAAAACACTAATATTCATAACTCTAATTGAAAATGTCGCAAAACGTGCTCACTAGTGACTAGTAGGAGAACGTGACCAGTGGAGTTCTACCCTGTTGATGTAGTCAGTAACTAC
Source organism: Schistosoma turkestanicum (assembly GCA_944470395.2). Taxonomy (NCBI): domain Eukaryota; kingdom Metazoa; phylum Platyhelminthes; class Trematoda; order Strigeidida; family Schistosomatidae; genus Schistosoma; species Schistosoma turkestanicum. The sequence continues at coordinate 41,120,095 of OX103979.1, read as the reverse complement.
TAGAGACAAATGGGTGCGGTCGCGCAAGACCTCTAGATTGATCAGAGTTAGACGTTAACACCGTTGGATGCCGGCTCAGTGGCCCATAGGTTAGACCGAAGGTCATGTGTCCGAATCCTGCGAGTAACTGGAGCCATGGATGCGCACAGCTGATTAGTCCCATACCAGGAAGAAACGGCCATCCAGTGCTTCTAGGTTTCTAATAGTGGTTTAACGATGATTGATTGATGATTTCAATGTGTAAAAACACTAATCTCCATAACTCTATATGAAAATATAATTCATTAGCTAAATGGAAAAAAGTTCCACTGTTTAGTAATACTGATTAATTAGAAAGCTCTAGACTCTTCTACTTAATTATGATTGTACGGCAACACATTTAACATTATAACCTAAACTTATCTAGCGAAATGAGCTTTTTAGTAACGACATGCCATCTGTAATAAAGCTGGTAAGCGTACTCCTGATAGGCTGTAAATCCGGGATTCGTTTTCACAATGCAGGTTCATTGACTTTCACTCCTGAGTAGTCCTGTACCAAGATAAAAGCATCCGCACCCGGCTTCTGAGTTCTCAATCTGTAATCTAACTAAAGTCAGCTAGTAATTTAAAATCTAAGAAAATAAATTTCGTAAACCATCTAGTCAAATAATAATAATCGCTAATTGACTCGAATTATAAATATAGATCCTTAGATACTAAGTCAGTAGCCTAAGTGTAAAATACTAGTCACGAGATATAAGGGTTCTGGGTTCATTCCTCAATAAGGTCATTAATGTATACTATCAGAGGGCCAAAACTAAAATGAAACGGCTCTTTAGTTTATCATGGTTTTGAATATTTGTTTAGATAATATCACTCTGCTGGCTAGATTGACCTACATGTCGAAGTTGATGTTCACTCCGAGACTCTCATTCAGTACCGTTTGTTTCCAACTCCATTACATTACTAATCAAGCTAATGAATCTACTTAGCCGCTGGCTTATGCAATAGGTTTAAGTTTATTCTGTATCGTTTAATTAAATCTTTTTATTGATGTTTAGCACTGCAATTGGTCAGTTTCTTTTGGTATAGGTGCATCCTACGCGTCCTGGATCCCACTACTAGTCACCGTCCATCTCTGCTTAGAATACTCGTGACTTAATAGCAATATCAAAGTAATCTACAGAGGATTTATGCATTACAAAAGTGACTGATCAATTGCAGTCCTACACATCAACGGGAAAATCCGAACAACTAATACAACTATGATAAAGTTCATGTTAATAAGTAAACAATAGACAAACATTTCTCTATGCAACTGCATATTTTTATTGTAAATAGTTAATAATTGTAGATAAAGTTTCTAAGAGTTTATCGAAGAGAATGAAGTTGATAAGAATTATCATACTTCTTCAAAATATTTACTGCTTTTTAACATCTCTACGATCACTTAAAATAATACATTCAAAAAATTATCACTGTCTACATTGTCTTACATTAACAAGCATTTATCATCGGGTAAATTCAGTTAAATAAGAATTTAATTGACAAATTTATGTATATTATGTAATCTCGTAGTTGATTACAATCGAAAGTTGAATATACATTGATGCAAGTGGTTTGTCGATGAATAGTTGTAGCCTTATGATTATGAATTTTTGGCTAAGTAATTGAATTGTTATATCATTATGGTGATTTGAAACACATCCTAAAGTTTAAATATAAAACTGTCGGAATCTCTAGAACCAGCGGAAACTCAAGTAAATTCTTCGAATCATTCGGAAGTATGTGCATGTAACCATTCATCAATAAACCACACTATGCACACTTAATTGGAAATATTATTTGTCAGTCTCTAATTCTCTTATCTCATTATTGCATGTCTACTGTGAAAATGTAATTTACTCAGACAACAGATTTCGCACTAGGTTTGTCAGACAGTTTTAAGAATTTCGAAACATACATTTGTTTTAGAGCTTTACTGATGAATTGTGCATTGAATAATCGTATTCAGTAGTTCGTTATGGATAAGTCAGTGTTTTTATGATCATATACAAGTGTAACATTCGATAAGGATTATTCCGTATATAAAAAATTAAGTCTTATCGGTAAGTGATAATTGTTGTATACCGACCTAAAGATTTGAGGTTACGGTATCTATCTATCTATATTAGTGTTGTGAACCATCAGTGATGAATAGCATCAAATCACCGTGAAAAAAAGTGTTTCTTGGTTTTGTTTTTAGTGATACCCGATCATCTTTTTTCCGGAATACACTGCAAACTTACTTAATCTAAAAAACTAAATAAATTCATAAAGCACTACATACGATTATCGGTAATCATATGGTACTACATATGAGTCTTTTTCTCTTTTGAGACTCATAAAAGGTGCTCACCCATAGCTCCATCGGGGATCAATTTCAAAACCATTTTGTAGTACGGTGAGTTCGTTACCTATCGAATTACTGAGTAGGAATCTACTGGCTCAGATTACTAACATCAGTCAGTTCATAATATTCCGATAGTTTCGTTCACGACATCTTACGCTTAGTTTGGCTGAACTCCATCAATCACGGTTCCTTATTAAATCTACACGAATTTCTCGCAAAGTTAATCACTTCATGTTGGTTAGTGACATTTTTGAAAGTCTCATAACAGAAACTAACATCTATGCTTCTGTGCTTTCATTTTTTTACTGGTCAGTCCACAATTTAGGCGATAAATTAGATGGTTTCCGTCAACTTGCTATGCTAACAATCCAATTCTAGCATATCTTTTTAACATTATATACTTTTATTATGTTTTGATATGAATATTATCGTCATCCTATAAAAGATGAAGTAATTAAAGAAGTTGAACAACTCTGTTTTTCTTCAAATCTTTTTTATATATTTTTTTTAGCTTCTAACCATTTTAAGTCCGACAGAAATTTTTACTTGTCTATTGGCAGCCGCTTTGCATGATGCTGATCATCCCGGTGTAAATCAATCTTATTTAGAGAAGACAGGTGATTTTCTAGTTAGTTTATATAAAGTAAGTTAATCATTCTAATATTCCACATAAACTGTATTTATTTAAAAATAAAATAAAAACAGTGTTATCGCTTTTTGCCTGATGAACTATTTTATTATCCACTTGATTGACAATATTCTATATGTTAATTCATCAATGAACATAGGAAAACTGTGTGAAATTATCGTCAAATAAATTACTTTTCTGAACTGTATTAGAATTATAGCTACGCAGTCAAGAAGCTATCAGTGCTGTTAAAAAAGGAATAGAGTTCAGACATTGATGACCAGTGGCTAACGTTACGGTTTTTTTAAAAAAACAAAACTTTTTCTGCTTGTTTTGCCGAGGTAGACATTATTTACGACATCTACACATCCTCATTGTTTTAGGTTAATATCTTTGATTTAAGGAGATATTATTAAGGAAGGAATTCTCATGGAACAAATAAAATCACGTGCATCTTATTAGTTGTAAAGTAAGAGAGAGTGAAGTTAAAGTTAAATAACCAAACCAGTGGTAGATTATTCCAAGTGTAAAGAATAAAAGCCAAAAAAATATCAAATACATTGTTCCACCTAGTGCAAAAACCATTTAAGTTTACATGTCGCGCGAGAAAATCGTCACGAAGCTCAAGATCCAGGTTTCGTACTGGTTAGTGCTCATTAGTAAGGGTAATTGCGGTATTGGAATAATCTAACGCTCCTCGTTGGATTGAATACAGTACCGCTGATTGTCACAATCGGATAGGTTTCCATCAAATTATGTGAGCTGAAATTAGCTCTCAACAAAATAGAAGTGTTCACACTGATTGATAACTGATTAATTACCGATGTTTTGTTACTTCACTCCTCAGGACAAGCACATTATTATTTAACTTACTGTATTAGTAAAAGTATGTTTATCAGTTATGAAGTTATGTATTCAGAATTAAGTGAGTAAGTATGTGAATTGAAATAGAAAAGGTTTTCTCAACTTTCCATTCACGTTTGTAGTAACTCTGGTATTCAGCGCAATAAATCTCAACGATATGTATTCAAATGTAGTAGATAGTGTTGTTCAATAAAATCAAGGTTTTATTTTTTACAGCAGCTTTAATCATACGACATTATTTGACTAAAGTAGCTGTACTTGCTTATTGTATACGAACGTAAATTTTATATTCAGCATGGAAATATATGGGTGAAAGATAATGTTACTATGGGTTCACCAGCAGGTCTTATACCGGCCAACTAAACTGGAAAACATTACACTGGCATAGCATATTGAAAACAATGGACTGCTCAATACTGGTCCATCTAGTGAAAACGGGTCATTAAGACAGTATTAGTATATGTTAACACTTCTTAACACTTTACCGGATCAGTAGCTTTCTGCCAAAGTCGGTTTGACTCAAAGTACTTCCAAGGACGGAAGCCATAGCTATTCACATCACAAAGTCAGAGCTACGTGCACATAAGAAATAGATTCAGCCCATTTTATCGCCGTGATTAACCTAAAGGCCATTGAATCAGTAATGGTTCCAGCAATAGAATGATACTGCTGGACTGGTGTACGTGCACTCTTTCTTAGTCAAATATAACTGTCTTTTTTATTTTTACTCACATATCTCGGGACTATGCTTCTATTTGATCTGATCATGAATCTTACAATTTAGTTTAACAAAAAATCTTATTCAGATCAGCACTTTATATTATTCATGTCAACATTACCATTTCTCATTGAAATCATGAATCAATCAATGTGAGACCACAGTTGGAAATCTGAAATGACTAGACGGTCTTTTCGACTTAGTATGGAACTTCTCAGCAGTTCGCATCCACAACCGCGACACCGGAATTAGAACCCAGGACCTCCGGCCTCGTGCACGAACACCGAGCATCTAGACCACTAAGTCGGCATCGCTGCTTAAATTTAGTTAATCCACGACATTGCGAGACGGTTATCCATTGTCTTTCCTAACACCCTACAGGGTTGAATTCTAATGGTCACGGTTTCTCATTAGAACTCCAGAAATTTCCTTAGCAAGCTGAGCTCGTGATAATTTCCATTATACGATTGTGGAGATTTTTGAGTTTAATGTGAGGCGATTATCCACCCTGCAGAATGGGTGACATTAACACCGTTGGACGCCGACTCAGTGGTTCAGAGGTTAACCGTTCGTGCGCAAGACTGAAGGTCCTACATTCGATTCCTGCGTGTAGCAGAAGTTATGGACGTACGTTGCTGATGTGTCGAATACCAGGACGAAACGGCCGTCCTGTGCTTCTAGATTTTTAATGGTGGTCTCACATTGACCGATTCATTATTTCGATGAAACTCGATATTCTCCACAGTCCTATGATGAAAATAACAATTTTATTTGATATTTTATACATCCCTTTATTCACACACTTTAATCCCATATTATATATTCCTCCTAAAACCAGGGCATGTTTAAATTATTTCATTGTGAAACCTGAAGAAAATTACATGAAAAGATGATTCTTCGTTCTTATATCTGTGTTTTATATGACTGGAATTTTTCACGGATAAAAAGTAATCACCTTATCTTACTACACTTTATCACCATACTATTTCGTGGCCACCTTTATATATTTGGATTCTAAATAAATTTTTTGGTATCTAATAGATATGGTCTAAATGTTGACTTTATTTCATGTACAATCAGTCAAAAATGTTAGAACTAACTACCAGTCAGCCTAAATGTGTAGGCAAGTGACCGAAAGTTGTGTACGAGTGAAGCCTAAAGATGTGAAAATAGGAAATGTTGAAGGTATTTTTGGAATTAATGTTTGTTTCGTTTTTAATGGTAAGTTGTAATATGATGGCTGTGATTACAACGAAATCAGATATATTACTTATATAGACACACGTTTAGATTATATTTACTTGTACCTATATGCATACAGGAATTCCTCGGTACTGCAATTTAGGACACAAATATATTGCTCTAGGCTTTTCCACTTATCATTTTGCATGTAACCACATTCATCTGAAAAAATTTCAGTGTATATTAAAATGTTGAAAATTACTAGTGTACTGAACGAAGATGTTATATGTAATATGCGTTTTATTGAAAGAAGACAGTTTACTGGTAAAACGTGTGCACCTTATTCGCATGTCTTCTTATCTTCAAGACACTTTGAATGAGCTATAAATTTTGGTCCGAAGCTCTTCTATTCAGCAACAAGTTGTAGGCGACACTGCAGCACAAACAATATATCCAGCTCAGAGAACGGAAGTCTACAACAAACTACTTAAAGGCCACTTTGCAAGTAGTATGCACCACACTATTAATGACAATAATCATAATGTTGAACAGTTTTGATTTGTGAATAGATGACGCTTGTTTCTTTTCTTTTCCTTCGCTCTTCAACAATGTAAAAAGAAATCAAAGTATACGCATCAACAAGTTGGGAACCATCTTATTTATTTATTCATTATTTTAAACAATTATTGTTATTCCATGCTTATTTTTATAAGAAGAGATGAATGTTTTCTTCACATAAATTAATACAATTGATGTTATTGTTCCTTTATTCCCTTGATTGTTTCTAAAAATTAAAGCTAATCCACCTTTGCATTCATTATTCTTTTTATATGTAACAAAATGGATTTCTTTGAACTAGTTTTGGATCACTATTTCTGTACGTCCTAATTATTTATTCTCCTCCTTCTCTCTCTCTCTCTCTCTATGTCTCACTCTCTTACTCTCTATCTCAGTATGTCTATTGATTCATTTATATATTGATTCGATGTGAATAACGTTGAACAATGGTAAGATGGACATATATATATATATATATATATATATATATATATATATATATATATATATATATATTCCTATTTCCCTCCTCCAAACAGTGGATTAGTAGGCAAAGACTTTACATTTAAAACAGCAGTTCTAAACTCACGCTATCTACTTTAGTTTGAATAGCCAAATTTTATCTGGGACAAATGTGGCTTATTAATGAAAAAACATATATATATATATTCGGTTAGTGTGTGCTGGATTATACAAGAGATTCAAAGCGCAACCTAAAGATAGATCGGGCGAACGAATCGCAAAAAAGTGTAGTATGACTACAATTTCGTTATGTTAAAAAGACATTAAATGCTTTATAAATTCATCATGGTTAAGGTTGATGCAGTGCTGATGTCAACATGGTCTGGATATTTTTCTAAAGTATCTTAGGAAATATTTTTAATTTTTATTGAAGAGTGTTTTTCTCTCACTCGACTATACGTAAAAAGGAAGTTTGCTGTTTACTAGATGGAGTTATAGATGTAGTATTGAAACTTCATCAGTTGAAGTGTTTGGGGACACGTTACGACTGCCCAACCACTGACTGCCTCGTCGAGGTGTTTTGCAGTGTTGGAGTAGGTTGAAAGAAAGATAGGTGCGGCCAAACCAAAACATAGCACAAATCCATGACGCCACTGACAACTGGATTGAGTCATGTTGCCAAGTGTAGACTACCTAATTGGGGTCCACGAGATGATAGTAATCGATGGTTAGAGACCTTGAATGAAATGACTCAAAACCATTTGCAATGGCGTAGGTGTATCCACTCTTTATGTTCTCTCTAATCCTAATCCTCTGGATTCTTAATCACCTTCATTATTTTTATTTTTAAGTTTATTTGACTAGATTATACTTCTTGAATAATATCTTTGAACCGTAATCTTTCCGACTGCTGCTAATACTTCTATTACCTCTACTACTATGCGATTTGAATTGACGATTGCATCTCGATGCTAATGTGGTATGGCAACTTGATGTACATGCGTTCTACGTTGGAACTGACTGACTGAGACTTAAATCTATACAGAAAAATATTCTTTTCTTAAAAGCCAATGTTATGCAATCTAGTTGTTTTCAAGTGTTCCAGGCAGTGTTAGGATTTTTATTTTATTTAATTTCCAAGTGTATACTAGTTTTGTAAGACAAGTCGATAAACGAAACTGCCTATTGTCTGAACAAAATATTTTATCGTGAATTAATGTAACACTGAAATCAAAACATCGTACCCTAGATTTCTTAGATAATCTCTTTTCTATTTTGCGTACTTTCGGACATAATTAATAACTTGTGATCGATCACTAGTTTCAAATTATTTACTATTCATCATTTGAAATTTCAGGTAATATTTTATGTAAGTTTGACAGATAGTTTGTCAATTCTCAAAAGTAATTTAGCATATTAATAGGGAGGCGATTATAATTCATTAGCATTTTCCAGGTAACACAAGCACGTTCCCATTTTCCAAATTCCAATCATAACATGATGATTGACTTCGCATTGATGTGTCCATATTTCCGGACGCCAGATAATTTAAAAACAACATTTATTTTCTGTTTACATCAATTCATTGGAATTGTTGTTTTTGCAACTGGTACCATTCTTTTCAATATGCATTTTTCCAATGATAACCTTTATATTAGTGTGCCTAGATCAGATACATTTTTGGGCGTGTAAGAAATATACATACTTAGTTAGTATGGATTTTCGAAAAGTACTTTCAAATACTGGATACAATTTCGATTGTCCTGTTTAGTGTTTTCCGTTTTTTTTCTAAAAAAAAATTTTTTTTTCTACAATTGCGTGTTGTATCTTTTTTTCTTCTTCACTTTTCAACATCATTCTGTTTGAATTTGAATTCTACTCTCTTAATAAAGTTACTTGTTTGTAAGATGGTTGTTTTTGTAAAGTTAAACAAAATGTATATATACTGCACATCACTACACTGGTTGTTACATCCGTGTGTTCGTTCATGTAACAACATAAAAATATGAATTGTACACAAGCTCATACTCTCTGGAAATTATGGAGTTCGTTCAATTAGTGACCTGATTGGTTGCATGACATTTCTATGGTTGGTCTAATGTAATTTTCATGTATTATAGATGGCTTATTTTTAATACACTTATCAGCTAATAGTTTGAATTTGTTCATCTTAATCTCGCTTTCTGTAAAACTCTTACTTACCATTCAGGTCATTGATTAATTCGACGTTTTTCATTTCCGACAATAGACAGAAAATAAAATGTCATCTTTATTTAGAGAGTTCTAATCTAATCTATCGATCATTCCCAATATGGTCATTGGCTTAGGTAATTCCACATCATGCCCATCATACTTGGGTGCTGCGTGGTTAGAGTCAATCAGCATTAAGCCATAGACTTAAGTTTTGTTCTAATTATAACTGTTAAACAAGGGATATGCACAATTCGGTTGTAACTGTTACTCCTCACGGGATTCTTACCCGTGTCAGTTGGGGGGGATCCCAGTCATCGATGTTACCAATGAGTTATTTGCGCCGTAATTGACCGACCACCTACAGCGATGATATATTTGCGTTTATTGATCTTCAGGTATCAATCAACCAATATAAGATATTCGTCTAGTTTTTGATCACAATCCAATTCCTAAGTGCATGCGATATCAAGTGACTTGAACAAGTGACCATATTGCAAATGGTCGATATGATTTAATTGATTCTGATCACTTGATATTGTATACAGTGATAATTTTTTTGAGTAAATCTGTTAATGACTAGTATTCTACCTGTTAGAAAGTAAGCATATAATAATTTTTTCATCTCTTCACTTGATTTTGAATAAAGTTCTACTCTAATAAATCGTCTTCTTTGGATTGCATTTATTTTGAGATACTTTCTACATATTATATTTTTCTTTGTTGAGATAAATTGTTTCAGTAAGCTAGCTAACTGACTTTCATTTTGCCCACTGTAATTAGAGGTTAAAACATACAAAAAGACATGCATAATGTTCACAACTATAAGTGAGCGACTCGTTACCTATGCTCGATTTACACTGTTTGGTGTTCTTCCTTTTCGTTCGCAATAAAAAAACAAACAAACAAACCAACTTGATTGATAAAGGAACAAAATTTAAAAAGAAAAAAATCGGAATACAATAAAAAAAAATTTAAATAGTTCAATTCAACCGTAATAATTCATGTGTTCATTGTAACACGAAGTAAACTTTTCGTTTCCTGTGGATTATTTATTGCTTCTTCTTTTTTTTTTAATACTAAGGTGCAATCCACAGAAACACCGACATAATTGATTCAATAAAATTGAGAATTTAAATTTCACATGTGAAGATTTTTGTCGGATTGAAGTTGTTGTATTCCCCATTGATTTATCTCATTCATTCCAAGATGTGATTTAAGATATGGTTGGATTTTGTTGTCCGCTAAAAAATTGACGGATTTAGGCCAATCACTGCTGAAGCATGACTAGAATCTTGAGGGAATCGATGCTTTCGATAGAATTCACAAGTCGTCGAACCCGGTCTCACTTAACATCACCTCCATAGTTCACACGATCCCAAGTCGCTTAGACTAATGACCACATTACAACTCTGTCGAGAGAATTCAATTTATACAAAAGCCTTTACGAACGTGACTTTCGTTTCTTTTCAGTAATCAATCAGTGTTCTTGACCAAAGTCTAGTTTTATTTTTTGTCTTCAGAGATGAGTTAGTTTTGGAAATTTGATCTACCTTTAAAAAAGTATATAATTTAAATAAAGATTTGCTTCATTTATTTAAGAGGTCAGGTTGTAAAGTACATTGTAGAATGTGAACACTTTACATATACCTGAACAGGTACATACCTAAATATTTGCATATTTCGCCAATGTAGCTAGGTTTTTCTTTTTGGATAACTTACTTTCCTACGTGAAATAGATTGTATGGACAGTTGTTGTCAGATTTTAATGATGTTCTAGATTGACAAAGCAGAAGATTAGATGTTTATATATAAGGATGAGTCATACAATTTTATGTAACAGGTTGGAGTCAAACGAGTGAGTTGAAGGTGAAGTAATTAACAACCGATGAAATGAGGTTAAAGATCACGCCACATTATAAGTTATTAAAGATTTCGATTTCGAAAACAAGAACAACAGAGCTAAAAGTGAACAGTCTTGTTTCCAATTAGTTAGTAATCAGGCTTTGCACCAATTTTTTTTATGAGAATCTCAAACCAATCAAGGCAATTTATGAGTTAACTTGACTGAAATTAGGAAAATAATGACTTGACTTTCGGGTCATTAACTGAATGTCATTTTGCTTACCACATTTGTCTAAGAGTCTTTATCTTTATCCTAAATCGGATTGTGGCTGCCCACTGTTAGTTTATCTAATCACCATGAATTAATCACCATGGTCAATGAGAAAAACATATATATACCTTCAACGTGTGTCATGAATTTTATTGTACAACATCCCGTCAATACACTGAATTTAACATCCAATTAATAACTGTTTTCCCTTGTAAATCAATAATCTTGATGGTTTGTAGGCAGTGTTTGGTAAAGAATGATCTCACTTGCAGTACCGATGAAGACAAGGGAGCATTGATATCTGCTTCGTCCTAATAAAAAACTCTTCAACAGCGGACAAAAAATATACCACCAAAGAAGGTCTTCATACTAGAAGCCTACTTTTGTCCAGTGCTATCTAATTTTCAGTGGTACGCCGAATCAATTCTTAATGAATACTACCTTGATAAATGTCTTTATTTTCGATTTTATTCATGGGCCGATCGGTTGACTTTGAGATCACATTTCCCACCAGGAAAAGCCTTGGGTGTGATTGGTTACTGTGTTATTTTAGTGTCCTATTTTTGTGACTGTCTATGGTTTATAAATAAACGCGATTTGTGTGCTTGAATTCATTGTGCTTATTGGGTGTTTGTAGAATTCACTTTCTACGCTATATCAATACTTCTCGTTAGTTCCTTTGGGTCAACGAATCAGAGTAGCCTTTCTGGACGCTGGTTCATTATCTTGTTCTCGTTGAACCCGTAATAGTTTCAAGCATACCTAGTGACGAGCGTAACAATTCTACAACTCATGAAATTGACAAGATAGCTGCAGTCTGATTTCTTTTCTTATAAGTTAGAAATACTATATAATAAAGCCAATCACACTACTAGTCGATTTCATTGGTTTACTTCAACGCCTTGTTTTAATGAAATGACATTTCCTATGAATGTTCCTATTGTTGTTATCAAAAATAGCAGCAACACAGAATTCTTCGAAAATATTGTTAGAATCTTCCACAATGTGTATATTTTTTTCAAGTTTTGTTTTATTTTTTTCCATTTTAAACATTTAGTCTGCTTCTGTATTAGAAAAACATCATGCGAAAGTTGGTCTATGCATTCTTCAGGAAAATGGATTGGCAGAAGCATTATCTTCTCAAGACTGGTTAGTTAGTCTGTCTTGTTAAAGGATTATATTTATTTTAGGAGATTAATAATATTAGTAATTTGTATCACATATATAATTCTTTTTTGACTATTTTGATTTAATAATGACGACGTTGGTTTAGTTACTATTTCTCATATCTATTGCTTAATATCACAGTAACACCTATTGGCTAATTCTCGGAGTCAGCACACCAATGAAATGATTCAATAACTGTGAATAAATTTATCTTTTTTTTAAAGCAAATATTTCCCATTACAATGTTGTTCGATCAGTTTGCAAAGGAATTATCATCTAGTTAAAAGATCATACTATTATAGTGCGTAATCGTTTGTCGAGCTGACACAACTTTTCATAGCTTTTAAACAAACCGACCAATCTGTTCTTTTCAGGTTATTTTTCAACTATGTTAACATTTCGCTTATAACCTTGGTAATTTTTATTTGTGTGCGTATGTACACTGAACACTTCACCTATCTCGTCTACCGGACTTTTCGTTTGACTGTAAATGCTTGATCATTCCTCATCGATGGAATCGGTCCGCTCGTCTTCTCCTTCTTGCTTTGCTGTTACACTTCCCCTTCTTATGTCTTTTTGCATACTGGACGTGTGAAGTAAATTCATTTAAACATAAACTGTATTAGGCTTTTAATAACAGCGGTCGCACCAACGCAGTTTAGACCTTCTACCAGGTGGCACGCTTCTTGACTTAGAATATGCCGATGACATAGTCCTAATTGGTGAAGACGCTGACAAAATGCAGAGTCTTCTGATCACCCTAAGCAACAATGCAAGCATGTTCGGGATGAGGTTTTCCCCGTCGAAATGCAAAATGTTGCTTCAAGACTGGGTTGCATCGGCACCTGAACTAGTGATAGGGAGTGAAGTAGTCGAACGTGTAGACCGCTTCACTTATCTTAGGAGCTTCATCAGTGCTGATGGCCTGGTGACTGACGAAATCTCAGCACGGATACAGAAGGCTTGATTGGCTTTTGCCAACCTGAATCATTTATGGTGTATGCGGGATATCTGTTTGCTGACTAAAGGACGAGTGTGCTGTGCAGTAGTTCGCTCCGTCCTACTTTATGGCTGTGAAATATGGCCAGTGAGAGTAGAAGATATTCGTAGGTTACTGGTTTTTGATCATAGGTGTCTTCGAAGCATTGCTCGTATATCCTGGGACACCCGAGTAAGCAACGCTGTTACTAGGAAATGGGTGCTAGGTAAGAATGGCAGATCAATAGATGAAGTGGTGAAACTTCATCAGTTGAGGTGGTTGGAACATGTGCTGCGTATGCCTAACCACCGACTGCCTCGACGAGCTTTGTTTTGTAGTGTAGGAGTAGGTTGGAAGAAAGTTAGAGGCGGCCAAACCAAAACATGGCAGAAATCCATGAAGCCATTGACGAGTGAACTTAGCCATGTCGGTAGTTGTCGACTACCTGGTTGGGGTCCGCGAGATGATAATGATCAACGGTTAGATACCCTGAATGACATGGCTCAAAACCATTTGCAGTGGCGCCGGTGCATTTGTTCTTTGTGTTCTCTTAAATCCTAATCTTCTGGATTCTCCAACCCCTCCAGTTTTGACTTTCTAAACTTTTCCCACTGAACCATATTTCTTGAATATCTTCTAATCCTAACCTCTCGGATTACTTCTAATACCTTTACTACATCTTCGACTATTGGATTTGTATTGACAATTATATCTCTGTGCTGATGTACTTACGTACAAAGTTCTACGTTGCATCTGACTGACTGACCAACGCGGTTCGTGTAAAAATAATATACAGGAATTAAAGGGTAGATTTATTTTACACCATTCATCATTCATTCGTACAAATTGGAGTCAGATTCCAAGTCACTGAGCTACGTATTATCATGAATAGTCTACAATTAAGTATGTTAATCGCTGAAAATATTCCAAGGTTTTCATGTTGGTATTATTGATTTCAGTAAATAGTGTTAGGCAAATGATACATTATAATTTAAAGCAATGAAATTTCAGTGTTTGACTTCAAGCAAATTTATCAGTCTATTGACTAAAACTGAATTTCTTTTTAACCATAATTTTTTGATACTGATATCTTATGCAGTTGTAGCTTCAGCCGTTGGCAAGTTTGTGCTCAACCTGAAGGTGGTTGGTAGGTGACTTGTCTTAATCGGATTACACTTTTTTCCCCATTCTATTGCAATATATATGCGAAATGATGTAAAAAAATTTCAATTGTCTAATGATCTAATGAAGAGGGAGGAAGAATTGGGAATGACTGTTGCAAACGAAAAACAAATCATTCATCAAATTTTATGACATTTAATTTTATTTTTAATTCATTATTTATTATTTGACAGCTCATAAACTATTCAGTTAAGCATTTTCGTGCACTCTGACAACTTAAATAATTAATTCACTGCTCTGAAATTTGCCAATTTCCAAGTGCGGAAAAAGACATCTAGTCAATTAAATCATTTCAGGAATTTTGTTGGATCAGTTGAAGCTGTCATAATAGGAAATAATTTCGAAAAATTGAAACAGACGGTATGATTGCAAACTGTGTAAACCTTGGTAGAGTTATTTTAACTTATAGTTATGAAAATATGTACTTTGAAATTGTCAGAGAGATTAGCTGTCTAATTTGCCGTTGTGTCCAGTTCTTAGTTTAGTCGACACCCACAACTCGATTTATCATGAGAGGCTTGAGGTCTCTCTGGGTCGACTGCTCTTTTATATAAGAAATGTATTTATTTTTTCTTAAAGCAGAAATTGTTTTAATTCGAATTCTCCAATCAATAAATAACATGATAAATGCATATATATTATATTTTTCAAAGTCTACATCTTTATTTTACTTTCTTCTCTCATCTCCAGGAAATATGTACGTGATTGTTTTTTACAATTAATTCCAGCTACTGACATTGCATATCAAGGAGTATATCAAAAACAATTCTCAGTAAGTTGAATTATATCCATCATTTTGATCGGCGAATACTTCTGACCAATGTAGCTTATTTATCAAACACATTATTATAAGTCAACAGTTTGATGTTGGCTTAGATAATTTTTATTGAATAACAACTAACTACACAGCAAATAAAATTGATTTTGAACCACTGAAAATTAGGACGAAAATGGAATAGCAGTTTTGATTAATTTTATTTTCTTTGAAGTATTTTTAGATGTTTGCTTGCTTGTGTAATATCTACGAATTTGTAATCGAACGGCACCTTATCTAATTTAATGATTGACGGTGTTAGATAGAATACGCCAGTCGTGGAGTTGGTCCGTGTTATAGTCCTAATATATAAAACCTAGTTAATCGTATTTCCACTACTGGCTTCAGTTATTTAAACATTAAAATAGTGACACCACACTGTTCAATTAGTCAACCCAGCCGATAAGATTCAACTTTTTCGTTAGAATTTGTGCAGTACGACTTTGGTTACTATTTGGTGATCAAGTAGTATGCTAACACTATATACTCCACTTAATTGTTTCGCATATCCCCTCACTTGGCAGTCTATATGGTTATTGATGGATATATAAATCAACCACTGATAAACGTCTAGTTTGTGCATCGGGTTAGTTTTATTGTCTGACTGCGCTGTTGTGAAAGGTGAAACAATCGGTCGATGTATATTCGTGTCACATTCTGCGTTAAAATATGATAGGCTGTTTCTACAGCGGATTTTCGCTCTTCTAATTAGCGCTTATCTTTATCACTTATACATAATGCTGTGAATTCAAGTAACAAATCACATGAGGACTAAGAGTCTTGGAATTGTTGCTTTTAATCAACTGAAAATTTTTGTCGTTTTTATTTTGAGGAAAAAAAATTTCATATCATTCGCCTTTTCTAAAAAAGCGTATAAATTTTCTACTTCAACTAATTAGTTAATTGATTCTGAAAGTGATTTGTTCTTTTTTAACACTACAAACTGTGTCCTTTCGATGTACATTATGGGAAATCAAATATTTGCTCTCTCCCTCACTCTTGTCAATTTCAAACAGTTATTCCTCTGTGTAGGTTTCAATTATGTAGTAAAAAAGATGAAGTTGTTTTGTAAAATGTTACTTATTTACGAAACAATCAAGTCACACATATATTACCTGTCAAATTATTTAAATTATGAAAAGTAATAATTATTTATTTCATCTGGTTTAACCGAAATCTACAAAACATAAACACAACACAGTTTCAAGGTCACTACTGTCATCCTTTTGTTGAATTAAAGTGGAAAAGAATGAATAAACCGCTCAGCGTCAAACTTTTTTTCCTTTAATAATTTACCTGCCTAAAATTCTTTTAAAGGACATTGTTTGATCATGACCCAGTTGTTCTTACGATTTACACTCCTATTTATTGAAGTCAGGGAATCTTAAAAATTTCCGAATATCTAACTAAGTTAGATTCATCCGATATTTTCACTTGTGTGATCACCCTCAAAATTGATCATGAACTATGTTTATTATTTGCAATAATTTCTGATAGTTTAAACTATGGTACAGCATGTATAAGTGCACTAGATAGCTAGTAGAATCCTATTTTTCTTGAAAGTTATATTCAGCTGAATTAGAATTTCTCACTAATCCACTCATATTTCATCATACTATCTCAAACAAAGCAGAATATTGATCATTTTATGATTAGAAAACTCAATCCATTTTGTTTTACTGGTTCAAGTAATCAGAAACTCGCAGACTTGCTGTCTACTTCATACGTTTATTAGTGTTTAGGGTGGTAGTTCTAATAGTCATGTATATCAGCTGTCATTAGTATCGACAACACAACAAGAATAATGTAGTCATTAATATTAATTAGTTCAAGGCAGTTTGACACTATTTTTATTGTTGTTTTCTTTGTCTTTCGTTTTAATACCCAGTTTCGTTTTGAAATTTGATAGATTTACATACTTGTGCCATAATATCACCACACATGATTTTTTTCCCTCTCTATCAAGTGTTTTTTATTTTTTATTTTCCTAATTTTTCTCGTGACCAATGTCGTTTGCTAAATTCCCTCTGAAAAAATCCAATACATGTGTAAATAATTATGTAAATGAATATAGATACAGCGCGACAATATTTACCAAGATAAATACTCGCTTTATGAAGTGTAAATCAGTTATAAAATAATATTGTTGAAAAAAAAAATAATAAATGCCCTTGATGTCAGTGGAATTGATCGGATAAAAAAAAATAGACTGGAAAAAAACGAAAGATATGGATAGTGAGACAAAGAAAAATAATGATATGAAAAAAAAATCTGGAGTTCTTTCTTTATCGTTTATTCTTATTGAGGTTATATCGTAGATATACTCATTCTTTGTTTGAACCTTGCTTACTATAGTCCCCATTTTTTTAACAAGTGATTATTCTTGATTATTTGAAAGACCGTGTTGGGGACGTTAGACCCCGAGAACTCACTTGGATAAGGTCCTAAGTTTGGATTTTATGTTTTCGCGCATAGGCTGATCAGTTGACCTTCAGAGTACATTTTCCACCCGGAAAATCCTTGACTATCATTGGTTGATGTGTTATTTTAGAACTCTATTTTTGTGGCTCTTCCAAGGACGTTTCTATCATGTATAAATAAACTCGATTTGTGTGCTTGCGAACCTCGATTTTCTGGGTGTTTGTAGAATAAACTTTCAAAGTCTTGTCAAGACTTTTTCCTCTACTGAGTGGGGCCTTGGGACATTCAGATCATCTGTCTTTACTCTCGTTTACCGAGTAGGGTGAACTAGTAATAGTTTTATCATGCATATAAAGTGACGAGCATAACAGACTGTCAGCATGATACTGACTTCATCTGGATCGTCATTGAAAAGGGACGAACACTGGGGGTCATAACGTCACTACGGATTGATTTTCCATAATGATAATGAGAATGATTGAGCACTGTTAGTGTATCTTATAGCAGGGGTAACATTATATACAGACATCTACTTCAGGGTTCTGCGTTTTTTTAGGTCTAAACAGTTTAAAGTAGTAAATTAAGTTAACACAACATCAAATATCATCTTGTAACGAATATCACTTGACAATTATTGGAATCTCTACATAACTAAGCAAATAAACTATGCATTCACTTATAACTAATGCTTGAAGGCTTATTTTGTATATTAGTGTACGTATTACGTTGTCTTCGCACGAATATAAACTGAAAATAAAGTCTATACAATAATAGAATTATATCTAGTTCAATATTTAAACAAAAGTTTTTTATCAAAAAAGAATTCAATCGAGATGATGAAACTAGAAAATGCATGCATAACTTTAAAAAATCTGCAATAAAATAACTACTACTTGTAAGTAATGTAATCAAGTCATACTGCATAGAAGTCACTTATTCTTAACTTCCCAACGCAAACAAACGTTTTTATTTTGAATCTTTTTTTTAACGTTCTATCTTCAATGTTAACTACATTTAAATCTATACATAATTTGTGTATATTATTTCTCCAGGATTTAACAGACTATCATTTGGCCAATCCATCATTGACGTTTAGTGTTTCCGATCGTCTGCTGATCATGCAAGTAAGGGAAAAAAATTCTTAATCTTTCAATCAATTTTATTTATCCTTAATTGTTAATTTCAAAAAACAACATTGTTATTTCAAAACTGATGTTAATTTCGACTGTTTTTCCAAGTGAGAAAATGTTCATCCTTGCAATGACTATTATCATTCCAAATGATACATTGCCTAGACGGTCATTATATCAATTTTGAGGTGTTTTGGCGATTAACCAATTTATCTAGTGACGAATTAGGTTTTAGCGCTATAAAACTTTATATTCAATGTGATGACTACTTTTTATGAAGTTTCTAATATAGAAATGTATTGAGTCATCAAATAGTAGTTAACTCATGTGTGCATTGATTAGTTTATTTTGTTCTGGAAATCTAAATATTTTCAAGATAATCACATCAAAGTTTTTATATGGGATTCAAAATGCGATTTCACATTAACAAAGGTTTTTTTTATTAGATTGATATTAAGAGGTATTTAGATTGCAGAAAGTTTCCACCAATTGTATAATAGAAATATGATTTTAAAAAAATAATGAAATTTATAGATTTTAATGGTAGGTCTATGAATATATTTACTGTACTAGATTTTTAACATATGTAACAGAGTTTCTAGCTGTAACATGATTTATTATGGCTCAGTCGCTTTGCAACATACTGTAGGCCATGTCTTTCGAGAACAAATGACCACTTTTTAAAGTAAACATAGGTTGAATAAAGCAGAGGGACTGAATTTTTTTTTTAAGAAGGTATTTATAAATGGGCACTGAATAATCAATACTCAGTTTTTATTACAACCATTCTAAATGGTATGCATTAACTAATTTGTGTAGATCTATTCCCAGATGTGTAAATACAAGATAATCTTGTTTATAATTATCTCGATCAAATAACCTAATGATATAGAGTCAAATAAACGAGTTGCATCAGCCTATTTATAAATGAACCGAGTTTGTTGTGAAAAGCAACTGATTATTACAGCTTTTCAAAAGAACTAACTATGTGCTGTTGATCAATTTGCAGTAGTCACTGCCCTTGGAGCCGATCAAGTTGCAGTCTGGCCATCGGATTGAATAACTTAAAATCACACGCACCATGCTTGAGGTCTAGGTTGAACAACCTTATGGTAATGTCATTCACTGTAAGTATGGGTAGCATCGGTTGGAAACTCACAAGCAACAAAATCCAAGTTACTGTTAGTGAACCAGAGTAATAATATCTCGGTTTAAAATAATTAGAATGTAGAAATTTAAGAATCAATTGTATGTAGCACACATGTCTTGAATTTGGAGGTACTGAATTTATCATTACAAGTACTAATAAACTTACAACAGCCCCTCTTAAAATATTCGACTTCTCTTTCAATTAATAATACATAACGAATTGGATATCATTCTTTATGTCAGCAACCATGTCATATATTTAGCTCATAAACTACACGTAATCAATACAATGCATAATTCTGTAATACATTATTGAGCAGCGGTAATCGTCTACCATCATTATTGATTATAAACTGATAATACTTTCGTGAACAGTTAGAATTCGCTAGATTGTATCCTTTTATCTCAAATAATTATTATAAACAGAGTAATCAGTTGTAATTCATTCAGTTCAAAAGCTCTTGAAACAGTTTATAAAGACATTTTTGACATAGATCATAATTGTATAGATTCCAGGTGAAAAGTTCAAACTTACCAGGTACATTAAATATGTATACTACTTAACAGTAGTCCTAATGACTTTAACAAATAAATACAATTTATGTAGCAAGAGAAACCCAATATATTATAAAGAAAAAATTAAAGATAATTCGGTGAAAAATAAAAGATGGGTAAATAAAAAATGTTCTTCACTGAATTTATATCTTTATATTTTGAAAAAAAAACCCCAGTGTACAGTTTTTACGATACAAACTTTTCTATTTTTAAAGAAAGTTTATATAAAGTGTTATTATCATTATCAGCAGTTACAGTTATCATCAGCGATTGATCAATGGCAGCCTTAAACATCGATGGCGAAGTTTCAGATAAGCAATGCAAATGAATTAGCTCCATACAATTGTTAAATGTTTCTTTAGTAGGGTGTTGAAATGCAGAATAAGCTCAATAGTTTAGGTTCATCAAAATTTTAATGTGAACTGATGATACAGAATAGATAGAATATGTCTGACATTAGAATCCGAGACACGCACAATACCGAAGGTCCCGAGTTCGAATCCTGTGAGGTGCAGGAGTCGTGGATACGCACTGTTGATGAATCCCAAAGCAGGACGAAACGGCCGTCCACTGCTTCCAGGTTTCTAATGGTGGTCTAACAATTATTGATTGATAAATGCATATCATCAACAACAAAAGAAAACTCATTAGGGAATCATTATCAATTGAATCGCCAGAGAAATATTCTCATCTCCCTCGTAGAAGAATTCAACCAAAAAAAATTAATATCATAGCGAATAAACAATATGTTCAGATCAATGCTTAGTGGAAACATTGTTTATTTTGAATACAACAAGAAAAACAATAACTATGATGACTAGACTAGAAACTAACAGAAACGCTGAATTGAGTCAACTATGGCATATATATGTAACAGAAATATAGATGAACACTGGGTGTTAACATTCATTCCTTTACTGATTTTTTCATAGATGGCTTTAAAGTGTTCAGATATAAGTAATCCTTGTCGAGTTTGGTCAATCTGTAAAGAATGGGCCATACGTGTTTGTTCTGAATTATTCTGTCAAGGTGATCGAGAACGTTTACAATGGTCATTACAGCCTATACCAACAATGGATCGCACAAAATATACTTTGTCAAAAGTACAAATTGGTTAGTCTATGAGGAATTTCTTTTTTTTTTTTGTTTCATATTTCCGTCGGATATGTTTCAATTGGTTTGTTATTATTAAATAACTGTATTATTCACAATGTTTTAACTGACAACAAATCACATTAAATAATATTTAAAAAATTGACTAATTGCTATTGAAATATAAAAATATCTCTATTCTAAATCAGTAGGTTTTAATTGATGTTAGCTAAGAGAGTTAAAAAACACTCTTATTCACTGTTGTGTAATGAATATAAGTGAATGATTGATCACAGGGTTGAACAGATTCAATCTTAGATAAATTGCTTGGCAATGCTTACTGAATTGATATTGACAAGCAAACATTATGCGTTCGAAAATAATCAGTAAGAGTATTATTATTATTATTATTATTGTTATTATTATTATCTTTTAAATAAAAGACTACAATCATTGGTTGCACTTTAAAAGTTAATCAACAATGAATGGATATTTAATTTGAACCAGGCGGCTTAATTACTTTTCCTCACATCACATATGTTTCAAAGATTATTTGAAAAAAAGAAAACACAGAACAAAGCAAAGCAAATTACTTCCATGTTTGTTACTAATTATATATATAATATTTAAATTCTCTTAACACTTTTTACAACAAGTTTATCAGTAATAAATTTGGATTGCTATTTTCCAAATATCTTTTTTTTCTTCTTCTTCTTCTCCTACCCTTTCTCTACAGTTGTTTCATTAATTTCAAATCTGACAAAAATTTATGAATAATTTTACAATTGTATTATTCTCATTTCGTTTTGATGGTTTTTTAGTTTATAAGAAGCTTTGTGTGAGTGAAACAAGGCTGATAAATTGATCTTCTTCATCTTTTATCTGTCTTAATTTTTTTGTTTAAATCTATGAAATTCTACTGACTGTATGAGATGATTTGCAAGATTACGTTTTGTTCAAGAAATAGGTCCCGCATAAATATTTACCAGTTAATTAATTTACTTTATAAAACCGTTTGTAAATGAACTTAATTCAAGCAATATTTAGTTGTCAAAATCATGAACCAAGTCAGAGCATCATTGAGAAGTTGGAAGCACTAGACTTCTATTTCGTCTTAGAATCGGGATACACACCTAGGATCTATGATTTCGCACATGAAGGCTTCACTTCTAGAGCTGGCACATTTGGTTGAAGTCAGACAATAACTCAGTTGGTTCGCGGTTCAGTGGTTTAGAGTATAGGCGTTCGCTTATGAGACAGCTAGCTGATTACGAGTTTGATTCCTGTGTGCGAGGTTGGGTATGCACACTACTCAGTGAGTGGTCTAATTCTAGCACGAAGTGACTGTTCAGTGTTTTCACGTTTCCAATGATGGTATGAATTTCAGCCAACACATACTGACGATATTTATTTCCTAAATTGAAGTCTGTTCATAGCATAGTTATAAGTAAGTGGTACCATTTTTTTTCTACTAACTTAATAATAATATGCTGACTATGACTCAAACGTTTTATTTCATTGTGGGAAACGCCTAAATGACAAATACATTCATATATACTATTTTATATATATACGCCCATCTGCTCATTCATTGAGATAAGTTAGTCAGTTTTACGCAAAATATAAGTAAGGAAAAGTCTTAAATGTTATTGTAATAATAATGATAATAATAATAATTTAGGAAAGAATTCATCTACTTTTTTTAAGGACAACTTCATAAAAGGAAGAATTGTTTTTAAAACATAAAAGTAAAAGTCTTTACATTGATAATTTTATAATTAATGGAATCTATTCAATTGAATTGAATTGAATTGTATTGTATCAAGTAACAAATGAAAAGAAAAAAAAGAGTACATGAATAATGGGTCATTTTCTTTTTGCAAATGGATGTAAACAATCGAGGTTGTTTGTTATTGACAAGTTAACAATACAATATCAGAGTGAATGATTTGTCTTATAATGAATAAGGTGATGAAATCAGTTTTGCAACTTGCAACTATGACACAGATTTTCAAGGGGGAAAAAAAGTACCAAGAAGTGTTTACGCCATACACAGACAAGTTATTTATAATAGATAGTTTTTGGCTAGCAATGGAATTCAGGAGACTCGTTTAATCCTGTTTAAGATATTCCAGCTGAGTATACCTGTGTTGAAGTTGACTACGGTGCTGGAACCGATTGTGTTACGTTTCATATGTGTTCACTGGTCACGGTCTTTATATAATTACTATTAGTCATAACCCGTTTATTCTAAATAAACTTCTAACATAATGGCCAATATCGAGGCAGCAAGGACTGGCTGGCTACACATACACTGACAAAAACTGACTTAAATTTTATTAAAAATGTCCTGAGTATTGAATGATTCATATTTTTCATTTATGGATTTCGATGACAAATTCAACTGGTAATTTTTTTTTGACATCATTCATAAACTTTCAAATGTTATTCACCCGGACGGGTTTCAGTTGATAAGTAAGAAAGTACTTGTCTTCAATAGTCATCACTTAACCTTATAACTTAAATATGAATAGAAGAAGAAGAAGAAACTTAAATTAAGTTATAGTTCTTATTCAAGAAATTCGTAACACTGAGTTTGATTTGTTTGCAATAAGGGCAACATCCTGACTAATAATATTGAAAATAGATATACTTGTAGTCGAGTTACATTCATAGTTCATTTTTCTCTCTGATTATTAATCTCAGTTTTATTTCCTACTTTTCGCACATTTTATTCACTTTTCCTATTTCCAAATTAATTTTATTAAATTTCTTCTTGCTGCTTCGCTTTCCTTGTCTTGATAATGATTAACTTTATTACTGTAGTTGTGTGATGTGTGTTGACCTGAACCAAAGACATTAAACTTTTTTTTTTACATAGTTTTTAGCTTTATCTATGATTAACAACTATCTAATTAATTTGTAAAACATATAACAAACTCTCTTACTCCTTATTTATTGTTAATTCATTCCTTTTTACCGACCACTACAATTTACATTCATTTAATTATTTTAACAAAATTTATAGGATTTATTAGAGATATGGTAAAACCATTATTAACTGGATGGCATGAATTTTTTCAAAATGATCTTACATTGGAAATTCTACAGAATTTAGATGAAAATTTAAGAAAATGGGTAGCTGAATTATCATCATCAGGAATGCATTACTATTGTAATCCTCATCATTCAATTGACAGTCAATCAACATCAATATTATCGTCCGTTAATACAAACAGTAATAATGATACTACTAACACTACTAACACTAATAATAATAATAATAATAATAGTAATAATAGTAATAAATCTATTACATCACATCACCAGAAACTTATTAAATCAGAGGTTAGTTGTTTAAATTTATATGATTATTTATTGTTATTATAAATTCATATTTTCATTGGAGAGTTGTGAAGATTGTTGAGTTTCATTAAAATCATGAATCGGCCATTGGTAGACCACCACTAGCAACCAATCACAAGTGACTAGCTTTGTGAGGAAATTTCTGGAGTTCTAGTGAGAAACCGTCACCAGTAGAATTCATCCCTGTAGGGTGTTAGGTAATTAATTACCCAAGTAACACAAGAGATAATCGTCACGCGATGTCGTGGATGAACTAAATTTAAGCAGCGACATCGCTGGATGCCGACTTAGTGGTCTAGGTATTCAGCGTTCGTGCACGAGACCTAAGGTCCAGAGTTCCGATTCCGCTGTCATGATGGTGGATGTGGACTGCTGATAAGTTCCATACTAAGTCGAAACGACCGTCCAGTCGTCCAAGATTTCCAACTGTGGCCTCACATTGATCGATTCATGATTTCAATGAAAAATGTTAGTGTTGACTAGAATAATATAAAGTGTTAATTTGAATAAGCTTTTGTGTTAAACTAAATTGTAAGATTAATGCTCAAAACCAATGTGGATGCAATAAGGTGAGAGAAATAATAATGCAATCGAAAATTTGACCAAATAATTTGCTGTGGAAGACTTATATTATGTATAAAGCTATTTGAATTTGATTGTAAGTGCAAAAATAAGAAGAAAAGAAATCCTTGAACTGGCAAGTCTAACTAAAACACTACATTTATTTTTATAGAAACAAACAGTTTTACGAATCTTCGCTTGTTAAATGTAATTTATTTTTCAAATAGTAGCAATAGTTAATGCCAAACCGTATCGAGTTGAAATAAATTAAAGTTAGCGAATAAGGTAAATTATAATTTGTGTACTTCATTTACTCAAAACTCTCCGAATAAGTAAGTAAGTAAGTAAGTAAGTAAGTAAGTAAGTACATTTTTGTGTCAACCTCCTTACTTTATTATTGTTGTTCGCTTCATTTTAGCTATTGGACAAAACAAGTAACTTGCCAAATGCTTTCATAGCACCCGTACATGTGACTAATACGCCAATTCAAGAAACCGAAGCATTGGACCTATATGAACCTATTGATACTAAGAGTAATTTAACTTCAGGAAAATTACAACAAACCATTTTTCTTACAACACATGTGATTCGTCGACATTCACTGCCGGAAACTCGATTAGCCATTAAAAAAACCATGGATTTTTCTTTATCAAACAAATCAAGTACTGTTGTTATATGACAAAATAAAAAAACAATGATGCGCAATTTTATGTTATCCCTGCAGTCAATTTGCCAATTGTGATAGAAAGAAATCACAAATGTCCAACTTCAAATGCTCAACCTCATTCACTACGTGTACCAATCACATCAGTGAACATACCACATATGTGTTCTATGAAGAATTAAAAAATAAAAACATGGGCAAAACACCCGAATAATAAAAAAAGTCAATTGTAAAATCAAAAAATTCAACAGAAATTACGATTAGTTGTTGAATAAAAGAGAAAGTTGTGCATGAACAGTGGTGCAATGACACAGGCTGTATATCAATTCACATTGATTGTGATTGTATTGAAATTGTTGATAATGTTAATAATAACAATAATAAGTTATATGGTTTTTTATATGATTTAATTGT
Source organism: Schistosoma turkestanicum (assembly GCA_944470395.2). NCBI lineage: Eukaryota > Metazoa > Platyhelminthes > Trematoda > Strigeidida > Schistosomatidae > Schistosoma > Schistosoma turkestanicum. Next base: position 41,093,510 of record OX103979.1, on the reverse strand, counting down.
TTCATGTGACCGACCATTTGAAATAGGGAATATTACGTAAGGAGCTGTTAATTTTTAGCATTACCTTGAAGATAAGTAACATTATTTATCTTATTATGCAGTTTCATTATTGTGTGATATTCTCTTCAACGTATATGATGTTTGCAAACATGTAAGTGTACAAAACAAACATGACAATATATTTGGCTGAATAGAAGTTTGCTTTTTTGCATGCTGTTAAAAATTTTGTTCAAATTAACGTTTGTCTCCGTGTAGAATTATTATATGTAAATATGTAAATATACATTAGTTTATCGTGCAAACGAAGTGTTTTTCAAAGATTATTATTTTGAAATACAGATGATTTGAAAAATTGAACAAAATTCTGACATTGTTATTACCAGTCAAGACTAATCTATCCATATACAAGTACAGAAGACACTTACAAATCCAAAACTGTTCATATTATTGTCATTAGAAAAGAAAAAAAAGGATTCATAAAATGACATGTTACGGAAGTTGATGTTTTTTTGTCAACAGAACAAAACAACTATCAAATCAGCATGTACACTGGCACATACACAAACTGACAAACAATGTACGCAAACTTAATTGTGTTTTCCGTTTTTTTTTCTTGCCTTCTTTCTTCAGCTACCGATGATTATTACAATTGTGGATGTAAGGAGTGCATTTCATCCAGTACAAATAATTTATGCAGTTCAGCTATGCTTCAAACTTCGTTTTGTTGATCTTTTCAGTGATATCTGTGCTAATTTTTATTGAACTGTTGCAATCAGTGAAATGGCATTGAAATCGACAAATTAATGGTTTGTAAAAAACGAACTCTATAATTTTCAAGTGATTACTTCCCTTTCATGTTGATAATGATCTATTTTGTTGAAAAATTACACAAATATATTTATATATATTTATATTGGCAGAAAAAAGATTGGCTAAATAAATAGGTTAGGTTTGCACACTACTAGTGCCCATACAAAACGAAGTTTGGATCATAGCTGAATTGTATTTTGTTCTGTTGAAAAAAGAAACACCAACTTCCGTAACATGTCATTTTATGAATCCTTTTTTTTTCTTTTCTAATGACAATAATATGAACATTTTTGGATTTGTAAGAGTCTTCTATACTTGTATAAGGATAGATTAGTCTTGATTGGTAATAACAATGACAGAATTCTGTTCAATTTTTCAAATCATCTGTATTTCAAAATAATAATCTTTGAAAAACACTTCGTTTGCACGAATGTATATTTACATATATATACATATAATAATTCTACACGGAGACAAACGTTAATTTGAACAAAATTTTTAACAGCATGCAAAAAAGCAAACTTCTATTCAGCCAAATATATTGTAATGTTTGTTTTGTACACTTACATGCTTGCAAACATCATATACGTTGGAGAGAATATCACATTAATGAAACTGCATAATAAGCTAAATAATGTTACTTATCTTCAAGGTAATGCTAAAAATTAACAGCTCCTTACCTAATATTCCCTATTTCATCAAATGGTCGGTCACATGAAACAATTAAATCATATAAAAAACCATATAACTTATTATTGTTATTATTAACATTATCAATAATTTCAATACAATCACAATCAATGTGAATTGATATACAGCTTGTGTCATTGCACCACTGTTCATGCACAGCTTTCTCTATTATTCAACAACTAATCGTAATTTCTGTTGAATTTTTGATTTGACAGTTGATTTTTCTTTATCTCAGATGTTTTCATTGGTTTTCTTTGTTTTTATAATTCCCACCTGTTTATTCTTCTATTATTCAATTCTATTCAGGTCTTTTTATTTTTATCCTAACAAGTTTATGCTGAAACATTGAGCGATAATGATTTTTGTGACGTTAAATATTGTATTCATTTGACAAGTTAATATTTTAGAAATTTCAATCTTACTGTTATATATATATATGCATATACATATACTACGACGATAATAAATTATTTTAAATTGAGAAACATTTGTTTTATAATTGAAACCAGTGGGAATTCGTACATTATTTCATTAATCCAATCATGGTACTGATCTTTAAAGGTATATTTTTAAAATGTTATCAGAATTTATAAGTAAAGCCTTGAAGACAGCAATTATTTACATATATACGTGTGTATTAATCACGGGATACATTTCTTAGTCGTAAATCATTGTTTATACACATTAGCACGCATATAATATAAAATAATATATAAAATCATCCTTTATGTGACTCGTCAGCTGGATGTACATGCTTTATCCAAATTCTTTCCTATAACCATATCAGTATCATACAGAGAAGTTAGCAGTAATCCGGACTCAATGCCTAACTCATCCGTCATTTGCGGCAGAAAGTGTTAGGGTTAAATTTGCAATATGGATATCAGCGCTTTGATACATTGCATAAAGTCGAAACTCTTGAACAGGATACAACGCGCCTTCCTAATTTTGCTGCTAGTCCCAGTGCATTTATTCAATCAGTTAGTTTTTTTTTTAAGTTTCAGATGAAATTCATCTAGTACACTGTATGCAGAGAGATGTTTCATAGTTAAATATATTACAAATATTTTACTGGCGTTTTGCTGGCCTATACATTGACAATCCTAACTGTTTTATTAAATTCATAAGACTAGTAGAAAAAATAATGTCTCATTCAGTTGTATCAAAAACAATAACAAAAAATAAAAACATCCGTAGACGAACAACACTTCTTAAGTTTTTGCTGAAAATAAGATGTAAAATATGCACGATGTCTTTTTTTTCATAACAATTGTGTAATTCCTGTTGAAACTGTTTACCGCGTTCCAGTCAGTGTTATTTTTATCCTAATTGTTAGTGAGTGTGATCAACAGCGTTGATTGTTTATGACAGACACCATGAATTTTTAATCAAACATAAAAGATTCATTTTTGTCTAAGTAGTTAAATTATTGACGAGTTTTATTCATTTCTTGATATGATTGAAATTGGTAAAGGAAAGAGTTTCATTTTTATGTAAATGGATAAAACTTATGAGTAATTTGAGCAGTTTCTGTATAGATTTGTTAAAATTTCTTCTAACTTTTATGGTTTTCGTGTTAACTGAAAAAGTAACTAATTAAGTGAATTGTTAAGAAACTTTTGATTTTTCAAAATCACCAAGCGATGTATTTTATTCGTTAGATGTAAAGTGATTAGAGGCGAAATACAGCGTACCCTTGACACCGTCTCCACGTTAGTTTAGACTTGTCACGTAGATGTATTTATAGTATTGAGGAAAAATGAAGTTCGTGAGTGAGTCAGTGACCGAGCGTCACTCGTTAAAAACTTTTCAATTTAAAATAATTTCAATTATCGTTTGCTCACTAGTGACTGGCTTCGTGAGGAAATTTCCGGAATTCTATTGAAAAGCCATGACCAGTGGAGTCAGATCCTGTCGAGTATGAGGCAGTTACCCACTGAAGGTAATGGATTGTGGTTATGCAATAATGTATCTGAAGACTACTGAATTAACTAACTAGTCGCTAACATTTGCAACTTTATTTTGGGGCAGAGTTTTGGAGATTTGTGTTTTTACACATTTGAAATCATCAATTAATCATTGTTAGACCACCATTAGAAACCTGGAAGCAGTGGATGGTCGTTTCGTCCTGGTATGAGACTCATCGGCAGTGCGCATCCATGACTCCTGCTCATCGCAGGATTCGAACTCGGGACCTTCGTTATTGTGCGCAACTTTAAGTAATTCACAAAATAATAGGACTGTTGTTAAATCCCGAATTAACTGACCAGTGCCGCCTGGTTTTCAATAATCTTTCATGTGATATCTATCTGTCACAAAAATACATATAGCGATACATAATAATACTAATAATCTTTTTAACTCACTAAACTAAATCGTTTTATGGATAATTTTTCACGTATCTCAGAGTATTTATTCATTGATGAAAATGCCATTTAGATTATGATCCGATGGAAAATGTTCAAATAATCATGCATTTAGCAAAAGAAATTTTCAAAAATTAATTCTGAATAATGCATTGAATTACCTTCTTAGTTTTATAAATCAAATTGCATAATAACAGCGCTGTTCAGTATTATATGACAAGCCCACTTGTTTTCCTATTATTATTAGTTACATTGCATGCAGTGTGAAAACGGACTCCATGACAGACTGATTAACATTCAAATGTCTAAAGTGTTCTGTTACGACTGCAATTAGGGAAAACAAATTAAAACTTGATCTAAATAAAATTAGTTACCGTAGCATTCCTCGCCAGTATTACATAATATTGTGCATATCACTCCACTAACAATTTATCGGCCTATACACTTGGGACTACTTTTATTCACATGGTCGATGAATTGCGGTGATATCTATCTTCAGAAACCTTTTTTTCACAATAACTGAAAGTCCGATAAATGGGAACACACACTTCGATATTATTTCTGATTCATAATTGATGTGACTGACAGTGAACACAGAACCAAACCACATCATGTCAGAATTTAAATTTTCTAATCGATATTATAAAACAGAGTAACCTGGTAATATTTGTCCACTTGTCATTGTTCATTAGCTATAGGTATGAAAATATTAGTGATTGGGAAGAAACTGTACAAAAACGAAAATATTCAAAATGTTTATGATAACAGGTCTTTCAAGAAGATTGGATAAAAGTCACGAAAGAATCAGAACTGAAGTTTATATTTTTCACTATTTTTCGTCTCTTCTTATTAGAGATACCAAATTCTTTAAATGTAGTAGTCGCCATTCGATTTACTGACCCGTTACAAAGTCTTTTTATCCACGACTGTCTGTATTATGAAGTGGCTGAGGTTATAACTTGGGTGTTTAGAATCATGTCGAATGATCCACTGACTACAAGAGATCTTCAGATTACCAAGGTCTTCATGAGTTGGGTCATATACTTACATTCTATCGGAAGTATATGTTGTGAATAATGGTCAATGTTTTTCAGTTACCCTACTGATACTAGTCTCCACTGTAAAACACACGGAAAACTAGCTGTATATTTACTCAAAACTTGAGTGATTGTTATTGAATTATAATTTTACAGATGAATTCATAAATTGTGAGTGAGGAACCCATGAAAACCACAGAGGAAATATTTAATCACAGAATCATCCTTTGATTAAAAATAGAACAACGAAAAAAAAGAAACATCATTTTAGCATTTAAAAATTCCTATTTAATTTATTTAAGAAAATTTGAAAATGAAACTAAAGAAGCACTTTTTCAATAAAATTTTCGCTATACTGTGGTTATTGGTTACTTTTTATGATTGTTTATTGAATATTGATCTGTAGTGAAAACAACAATGTACACTTTGAGACATTACAACATTAAAACACAGATCAGTTCATACAATCCATGTAGTGAATGCAAACAAATCAGCAGCTTATTCTACGTAATCTGATAAGGTTGTTTTTAAGAATGCTTAATTTTATTAGTAGTTGGTTGTTGGGGACGTTAGATTCGCAGAACTCACTTGGATAGGTCCTGATTTTGTAATTTTGTTCTGAAATTTTGAATTTCCATGTTTTTGCACCGGCTGACCTTGAGCTTACATTTCCCCCTCGAAAAATCATTGACTATCATTGGTTGATGGATTATTTTAGTACGCTGTTTCGTGGTTCTCACTAAGGACGTTTCTATGATTGTATAAATGAGCTTGATTTTTGTGCTTAGACAACTCGTATTTCCTCTGTGCTTTCTACACCTAATCAAGATTTCTTGATCTAGTAAGCCGGGCTGGGGATAAACGGATTAGAATAGCCTATCGTGTCATTGAGTCATTACTCCTTGTTCCGTTTACTGAGTAAGGTGAACTCTTAAAAGTAACGAGCATATCAATAGGCGAGTATATCATTCGTTTGCTTATCATGTTCATAGTATATAAATGAGAAAAAAGTTATTTTGGATTATACTATCATCTTCTACCGAAATTGAGATATATAACCTAACAAAATATAATTTAATAGAGTTTCTTTACCTTGAAAATAAATATATTTGATTGGAATGTTATTATTTTTTTGCATATTCTATTTTTTTCGTTCAAATATTCTGATTCATGGCCTCATAAGTTGTTCTCTTAATTTAAATAATCTCATAAACTGGAAAAAAGAAAAATTTTGTTGACCCATTTATTTTGTAACATGAATTCCAACACTGTAATAGATGATAAATATTCTTCATAGAAAAAAAGGTTTTCACTCGTCTCCACCACACATAAACACACAGAAATGAGAAAAACTTTCCGATTTTTTTCTCACGGAACGAAAAACTCTATTGTCAGAAAGTTTTTTATGTAAATGAACAAGTTGTTGTGATAAATTTTTTGTTTGGAAAGTTAACAAGACCTTAATCTTATTGTACGTAGTCATATGAATAGAAATTGAAGCAATGAATATAAGTTAAGTTAGGGAGAGAAGTTGTACAGTCATTATTTGATGAGAACTCTTTTCACATACAACTGGTATGTGTATGAACAGTCTAAATAAATATAATTTCATGATTGATAAGTTTGAAGTTGCAGTTCTCAAAGTTTTAGAGTAAAGTTATCATTGGTGGAATTCCATTTTTATAGTTTAAAACAAGAACAGATTTTAACTAGAGCACCACTGAGAACTGTTTTGGTTTAGTATGGTACTCTTAAGCAGTTCACATCTATGACCAAAACTTTCGGTTTCACTGATGAATCTTCAACCTCCACACCTCTGTGCCGGCATCCATCGATATTAGTGTCCAACTTCGACCGACTAAATACAGTGCGAATATGTTCAAAATTGTTTTGTTAATTTGTTGAGGCAGAAAAATTTGTTGGATTCAACTGTTATCCTACTTACAAGTAGTTACAGTAATTAAATAAAATTATTAAAAGTTTTGAACAATTGTGAAGTTCGTATTTTTATACCTGAATCAATAAACCTCGAGAAGATATAATTAACTAAACTATTTTATTTATTCTTCATGAAACGAAATTTCGATGACACTTTTACGCAAAAATCTCATAAGCGAAAATTCTGGGTTAAATCAGGTCAACTTCATGACTTAAATTCATGCAAGTCTGACATATTTAAATAGAGCTTGCTAGTTCATTATTTTAATATAAATACTGGAAAATCACTTCTAACGGGGTATAGAGATGTTTAGGAAGCAAAAATTTTAAATTGAAAGCATACAATGTCTGTAGTCAAAACAAAAATAATAAAATAATTCACAGATGAGTAGTAGTAGTAGTAGTAGTGGTTATTATGTACTCCATTAATATAAACGATCCAAACAAAGGAAGCTCAGACAGAATCCAGATTATGGAAATTTGACTGGATTGTTGGAAATTAAAAACATCAACGAATCTTCTTGGGACAGAAAGGACTATTGAAACGCTCTGAAGCTATTCACTGCAATCAACTACAAATTTATGATATTTGAGGACAGTGTGCTGGGACTTGTTTGTGTTATACAAACCCTGAATTCTCGTAAAACTAAATGACATGAGAGAAAAACTGACCAATAATATTTTATTGCTACTGCACACTAAAAATGAAAGTTAAAGTAAATGTTTACTAAACATATAATCAGAAGTGTACCCATCATATTCAGATAAAGATAGGTTTAATAGTTATCAATGGTTTTTTTGTAAAAATCACAGATTTTTCTTAACAAAATATGGTCAAATTGATGACATTGTTAGTAGAAATTGTGGGGTTATAGAGGTTTCATAGTTGATACTAGAAAGTGAAAATATGATGATGAATTTTTATTCATCAATGTAGCATAAGCTGATACTAGTAGTAATGAGATATTATTTTGTACTATAAATATTGTGATTTGCGATAATTTGGATTACTGACCCAAAACTAAGATGAACAGTCAAAATTAAGTAATAATAGTTGGAAGGAAATTGTACTTTTACCTCAGTCATTTGAGACAATGCCTATCGAAGGATACACTTATTTCTAAGTTCTTCACGGACCGTAATCTAAGACTTTTTAAGTACATCATATGCTGTTATACTAATCAAAGTTGTCTAAGAACAAGAACGATTTTTCAAAAAGGTTAAAAAGATTGGTAATGTTAGGGATTTAATGAGTAATTAATCACAGAAATATGTTAAGAAGCATATCTCTCAGCTAGGTATTCACAGTGAAAGTTTGATTTTGTAATGAGAGTAATAGAAAAAGTCAGACAACTAATCTAGTCTGATACTCTAGATTTTATCAATTTACCAATGATATTTAATGTTGCAAATTTGAGTAATACCTTGATAAGTAACAATGTGATAGATCATTGAATCTTATAAGAATCTTCAAATTTAGTATAATTCAACAACAACAACTTTACTTATCAGATAATAACATTCATTTAGACAATGACCATGATGAATACTGTTTTGATTAGTTTATTTGTGTGAAGACTAGATCCATCCAGAAATTGCTTTTTAAAAGATAAGTAAAAAGTTTTTCTGTTATTTAGGTTTACAATGGTAGCAAAAGTTATCTTTCTCTTTGTACTTCAAACGTATTTGACTGAATAAGCTTGAAAAGTTGAATGAACTTTTTTTAGATTGAAACACTCAGAATTCAAGCTTTAAGTTATATGTTGCATGAATCGATCATTACTTTTAAGTTATCATCTTAAATATGAGTAAGATTTGGTATTTGAAGTATATTCGTTAAACAATAGTCTAATTTGACGTACTGCTGAAACCAAGAACACCCGACGGTTGTTTGATCTCTGTATCGAACTCTTTAGTAGAGCGTACCAGTGAATTTAACATGGATAGGGTCCAAGATATCCAGGTTTATAAATGAATGTGGAGTATATAGACAATTATTAGATATGTCTTTTGTAAATAATTTGCCAAATTATGAAATTGAGGCCTAAATTATCGGGACTATTTATCGTCTACCCTTTCTTCTGTGATAAAAAAAACATATCACGATGAGTCAGCGATAATACTAACTTAAAGTTTCTGGCGTTTTAAACTGACATTCGAAGCAAGATTTGATATGAGATATGGTGATGAATTTGAAGATTTCACATGAGAAGAAACATCGAGATTTAAAAATAGATATTGTTCATTTATTTTATGTTAAATGGACCATAATTTTAACCTATTTAAATGGATAATTTTTATCGCCTACTAACAATTAAAAAAGTAATATATGATATTTATGTCAAATATTCGACGGATGACATCTTAAAGTCTAGTAGATTCAGATTCAAATATTCAAAAATCTACGGTTTTTAAACATAAATATATCCTATTGCTGTGAGCCTGATCTTTAAAAGTGTGATTAAATTGAATGTTTGACTCTCCGGTGAGTACTAGAGAGTTTTTAAACCCGAAAAATTGTTTGAAATATTAATGAGTTCACAAACCACTATGAGAAACTTCTTTAACAAAGTTGGGCAGTATCAACTCTGAGATTCTCTGTACCAAAAAATAGAACAGTTGCTCCTGAAGATATCAAACTCATTCCTAATAAAAGATTAAATCGAAAACACTGAAGTATGACTATCAACAAAAGGAGTTCGACTAGATCAGATTGGTTATAATCAAGCGTACCCACTGAAAATGTGGAGTGAGAATAGAAGCGCAATACAATTAAAGTATCACGTATTCGTTTGATGCAAATGATATCTCGTGGTTAAATGTTACTAAATGAAACGTAAAGATTTTCGTAGTTCATCTCACAGGCTGATCGTAGTTAGAAAGCCATTGAAAACTAGTAGAGACTGGACTGCTGTTTCATCCTAGTACTCCTTATTGTACGCACTCACCACCCAAACGAGGATCAGTCCCCAGACCTTTAGGTCTTGTAACGGGTGTCTGACCTCTGAATTTTCGGTTAGTAGTGTAAATGGACTGCTAATATGTTTTCGATGGTTTTCGAAATAAAAAATTTCCATCATATAGCCAATGGAAATTCATCACTACCCGCTAGTGCGCTTGTTTGTTTCCCTTAGCTAACATGAGTCATCCTTTATTTTTCACCCACCTTCCTTCCCCATTAATGTCAATAATATAAATTTTGAATTCAGGTATTACAATATCAGGTAATTGACAATCTTCACTTAAATGTAGCTATCTAATTGTAAAATTTGAAACAGATCTTGACACTGTTTACTGTATCCTGGTTTTTCTTCCCTACTGACGGGTTCGGTTTCTTTTTTCAAAAATGAATTACAGAGATTCTAATACTGAATATAGTTCTGTTATTTCTAATTGTATTTAATTGACATATGATTATAATCAGATAAAACACATTTCTGTTCGCTGAATTATTTTTTTAATTTTCATATATATGCGTATAAACAACATATTTCTGGAAATTATAATACATTTAAGTATCACCTAATCATCAATTTGCATGGGATTTTCAGATTAGTGCTGCATAGTCTGATGATTACGTCTTACTATGAGATAACTATAACTTGCAAAGGGTGGTTGAATATTTATTGATCATACCAATTCCAAACTAAAGTACTGAACTTACGTTCTACGTAACATTATGAAGTTGATACAAGATCTAACAACACAGGCATAGATAGGTTACTGAATCACTTATTCGACTCGAACTTAAAGTGTAACCAAAACTCAGTTCATTGAAACAAATCTAAATCGATGTTTCAAATTTTTCAAATGTATTTAACAACAGTTATGGGTTTAAGTACGTTGTTTTCGATTCAAATTCTAGGCAGTAGAGTTTTAAAAAGATAAAGATAAATTGATGAAGAACTAAAAAGCTTAGGATTTGAGAGAACATAAAGAATAAATGCGCCGGCGTCATTGCAAACGGTTTTGAGCCAAGTCGTTCAAGGTCTCTAACCATCAGTTACTATCGTCTTGCGGACCCCAACCAAGTAGTTGGCACATGACTCAGCCCACTTGTCAATGACCTCATGGATTGCTGCCATGTTTTGGTCTCGCCGCCCCTAACTTTCTTCCAACCTACTCCTACACTACAAAACAAAGCGCGTCCAGGAAGTCTATGGTTAGACATACGCAGCACATGTCCCAACCAACTCAACTGATGAAGTTTCAATATTTCATCTACTGATCTGTCATTCTCATCTAACACCCGTTTCCTAATAACAGCGTTGCTTACTCAGTTGTCCCAGGATATACGAGCATTGCTTCGAAGACACCTATGATCGAAAATGAGTTACCTACGAATATCTTCTACTCTCACTGGCCATATTTCACAGCCATAAAGTAGGACGGAGCGAACTACTGCACAGCACACTCGTCCTTTAGTCAGCAAACAGATATCCCGCATACACCATAAATGATTCAGGTTGGCAAAAGCCAATCGAGCCTTCTGTATCCGTGCTGAGATTTCATCAGTCATCAGGCCATCAGCACTGATGAGACTTCCAAGATAAGTGAAGCTGTTCACATGTTCGACTACTTCACTCCCTATCACTAGTTCAGGTGTCGATGAAACCGAATCTTGAAGCAACATTTTGCATTTCGATGGGGAAAACCTCATCCCGAACATGCTTGCATTGTTGCTCAACCTGGTCAGAAGACTCTGCATTTCGTCAGCATCTTCACCAAGTAGGACTATGTCATCGGCATATTCTAAGTCAGCAAGCGATTTTCCTGGCAGAAAGTCTAAGCCTGAAAATTGAGACGAGTATAAGGTTATATCTAGGAGCATCTATATGACAAAAGTGAACAGGAATGTGGAGAGTGTACATCCCTGACGGACACCACCTGAAGTAAAGAATTTTGATGAAAGTTCACCATAAGCTCTTACCCGACCGGTAGTGTTCGAGTAGAGCTTGTATAAAGTTAATGTACTTCCCTGGTACACCTTTAAATGACAGACATTGCCACAGGACCTCACGATCCACAGAGTCGAATGCCGCCTTAAGGTCCAGGAAGACGACCATTGTCGAACGCCTAAATGTATGTCTGTGGTAGAGTGAAGATGTGGTCTTTACATCCACGTCCAGGTCTGAAACCAGCTTGGTTTTCTCTAGTCTGCCAGGCTGGTTTCAGACCTGGACGTGGCTATATAGACCATATAGACCATATAGATTGATAGACAACAAATTTCAGTCAAATTTTTACCAGTGATTTTAATGCTAAAACTTTCAATGTTCATGTGAAAAAACCGGATGCTCAATCATTCAACTAACTATAATTCTATGAAGTCTGCGGGATCAGGGTAAAGTCCGTAGAGAGCAAAAAATTCAATATTATTCATTTTTCAACAGTTAGACAATCGGATCATGATATTTAGTGGCTCATGAACTGACTCCGTTATGATATGAAATAAATTACCCCTTGTGTATATCATACTTGGACGAACCCCTATTGTGCGACGGCAGTAATACGAGTCCAAGTATAGATTCGATTGGACGAGATTATTTCAGCCAATAGTTAGGGCAGACAAATATAAGGATACGGAGCGTTACAGCAAAGCGAAACGAAATAGAGGAAACGACTGGGCCAAATTTATCAACCAATCAGAAAAATCATAGGCGACATGGGATCAAGAAACAGATCGAAAGGGGAATACAATCAAAACAAAGGTCAACAACAACCAATCAAGACCGAGGTTAACAGAACAAGCTACGAGTCAAACGTGGAGAAATTCGAAAACTTCACTTCTATCTGAAGTTTGTGCTGATGATGTTGTTCAGAAGAACAATGAAAGCTTCACAACCAAAACATCTAGCTCAGAGAACGAAACACCCCCACAACAGTTTGACCTAGTAAATCATTCGCTAGTATCTTGTTTGTTTGTATTCGAGTATGCAATGCATCGCTTACTTCATTCATTACATGTCTAGCTTATTTTGTCTGACAATCAATGCTTCGTCATGCCTCATGATATGAATTTGGCCCAGTCGTTTCCTCTATTTCGTTTCGCTTTGCTGTAACGCTCCGTATCCTTATATTTGTCTGCCCTAACTATTGGCTGAAATAATCTCGAGTCAAACATGGAGAAATTCGAAAACTTCACTTCTATCTGAAGTTTGTGCTGATGATGTTGTTCAGAAGAATAATGAAAGCTTCACAACCAAAACATCTAGCTCAGAGAACGAAACACCACCACAACCATCCACGTGAGCTACAAATATTCTCCTCCATCTCATGGTCAAAAGGCAATAGAATAATGATTCGAGAACAGTGAGTTGATGAAATTGTCTGAAAGCTTGGGACAAGGCCTATGGGCATGACGTAAAAGTACAAAGACTAAGAAGATCCCTTGTAGGAAATTTTACTTTAATTTAAGTACACACACTACATATGTAACCTACAAAAGTATGTTAGAATGGATAGATGTTTAAGAAGGTCATGATGTGATTTAAAAAATTATGAAATGTCATTTATGGAATGGTTTGACCAATGGTAGTATAAAATTGAAATACCATTCGATTTCCTGTAGTTATTTTTCCATATACTATGTTTAACTGACTTTTTCAAACGATACATTCATATTAAACACGTATCATGCATTACATTAACGGTATCATAAGAGAAACAGAAGTAAGAAGAATTCTTTTTTACAAGACAAAAACAATAAGATTAATTAACTGTATCAAATTCTGAATGTTTCTTTTCATTTTATATTATTTGTATGGGTATGTGTACTAGGTTATCAGAAATCAATTTTTGTTTTGACAAAATGTTAAAATGTTAAAAAACAGTCCATTCTTTTTAAATAAGATTTGAGTGCTTGTATCCTATTGTCTATAAATAACATTGCTTTCTTATAATGAAACAAACCAAGAATGTCACATCACTGACATTTCCTATTTATCCAGGTGAATACGATGCTAGTCATCAAATCGTCACTTTTCGTCGAGAACTAGAAAAATATATTCTTTGAGGAAAAGTTAATAAAAGATTTGTACAACAGTTTGGTAAGTCGTTCAACTGTAACTTTGGTTGTTGGGATATGACGTATGAAAGAGCGTGTATGATTTGTCTTTAGACAGGTTTTAATCATAAAAACAAGTATGCGAAGCACCGCTTAAGATAGTCATGGTTACTTACAATAGAAGTTTGTGTCTTATTATGAAGTTGATCAGCAATCAATTACTACAGTGCACTGGGCGAAATAAGATGTTTAAACTGAACTATTAACTGACTTGCCAGTTATTTAAATGGAATATAAATACAACTTACGAAAAAGAAACATTCTATCACAGAACATTAACAAGACTTATTGATAATAGTGAATAAGAGGTTGTATCGATTTTTATCGTATGATATGAAGTAAATTATTAACATCGATCAGTGCATCATTGAAAGTTTTCATAGAATATTTTATAAGTTCACTGAAAAATAGCAAGCTGAATGAATGCTTGTATAAACAAATCTCACTCCAATGTTCAATCCATTCTTATAATAATAATAATTTTTTAAATTTAATTTCTATTTATGTATAATTTATGAAAATCTCATTTTCAATCCATCATTAGTAAGAAAAACAAATCTTTTTTTTAACCTAATTGCGCTTTTATCATATTTAATAAGTATTGATTGTGATATATTTAAAACCTACCATCTAAGGAAGATTAGGGAAATGGTATCTACAAATATCTTCTGCTTCTGACTCACTTGTTAACTAATTTTTTCAATTTGAGTTATGGAGATTAGTGTGTACGAGAGATGGTCTGGCATACTTTTGTATAGATTATGTATGTCTATAATATAGATGATTATAGTGGCGGCTGGTTGTGGACTTGTGGACTATAGAGGCAGATTAAAGAAAAAGAAGCTACAGAATAGTGAACCAATAAGGAGATAGAGTTGACTTAAAAAATAATGGTATTGAAACGAAGTTTTGACTGATGTTTTGCTTCTTATCAATTGTCATTGGTCAACGGTTAAAAACACAACAAGATCTCATCGGAAATCTTTGACATCATTGTACCTTCCAGTCGGACATTTTAGCTAGGCAACCACTGAAAACTAGAGAGTGCTAGACTGTTTCTTCATCTTACCACAGAACTCCTTGGCAGTACCTACCAGTGACCCAGGTAATAGCTGAACTCATAATCCAGGTGAAATATACAATGAATATGCACTAATGAAAAGTCTTGTATTATTATGAAGTAGCTGTTCGATACTCCTTGATTGTGAACGGTTGTTGAACGAAAGTCAGCCTATAATACAGTTTCTACAACTACCCATACCAACTGTAAAAGTAGTATCGATCGCTATCTAAAAAAGTACAGATTTGTGTTTGTAAATTTTCGCTAATCAAATAACCAGAAAATAATTTATTCTCTGGATCGCTCTCTTTTATGTTACTCCATTCTTCTCACCAGGTTATACGCTTTCATGTTCGCTAGGCAAAATAATTTATTCTTCAGTGCATAAAATAATCGTTTTACATAAAAAAAGCAAAAACGTCACACGATAATCTTTTTCTAATTGAGGAAATTAGTTGTAACAGTATAAAAATGAGAATTGAATAATTTTAAGAATATTATCTACATCAAATGAAGGAAAAAATAAATGATTATCCAACCACCAGATGTGGGAAATTTATAACTCAAACATCAGGACGATAAAATGTACGGAATTATTTTGTTATTCTTTTGTGCATACGCGTAAAATATAATATAAGTATAAAGTTACTAAACACGATTGCTTTATTGATTTAAAATTCGAATTTCTGAATTATTTGAAGAATTCCTATCGGAACGTGAACATTGATCATAAGGATTATTGGATGAATTTCTTGAACTGAATGTAGATGACTGTGAATATTTTCCCATTGTACTAGATACATTCAATGTTCTACTTCTTATAACATGATCTGATTCATTTAAAGTGGATGTTGATAGATCTGACTCTTCGCTGTGTTTAATTTTATCTTTTCTTTCAGGAATAGGTGGAGTTTGAACAAAGTTAGACACTTGCCTACTGCTACTAGTGGTAGCATTCACTGTTTGTGTTGTTACTATTGATGATATTGTTGTCGTCGTGGCCATCGTCAGTGTTTCTGGAGTCCTCTTCATTGTATGTGCATACTTTGTCGTGGTATTTACAAGCCGATAATGATCCCAAATAAGACAAGCAATTTTCGATGCAATGAATTGACCAATATTTAAAGCGATTAAACGTAGCACGAATACACCATCTTGTCCTAAAATATGTTCAGTGAAAAACGCCGATGCTTTCTTGTCTGCTACCGACAAGTGTTCATTGTAATATTCGGAAGATAAAGAACCAGCCAGTGGCATTGTCGGTGATTGTTGACTAGTCGACTGATAATCAGAATTTTGTGTCATATTTGAATTAGTGTTATTTGATGAATATTCTGATTTATTGTTCACATTCATTGAGATTTTATTAAACAATAGACTTCTGATAAAACATACTCGACTAGTTTGAAATGTTGACCTAAGTGATAGGAAATAAAAAAATGCGAAACAGACGATATGGACAGGACAATGTTCAAACAAAACATTGACGGCAACACATATATATATATATATAACTCCACCTGTAGCCCCTCTGGGGCTACTGCCGGTCCCAAACCAGGATAAAGGAGAAGGGTTGGGTATTGGGTTGGCTATCCCATCCCGTTTAAAAGTAATTCGCTTTAAAAAAAGCTGTCCAGAAAAATCAATTCGAACCATTTGAACTCTCACCTGGGAGTTAGAAAGTCTTCGTTCAGAAGAGTTATGACGTCTCATGATGAGAGCCAAGTTCCTTAGGAAGTCACGAGACAACCAGAGTAACCATTCTTTTAGGTAAATGGAGCGTTCGAACATTGTGGAAGACTGGAAGACTATTCCAAGTTATTTCAGAAATGAAAAGATATGTAGTGTGCCGATAACTGCGTGTACTTAAGCTCGGTTTATAAATCAGATGAACTCGTATTGATGAATACGTTTATTCGAGGCACACCACAAAGCGAAGCGGAGAAGCGAATTGGAGAAGGCTAAGAGCCAACTCTTTGGATTACAATGCGAGCGAATGAGCGAAGCGACGTGGAGAAGGCTAGTGAGCCAACTCAAAGAGATAGAGCATGACTAAGAATATATAGTCAGATAAAAATAAGACAGACATATGACAAGCGAAATAGGCATGCACACATATGAATAAAAGCGACGAATGATTGACAAGGTCAAAAGCAAGCGATAAAAATCATGTGAGTTCATGGGAATATTACGAGATTAACGTTAAAGCGAAAAGTATGAATATGCGCGCAAGTGTAAACAATGTTCAATCATACCAACGCATACAAACCACACAATAATAAAAGCCAGTGGTACATATAAGTTACTGTTTTACAAATGGCTTGGTTAAATAAATTAATCGAAAGGGCTTAACCAAGTTAGATGTGAGAGAACTGGAATATATGTGGAGGCACTACAGATACAACCTCGAGGTGTTCGGAATCAGTGGAACGCATTGGACACAGGTTGAACAACCAAGACAAGCTTCAGGCAAGCTGCTGTTATACTCCGACCATGAACAAGAAAATGCCTCACACACAAGTAGTCGCATTGAAGCTGTCCAAACAAGCACAAAAGGCACTGATAGGATGGGAATCTTATGGACTTATGATCATTCAAGCGTCCTTCAAAACAAAGAAAGATGACATTACAAAGAACGTCATCCAATGCTATGCAACTACCAACGATTACACTGAAAACACCAAAGATCACTTCTACGAGAGACTGAAGTCAGTCGTAGACAGATGCTCACCAGGGGATTGGACGATTTTAGTGGGAGACCTAAATGCCAAGTTTGTCATGGACAACACTGGATATGAAGACATCATAGGACGACATGGACTAGGAGAAAGGAACGAAAACGGTGAGAGATTTGCAAACCTATGTGCCTTCAACAAACTGGTCATCGGTGGCACAATATTCCCGCACAAGCGCATACACAAAGCTACATGGATTCCATCAGATCACACTACTAAGAACCAAATCGACCATATCTGTATCAATAAAATGTTAAGAAGGACTATAGAGGATGTGAGAACCAAGAGAGGAGCTGACATAGCCTCAGATCACCACTTGCTGGTCACCAAAATGAAACTGAAACTAAAGAAGCCCTGGACAACGGGGCAGACAACATCACAGAAGTTTACTACGGCCTTTCTTCGGGATAATGACAAACTCAATGAATTCAAGATATCCCTCAGCAATGGATTCCAGGCTTTCCACGATCTACTAATGGAAAGTAAATTACCACGGAGAACAATTGGAAAGTGATGGATTAGGCAACGACTTCAACATATCAGGAGGTTCTGGGTCACTAACTGCACCATCAATAGGAATGGATTTCTGTTGATACTCTGGATAAGATTCAAGAATTGAGGAACAAGAAGGCAGCAGTCAACATCAGACGAACAAGAGCAGAAAAAACCGAGGCACATGCTGAGCACATAGAAGCAAACAAGCAAGTGAAGAAGAGAGTCAGAGCCAACAAATTTAAATATGAGGAAGATTTTGCGATGAAGGCCGAAAAGGCTGCAAGAGAAGGAAACATGAGAAAATTGTACGATACAACAAAGGAGCTTGCTGTAAACGATCGTAAACCAGAACGATCGGGGGAAAGCAAAGAAGGCAGAGTAATCATCAAAACTGAAGAACAGTGAAGCAGGTGGATAGAACTTTTCAAGGAACTCTTGAATGGACCACCTCCATTGAACCCACCCAATATCGAAGCAGCATCCACGTACTACCCAGTCAATTTTGACAAACCAATATTTAAAGGGATCATTATGGCCATCAGACAAATCAAGAGAGATAAAGCAGCGGGACAGGACAACATTCCAGCAGAGGCAATCGAAGAAGACTTGGCAGCAACTGAAAAATATTCCAACAACATATGGGGTGAAGAACAAGTACCAACAGAGTGGAAAGAAAGATACCTCATCAAAATACCAAAGAAAGGAGATCTCAGCAAGTGTGAGAACTACAGAGGCATCACTCTCCTCCCAATACCAGGCAAATTCTTAACAAAGTGTCGTTAAACAGAATGAAGGACTTCGTAGACGCACAACTTCGAGATCAACGGGTAGGATTGCGTAAGGACCGATCGTGTACCAACCGAATCGCAACATTACGGATCGTTGTGGAACAATCAATTGAATGGAGCTCACCACTCTATATCAAATTCATTGACTACGAGAAAGCATTCCATAGCATGGATATGACAACTCTATGTAGGCGTCTTTGACACTACGGTGTGCCTGAGAAGATTGTCAACATCACACGGAATTCTTATGATGAATTTAAGTGCGAAATCGTGCACGGAGGATAACTCACAGACTCGTTCGAGATGAAGACCGGTTTCAGGTAAGGCTCTTTAGTCTCTCTTTCTCCTGGTGATCGACTGGTTTATCAAGGCGTCAACATCTGGAGGGAAACATGGCATACAGCGGACAGCCAGAATGCAACTGGACGATCTGCGCTTCGCAGATGATCTGGCTCTTCTATCGCACACGCAACAACAAATGAAGGAGAAGAAGATCTGTGTAGCAGCAGCAGGTATCAACATACATAAAGGGAAAAGCGAGATTCTCCGATACAACACAACACGCGCTAAACTAATCACTCTTGATGGGGATGCCTTGGGGGACGTAAAAACCTTTACATATCTGGGCAGCATTATTGATGAGTAGGGTGGTTCTGATTCAGATATGAAGGCGTGGATCGGAAAAGCAAGGGCTGCATTTCTACAAGCGAACAACATCTGGAACTCTTAACAACTATCAAGAAACATCAAAATCAGAATTTTCGGCGCAAATGTCAAGATAGTTCTACTGTATGGGGCAGAAACTTGGAAAACTACCAAGGAACACATTACGCCGAGAAATGGATGGAACTGGAAAGGGAAACCCAGGACAGAGTAGGCTGGAGAATACTGATGGGTGGCCTATGCACTAACGGGGGTAAAAGGCGTAAATAAGTAAATAAGTATAATGGGTTAGCAACTGTATAACTACTAACCCTGCT
Source organism: Schistosoma turkestanicum (assembly GCA_944470395.2). Taxonomy (NCBI): domain Eukaryota; kingdom Metazoa; phylum Platyhelminthes; class Trematoda; order Strigeidida; family Schistosomatidae; genus Schistosoma; species Schistosoma turkestanicum. The sequence continues at coordinate 41,073,545 of OX103979.1, read as the reverse complement.
ATATATATATATATATATATATATATATATATATATATATATATATATATATATATATAAGTTGTACTTTCGCACACTGGTCAACGAGGTGTGACTAAAGTTATAAAAGAATCGATGCTCCACATGGAATATCCAATGAAGTGAAGGGAAACACATTCTGTTTTGTAACTTGATGTGCGCAAATTACGAACTCTAATTTAAGAGGTTATAACTAGACTTAAACCTTAAAAATGACTAATCCAAATAACTGGACATCATAATAAATGAACTTATCAGGTGAACAGTCGTAATCTATCAGTAAATGGATGTAAAAAAAAAGTATTTCGGGAAGAAATGTGCTATAAATACAGAAAAAAATGGCAAATCTACTAAGTGTGTGTACAAATAGTTTAGGTTTCAGAATACTTACCGACAACACCAACGCAGGAAACTATGTATATTCATTAAAGTTAAACCAGTGAACCAGAACCAAAGAAAAATGAAAATCTTTTCATTAAACATATTGATACTTAATACGCATTGTAGAGTATATCTATGATAATTGCTTCCCATTTTTCGCATATCCAAATCACAATATGATACACGAGGGAAATTTCCACTTTGATACCACTGTGTACCAGCTATGAGATCAGTTAACAACTGAGGTCCAAAAAATATGGTTGTCTGACCTAAAAACCTGTTGGAAGTGAACATTGTCATTAGTAATAATACCGATAATAGTAGTAATAATGTTTAGTTTTATTTGTAAGTACGCTGACATTCCGAACTGAACAGATTAGTTCGTTTGGCATATGAGTTTCCTTGAGCTAACGTTTGACTATTGACCATTTTTAGGATGGATGAAACTTCAAATACTTATCATTATCAAAACCGTTGGATATGGGATAGGTTTCATGACTTCATAGGTTTGCGAACAGTATGTCATGGACATAAATATCAGTAGAAGTGCCGTTATTATAATCTGGATGGTATTTATCTGACAAATCATTCTACATTAAGTATCACAAGGAAATAATACGTTGCAGTGTTAGTGAAGAGCAAAACACTCACTGAATCTTGAAGACAAGAAAAGTGATTTACCCAAGAGATCTTACCTGAAAAAGAGATGGTTGGGGACAGTCCATTATGGCTTATACATATATAGACTTTAGCTTGACTAACAACCTTTACTTTTGCTTTGAAGTAATAAATGGATCACAGACCAATAAAATATCTAGGCTAAGTTTGTCAAGTTTTTTACGTGCAGAATCTGAGTATTTCTTCAGGGCTAATATCTTAGTTCAATCACTGAAATTATTGTATATGAAGAAATTTGTTACTTTTAATTGAACGATGAATATGGCTGATTGATTTTATCTGTCAAACTTAAACAGTTGTTTTACCCGATAACATTATTGAAACTTGTTAATTTTATTGCATTTCAGTGAAAGTTATTGAATTTTATGAAATGAAATAAATATTCAAAAGGTTAACCGACTATTTTGTAGTATCTTGAACAAATCACAAATCACCTCGAATGTATTATTTCTTGTATGTTATGTGCAACCTATTTGACAGTTTATTGAATTTAAACCTACAGTAAATTTTGCATAAAATAAATGTTATCAAAACTGTAATAATTGATCTACACGCAGACATATTCACTTATTATCATAAATTAAAATGATTTTTCCTATCATTCATGATCGACTTTTCCGTCGAGTGCATCATGATATGGAAGGATACAAGCCAATAGAGATCAGTTGGAATTATTACAAAAAATGTATTCATAAAAGTATAATAAAGACCAGCATTTTTAAGATTTTTTACCTAGCTAACAAAAATAACTGGCCAGTTGAATTGAAAACATAAAGTGCTTTAATAATCAAGTATAATCCATTAAGATAACTGCTTGATTGTGGTGAACAAGGTCGTGGACCAGGAATACGTGATCTATGCGTTATTGTTAGTGGAAGTATGGCATATCGGGTACTATCTAAAATGAAAATAAATTATTTTTTTTTTTGAGAAATATCTAAGAAAGGCATTACCTTTATTTATTAATTGTTCATTTGTGCTAGCTGGGCTAGATACAGATGTTTGTGCCACTGAAACGGAACTGTTATTCGTACCACTTCGTTTACGTCGATGTCGAATAATAAGAGCATCTTCTAAATGTCTAACTACGTATTCTACATAATTTACATTGGATTGTAGTGTTTCTTCAAGATCACCAGCTTTACTAGCTAAGTCCATTACAGTCCATAGCTAAATAAAAACAGATATAAAATCAAGGTTAGAATCAAATCCGCAAATATCATGCACAAGTTAATTTGTTAAATATATAGTTTATTGATTATTCATAAGCTTCATGTACTAGGAATTTTTTTTTCAAATATAAGTTAATTATATGATAGAATTATTCAGTCATCTAATAACTTTCAAAAGCCAAAAATACTATTAATTTTCCATGTCATTTATTTTACGGAATAATCTTTTCATTTAAATCCAACAAACTTAACAATTTCGCTGATTTCACAAGCAACCAGAGCAAAGTGACTGGAAAGCTGAAATCTGTAACACTATGACCTCAAGAATAGTAGCTAGAGGTGCAAGTGATCAAGGTATCTAAAAGTGGCAAATAGAATGCTACTTATAAAGTATCCATTAGTGCGGAATAAATGGAATTTGGTTAGTAACAGAATCTATGGTGCGTATTTCACCGCATTAGAGACTCATCGACTAGATGTACATGGATCCTAGAGTTGGACTCGAACCTAGTACCTTTCGTTTTAAACGGCAATGCATTACCGACTTAGCTAATGAGTGTAATTCTCCAACTGTACAGAAAACATGAATTTTAATTTGGTTTGTAGTAATCTGGATTAGCCCATTGTCGATTATCTTAGTTGAAAAATTTGCATCCTTTGATGGCTGCTCCAGTAGAGCATTGGCGTTTGAGGAGAGCGGTACTAAGTTTGAGTATAAATGTGAACATTAGATCTGATAAATCCAACTGACAAGTCTCAGATAACATGAAATGCACGTCTTGTATTCCATTGTTAGCCACACTATCTATTTATTCAAACTTCTTTCGTAACGGCCATTTCAAAGCAGTCCGCGCAGAATGCATTCATGTCAACCAAGACTAATTAGACTTCAGTCAAGAAAATCAACAAAGTGATAATCCAAACCATTACAAATGAAATTTAAATCCGTTGGTATGAATTACTTAATTTATCTATTATTAAATATGATTTCTAACTATATAGGTATCCAAGATTTATATTTTCAAAACCAGATTCTGAAACGGTCTCAAAAAATGTGACAGCTTTTTTCCCGGAAGTAATTCCATCCAATTAAATCTTCATAAAGCTTGTATATTTATGTCATTTTTGTATGAGAATCTAATAATACTTTGCAGGATTCCAGATGAGAATAGAGATTGAGATAGAATAGTGAAAACTTAACTTAGATAAACTGAATTTAATCATAAACTAACGAACAACATGGAACTTCATTGAAGATTACTAGTAACAAGAGATCATTTGTCGCATTAGCTTCAAAGTTAAGTAATTTTTATTCTTTAACCAAATACTCTTATAAGTTCTAAAATCTTATGACCAAAATACAATATTGTGATTCTAACCAATCATCTGAACAATAGAAGAGAACAGTGCACTTCTGCATCTTTTTTTCAGTAACAATAGGTAAGAATCGACCAAGTATTTTAGTGAAAATGTTTCAAAAATTGAACTGGAACGAATTCAAACAGTTAATCTTTAAATCATACATGAAGTACATGAAGGGTTTGAGTGAATTTTCATACGATTTACTTTTCCATATTCATGAAATAGACTTCTACAGAAGGAACTTCTAACAGCCTGGTTAAATGCATAGGTGAAATAAGTAAATCAGTAAAATATTCCACTAAATTATCATGGCTTATCAGACAATCACTCAGTTGGTCTTAAACAAAATGAGACTTGACAAAAACACACATCTGACTAAGTTATCCTGCTCTACATAAGCAGAAGAAGGAAGTGTCAATTATTGTAGCATCAGTTGTGGTGAAAAGTCAAGTTTACATTATACAATCTAAAAGTACTGACTAAAAATGAAAACATTTATCGAATAACGTTGAAACTCAAGATTCATATGATGCGAAAGAGCGAATCTATTTTCCTATCTGCAGTAGACTTCAATCAAATAAAGCCTACCGTACTCAGCTAGCTTATATACACATTTGATAAATTCGTCAGTTGCAACGTAGAACTTCGTAATTACGTACATAAGTTCTTTTTAACTAGTTAGTCAGTTAATAATACGATAAAGAACTTCTGAATAAGTATGCTTTCTGAACAGTTTGGATTTAATTAAATGTCATATGGTTATTTGATTCTTTTTTCTTTATAGAAACACCGAAATCAACAATTCTATGGTGGTGAATTGACCTATCGAGAAAGATGGGGAGGAAATACTTGGTGGTGAAACTGTATCATTCCCTTTATCCTTATAATCAATACGTTAGCTAATTGAAATAAATTAGTACATCTTGTAATCATACTTTTTTTAATCCTTATAATATAGGATAGGATACTTAATATAACGTTATATGATATACTCTACTAATTATCTAGAAAACTGAATGTTTTCGATCATATCAAAACTTTAAATTTACTCAGCTTACAAAATTGACAATTTGATTTTTTTTTAACGAACGGTTTTAGCGTATAAATGTAACAAGAGACTTCTGTTGACTATCTCCAAACAAATGCTTGACAGAAAAACAAAAACAATCAATGGGAAAACATTCAAAGTTATTATTGTGTAATTAATTTGTTGCCCAGATAAGTCTGGCGATGATAAAAAGCAATCTGGTTTCCTATGAATTCTTATTACTGGTACCCATCAAAAGACAAGTATACTGCGCGATATTTAAGACTAAATTATAGTTCGGTTTTTAACAAGAAAGTTGTTGAAATTAAAAGAGCTAGTCAAAATGTCAGCGTTATATTATCTGTATTCCCGAAATGTTGCTGTCGGTTCAGTCAATTACAACGTAGAACTTCATTCGTACGTACATTAGTTCAGGTTATCATACCGCATTAGCAAAGAAGGGCACTTGTCAGTTCAAATCCCCTAGTGGTAGATGTGGTAGAAGTATTTGCGGAAATAGAGATTAAGCTCGAAGAATTATTCAAGAATAATTCAGTGAATTGAGTTTAGAAAGCGAAAGATAGATGTAAAGAATTCAAAAGATTGCGCTTTGAGAGAACACAAAGAATCGATGCACCAGAGCCACTGCAAACGATTTTGAGCCATGTCATATATTGTCTAACCATCCGTTACTATTGTCTCGTGGAACCCAACGTGGTAGTCGACACCTATCAACATGACTCAATCCACTTGTAAGTGACTTCATGGATTCACGCCTTGTTTTGGTTTGGCCTCTCCTAGCAGTCTTCCAACCTACTCCTTCACCACAAAACGTAGCTCGAAGAGGCAGCTGTTACTTAGGCATACGTAAAACATGTCCCAACCATATCAACTGATGGAATTTCACTACTTCATCCATTGATCTGCCATCTTTACCTAGTACTGTCCCAGAATACATGCGCTGTGCTTCTAAAACATCTACAATCGAATACTAATAACCTACGGATGTCCTCTGCTCTCACCGGCCATGTTTCGCATCAATGTAGTAGGATGGAGCGAACTGCTGCGCAGTACACTCCTTTAGTCAGCAAACGGATATCTGACGTAGGTCATAAGTGATGCAAGTTGGCAAAAGCCAATCGACCTTTCTGTATCCGTGCTGAGATTTTGTCAGTCACCAGGCCATCAGCACTGATAAGACTCCCGAAATAAGTGCATCAGGCGACGCCAAGTAGAACTGTCATCGGCGTATTCTAAGTCAACAAGCGAGTCTCCTGGTTGAAGGTTCACTGCTGAAAACTCAGACGAAAATAATGTTATCTCTAAGAGAGTGTCTGTGACAAAGTTAAACAAGAATGGAGAAAGTGGACAGTCCTGATGGATAGCAATTGAAGTACTGAATTCCGATGACAGTTCAACATAGGCTGTGACTCGACTAGTAGTGTTCGAGTAGAGAGATTTTGTAAGGTGAATGTACTTCTGTGGTACACCTTTTAATGACAGACACTGCCATAGAATCTCATGAGTGACAGTCGAATGCCGCTCTAAGGTCTAGATAGACAACCCTGGTAGGACGTTGAAATGCATGTCTATATTCCAGGACCTGACGAAGGGAGGATATTTGGTCCATTCATGCAGGTCCAGGTCGAAAACCAGCTATGTTGTCCCTAGTCTGCACTTCACGAGCTCTAGCGAAGCTCCTAATTATTATCGAAACTAACAATTTATACACTATATTAGTCATACTGATTCTTCTGTGATTGTCACAAGAGGACTGTTGTCCTTTCTTATAAATTGCGACAGTTAGTGATTGAGACCAGTCAGATGGGATTATACCCAGTAGCTAGATTCTACGTTGGATCTCAATGTGACTAGTAAACCTAAACCACCATCCTTAAAAATCTCAGGAGTTAGGCTATCAGGAACCTCCACTCTCCCTCGCTTCAGATTTCCCATGGCTTTCTCAACTTCATAATGAGTCGGAGGACTTACATGAATTTGCCATTGAGTTTGACTGGAGATCGTGGTCAGCCGACGTGTGACTGAAGGCCAATTAATCTGATCCCTTAAGCGATCTGCCCATCATCCTAATTTCTTGGAGTTAGAATGAATAATAGTCCCATCCTTTTACTTTATAAGCGTCGACTCCATAAGGTCCACCTAGGTGTCTTGCTTTTTCAGCTAGTCTACCTACTTAAGCATTGAAGTCACCAACCATTATTACTATATCCGAGCGCTTGAAGTTTTAGAGGAGGTGGGAAGGCTATCTATAAAACTCATCTTTCATCTCGTCTGAAGAACAGTCAGTGGGAACGTAAGCAAATACGACGAGGAGGCGACGGCGACTTTCCCCATCGTCACGAGTTCATACCATCCCGTTTAGTCGGACAGCGTATAAGCGACTGTCTCCCCGACAATTTAATACTATACCTACACCAACCAGGCCACGGGAAGCATCAGCAGAGCTTCCAGATACATGGAGAGTAAATTGAGCTGCTTACTTATTTTGACATGGTGAGGTCAAATGAATGATGCTACTCAGATCCTGTATGCGCGTTTTGGAGACGTGGCATACATCAATGAAGCGAGATTCTAACGTTCTAGCCGAGGAAGCGTGTTGTCCTATTCGACACCATATCCGGACATCAAAATCTCCAACATGTGGTTTAGAACGAGGTTTAAAGAGACCAGAAATAACGTTTCGTCAACTCGAACCGGTTGCATTAGCGGTGCAGGGCGATAAAGAAATGAGAGAAGAGTTAGTCGTGGAGATAAGAGAGATGTTAGTGGGTGAATGGAGTATTCGATTGTGACCTATTTGGTCTCGCATGCTGTCACGGGTATGAGGGCGGATGTCACTTTCCGGCTTCCCACACCGTGGAAATGTACTTCTTGAGAAACTTGTGATGGAAATCGGGTCAGCATTGGTCTGAGCGACGTGAGAGCGCGTTCGCAGAGCCCCAAGGAGAACTGCTTGAGGCCGGTCATGCATGGCCCTTTTATGAAATGTTTGGAAATGTCAGTGTTAGTTATTTCCATAACTAACTGTAGTTATGCTATAACTAACCAATCAAATTGTAGTTTGAGCGTTCACCACGTGATCTGGTCTGACGCGTCCACAAACTATCTCTGCTGTAAATGACCTACTAATTGAAGGAAATTATTATCTTATTACATTGATATGACTCATAGTCTTATTCATTTCCATAAGACACGATATATTGGTCGATATTTCTACTCGTTTCACTTGATGACTGTAATTTCCTTAATTATTGTACTAATCTAATTGTTTTTATGTTTAGAAACAGATAAAGTTTAGAGCGAAATTGGTCTTGTTCTGACTATAGCTTTCCCACAGACTCTGTGCTCGCCAATATTGCGTTTACAGTTCTAGGAGAACATCTGTAGGACATATTAAATCCTACAGTCAGCTCCGCTCTTGTTTAATAGGCTTTACCGCCGAAGACAGAAATCCATGAGGTAGGGTGAGGTGTGACATTTTTAGGGTCGACCATTTCTAACCCTTCCTTTCTTGTGAGAAGGCAGCATCGCTGCAGATGCTTGTTGTGTCAGAGAAACACCTTGCTGTTATTATACACCTCCACAGTCAGCAGTATGACTTCATCCCCAGACCTTGAGTTGCTGCTTTTAGTTTTACCGTTCTCTAATCGACCTGCCTGGTACGATAGAACCTACAGGAACATATGTTCCAGCCAATATATCTCGATTGGGTCATCATGACAGGCAAGCCCGACCACCACGTCAAGGTAGTAGCTACGTTTGGGATATTTAGTTAGACAGTTATTAAGCTCATGGATCAACAAATGTTACCTACTTTCAATTTACCCTTAAGCTAATTTCTATGACACTTAGTGATAGGTAGGAGCTGATTATTTTTAATACGTATCCTATTCATTTTGCTCGATAAAAAGCCACCCTTTCATCATCTGATTGACCATCTTTTCCTGATAACATACATGTAGTCTTATTATTAGAAAAACTTTTCAGGTCTCAGTTAATTAACCAGGAGTAAAAACAAAGGACATCAGGTTACCCCTTAAGTTTTCACTTCTGTTGGTCATATAAACATTCCTTCAGAACAATATCATTATATGATTTGTTATTCTACAGATTTTGTTTGTATAAAATGATAAATTTAAGAATTAGTTTATTTCCTTACTAAGCACTATTGTTTTATAAAGTATGTTAACCCTTTTTTATGATTTAACTTCATTCATCCTGAAGTATTAAAAAGTTACTTCAACAAATCTGTGCAACATTCCATCTGTAGGTTAACTATGAGCTATTTATTTTTACAAGAATCAAACGAATTCACGATGGTATGATTGAAACGGAAATTACTGTTATCGATCATGAAACTGTAACCTATTTGATGGACATAGAAATTTAACTAGTTTACGCTTTGACAAACAGTTGTATAGAATACTATCCTATACTAACTTATTTATTTATTCGTTCATTCATTTCGAATGCAAAAAATTGTTTTTCTTTTGATTTCATTCAAAAAATAAAAAACGAGAAACGAAATTATAGGAAAAGAGGAACTAAATTCGGTATTATTAAAAAAAATCTTTGTTCCTTAAATGTTAGATATATGTTAAGATAACATGAGACTAAAGAATTATTTACAACTAATAGCTAGAAAAAAATTTATCAGTTTTAAGTGGGTTATTTTATTTGTATCGTGGATATTAGTTTTTTCAGTGCGCTTTAGCTAATTATTCTTTCTTTGTTAAGTGTAAAATTCAGCTTAGTTCAATAACTAACTAAAAGTTGATGTACCCTGATTTTAACACAATCATTTTCATGTGTATGAAGGTTTGTACTACTACTCAAATGTCCAAATCATCAAAGTATTTGAAGTGAAAGTCAAATATTGAACCCAGTGAATGAAATTAAAATATTGAAATAATGATTTAGTCATCGTTACTCCATCATTAGAAACCTAAAAGCACTGGATAGCTGTTCTGTCTTAGTAAAGGATTCATCAACAGTGCGCATCCGCGACTCCTGCTGCTTGCGGGATTTGAACTCAGGGCCTACGATTTTGAACGCGAATGCCTATCATCTGGATCATTGAGCCAACATGAAACGGTAATAATGTCTAACTTTGAGAAAATCCAAAACAGTTTTCTTTAACTGTAAGTCTTTGACCGATGAAATATTATTTCTTATCGAGAAGATAGAAGTAACTAGTGAAAGTTTATGGAGCATCAAACATGTCTCAATAGTGATTATTTTTTTGCAATTATCAATGCTTACTTGAAATAGCGATACATTTCATAGAAAACTTACGATTAGTTATATAAATGTTCATCTATTAACAAAATAACCCACCGTAAATAGTAAACTAGTTTATATATTTAGAATTAATGTATAGTTTCAGTAATATCTGTAATGAAACGGACTTATAGTCTATCAACTTTAAATCATTAACAACATTTTATCTCATGTAATCAAATAATCAAAAAATTATTAATAATATCAGTAAACATGAGTAGACGAATTTGCGTTGGTTGATACTTTTAGCAGACTACTTCCATTACAGAATATTTATGTGAACTTATAAGCTATCATTACTTGATTTCATGAAATTACTTCGTGTTTAACTATTCAAACATAAATATTTACTGTAAATCTTTAATGTCAATGCATTTAGAGTTTGAGATAATCAATAATCAGAATAAATTGTACAAGTTAGTTTGATACGACAACTCCTTGATGAATACAAACATTTAAGCATTAAAATATATTCTTTCGCACTATAGAACAGAATAACTTACAATTTTTCAAACCATAAAATTCATTTGTAAGATAATTTAGAAGATTAACAAGAATGTGTTATAGTTCAGAGTGAAAACTTTTAACAGCAATAATATGTGAAACTTTTTAAAATATACAAGAAATTATCTGCCGACAATAATCAACAAACCAGGAATGGTAAGAGACATTTGTCGAATACATTCTTTTCAACTATTTACGAGAAATAGTTTAGAAATATGTCAGTAAAAAAAAATTTAGTCTAAATTCTTTTCATCATTTCATTTCGAAGGTCTTTATTATTTAAACTGATGAAAAAAAATTGTAAGAAATTTTCATACGCTTCTAAAAATGACAAGTAGAAAGGTTTCTGATAAAGATGCATGTTAAATGTTGCCTAGTAAACCGCTAGTGAATGCTTTCAACAAATCGAAATAATTTCCACAAAGATTTTAAAAATGAACCCTATTTGTTCAATTTCATACAAATTCCGCCTGAGATTTTCAAAGCGTTATCCTGATTCAAGTATTCATAAAGCAGTATTGAATATCTATATAAAATTAATCGTTTCACAGACAACAAAAGAAAATTAAAAGCAATTGATGAACCATTGATTGAGCTCATAAATTTAGACTGTTGGGCGGTTAATCTGTATTCACAGAGATATTTTAATTCATTCAGTTGCATTGTAGGTGAGCTTACAGACACGCTATACTGCAAAGTTATGAACTTGAACGAAACAACAGATGATAGCTATCCCATGATTAATAATAGTTTAAAAGACTTTACCATTTCATGATGAACATTTCCCTTCAATCATATTCATGTCCTTTTAAGTTTTCCCGATAGATTTTGTCCCACACTGAACTAACACTTTATATTTTCGTACTTAACAATTAATATCCGAAATTTCAGTCATTCAGATTCACTTTTATTACTAACAAAAACATCCAATTTATCGTTCTAGGGATTATGAGGCAGTGATTATTGAGTCACAGACTTCAAATCAATACTGATTGACACAGACGACAAAGAAAAAATGAACAGTTTCCAACAAATTTATGATTAATATCTTCTGTATCAACACAGTACACTCAGGAAATTCTGAGTACATAAATGTAAAACTATCATTTTCGTTGTATTATGGAGAGAAAGAGCTAAGATGAAAATTTTGAGTGTGAGTAAAAAATGTCTACCAGAAAGTACAATAACATTTGAACAATAATTGTTTATAATTACATATGTCTTAACAATGATGTGTTTTATCAGTGTAGTTTTTCCTGTGATCCATTAAACCAGTTTGATGATACTTTATTGAAAAGTGACCGTCTGGAACATGCTACCTAAAAATTCAATGTTCGAAGACATTCTAAGTTTGCATCACTTTTTAATTCCGTCTTTATTTCTATTGTCAATTTTATGATAGATTTATTGGGTTGCTGTGGATAGTATGACCGGATGATTCATAATTTTTTCCTCACTTACCTAACTTCTCTGTAACTAATGACTCCGACATTGAAGATGAAACATACTTACAGAATAGACACTTAGTTTACTCCAAAACAACAATCTTTGTAACTTCATATTAGATTGGAATTTCTTATTTAGAAGATAAGATTGTGATTCAGTGACAATGATTCTGACTTTAACATTGTTTGATGGGGATTCAATTCTCATTGGGAGTAACCTTTTTCTGAAAATTTCAGACAATCCTTAATGAAAAAATCCAACTAGTTTGAAACCTAAGTCCAGGAGAGAGAGCGTCTCCAACTCCCTATCATGCTCGATTTGATCCATATTATCATTCGGTTCAAACGAACACTGTATCAAACTCCATTGAAACAGCTATTTAACGCTCTGTCGTTTTTAGAGATTTTGATTGTATTTAGTTAAAACTATTCAAATTATTTTATGATAAAATGAACTGTTAAGTGAGAGGGATGCTTTCTGTGATGTCGTATTCGTTGAATTATATGCCTTATTTAATATTTCATTGTTCTGTTAGACCTCATAAGTACTGAAATCTATGCGGATAAAAGCGTAGATTTAAAAGATGTTAAATTCGTCTGTTTTTTGAAATTTTTATGTTCAAAGAATAGAATTATGATTGTGTAATAAAATGAATAATTTAAGTTGCGAATTTGTGATTGTGTGTTTAAATTGATACCATACCTTTAACCCCTTACGGGGCAGGTGTACATGATTTAGTGCTGTACGAGAACTTTATTAATATTTGAAGAAATTAACTGTTAGCTCTTAGGGTTAACTTGCACAAATCCAGTAACTTGCAGAATTATTATGTAGCATTAAACCGGAAAATTATTTGACATCAGAAACCAAAACGATACATTAGCATATCAAATCATTAGACAATAGGTGATGAAAACCACTAATACGTTACTTGAATCGCTGTGAATTTTAACGAAATATTGCAGTGAAATAAACCGTTCTAATAAGTCTAAATCAATTAATACATATCGTAAATTTTACTGTCACTTCAATAATGAAAAAAAAAACATTTTCGATAGTTATTTTGAATCTGAATAAATAAGCTCAACACTTGTGTAGTTTAGTGATATTTGAAAATTTTTTTTAGAATTTTCACTATTTCAGTTGACTAAAACTTTTCTGTAGTCAGTAGATTAAATTGATATCTATCTATATATCTCGTAGAAACGTAGAAATATATTCAATCTCATGCATTCTCAAAATTAGTAGTATTAACTTTGTTCTATAACTAGATGACATTAGATGTTTGAAATTAATCAGCGTCGATCCCTGATTATATAAGTCTCATGCACTCGATCACTGAACCCTTCTTATGTTAGTCGAATCCATATCGTTCAGTGTCGTAGTAAGATACGCTATAAACAAAACCATTTGAGTGAAATGCTTTTGATAGAATTAAGCTGTTCACACATCAATCAATCACTGAATGAATGATCGTAGTAAAACCTGATTGAAAAAGTTCGAGTACCGAAAGACAAAATAATTTTGGTTCCTTCCAAGTAATTAGTTAGTTTAAGTACTGAATATTTGAAAATATTAGTATCTATTATCATCTTGAGCATAAAAAAAAATTGAGGAGTTTTATTACACACATTTGATTGTCAGCCATAGAAAAACGGGGTGCCATATGACATTTAACCTACCAATCAACTTACATGGATACGCGATTGCCAATTGAATAAACGCCATATAATACATGGTACTGAAAACATTGCAGCCTGTAGCATCAACAAGAATGGAACCCATTGATAGTAATGTATCGATTCTTTTCTACGTAATGCTAAATCCGTAGGTATTGTTGGTTGATCAGGTGATATAAAGTAGGTTGAAGTAATCCAACATACTAGTGTAGCATACTCAACTTGTGCACTAGTGAATTCGTTCGGTGTCCAACATGTTATTGGCTTACCAATGAATTGTCTTCCCATTATTACAAGTGTACATATCATTAACACAGTTGTTGTATATGAATGATTAATGCGATCAATGAAATCATCATCAGTTCTACTACTACTTCCAATTTCAACACTTAATCGTGTAAGTCCATTCAAAACACTTGATTCGAACATAATATTTAAACAGTAGCACTTTTTTTCAAATAGATAAATATTCACTAAAAATTCATATTTGTTCCCATGGTTCAGTATATGAATCCAAATCTGATGTAAATTTACAAATTACTATTTCTTTAGTAAGTCATTTACTATAGACATTTGTTCTAATGTGTCTGTATCACTTTAGCGGATTTAAATACAACTTTATGGCTGTTAGTATCCAACATCTTACCTGTCTATCTATTTGTCTATCTATCTATTCGTCTGTCCCACTACTATCCAATCCGTCATGAGTCGCAACGTTACGATTAAAAACACGAGTTTGATAACGTGAGTATAGCATAAATGAAGTGTCTGTCGACCACCATTTCTACTATTAGTTAGGAAAATATTATTAACTATCATTCGGTATTAATTCGATCGAAAAGTCAAATTAGGACAAATCCATACCGAAGGAAGAGAAATTCAATATTAGAAATATAAACAAGGCAGTTTCTCCCTTTGACTAAATTGGGATAGTGTTATGAGATGACTAAGGTTACCAAAACTATTAGTGAAATACATTTCGAACAATCATCACATCACAGCTGTCCACACTATGAAAGAATTATTCTTAGCGAAGTGTATGGAAAGCAGTATGGGTTAGGAATAGTCTAGATGACTTGTAAGCATCACCATAGTACCAAAAGCCAAGCAAGGCCTTGGTCATACTAAAATTTAAACTCTCTTTATGTGATCAAAAACATTTTGTTCTCACCCTAAATCTGACTTGGTAAGATTATTTTATTAGCCAGCTTGGTGAGCTTCATATTGTTCTTCATATTATTTTCTTTCTCATCCTTGTTTCCTTTTACACTCCATTTGTTTAGTGGACCTATTATTTTTCTTTCACGCTCTATCTTCCTCTAGTTCTCAGTTTCTGCCATTCCTTCATTCATACATTTCCACTCTGTCTCTTTCAATTACATTTTCAAAACTTAGCCGTACTCATTATTATCGGTACTCTTATTACTATACCCCTTAGCATTTTTATCTCGTCGTGCTCATGTGACTTTGCAACTAGAAAAATTGACTTGTATGAAAGACTTTACATTGATGATGTCTAACTGACTAAGATATGGCCATTATGTCATACACATTTTTAAACAAGTGAAGTGTAGCTAGCAATGCAATTCGGGGCTGGAACTTATTATCGTTAGCTTCAAATTACCATCTTGTTATCCACCTAGATACTACTACAGATAGTCAGTCACTAATTCAACCGACGGGTTGAATGATTCAAAATAGACATTAATTATATGAGCAACAAGGACTCGTAGGATAACATACTGGTATTTAAAATGACAACTGCCAAGACTGAACCCTAGTGCAAGCATCAGCTAGGATACAAGAGTTCCTAACTGATAAGTCTCAAATTGGACAAAAAGTGCCTGTATTGCATTGATAACTTCAAACTATCATTTCTACACAACTTAAAGTTTGTTTCGATTGCTTACAGGAACCTAAAATTCGTTAAATTTCTTTACTATATATCAAACTATTCAAATTATAAATGATAACTGGTACTAATTACTAGAAAACCGTTCGAAGAATTCTTGTTTGCAAATTTTGAACACTGACACCTACATAAATGAAATTAGCGATTTTTCGGTTTGGTTTTCGAACAGTAATTACTTTTTAACTAGAAGCTAAAAATTTTTCTACTTCTAGGTGTCTAAGGCCCTATATGTAACCCAATGAATATTCAGGAAAAATTCTTTCGTTGTATTTGGTGTTAAACAAATTACTAACTAGTAGATGGTTTCACAAAAAATGTTTTATATGTCAAGAGGGAGCAAATTCAATGCTATTTTTGTGCTACCTATGACTGCATTTAATGTCAACAATATTGAGGGTAGTATAGAAAACAAATTTTACTAGTTTTCTGACTGATTATAAAACGTGCAATTGTTTAGTCAAGTTAAAACAATGACCACTTTTTTCAATAATAATGTCCTTATACGAAAATGTCAAAGCTTATGTAAATGAGTTATGCGAAAATCCAAGAATTACGGTCAATCATTTTATGAAACGTTTATTTTCTAGCTGTAAGTGATAGAGTCAGAAGCTTGTGTAGCTTAGACAGAAACTCACTTCAGTCGGTTTATAAACTTTACACAAATCCACAAAATTTCCAACTATGATACTTTGTCAAAATTTTCAGGATACAGTAAAGCATTCTTAAATTGTTGGTTGATCTTACTGACATATTTTGTCTTAAAATCATTCTCAAAATACTTCAGTGACTGAAACCCTATTCATATAAACTAACTTTTATTTCTATGGTCTAAGCAGTAGCATAACATACTACAAATCGTATCGGCTGACAGCAAGGCAATATTGCCAGCAAACTTAAGGAGGAAATATGTAATATCCGGTTCCAGATGAAACATAATACGCCAGTTGATATATACGTGTTACCTCTGTTGTGTAAACTATTGGCTTAGATCTGTTTTCAGTTTTACTGCTCATAACTGACAATCTGGAACCACTGCAATTCCCACGGCGTAAACTGAAATCAATGTTTATCTAATTTAAACAAAACCACAACAAGGATTCGTCCAAAAATACTTCTTCATTCAATCAAACATACTTATTTTTAAACTCATTTTACGTACACATGGTTAATTTTTAAAAAAGTACACAGGCAAGAATAATACGAAGACTATTCATGTCACACTAGGAGAAAGTTCAGACTTGATCAGTAGCATACTCACCTCCGTAATGGAATTCTTTAGTTTGGATTCATGGTGTGATCGTCATGGTGGATCCGCTTAAGAGTCACAGACTAAGAGGAAATAATTATTAACACTGATTTTTTTTCCTACCGACGTCAGTACATGACATGTAAAGTGTCTTAAAATAAAACATTAAGATACCATAAAAATATAGTAAACTGCTCGGAGACATGGTGTCGAATATTTGTTTCAAATATTTACAGCAATCCTTGGGAATGAATATAAATAAGAGATACTGAAATATACATTATAGAAAATCATTGATAGTCATTCATGAAAGTAAGAATGAAATAGTAATTGCTTATTTAACATTCATATATCCAGAGAAAACCCCTACTCGTCTCAATGATGATTTGTGTCACTCACACAACCACCAAATACAAAAAGCCACTGAAACTAGAAATCGAAAGTAAAAATGTCTGATTCATCCATGTATTTCGGATATTCAATAAACAAATGGCTTATGAAATATTCACTAAGGATATAATAGGCCATCTCTTCATTCATGGAGCAGTGTTGTCATCCAAACACTCACTTTGATGGCAAGTCTATTCATTCCGTTTACTATTCTTCCGCATATTTGCTCCTCCCATCTAACCGCAGTGACGGTTATTACAATCATCCCATCTAATGTTTTTCCACAGCTCTGCCTCCCAAACCCAATTCATCGTTATCCAATGGCATTCCCATAAGACTTCAAACAGTTCATTAGTTACACTATCAGTTTGTGCATCGACATATGAGGCTCTCATAAGCTAATTCGCAGATGTCATTCAGATTCCTGATCATTCTTTTCTCGTACCTTTGTTTCCATTTGCTCCAGTTTTTCCTTCAACATTTTCTCTACAGTAAAAGACGAACCTATGATTTTCATCATCTCCCAGGTCTTCAGGTCGTTGTTCGCAATGAGTGGTTGAATTTTCGTGAAAGTGTGTTTTCCTAAATTGACTAAAATTTCGTTTGATATTTTGATTGACCAGTTGTTTGTTAATTGCATGCTGGCTACTTTAGTTGTTTGTATTAGTGAATGTGAAGAAATAAGCTGTACAGTTTCCAAAATTTGTAGATAATGATTGCACAAGTTTAACTAAGAGAAGAACTGCGACTCATCGTACTGAATCGTATCAGTCTGTAACGACTTTAACACCTTCAGTGATGTTGTACCGAAATGTAGGAAGCATTTAAACAATTTCTTTACTTCCATCGTTCATATACAATAATGCGACGAAATTGGAATATTAATGAAACATTTGGTAACTTATTTTTTAATTTTCGGTTGTGTATTGGTCTAGAAATTAGTTGTAAATTTTTATTAAATAGTAAATGACTGTACACTTGATGAATCTGTAGATAACATAGAATATAATATCTTTGATGGCCTTGATAGCACCCTAAAGAAATGCATGTTCACTTGTTTTCGGTTCTAACTGTTTGGATTACAATAACAGAATGTAAATTTTAAAATGTAGTAAATGGCTATCTTCGATTTTTACTCCCAAAGATCAACGGTGATTACTGAAAGGTGATTGTCAAAAATAGATGATTTCAGTATTTGTTGTTATGATCGCCACTTTCCGAAATGATTTTCAGTATCAGTGATTGTTTTACAGTACTTTTTGTTCATAACATTTTTAACGTGGAACCTTTCTGTTTGTGTTGCTATCATTTTTCGCTCTACAAGCTCTGTAAATTCGCCTCACTTTCCTGGCTCGATTTCGGTATTCCTTCGATACCACGAAATCGCCAGTAAATATATTCTTTACCATGGATTTAATTATCTTCTCAGTGACTAGTTCGCAATAGCTGTAGTGGTGATCATAGTCGATCTCGACTAGGCGTCACTCAAACGATAAAATATTGAAATGATCAGACCATTTCTATTCCATTCAAAAAAATTTCTGTTTTGTATCATTTGTGTTAATTAGACTAAGTTTAACTAGTTATTTACTTATATTTTCCTGAGAAATCGCATGAAACTTATGAAACAGTGATGTTTATATAAAACACTGATCCCTTAGAAGATTATTATCATTGTGTGCCTGATTTGATCTCAAAATTTAATTCGTCCATTTGTGCCTACCGAGTTTTTACGAAATGATTCCTGTTACATACGTGACTACTAGAATGCAAGTTTGACATTTCCGGGTTCTACTAGTAAGTGTACAGGGCACGGTTACGACTGATTATCACAAATCGTCAGAAATTTTATTTTCTACTGATTGGGAATATAGAAATATTTTATTTGTATTAACAAATCAGAAACTATTACTCTTTAGTTGTAATGATAATGGTAATAATGGCATTAATAAGAATATCATGCGTAATATAAAATATAAATCTATGCAACAGGATAAGAATAAATGTATCTTCCTTTCCATTTCCGTTTATTATACTTAGGCAAACCCCGTCATTAAAGCTAGCATCATGAATAAATGGTGAGGTGCTATGGGGTAAGGATGTAAAACCCTTAAAATTGGATTATTCGCTAACAATTGGCCAGCTATGAGTGGAGAATGTCTATGTTCGCAGACCAACAAGAAGTAGTGACCATGGCGATATCATGTTTAACATGGTCACAAAAGAAATACTTTGGATTACGAGAATGCCCCCCAACTTCGCTACACTTGACCAAACTACACGACCATGAATCAACATCTTCTAGTTTCTCCATAGCCAGTTGTTATCTCATCTGTGAACGTACGTTGTGAAATACTGATCACGCCTGTAACAATGGCATATTTGCGCTGTCTTAAGTATAATAATATATGTTTAGATTCATTAAAAGTAGAAAACCTGAAGAGCAGGATTTTCGTACTCTTAAAAGATCCTACCAACTTCGAGATGGCTCAGATCTTTGGTACCAGCTTCACCGATCGATTGGACCAAGTACACAAAACCTCATAACAGTACTCAACTCTAGTGTCAGCTAACGGCTTTAGGAATAACCGATTTACTCCTGCGAAAACTGAAATCTCTGTGGCCAGGAAAGTCACCAAGTCGTGATGATGTAGTGTGTCGATTTACTGAGTGTTCTTTAGCTCGGTAATTAGCTCGTCCAGACAATCGTTACTAACTAGCGTCTGACGGTTTATAAATCATAGTGTTGAATACGTTTATTTGGGACACACCACAAAGCGAAGCGGAGAAGCAGTGAATAAAACGAATTAAGCGACGTGAATTGGAGAAGGCTCTTGAGTTAACTCCAAGAGATAGAGCATGACTAAGAATATATAGTCAGACAAAAATAAGACAGACATATGACAAGTGAAACATTAAAGCGAAAAGGATGAGTAATCGCGTAGGCGTAAGCAATGCTCAGTCGTACAAGCTCATACGAACCAGACAATAAAAAATACCAATGGTACATATGGGTTGTTGCTATACAAATAGCTTGGTTACATAAGTTAATCGAAAGGCTTAATCAAATTAAATATGAGCGAACGCAAGTTTATGTGGAGGCAATACATTGATATCCACCCTGTAATCCTGAGATGGTAAGCGGAAGCACTCTGTTGTCCTGATCAACTGCTCCCTTCCTAGTTGCTTCGCCAGCATACAGACGTTCATTCACTCTCAAACACAGGACTTGTGGACAAGTTGTAGAATTCTTTTTGAATGTTTTGTGTTTTTGGAAAATCCCTCCATGTTTACATATTTTTGCTATGACCTGATGGACTTTTTCTCTTGACATTTTTGGTATTTTATTTGATTCCAATTTGAGATTTTATCATTGTATATTGTTATTCTTTCTATATTTGTACTTATATTGAAGTTTTTGGGTTTGCTTCTGAATTGTACATATATTGTTTAAATTTGATATAATATGGCTACCGCCACATTTTTGGACGAACGCGGTGGCTGCTGGACTTAGCTTCACTTATCAGCTATTGTGTTGGATACTCTGCGGAGTAATTTAGCCCTGGAAGGAACACAAATTCCGTAAGACTTTGTATTTCCATTTTATAATAATAAAGAGACGTTTTCTCCTAGAATTTTGCCCTTTTTGATTCGGTCGGGACCCGGAACTAGGAGGAACGTACAGGAGTGTTTCTATAGGAAACAATTGGGACAGCCACTGTCGAAATAAATCTACACAAGTTACTGGATACACAAGAAGTTACTTACTAGGACAGTCAAACGTAAAGTTTCAATTTTGGAGTACTTTCCTGCACTAGTCTTTGTAGTTATATTATATACTACTAAATTCTTCTTACCTAAATTCCTATTTCATTCATTTCATATCTTAATTATCTCTGCTTTTACCTCTAAATCTCTCTTGTATCATGCTAATTAATAAGGTTGCTAGCGCATCTTACACTATAAAAACCGGGAAAACTTTCAGAGGTATGAACCTCGGGGTCAATAGTCGGTCAGAAATTCCGGTCTCGAGCGATAGGGTTGTGAAAAACTCATCCGTCACTCGAAAACATTTCTCAGATTGATGTCCATAGTTCGGATAACTCAACTCAGACACCATTAAGTCTCAAACAGAGCAAACAAGACATCACTCCTCTGAATCCTGTTCCTAAAATGACCAGTAGGCTAGATAAGAATAGGAGAAAAAGGCGTCCCAAGGCTCACCCGACACAGTCTGTTGAACAGAAACCCCATAAGGATGACTGTTTCTCCTGCGAAATGCCAGTTAAAATCATTGACTCTGTTTTTGAATGCGATTCCTGTAGTACATGGGTTAATAATAATAATAATAATTTATTCTCAAATAACAAACATGTTACAAGAGACATGCCAATTTACAGGCAAGATCAAAATGTTAAGATTAGCAACATATTTTTTTTAAAACGGTATACAGTTACTGATACATTTCACAAGATTCATTGTTTTCTTAAAGATGGAATGTACAAAGCGAGTAATTGGCGCAAGTTACGAAGGTTGCGTTAAGACAATCATCTTATGGACTGAGAACCGATTCATGGTACAGATGGGTTTTCATATAACAAGAACTGATGCGGTAAATGTACAAAGGTCTGGTTGATAGTCGTCAGCTAATGATTTCACATGTTCTTGGGTAGGGTAACCAAGTCTACTGCAAATATCCAGACTAATATATGTGGATTGGAATAAGGTTCTGAAAAAAGAGGAATAAAGAAAACGGGACGAGGAGCAGAACAGAAAATATTCTTGTTCAAAGCCGAACAATGGCTTTGCACATATGTTTATGGATAAAACAAAGGTATGTTTACCCAAACATTGTCACTACGACACTATAGAACCTAAAGAGTGCAATGGATTCATGTTGAGTTATCCCTGCCCGTGGTTTTGGTATCTCTGCCCACGGTGTAAAGTATCTGAGGCATTGGCGAAGCCACAGGCCCCACCGAAAATCAGCCCAAAAGTCCCA
Source organism: Schistosoma turkestanicum (assembly GCA_944470395.2). Lineage (NCBI taxonomy): Eukaryota > Metazoa > Platyhelminthes > Trematoda > Strigeidida > Schistosomatidae > Schistosoma > Schistosoma turkestanicum. The sequence goes on along the minus strand of OX103979.1, from coordinate 41,051,427 downwards.
ATGAACAAACCGAAATCGCCTGGCACTAAATCAGTGAAACAGGCGACCAAAGCAGCCAAAACCCTAACCAACAAACTGACAAAACTTCCGGTTGTTGTTAATCCCACAGTATCTGTTAGCAATACAAAACAGTGGGTGAACGTGAAGGAGGGGAATAGCAACACCCCAACTCACAAGCGGCTACCACCCAAGAACAGGGACGGCAGATTAAACTCACTTATTTTATTTAATGTCCCAGTATCGGAAGGAAGCTTGCCAGTAGGTACGGCTGCCTTTGAAAAAAACAGTGGGCAGTCCTTGGAATGTGCAGATACCCCAGCAAATATATGCCACCTTTCCGAATGCCAGAATGTCCTGAAAGGGGAACCCTCTCCAATGAGGGTCATCCGAGACTCGGCATGACTTGCCGAAGACATCTTCCTCTCATCCCAAAGGTCATTGGTTAAATTGTCCTCCCCGATTTGCATCAGGCACGATAAACCATGGCCGGTATGAGCGGAGGCCAGGACAACACCAGTCGTCCAAGAGCAGACCACTATGGTAGTTCACGGCATACCCAAACTCACTGGTGGTAGCTCGGACGAATCTCACGTGCACGATGTGCAACAGTGGTAAGGGCTATCGCGTAGCCTAGGCCTTCACACCACGATGATTCTTCGTATTTCTAGGTTGCCCCTTCCGACACACATCACGTTCACTAAGTCACCATGTCTGATGGCTGTGACATTCAGGAATCGGGAAGACATGACTGAGGCACTCCAAGCTTGGTACATTTCGAAGAACGACCTGTCTAGCCACATCAGGTGTCGCGAAAGCCGACCTTGATCTGTGAGACCACAATAAAAGCACAAAATTGACAGTTTACCTTGATCAACAACTCCTGGCACAAGACACGAAGATTATAGCCTCGCCGATCGAACTCACTGAACAGGCAAAAAACCTACAGAGGCCAGTTTGAACAACCTGTTTGAAAACCCGACAGCAGCTGTTGTTGCAGAGGTGCACCAGATGCTGAGAAAAACTGCCAAGTGTCTCTATAGCTGCGTAAGTGTACTAAGGGGTAAGCTGTTAGAAATCAGGAATAAGAGCTCTCACATGGATCTGAAGATCATAATCCTAACTGAAACGTGGCTATCCCCTGACATTGCAGTTAGCTTGCAAGGCATGACACTCTTCCGAAGAGATAGGGTTCACCAAACAGGAGGCGGAATGACTACATATATAAACAGCTACTTAAAGGCCGAGCGGCTATGCGACACTTAACTAACTGAGGTGACAGAATCATATTGGTGCTGTTTCCACACAAATAGTACGAAATACTTGATTGTAGGGATTTACCGACCTCCTCAGGTGCTAAGGCCCAGAAAAACAAACTGAATGAGGCAATACTGCATCTGCCACTTCTGGAATTTTATCAAATGCTCTTAGCTGAAGATTTTAATACCCCATCTCTAAATCTCAGCAATAAGGGTACAACTCCCATTGATTGGTTCTAAAGACAACTTGATGCAGCCATTAAAAACTGTGGGCTTACTGAGAAAGTATGCAGTGCCACTAGATGGACTAAGAAAGGAAATTTCTCAAACCTGGATTGTTTATTAGCACATGATCAGCTCCTGGTCGAGGATGTTCACGTCCATACACCAATAGGAGGTAGTGATCACGGCCTAGTCTTGTTTAACATGGTATTTAACGAAAAACTCATGCAGGACGAAAACGAGCACTATCTTTGCTACACTAGGGAAAAATATACGTGTATGAGAGATATCCTCGTAAATGCCCTATGGTCAGGGGAGTTGTGGAGGCTGACAGTATATAATCACTGGCGAACAATCGGAGACGTCATCCAGAATGCTGTCGTAGGAAATGTAACGAAGTCACACCTCACACCAGGAAACAAAAGAACATGGGTTAGGCTCTGGACCGGACGCTTGCTACAGGCGAAGAGTAGGGCCTGGCACAAGCGGAAGGCCTCCTTGAAGGATTCTGATCGTAGTTCTTACTTGACATTAAGAAACAGATACAATACCAAGGTTCGAAGCGATTGGAGGCGATTTCGGATGAAGCTAGTTGCCAAAATACAGGCGAACCCGAAGCATCTGTATAGGTTCACGACCAGTAGAAAACCTACGAATCAGGGGTTGTGTTCTCTCAGAGGTCCGAATGGGGAGGATCTCATGTAGATTTTTATTTCGACAGTGGCTGTCCCAATTGTTTCCTATAGAAACACTCCTGTACGTTTTTCCTAGTCCCGGGTCCCAACCAATGCAAAAAAGGACAAAATTCTAGGAGAAAACGTCTCTGTATTATTAGAAAATGGAAATACAAGGCCTTACGGAATTTGTGTTTCTTCCAGGGTTAAGTTACTCCGCAGAGTATCCAACACAATAACTAATAAGTGAAGTTAAGTCCAGCAGCCACTGCGTCCGTCCGAAAATGTGGCGGTAGCCATATTATATCAAATTTAAACAATATATGTACAATTCAGAAGCAAACCCAAAAACTTCAATATAAGTACAAATATAGAAAGAATAACAATATACAATGGTAAAAATCTCAAATTGGAATCAAATAAAATACCAAAAATGTCAAGAGAAAAAGTCCATCAGGTCATAGCAAAAATATGTAAACATGGAGGGATTTTCCACAAACACAAAACATTCAAAAAGAATTCTACACCGGCCCGCAAAATCCCTCCATGCAAAAAGAGCAAGCGTTAATGACACTTTATATAGGGTTCCCCGTTATCCCGTAATCCACACCGGAATAACGTGTAGGACTTACAGCAGTACGCCTACCCGCCATCCAACATGGATATGACCTATCATGTTAACTAGGTACCTATACTTTCCCATCAGGCCCTTGATTCCCCTATCTATCGTGGAATGACCTAACGGTAGTATAAACCTTACCCAATTAACCCATACGAACATGAACAACGCGTCGCAAAACTGGTCATATCCTATCCAAGGACTACATTCTCTATCGTGGGGACGAGTCGCCAATCCACCACCACTTGCTCCGATCAGCAGATACCATGAAGTCCGTGATGCTAACTTATCAACAGAAATTTTTGACCCATAAATAATATGCAAGGGTGGAATTTCCAATTTTGACATTTCATCGTCTCCAGAAGACTTTAAGTAGCATGACGTAGGATCAATATTTATCCTTCCATCTCCTGATGCAGAGGAGGTTTGAACCGTATTCATCATCGTCGGTAACTCATTTGTCACATCAGTGACATCCAGTTTATTATCAACGTCTAAATGATTCCGTTCTTCATTAGCATCCGTTTCCGCGGCACAAGACATATGCTCAACAATAGCATCGTCATCACACAGCACTGTAGACTGGCTGTTACCATCAAACACTTTCTTCTCATCATCACTCGACTGACAGTCAACCGTAATAGGAACAGTTACAGTTGCACAATCTTGTGCATCTTCAATCAACTTAACCTTCGTGACGAGGTCCGATGGCGTCGAAACACTAGGAGGCTCATTCGATGAAGTTGATAAACTAGTCCCTATAAGTGGACTGCTGACACCTTCTATCTCCTTATTATCACTGTCACTACTAAAGTTCTGATGGCTACTATTTCCATGGCTAGTCGTAGCATCCGAAAGAGCATGAGGTTCAGGCTTCTTAGTAATAGTAGCATCATGTTGTCTCCTAGGCTTCTTAGCCGTTACAGTACCACCATCAATTATCCTAGAATCTACTCTAGGTCCAGTTATATAATTTACCCTAACTGAAGGGTTCCGAAAATAAGCTTTATTCCGTTCAGTCAATCCTGCCTGGGTCTTATTCATATTTGCTGAACTCATTAACCTCTGATTACTCGAATCCAAATTACCGTTCCAGGCTTTTCGAGCAGCTAAGAGGCTTTTATCATCAAACACTTCGGATCCATCTTGATGCCTACACTTTTCACCTTTTTCTTTCTTTTCTATACTTAGAAAAGCCATCTTATCAGTTACACCACCCGGCTTCTTGCTAGGACACGCATCAAGAGGCTTTACATCGTTACGGTCACATACTCGTCCTTCATCAGCGTATGCTTTCGTGATATAATTGACAAATCGCTTATCTTCCGAGCGTGCTTTAGGTAGAAACGAAAAATCCGAATGTCTCGCACGCAGACCACTAGTAGCTTCCGTATTATTTCCTGTTTTAGCCTGATAAGCTAATCTTCCAAACCTACTACTAGCTATCTTAGCACGAGACATAATAAATTCCGTCAATTCATTGAAACTAGGCTCTCTCTCCTCTTCGTTCCACTTGATTACTAGCTCTGCCCACTGGGCTTGCATTCGACGAGGTAAGAGCCTTACTATTCGTTCTAAAGTAGCCATAGAGTTAAGTTCCGTTGTGCAATTGAGCTGTTCTAAAGTTAAAGCAGCATTCTGCATTTTAATAGCCAAGTTCGTCAATGATTCAGGGTCATTAAATTCTACATTCCCAGTTCTAAATAAGTCCTCTAAGGTTCCTCGCGCTATTACATGCGACTGTCCAAAGAGCTGTTTTAGAATGGCCTTAGCTCTCTTATATCCTGATTGTGGATCCATAATAATACAGCCTTCAATCGCATTTTTTGCTTTTCCCTTACAATAATGAATTAAATACAATAAACGAACTTGATCGTCCTTTATTCGGGGTTCTATAAACGTCTCTATTTGTCGTATGAACCTAAAATAGTCGCGAGACCTTCCATCAAAAAATGAGAGTTCAACCTTAGGTAGTTCTAAACCCTCTATCGATGACTTACAATAATAAATATCAGACATAACATGTGGGTTACCCATAAAAAGGTTATCATTAACGACTTGCCTAGAGCCCTGTGATCCGTCGAGCTCTTCCACCGTCCTCATGTGTGATTTTTTTCTGCTTGACATTATAAATAAAGTTCAGTAGAAAAGGTAACAAATACAAAATATAGTAATTCCACAGTTTGGTTCAAAAATACGATTATTAATCCAGCTTCTTCCTCCCAGGAAGTCTAGTGTGATAAACGATTAAAATTCCAAATGTTTCTTTATAATTCTTAATAATCCGAATAGTTCCGAAATATATATGTTCGGATGAATAATTCCAAAGTATAATCCACGAAAGAAGAAATTCCAGACTGCAGATTTTTATTTCGACAGTGGCTGTCCCAATTGTTTCCAATAGAAACACTCCTGTACGTTTTTCCTAGTCCCGGGTCCCAACCAATGCAAAAAAGGACAAAATTCTAGGAGAAAACGTCTCTGTATTATTAGAAAATGGAAATACAAGGCCTTACGGAATTTGTGTTTCTTCCAGGGTTAAGTTACTCCGCAGAGTATCCAACACAATAACTAATAAGTGAAGTTAAGTCCAGCAGCCACTGCGTCCGTCCGAAAATGTGGCGGTAGCCATATTATATCAAATTTAAACAATATATGTACAATTCAGAAGCAAACCCAAAAACTTCAATATAAGTACAAATATAGAAAGAATAACAATATACAATGATAAAATCTCAAATTGGAATCAAATAAAATACCAAAAATGTCAAGAGAAAAAGTCCATCAGGTCATAGCAAAAATATGTAAACATGGAGGGATTTTCCAAAAACACAAAACATTCAAAAAGAATTCTACATCTCACAGACCCAGAGATGGCTGAGATCTTCTACACACTTCACTGATCAGTTAAACCAGGCATCCACATTTTCAGAATACTACAAAAACCCAGTCCCAGCTGACGGCATAGGGGACATTCGCATCACTCCTGACTCAATACTGAGGAAACTTGAAACTTTACGCCCAGCAAAGTCACCAAGTCCTGACAATATTCTCCCAATAGTCTTGAAACAATTTGCAGAAACCCTCTATTTACCAACGTGTGACTTGTTCAGGCATTCACTGGATTCACACCAACTCCCAGCTGAATGGAAACAAGCTGCTCTCCCTCCGGTGCACTTTATATTTCTCGACTTTGCAAAAGCCTATGTCACAGCACCTCCCGCACGCCGAAACGCAAAGGTTGCGGAAATGGGCTTCACTTACCCGCGCGTATCTTGGCTCAGAAACTACCCTGAGAATTGAAAGTTTCCTACCACGCTAAATAGAGTGCACACGGGCTGGCGAGTATCCCCATTGGGAGTTTCACAGAGGACCATATTAGGTCCACTTCTCTAGCTGATATTTATTAACGACCTTTTAGGCTCAGTTAGCCCACCGGCATTGTTCTACGCAGACGATGGAAGATCTGAAGGTTCATTAGAAGCGAAGAGGATTCGGCTGAGCTTCGAAAGGACCTTACATCTATTGATGAATGGTCAGTGAAAAACGCTTCAAAAACCCAGCCAAACGAAGTGTCACGTCATGTATATTCTGCCCCGCATGGCGCGAACGAGTTACGCCCTCGATGGAAGTCCGCTCTTTAATGTCTCCTCAGGGCGCGATCTCAGTTGTATAAGTACAGAAAGCCTCCACACGAGCCCGAAATATATAGGGGATGCAGCCAAGGCAAATGCGACTCTTAACGTTATGCGAAGACAACTTGGTGCTATCACCCCACATTTATTCGCAACGTTAGTTAAGAGATACGCGCGACCACACCTAGAGGTTGACAACGTCATCTCGCCCCCTCTGCCTAAAAAAGAAATAAATCTTTTGGACCGGAATGGGTGATAGGGTTGAAGAACGAATCTTACGAAGACAGACTCCAAAACTTGGGATTATTCCCCCTGAGTTACAGGAGAATCAGAAGTGATCTGATCATGGCGCACAACATATTAAGCACGCCAAACCATCCTAACGCGAGCATCTTTCAGGTGCATCACATCCACTCCCCTCTAGGGAATCTTGAAAAAATTGCGCATCAAAGAGCATCAAGAGCACACTTTTTCTCATTGTGAGTCGTCGCAACTTGGAATGCTCTCACAGCCGAGGTGACCACTATCCCCTCATTGAATAGCTTTAAGAAGAGACTTGATAATCACGTACTCACATACTGATTATCATCTCCCTCTTGGACAAGCTGTACCTGATGCATGTCTTGAGACCTGCTAGTTGTTATCATTGCCATCTATACAAATCACTCAATTATTCTATCTTGCGTATTATCTCTGTTTCCTCTCCCTTCCTTACACTTCGGTCCTCTTTCACAATCTTCACTACCAATTAATTAACTAAATTATCTATATATTACTCAGTTCTGAAATCCTCTTATTAGAATCAGAATTCTATCCTTATTATTTTCCACATTGCAACTAACTGATCTCCGGTCTGGTAATGTGATATCTGCAACATCTGAAGCCGTACCGAAAGAACAAGAATCGAGCGCAAGTAAATCAGTTGGTTAATACCAGCTCGTGAAAAAGATATTGGATATTGGAGCTACTCAAGCAATTAAAAGGAGGTGATACGAAAAATCCAGCCTGCTACGGAACTGCGGCAATACTACGAATGCTAGCGTAAGTGATGGGTGTGTATACGGTAGGTCGCGAACACCCAACATTCTCGTAGCCTAGAACAGCTGGTCAACCTGCCGGACTTCGCGAAAGCCTTTAACACTGTACTACACATATTCATAATATCGAAGGCTGAGAAGATGAGATTGATTCAATTTTATCTTGGCTCAGAAAATACCTTCACAACAAGAAATGTCGTACAAAGGTAGATAGAGTACATGAGAGTTGACAGGGGTTGCACTGGGGACTGTTCTACGTCCACCTTTGTTCTTGGTACGTACTAATAATGAGATTACCTCAGCCACACTAATCTGTCTAGACAACACAAAGACCTGGAGGTCCACGAGGAGAAAAGAGGATTTGAGCTACAATATAATCTTCCAGCAACCGGAGAATGAGCAGTGAATACTTAGTCAAATCCCGACCTGTCGAAATGTGATGCCATGAACATTCAGTCTCGCGTGACACAGATGACTTCTGTCATAAGTGGGAGTCCGCTCTCAGATGTCTCCTCAGAGCGTGATTTTGGTCTGATAACCCTCACTTTATACAAAGACCATTTGGTACAACCAGAAATGCTCATAACTTACTATCGTACGTGCGCATGACCAGGACCTGAAATTCACCATTTCATTGTATTTTATCTCCTTAAGAGAGATATACCCCCTGAGACATGTACCTAAACGGGCGGTGCGGTTAAAGAATAAAACTAAATGAGAGAGACTCAGATACTTGCGGTTATTCTCAGTGAGTTACGACAGAATAAGACGTGACATAATAATAACATACTATATCGCATCATCCCAACATAAGAATCCAATCGAGGCATCCTTACCACGCCTCCTAAGGTAACCCTCAAAAAATATCGCATCAAAAATTAAGCATCTAGGTACGCGCCCTTATTTTCTTATTATGAGTTGTCCTTACTTGATATGCTTTCCGAGCCCCATCAGTGAATAGCTTGCTGAAAGATCCTGACCAAAATTTACTCACATACAAATTGTCACCACCCGCTTGGACTAGCTGTGCTTGATAAACATCTCGCAATTCATTTTTTGCTATCACTATTGCTCCCCCATATCCCTAACCTATTCTATCTGGCTGATTATCACCTCTATTTCCATTTATATCCTTCATTTTAGTCTTCTCACAAGTTTCTGACACTTTCCACATTGCAACCAACTTATCTTCGGCCTGGTAATGTGCTAGCTGTAAGTATCCAGAACCTCGAATTCAATGAGACAAACTTACTCATATGATAATCTATAGGCTAGAATGCTATTAATTGAACAATACCGAGTACTTAGAATCGTACGCATACGACAAGAATTGAACTCAAAGAAATCAGTCAATTTATCCTAGCTTTTAGGAATGGTGTTAAACATTTCCAGTGTCCTTGGGTTGTGTCATTCGCGGCAAACTTGAGTTCTCTCACGATGCCGTCGTTTGCTGGCCTGAACGTTGACGATACAGGTAATTAAAGCATAAACCTACGTTAAGCATGTTATTCGAGACATCCGTCGGTACCCGCCCACGGCTAATGTACCATATTTACAGCAGTTACGAACATATGCTTGAGATAATGGTGCGATGTTGACTAATTTTGCACACGCATACAATATTTTCCCATTATCAGTCACATTCGGGTTTTATATAGTCAGGGATAAATCTTGTTGCAGTGCATCACTGACATGCAGTATTGAGTGGAATTATTTTATAACCTTGAATTACCAACTTACACTCCGAAAACTAGTCTTGTAATTAAAGCAAAGTGAAAGATAATCGGATTACTTCAGAGGGAGCCTGGCTTCATTGTGTAAACTGTACACAGTTTTTAAGTATGTGTGGTTTGTTGACAATACATATAGTCCTTAGTAGGTTTACTGGATATCCTGGCAAGATTAGTGTTCGTGTGCAATTATTACACTATTGTACGTATTCGACCCAGCACTGAAAGTCGGAATCGGCATTTTCATGACACGTTCTCCGAACATCACTTAACACGTACAATATTAAATAATTTCAGGTTGTCTTCGTTGGTACCATTAAGCGAATTGTTAACGATATGGTCTTAGGTTATTTGTTCAAGAATCTATCTATTTTAAGGCCCTTTTTCACCTGGTCCATTTCAAATGCAGGAGTGACAAAAAGACCGCTATTGTAAGCAATTTTCCCTGGAAACATGTTCCTTCAAGGGAGGACAACCTGGACCCTAACGTAGGCTACTAATATTGCATTCTCTTGACTGAAATCTGTTTATTTGATATTAAGAGGAGGCATTTCCATGGTCGATATTATTCTTGGACTGTATACATGATGCCTATGTTGTTTCCACTCTTTTTTCATCACAGCAGTTCTTGATAGCTAGATCACACTTAGAAGAGTGTGATAATTTCGCATTGGACTTGGTTTCACACACTCCAGATTCATAGGCATTCCTGGACCAGAACATGGCACAAATCCATGGAGGCTGACAAGTGGGCTGAGTCATGTTGGTAAGTGTAGACTACCTCGTTGGGGTCTGCGAAATTATAGTAACCGATGCTTGGAGACCTTGAATGATATGGCTCCAAACCATTTGAAATAACGCGGGGGCACTTACTCTTTGTGTTCTCCCAAATTCTAATCTGAACTCCTCATCACCATCTTTCTCAGCTCAAATCTATTTTACTAGATTCTACTTCTTGAATGATATCCTCAAACCCTAATCTATCCGATTACTGTTGATACTTCTACTACTATGGGATTTGAACTGACAATCGGGTTGCTGTACTGATGTGGTATGGCAACTTAAGCTAATGCACGTACGTATGAAGTTCTTCGTTGTTGCTGACTGACAATCCAGATTCTGTTTCTTGTCTCTAATTTGTCTGCTGTAATTGTGTGGTCATATTTAGCCTACTAAGTACAGGTTCATATATCCGGTCTTTAAGTCACCATGGTACATTGAATAATAAATAAAAGCTTTGACTATTAACTGTGCGTTATGAAAAGTGGTAAACTTTTCGCTATGGGAAGCTTACGAATTCTCTCTCGGGATTCCTATTCATTTATGTCAGGTCCACATAGTTAAAAGTTTTATTGCCGAACTCCAGTCTTTTCAAACATCTGATTGTCGTCATCTCTAATAAACAGAAGCACCGTTAAACATTTATAATTACTAACTGGGCTTAGTTAAATTTACTGCTTCCGTGTGCTTTGTTTTTGAAGTCGTTTTGAAAATATCGATTTAACACAATTGGTTTGAAGACTAAGGATGACTTAATGTTTAATAATATTGGTCTTCAGGCGAACTAGTGATGCTATTGACTGGTTTCATTATTTAAGCGTTATTTTGTAATTTAAAAGGTCCCTGAAATGTACTGTATTCAGTTTCATTTGTTTAGGATCCATTTAGCAAAACTAGGTTGGTCTCAGCTATTGTCAAAAATATATGAAGTTACTCTAACCATCCAAAATTATTCCGTATAACAAATTTTGGAGCTAGGTGATTTTTCACCTCGATCCATGACAAAAAGTAATCATAAAGATTCCATTATTCTCCTAGCATCTCTGATTAAAAATAAATTTTGGGGCACAGTTTTGGAGGTTTGCGTTTTTACACATTTGAAATCATCAGTGCTTTCAGGTTTCTAATGGTGGTCTAACAATGATTGATTGATGATTTCAATTGTGTAAAAATAAATTGTTTAAGCACACAAAATGCATCACACATTTGGAAAAGGGATGGATTAGTATCCAGACAACCATACCAAAGCAGGAAATTTTTTAGCGGGTCGTTTCTAAGTCCTCCGACTTAACCTACTCCACAAGGTAACGGAGCAACATTAGAAGATGAAACCGCTTGATAGCCGGTTGATTCTCACTTAGCATAAATCAAAGACTCCTGGTTTTATCCTCTTAGTTTTGTGACCACCCCCAATATGTCGAAACAGTAGGATTTCGATGGAAGGGTATAGATGGGCAGCCATATGAGGTTCTGGGAACAGAGTGTACTCATCTTCTGGTGTATCGAAACAAGAATGTCGATATTATATAAAATTTTGTAACTAGTACTTACCGTTAGATATGTGGTTTCATCGAAATTGAGACGACGAAAAGCGAATATTCGACGCTTAAACTGGGTTGGTGGCTATGATGGATCCACCTAGGGGAGTTAAGAAACCCTGATTCCAAACCAATGGTGTATATGTTGGGCACAAATATTTAGATTCCCCTTTGAACCGATGTCCATGTTTCAATAATGTTTAAATATTAATCACTATCCTGTTCAGAAATTATTCCTGATATCCTGGATCAGAAACCTGAAGTTGAAGACCATCTGGGTTCGACAATTATAGTGGATGGATGTCCCGTCGTTGGCCCCGCTAAATTTGACCTCCTTAAAAAGTTTTTACTAGATAAATTTTCAAAAATCGGTCCGATAGTAGACCATGAGTTTCCTTTGGACAATGAAAAGCAAACAAAAGGATATATTTTCATTACCTATGAAAACGGAAAGGCAGCATCGCAAGCTGTTCGGACCATGAATAATGTTCCTTTGGACAAGAACCACACTTTCCAGGTTACTTTGTTGTCAGATTTCGAACGAGCAACAAATGTTTCAACTGAATGGGTACCTCCACCTAAACAAGAATACAAGGATGTGGTGAGTTACGTTTTATTGACTTACAGAGATCAATCTTAGGGTAATTTGAAGAGTTGGTTGTTAAATGAATTTTGTCGGGACCAGTTTGCTGTTGTCTACAATGATGGCGAATATGGGTCTGTCTATTGGCATACTGCTGTCGAACCAGTCGTGGCTGAAGAACGTTCTCGTTGGACTGATGGGTGGATGCGATGGTCACCCAGAGGGACTTATTTAGCAACAATGCATCCTTTGGGTGTTATTTTATGGGGCGGTGAGAAGTTCGAAAGAATTGGTCGTTTTCCCCATTCGGGTGTTAAAACAATAGAATATTCACCAATGGAGCAGTGAGTTTGTATTCTTACCCATATTCCTTACTTAATGTTGCTTGCTTTTATGTTAGTCAAGTTCATGTCTTTACCTGTGACCGTGGTCATTTTCATCCTATTTCTTACCTGCATCAACATTTCTTAAAACAGTGTAAACGTGTATCGGCCGAGATATGCATGAAGGTTAGACTTGGACGATTGAACGATGGATATGGGACTTCATAAGTGAGCATCAAGAAAGGGCTGAAATTACAACTTTAATCAAGTGTCTCTCTTACGGACTATTTTTAAACAGTGCAATTAAACAACCAAAGTTTGTTTTACCTTTTATCGATACTTTTTCTTGCCAATCGGGAAAAAGTATATGTGTTTCATTCACTAAACTCAACGGTCATCTTTAAGAGTTACATTCCCAACCTAAGGTAAATCAAGCTTGTTCATATAGTTGGTTTCGGTCCGAATAAGATTGAATCCCACTGTATTTCAAGATTTTTGCATAGAAACTGTTCTCATTACTTAGCCTATTATCCCTGTTTGGGAATAGGCCAACAGTTTCTCTGTTGGGTTGGCATATGATCGATGCTTACGAAATCCATCTTGTTGATACCGAAGTCTACCAAATTTCTCATTCAATTCATCAGCTCTATTAAACACCTTACCTAGTACCGACACCATAGTAATTTGTCGGCAGCCCTCACGATTACTACGATCTCCTTTCTTTGGTATCGTGATTAAGTATCTTTCTTTCCAGTTTACCGTTACTTGTTCTTTCTGGAAAATAAACATGGAACGTCTATATCTGACTTCAATGCTTCAAGTGAAACGCTATTTGGTCGTGGTGCTTTATCATGATACACCTTATACCATGTTGTTTGGTAAGGTATCATCTAGTAGAAAGGACTATGTGTTGTTTCGATATTCAGTTGGCTCAGCAGTGTTACTCGGTTTAATGGCTCTCCAAATCGCTCTTTGTACATGCACCGCTGCTCTTGATTCACGGTAATTGGTTTTCGTTTACTGATTGCTATACTTCACTATATTTCCGTGCAAAGTTCGTAGTGTGGTTATAGTTCTTTTGCACACCTTTTTCTGCTGTAGTTGTTAGATCTACATATTTTCACTTATCAGCCCTAATGTTCTTTTTCACCCCTTTGTTTACTTTCGAACATTTAACCTGTACCTTGGCTTTGTATACTCTTGTTCAGGAACTGTTAACTGCTGTCTTACTGTTTTTTGTTTCTTAAATCCTTCTCAGGCTGTCTCGTGCTTCTCAGGGTCCAGAACTTGCTGGTATGCTGAAGTTATTGCTTCATTAACACATTTCCAGTTGTTTTCCATAGTGATTTCCTCCTCTTCCAGCAGAGCTTGTTAACATCTCTATGGAAGACTGTGTTAAACGTTTGAAGTGTCCCTCGCCCAATTATTCGAACTCGTATGGTTTCAATTTTAGGTTGACCACTATCAGATGGTAATTTGAACCTACCTCAGTTCCCCTCTTTGTTATTACATTTTGCACGAACCTTGTAGATTTTTAATTTATGCAGTTGTGATCAATCTGGTCTTCGGTGGTGTGACCCGGTAAAACCCATGTAATTTTGTGCATAAATTTATGGGGGAAAATGCTTCCACATGTGGTCTTGTGAAGCCAATCAGTGTGCAACAACGCAATCATGCTTTAATCTAATCTATGCCCCACTGACACCTCCCCTTTGAGCAGATTCGTAGGTTCTGGTCCCGACTGTAGCAGCTATCACCTTGACATGATGGTCGGGCTTGCCTATAGTGATGACCCAACAGAGCTATATTGGCTGGAATTTATGTTCCTGTAGGTTCTACCATGCCAGGCAGGTCGATTGGAGAACGATGAGACTAAAAGCAGCTACTCAAGGTCTGAGGGCGAAGTCGTACTGCTGAGGGGTGTGACAGCAGTACTGTTTCCCTCACACAACCAGCATCTGCAGCGATGCTGCCTTCTCACAAGGAAGGAAGGGGTTAGAAAATGTCGACCCTAAAAGTATCACACCACGTTACTTCACGGATTTCCGTCTCCGGCGGTAAGGGTGCCAACTAAGGGTTTTTAAGAGCGGAGCTAGTACTCAAAAAACCCTTCATAAAAAGGCCGTGCGTGACCGGCCTCAAGCAGTTGTCCCTTGGACTCTGTGGTTACGCTCTCAGGTTTTTAAGACCAACACTAATCTATCTTCCTTTTCAGGTCCCTCAAGAAACAACCTTCCACGGTGTGGTCAGCCGGCAAGTGACAACCGCCCTCATACCCGTAACAGCACACGAAACCATATCCTTCGTACACCCCCTCATATCTCTTTTCTCTCCACGACTAACTCTTTTCACATTCCCTTATCTAATGCAAACGATGCGAGTTCACGAAACGTCATTCCTGGCCTCCTGAAACCCAGTTCTAGACAATATGTTTGAGCATTTAATGTACGGACATTGTTTCAAATAGGGCAACAAGCTTCCTTAGCTAGGACTTTAGAATCTCGCTCAATCGATGTATGCTGCGTCTTGGAAACGCGCATACAGGGTCCTAGTAAAATTATTAATCTGACTTCACATTGTCAAAATAAAGAAGCAGCCCGATTTAATCTCCGTGTATTCGGTAGCCCTGATGCTGCTTCCAGGGGTCTCGCTGGTGTAGGTATAGCATCGAGTCGTAGGGCAGAACTATCTCTCCTAGACTGGATCCCAGTGGATAGTCGCTTGTGCGCTGTCCGACTAAACGGGACAGTAAGAACTCGGAAAGGTAGGGCCACTCGCCTTTGCCTCTTCGTCGTATGTGCCTACGCTCTCACTGACTGCAGTTCAGACGAGATGAAAGATGAGTTTTTCACGAAAGCTTTCGGACCTCCTTCATAAAGCTAGGCGCTCTGATGTAGTAATAATGGCCGGTGACTTGAATGCTCAAGTAGGTATACTAAGCGAAAATCAAAGACACCTGGGTAGATGTTATGGTGTTGCGGCTCAGAGAACAGATAATGGCGACCGTTTGTTGTAACTATGCTCAGAAAACGGCTTATTTCTAGCAAACACTAACTTTAAGCATAAGGAAAAGCATCTTTTAACCTGGCGACCCCCGGAAGTCGTCTCAACGTTGGACCCAACTAGATCATATCGCCATCATCCACCGATGGAGGGGTTCGATAGAGGACTGTCGTTCGTTCTGGAGCACATGTTTAGACTTAGATCATGCTCTAATGTGAACGGGTATTTGTTTGGGACGTAAGAAAAACACCGCGAGGAAACCTCTTAGGGTTCTATATAATGATAATAAAGCTAAGAAAATATTTCAGGAACAACTAGAAAAACAGTTAGGTGACCATGTAGGCGAACCCCATCCAGAGGCAGGTTGAAGTGATATCGAAAAGGCTGTGGAAACGGCAGTGATATCTGCTAGCAAGCTAAACCATAAGTCTAGGAAGAAGGCGTGGATCCCAGTAGCATCTACCGAACTGATGGATGCTCGAAAACTCATCCCGCCTGGCTCTGAGTGCGATGAGGAGCGGAGTCAGCTTAGACGTAGGCTGACAAAAAACCTACGCAATGATCGAGAACAATAGTGGGTAGCGAGAGAGAGAGAGATGGAAAAGGCAGCGGCGATAGGCAACAGCAAACAGTTGTACCGGCAAATCAAGGAAACTGGTATTAGGAACCCAAATGTGAGTGAGACTATTTCGCAAAAGGATGGTCTTATTATCCATTCTCAATCCAAGAGACTGGACCGATGGGCAGAACATTTTAGGGATCATTTCAACTGGCCTTCAGCCACACATCGGTTGCCCACGATCCCCAGTCATCCTGAATGGTAAATCGATGTAAGTCCTCCGATTCTTTATGAAGTTGAGAAAGCTATAGGAAATCTAAAGCAAGGGGGAGCCGAGGATCCTGATAGGCGAACTCCTGAGACATTTAAAGATGGTGGTCCAGTTTTAGCAGTTACATTGACTGAGATCTTAGGTAGAATCTGCAAACTGGCCAGAATCCCATCTGACTGATCTCAGTCACTGATTATCCCAGTATACAAAAAACGGCAAAAGTCCTCTTGTGACAATCACAGGGGAATAAGTCTAACTAATATAGTTTCTAAATTGTTATCTTCGATTATACTTAGACGCCTAACTAGAGCTCGTGAAGAGCAGACTAGAGAAAACCAGGCTGGTTTCAGACCCGGACGTCGTGGGTGTATAGACCACATGTTCACACTGCGACAAGTCCTGAAACACAGACACACACCTCTACTACTATTGGATTTGAATTGACAGTTAAATCTCTGTGCTAATATGGTATGGCAACCTGAACTTATGTACTCACTTACGAAGTTTTGCGTTGTAACTGGCCGACTGACGGTGGGATCTGGTTCTAGGGTCCAACTGCTTCTTGGGTTCCTTGTCACCAGTACTCTTACGAGCCGTCTGTTTGTACGTGCCATCTGATTCCACTGGCAAGTGAGCTTTTATCTCGGTACGCTGTCCAAGGTTATTCTGAAAAACAGAGGTCAACTTTCTCTTCAGTTCATCTCGTAACCTTTCATCTGTCTTAATTCTAAGTATTGGGGTGTCTGTACACGATACGTTTCAGACACTTTATGGGTGTATCCATTATTCCAAGTTATTCTAGCATATATAGGCCAAGAAAATTAAGGTTTGACCGTTCTGTTAGATAACATATTCCTGTACAGTTAGTTCCATTGAAGGAAAATCCACACTGTAATTCACCAACCAGTTTTATCACACCACCTGATCCGTTTTCAGCCTTTCCTTAGATGGCTTTATTGACGGTTTCCCCAGCAAGTTTCTCTAGACACTAAGGTGATATCTGATGCCATGTTAATTTGAAGACGAGCTGATTTGCCGTTTATCCGAATGGTAACATACTTTCTCCGAATGTCATAGTCTGTTTGAAAGGCAGCTACCAGAGGAAGAGATTTAGACTCGGCTAATTTCACCACATGTCAAGTACTTTTATGCTTCTTCTTGGGCTCAGACGTACGATTCGGTGGACATTGAACTTGTTTATGTCCACGTTTGTTGTACACTTGACATTTTTGCTGCTTATATGGGCAGAATCATACATAATGCCAATCTCCACATAACCAACATGCCGTCGTTGCTTTGTTACGAGTTGTTATCGGCTTCTGAACTTGTAACCTAGTAATAGCATTGTCACTTGCCGGTGAAATTAGGATTTACCTGTTCAATCAACTCGTTGACGTGTCTGATGCTTTGTAGCAGCTTACACTCATCTGTCAATGTCTTGAGTTTGACATTCGGGTCTTGATCCAGTCGAGTCAAAAGTCTAGTCCTGGTCTCAGCGTTTTGTGGTGACTGAAGAGCTTTGATGAATATTAAGCATTTAGGTTGGTCTTCTGTCAACGAACGTAACTTGAACCGTTCACATTCTCTGTTGACGATGTCTGCTAGGACCCCATATTCATCGGCTTCGCGTTTCACCAGATTTAGACACTGATATCGAATACTAAACAACGAGGATGATTCACCGAATACCTCTGACAATTGAATTACCGTCTCCTCGAAACTGAGCTCTCGAGGTAACTGTATAACGTGGATGTTCGTTGCTTCCCAACTTACTCATCAACAATCGAGTCTTCCATGCGTCGTCTCGTTTACCGAATTTTATTCTAAATGTATCTTTCCAACGTTTGAACCACGTGAGAAAAGTATTTCCACTTTCGGGATCATAAATGAATTCTTGGCTGGTGCTAGCAACTGGATCACAAGACGTACTTAAAATAACCTGTGGATTCGAGTAGTGGATGTTGAGCTGTTAAGTTAGATTCTCCAACAACCGCATTTGTGCATCTAATTGTGCTTGCTTCTGTTGTGGTATTCGGTTGAGCTGGTCATTTGATATGGGCATCTTGACTTTTTTTCATTTTTCCTCGTCGCCACTGTTATAATTCTCTCTTATCACAACCCTGCTATTTCTAATGCTTAGTATTCTCAGACGCCAATTTGCTCGAGACGTTCTCCCAAATCAGAACACGGTGAAACAGGAAATAGATTATATTCCAACAACAAGGTTTGATGGAAGACAAAAGTTACAAAGGAAGATGACGTTAGCATATTTATACTGTTCCTACTTGAGAAGGTTCTAGAACGTTCCCTCAGTATCGGCTAGCGCCGATTAGATACAAAAGAGCCCATCAACGTGCAACGACGCAATCATGCTTTAATCCAAACTACATCACACTAACACCTTGTCACCTCAGAATGAGTAAAATACCCAATGCTGCTTGCCTTGACCTAAGCTTTCAGGTCTTTCGTCAAAATGGTCAGGTGTTGTCTGGGGCATTTCCCCACAGTCTATTGCAGCCTCATGAAATGCATATTTTCAGTCATTTCTGCTATCGTTAAAGGCTCGATTAGCTTTTACCAACTTGCGTCACTAATGGTCAGTTAGTCAGTCACAGCGTAGAACTCGGTATATACATTCATCAGTTCAGGTTGCCATATCACATTAGCACAGCACAATTATTATTTCGAATCCCATAGTAGTAGAGGTAGTAAAAGTATGATCATTAATCTAGAAGATCATGGTCCTAAGATATTATTCAAGAAGTATAATCCGGTGAAATAGATTTGAGACGAGAAAGATGAAGGTAATAAGAAATTCAGATTAGAATTTGAGAGGACACAACATAAATACACCTGCGCCATTGCAAACGACTTTGAGCCATATAATTCAGGGTCTCTAACCATCTGTTACTATCATCCTAGATAGTCTCACTTACATTCGGTTTCCTTGATAAGCCTAAATAGTTGTCTACTGTCGCCTATCCCTACCTTTTCCATCTTTTTCGCTCTCGCTACCCACCACTGTTCGCGATCATTGCATTGGCTCTCTATCAGCCTGCACTTGAGCCGACTTCGCTCTTTTTTATGTTCAGAGCCAGGTTGGATGAGTTTCCGAGCATCCATCAGTTAGGTAGATGCTACTGATATCCATGGCTTCTTCCTAACCTTATGGTAGGTATCACTGCTGTCTCCACAGCTTTCTTGATATCATTCCAAGCCGTCTAAGGGTGGGCATCGCTTTCTACATGGCTGCTCAACTGTTTTTCTAATCGTTCCTGAAATATATTTTCTACTTTGTTGTCGTTGAGTCGAACCCTAAGAGGTTTTCTTGCGGTCTCCCTCCCACGTCCAGTAAGCCTCAAACAGATACGTGCTCGCATTGCAGCGCGGTCTGAATCCAAGCAACCGCTCCAGAATGAACAGCAGTCTTCAATGGAGCAATGAGGTCTAGTTGCTTCGGCTTTCGGGTGTCTCCAGGTTGAGAAATGTTTTTCCTTATGCTTACAGTTAGTGTTCGCTAGAAAGAGGCGACTATTTGAGCATAGCTGCAGTAGCCGGTCGTAGGCACGACACCATAAGATTCACCCAGATGTCTTTCCTTTTCTGTTAGTCTACCTATTTGAGCATCGAAGTCACCAGTCATTATTACTATTTCAAAGCGCTTTTTGAAGAAGGTTCATTAGGTTTCTGTGGAACTCACCTTTTACCCCGTCTGAACTGCAGTCATTGTGAGGGTAAGCAGATACGACGTAGAGGCAACGGCGAGTTTCCCTATCTTCATGATTTCGTACCGTTCCGTTTAGTCGGACAGCGCATGAGGCTCCACAAGAATCTCAGCTTTAAAACTGTTCTATATGAACACTCTTCCACGCTCAGGGTAGAGTCTCAGTGGTTTAGATGTATTTTTCTGGTTAACATATTCACAGCAAGGTTCTTTTACAAAGTGGGTTTAATAAACCTACACCTAGCCCTCTACATTTATCCGCGTATAGGGCCGGTATTAACCTCCTAGAGGGTCTCTATCTGGAGTTAAAGTGTTCCTATTAGTCTTCAAATAATATGTTTAATTTATAGCTCAGTATAAAGACCTGTATTTAATTGCTGAGTTAATGTATTAACTGATTATTGATGTAAATACAAACCGGTAAAGCATTCTTACAAGTGTGATTGAGTTTATGGCTTACACAATCGTCAATATTTTCAGCAATCACCATCATGATAAAAAATAACGCCGTTCAATAAGCAGTATTTTTTAAATCAAGATAAATAGTTATAAAAACAGTACTTCGTGAAATAAAAAATTCACATTTCTTGTTCTAAAAATATGAAGTAAACTTCTAGATTTGTCTGTTAATTGTTATTCCCTGCTTATCACTTGGTCGAATTTGCATATTTACTTAACAGATTTATGATTACCTTGAGTCCGAGCGCTAATTTTCCCACTGATGAGCGCGCAGATGCAATCGTGTGGGATGTGAAACGCTGTGTTAGTCGCCGAGAGTTCTCCGTCCCAGTCGACTTTCATCCGGCTTTCAAATGGTCTCCAAAGGATGAATATTTTGCTTGCCTACGAGATGGTGTCATTAGTATTTACTGTACTAGTAATTTCAGACTTTTGGATAAAAAGAAACTTGGGGGCAATATTCGTGATTTTTCGTGGTCGCCTTCTGATAATATATTAGCCTACTGGGTACCTGAATCTGACAACACTCCAGCCAGGTATGTGCTTAAATTTATCTCACTAAATTGTACTTATTGAATAATATGTTCGAACCTTAATTTTCTTCATTACCGCTAATACTTCCGCTATCTCTGCCACTATGGGATTTGAACTGACAATTGCTTCTCTGTGCTAATGTGGTATGGCAACCTGAGCTGATGTACGTACGTACGAAGTTCTACGTTGTGACTGACCTGAGGTATGTACTTATGTGACTTATCCATTACGAACAAATTATTTTGGTTTTCGAAATAACACGTATACTAAGGTTATATTCATTAGTGTAATTTTCAATCTTTTCATCAATGCTTTGCCTAGTTGTTTGATAGTTTCGACAGCATTTATTTATCGTAAGATGGTTTTCATGAATCCACTTCAGTTGAAAAACCGATTGAGCCTTGAACAGCTATTTTCTCTTAGCAGAGGAGATACTTCATCTCTAATGACTATTTGTATCTGTTGATTCGTCATTACATGAGAACAAAATGCCCTTAAATTTGTCTTTTCGAACCTTGTTAATAATCTGAAACTACGAGTAATGTAAATGGACGGACTTGATCAATTCCCTCATTTTATCATGAACTTACTAGTGAATTTCATTGAAAAATCGTATAAATATAATGTACATTAATCCAGTATTACTTCTATTCAATATATATTTAATTTGCCATCAATTAATCATTCAGAGTTGTTCTAATGGATGTACCAAGTCGTCAAGATCTATGCACAAAGAATTTATTTTCCGTAGCTGAAATCAGTCTTCTGTGGCATGAGCAAGGTGATTTCTTAGCTGTTCAAGTATTACGGTGCGCAAAAAAGAAATTGGATGGTGAAAAGCAAGTGAAATATGTGGTAGGTTTTGAATGTTGTAAATAATCCCTGTTCTGGTTAACATGACACTTGTACTCATCGACATATGCTTATTTAATTACTATGCATTAGTCATTTGAATTTGCTATCTCTAGCATTTCAAAGTCCATAGATTCAAACCACCTCCTGATTTTATTGTTTACATTAGTGGTTACTGTTATATGCTACACAACTGTAACACAATTTGATTAAAAATTGAAACACTGATGAAATCCTGATTCACGCTATCTTGGATTATTCGTTAACCTTATATCTTTAGTATTTAGAACAAAAAATAAACACGGAAGAACACATTTACTGTGGTTATTAATGACAGCGATGTTTCGTAACTTGATGCATGTCACTGCACTAGAGTAAATAAATTAACACAAGCTTAAATAGTAGATGGGAAATAAAGCAGAGTAGTTTAAGTACAATAAAAATCATAATAGGTTTGAACACATCAGTATCACTCCACTACTCACCTTCATACACGAATAAACATTGAGGTCTCACACAGAATCACCTTGACCGAAAAATAATGATATAACATGGACATATTCAGACTCTATTATGATTTTGATTGTATTAAAACTATTCTGCTTTTTTTTCCCTTCTGCTATTTAAACTTGTGTTAATTTATTTTCGTTATTGATTTATTTATTCTGAAGAATTGACGTGCATTAAGCTACGAAACATTAAAGGTACAAGTTTTTTCTTATTGGAATATCACCAAAAATTTTAATTATTCTATTAGTGTTTATTGAGTTTTAGATAGAATACTGATCTTTTTACATTTGTAATTAGATTTGTTGCTATTTTTTAATTTATGATCAAGCGAAAACTAGTTACTTGTTACAATAACCTTTATCTCATCCATTTTGTAATTAATTGCTATGAACCTGTTGCTAGTTTCTCCAGAATCATATCCACAATGTCGATGTTCTTCTAATTTTTTCACTAACAGTTTACTGTCTTCTAGTTGATAGCAGTTCAGTGACTCAATTTTTATTCTCAGACGCTAAATATTGTTGGTCTGTGTTTTTGAATGAGTGGAAATTATGTTTGAAATGTTCTAGGCAGTTGAAATTGAGATAATTTCAGCGCTTGTCAAATAAATTAGTTAGAACGTCAGGAAAACTATCGCTTACTTTTCCTAAGAAGTTCGGATTAGTCTGCTATGCGGAACGTTGGAATTATTCGAATTCTCATTACGAAAGTAATTTCAAAATTGGATTTCCACATCCAAATTTTGGCGAACATTCATCTAAATGATAATAATTCTCTAAGACATTTACTGGAGTACGTTTTTATTGATATTATGAATAAGTGTTCACTCAATTTTCCGATCGATATTTGATGTACTTCAATTCTTTCTTTTTTTCTCTCACTACTAGGGTACCTACACCAATTTTGAAATCGTTCGTTTGAGAGAAAAATTATATCCTGTTGATCAGTTGGAAGTTAAAGGAACTGTATCGAGTTTCCAATGGGAACCTAGCGGTACACGTTTCGCTTTCTTACAATCTGTAACGAGTGGAAAATTATCAGTTGCTATTTATGATGTTTCTCGAGGAACTAATATTCGTGAAGTTACTGTTCTGGATCTTGCCTCACCTAAAACTAATGATCTTCGTTGGTCACCTAAGGGTGGAATTATTGTGGCAGCAAGTTTAGGAAGGTGAATAATAAATTAATTTTGTTAAACTATCATCCAGTTAACTAGTTTACTCAGGAAATATATTTCCTTCAAACATCTGGACTATACTAGATTATTCTAGTTTTTGAACGAGTAAAGTTAAAGAGAATTCCTGAATTCATACCACACTCTTGCCTCTATGTTCCATTGGGTAAATAACAAATATATATATATATATATATATATATATATATATATATATATATATACAAGTTGGCAAGTGGCAAAAGTAATGTAGCTGACCGTCCTTTGATTAGTTTATCTAGGATTGTTATTTAATTGTTATAACAATTAATAGGATGCTAATCGAATAATGATAATTCGAAAAGATACGATATGGTCAAGATGGTTATTGTCTAGGCTACTTAAATCTCTCGACATGCTACACTGGCAGTTCCTGACTAAATAATTATAGTAGTCTAACGAAATAAAACACTTATTTACAAAATTCTGTGACATATTAATGTTGCATGACCTCTAACTGATTGATATACGAGACGCTATGAGAAGGTTATTGAGCATACAATATATTAATGAGTTTGAATATCTGTTAATTTTCTGCACACTAAGAGATAAGATATATTTATATAGTCAGTCAGTTGCAACGAATGTAAAGGCTTTTTTAGTTTTATGATTCTTAGTTGGACTACCTTCGATAAAATGAAAATCCAGTTAATTTTTATATCAGTAATCCAAGTTCTGTCGTAAAATTTTTTTCTCAAATTTAACACTTTGTTCTTCATATAAAAGACATTTATGTTGGTTACAGTATTTCTTTCACCTAAAAGCTTATGAATTCTATCAAAATGCAATGAAATTAGCTGGGAAGAGTTGTATGTGGGTTTGCACTATAAAAGTCATTGCGAATATACTTAGTTGTGATAAATATTATCGACCTGTTGACTGAAACATTTTCCGGTGGTTGATTTTTCGCGCTTATTCTTGACGAAACATCACTAAGGTTATGTTTAATCACCTTTAATCGTTGGGGATATTTTTTAAAATTTAGCGCTGATGGGACCCTGGAATTCATTTCAGCTAATGAGGGTCAGATATTAGCTAAAGGAGAACATCCAACTGTTAGCGATATACAATGGGATCCTACTGGACGATATCTAGCGACAACAGTAAGCAGTTTCTACCAGAAGAATGATAATGCAATATGGTTTTGGAACTGTATAGGTCGTTGCTCGTACAAAATGAACTTACGTGGTATTCGTACTTTCACCTGGAGACCACGACCTCCTACTTTACTCAGCGCTGAACAGTTGCAGGTATCTTTTTATTATTCAAATTTAGACCTTTTCCTTTTCAATGTGGTCAGCGAATCACAAATTTTTTTCAGAGTTGGCTGACGGTTTTTTGAAACGCAGTATATCAGTTAGTGTCTTGTCAGCAATACTATAGTTTAGTAGCAAATAATAAAGTTCTTAGATTCTGTCTGTTTGCTGTCTGCAATTTCATGGACGAATGTTTTGCCTATATCTGTCGTTATATGCTGATATAGATATAAGGTGACTAAATGTAGCCACCGCATGTCCCAGTAATCTAAAGCAATAAATATTTATTATCTGATCATTCGACTTATCAGTTTTATTTAAGACCATACATTTAACTTAACAATTGCTCGCTTGAAACTTACACCGTATCCAAACAATTGTTCGGAAACACTTATAATAGAATATTGGAAACTGCACCTGATGATTGCATCACTATTATTAGTTTGTTACAACTAAACTGTTTATTAATAAATTAACGGAAAAGAAAATTATGTATTGGATTTTACACTTATTATTATTTTCCTTTTTTGTGGAAACCAGTTGGCTAATTTTCATTAGTTTCTTTTATTTTTGTATAACGCCTATTATTGTGTATTGTAGAGTATTGAAAAGAATTTGTCAAAATATAATTCACAATTAGCCAATGAAGATCGTATGCTTGCTTCAAAGGCCAGTAGAGAATTGTTTGAGAAACGACAGAAACTATTTACTGAATTCAATGCTTGGAAAAATAAGCTTATTAAATTATATGATCGAGATGAAGAGGAACGCCGTAGATTAAGAGGTATGCGCAATGAGATTGATTCAAAACAATCTGCTATTAATTGTTTAATTTGTTAAATTGATTTTTAGATGGTAATGTAACATTTTAAATTTCCAATGAAGTTATGAAAAAAAACCACCTAAGAATGATCAAGTTTGATAGTCTTTG
The DNA here is from genome assembly GCA_944470395.2 of Schistosoma turkestanicum. Lineage (NCBI taxonomy): Eukaryota > Metazoa > Platyhelminthes > Trematoda > Strigeidida > Schistosomatidae > Schistosoma > Schistosoma turkestanicum. Next base: position 41,025,718 of record OX103979.1, on the reverse strand, counting down.
AGATTTATAAGTGTGGTAGTCGACCTTATTGTCACCAGTTCGAAATTACATGTATACGGCTGCTAATAAACGAGTTCATTTATTCGTTGTTATATGATATATTTTATTCACTATTTAATATACCAACGCATGTATACCTAATTAAGATGCTTTGTAAGTAATTTTATATGATGATTAACAATGTGGACTCATTTCATAGTTCACTTGCAGTGACACTAATACACATCCCTTCCAAGTCCTGCATTGGTTTTAACAAGTTAACTTACTAACTCAGGATTTGCTAATGATATTATGAATGAATTTATACTGGTATTACATGAATCAACAGGAAATATGTAGATACTCTTTCCGAGAACTTTATATCATTACTAACCCATGAAATATCGTGGAACAATTCGCGATCTGTCGCTATGGAGAATCAATATTTCGGGACAGATACAACTCTTCATAAACATCTCGAAACAACCTAAATTTAAGATGAAAAACTCATGAAATGATTTGTACTGATTAGTCCAGTAACAGTGTAGATTGTGCAATAACGTTATTCTAACTCGATCGTTTCTTAGCATTCTGGCATGTTTGTGGACACCTTTCAGTATTTTTCTCAGTTCATTACAGACATCAGAAAATTGCGAATAATCTATTTAAACTTATTTACACTTCTCACTTACAATGGATAAATCATTTTGTTTGATGGTCTTTAAACTCAGTAAAAGTATTTTTTCTCATCCTTAAAACTTTTTCATGTCAGTAAGACACCTTCCAATTCATGAATATACTTGTGACATTACTGAAAATTATTTGCCATGAAAGGGACTACAAAGACTTTTTTCCCAAAGAAAGTAGCAATATTTTTTACTGGCCTTATCAGTTCTCAGGTGTTTATCAAGGTATAAAAAATATCCACATCCAATCTATCACTGAGTAACAAAAACTACTTATTTGAAATCTGGTTAACTAACGATAATTTTCTCACATATAGTTCATGTGTTGTCAATTTCCTCCCATGTGTTATATTCTCGTAGAGTTACATAGGTTTTAATGATAAGAAGCTGTTATCGAACACCATAGAATTGTTATATTGTTTCTTTTCATTCAAACTCACATAATTGATCACTTATCTTATTGAAATCGTTAATGTGTTGTAATTCATTTCATGTTTGTCTTTTTTTTTTAAAAAAAACTAAAAGGTATTGGCGCTGATGCATCATCGGGTGAGCCTCAAACAGAAGAAGAATTAGAACTTTTAATCAGTGCTGTACATGAAATAATTCGTAAAAATACAGAAGAATAAATTGATACACTTTATGAACGTGTTCATTTGTCGTTTTTCTCTCCTTAACTAATTGTACAAAACAAAATGTGAAAAAAATATTGTTAGGATTTGACTGTGCAGTAACAAAGCTTGTAAAATCATTTAGAAAAAAAAGTTTAACACACAATATAACGAAATTGGCTTTGGATTCTTCTTTTTTTTTTACTGAAAGTAATAGAACGCTTTGTTTGCTAAGTATTCTGTCTTGCGTTTGAATTTTTCCGTTTTGGTGTTGTAATGGATTATTTTTCACTATAAGTAATTTGACATACACATTAAAATTTAAATTAAAATGGAAACTAATAACTAATAATCATAATTATTTCTTTTCGACGATATTATTTATCCAAGTTGTAGGATTGCATTCATAGTTAATTTGCAAATCAAATAGTCTACTGAAAAATCGGAGAACGATCACATCATATCGTATAGGAAAGAAATTCGCTTCTAATAAATAATAATGGAGAATCGCAGAGAGATAAAAAGATAAAATGAAATTTCGGAAGGACAATTATCCACTTGAAAAGTATGAAAAAGGTGAAGAATAAGTTAAAAACATGAAAGTAATAATAACGAATAATCATAATTAGGGAGATTAGAAACAGAGGAATGTGATAAAATTAAATTATCGTTCATGCACAGGATGAGGTGTTAGGATCGTAGAATAATGATGGTGTCTTTTTCGTGCAGAGTTCAGGTTTCAGAAGATGAATCTGCGCTCCTCTCGAAACAACTACGATAATTGTGTAGATGATGTTAAATGACTTATCAGATGAAATGATGCGACGAGAGTTCACAAGATGTTCTTATATTGAACTGCTGAGTGGTTTAAATCCACCTTTCGAAGGCAACGCACGATTATGCTAGGAGATGCATTCGGAAAGCGCTCGCTCTGCGCAGTCTGTGTGACCTACTTCACACGAGCAAGTGAACCGAGAAACCCATGTTGATGCGATCCATTACAACAGTTTGTCCTTGACCCATCCATTAATGACGAAGTAGCTGAGAAGGAGAATGAGAAGCTTGGCGGCGTGAAAAATTATCAAAAAACAGTTCAATTCCTTGTTGTTAAAGTTCGCGAAAGCCCTAGTAACAGTTAGAAGACTTCAACCTGACATTTGTATTCAGAAAAATAATCAGTAGTTAACCCTCTACTGGTTTGATAATATATTGACCTCCTTTCTCAATTGCATCTAATCGTAATTTAACGAGTTGACCTCACACATTCACTTTTCATTCTTAAATTGTCATTTTAATCAGTAGAAGGTATTTTAATACTGGACACCTGTTACCCTAAGGAATTATTATGAAATAACTCATATTTTAAGACTTCAATTCTGAACTCTTTTTACGCTACGCACAACGTTGTCCATTAAATGATTGGCAATTTAATGTTGTTATCAATTAGAAATAGCTAAACATATTAACTTGTATGTGAATTCATCGTATTTTGTAAATATTGCCTTATTCATATGGGATTAGTTTTAATGCTGTTATCTATTATTCATCATCCACTAATACGATTATCTTTTATTTTGGAACATTTTGTTTTTTAAAAATTTAACCAGTGAATTTGATATTCCCACTGGATAAAAAAAAACAAGTTCATTTAGCATATATATATTATACAAATCTATTTTTATACTCTAATACAAATTCCTATTTTTTTTTAACTTATCTTTGACTAGTAGTTTCACCTCTAAAACATTTGCTAAGCTTTCAATTTTTATTTTGCTAACAAATGATTCTTATCTATTTAAGTCATTAATCTTCAATGCTAGTTTTTAAAATATAAATAATTATGGGAAAGTATTGTAAAATGCTAAGTCAGATACTGAGTAGACGTGACTACCGGTGCAATTTTAATTGATACATTTGGAGATCACAATTTTTTTCTAATGAAGTATAATGTCGAATTTATGGCTCTGTCGTCAAAATGTAAATGAAACGTGAAATGACTTCAATGTACTTGGTGATGACGTTTGAATTTTTTCGGAAATCGGAAATATGCTCATCAGCAAGAATCATCAAAATAGTTGAAATCAAATTGACTATGTGATGCATGTAAAAAGTTGCAAGTATATATTAAAATGGTGTTTAACTTCGCTAGGAAATAATAATATACTTCAAACTATGATGATTTAAGATTATCTGTCTATGGCTTTGTCATTTCAAGTTGTTTGATCAGAAATAAATATATTGATGTAGGAGCTTAAAATTTACCACTGATTTTTAATAAAGTAACAAAGGTAACTTGTATGTGACCAGTGTTTGATTCTCTCCCAATAAACTGTTGAAAGTTTTTTTATCATTAAGCGTCTTTTGGAAATGCTGTTTAGTGGCGATTTCGTTACCATTAATAAGTTGCTTAAATTCCTTTGGGTTGGAAAATGCATCGTTTCTCGAAAATCCTACTTTAATCAGCCGATTATAGATATTTTATCAACCACCATTTCGGAGTAAGGTCGTGCTGTTTAATCGTCTCGACAAAGCAACTCTTAAGGATACTCAAAAAATCGATGGATTCTCATAGTCCCGAATATCCCTAGTTCGGTCATTAACGATTGCGTATTGTTGTATCGAACTAACTATACAGTGCTCCTTGGCTTTCACTGATATCCTAGCTAAGGTTAATCCCTAATAAATGACTCCTACAAATGGGATTAAACTGGAAACCCTACCTAAGAAATTTTTAAGTTGAGTTTGATTACTGGAAATATATTAGTGTGACCAACTTCCTGAAATCTGTTTTCTTAAGCATGTATCTAGTTAATTTGTCTTTCGAAGATAATTATGTGCAGTAAAACGACTGGTTTCGCCTTCGGCAAAGCGTAAAATAATACCAATTGAATAGTGCCTTTTGGTGGTTTTTTTCCATTTAGTCAATTAATTTATTCTTGGAAATGTAGAGACCTAGTTGGCTTTTATGTGTGTGTGTGTATACTCAGGAGTTACAGATTATGTCTTATCAATAATAATTTAGTGGCTATTAAGCAGCATGAACCATAATAGTATTTGTAGTGGTAGAAAAGTGAAACAAAACCAATACACGCTATCATATTTCAACGTATTCTAATTATGAACAGTAAAAAAAAAAAGCTTTATGGAATTTTAAAAACAGACAGTGAAATTAACCTAATCAATTTGTTGCTTTTCTTCTACATAACAATAAATTTATCAGTTAGTACTCTGCATGTAACTAACTAAACAAGCAAATGAAAGTGTAGCATGATTAAAATCAGTCATTCATACACATAAATACATACACAAACATTTTTTTATTGAATTCAATTGAAATGTTTTTCTACGTTAAAAAGTTATTGAAAATAAATTAATTCATATATGAACAAAATCAAAATCATTTAACTTAGAAAATACTGTTTTGATTAGGTAAATTAGGACTGTGAAAGCATCATACGTGATAAAGTTAATAACGTTTCTTTCATGTTTTTTATTCAGTTTTGGTGACTGGATAAGTAGAAAAAGAACTGGTCAGCAGAAAATCAAACAAAAACAAAGAGGCGAAAAATGGGATACGAGTAAATATGTACAATGTTTGATAAATCCAACAAGATTATGTTACTGTGAAATGGAACAAACGCCTTATGTGTATATATCACTTAATTAGAAAATCTTGCTTTTTTTTATTGTTACAGGTAGACATGTATCTGTGGAAAAGTTCATGAATGTAAAATAGACAAGAATAGCTTCTAAATGAAAAGAATGGTTATAATTAAGTATCATTGGATCACATTATTACACAGCATTTACCACTCGGTCTGGAGCCTAAATCATCTCCATAATTGATTAACTCCCTTCTTGGTAGAGAGGCTGTTGCGTATACAACTTGTCCTGAATTGGTTCTACTTCTGGTTGATGGTTTAACATCATTACGATTTATGTTTGGAGAGCGTACAATGATATTTTGGTTGTCAGTAGGAATTTGGTCGTTACGAGGTTGATTGTTCTGAAATTGATTATTAGATGGTAGTGCATAATACGCATTATGAACTGAAATATCAGTTTCTCTATTGTCGTTTCTTGATAGTTTTTGTTCTGAAGATGTTGCTTTTTTCTTCCTTGTGGACGAACGTCTTTCTCCACGAACGGGTTGATTGTTTAAATCAGTTGTCTGGTTGTTGTCGCGTCGAGGAAGAGATGATGCATATGTGTTATCATAGTTATTTACTCGGGATTTCAGATGAGATCCAGATTGTTCTGGATTAGATAACCCTTCAACTCCAGATATTGTTCGACTTTTTGACTGTCGTAGTTGAGAACTTGGAGTTAGATGATAAGGAGATAGATCAGGTGAACCAATTGGTGGAGATTTACTACTGTATTCTGTCTGCTGGGATCGTCGTGTCAATGTACCGATATTTTCAGGATTTTGTACAGGACCTGATGGAATTCTGACAGTTCTCTGAAACCGAAAATAATTTCATACACTTTTATCTTCTTATGCCAAAGGTGTAAAACGGAATGGTATTTTGACTATTTAATACCCCATCATCACTTCCTAATTGAGACGACAAATCTACAAAGTATGGCTATGAAACATACAGGAGATTCTAAAAACATTTCAAGCTTTAGCGGGTTAGTTCACAGTTTAGGGGACTCACCGTCCAATAAGTCGATCATTAGTTCCAATGTCGATTCTCCCAATTTAGCTTGGACAACCTGATTGTATAATTGACCGTCACACAGAGTGCGACTTAAAGTCAAACATATGACTATTTAGTAAAAGTTAGATTACAAAAATTGTAAAACAAAGATTTCTAACAAAATGATTGAGTTAGTTTGTCCTACATTTTCTGATCAGTTGGAGAACGCAAACATTATCATTTCTTATAACAAAGGAGTTTTGAAATAAACCTTGTTTATTAAGCTATATATATATATATATATGCTTCGCACGTTTCAAAATTGCTAGTTAGGTTTTTGGCACCTGGTGAGTAGTATCGTTGACTAAATGTACGATCATATTCGAATTGTAATTGACAAATCAGTTAAATGAAATTAAAACATGGAGATTTTCAAGAAATCACAGCAAAATTATGTTTATATTTCTAGAAGTTTTAATTCGTACGAATTCGGTCCTTTGATATTATTTATTACAATCAAAATTTATTCCTCTTGAAATTGAATAAGTGATTAACATTTTCATGAGACCTCTCAATCAACACACACTAAGTAAAAATGCTTCTTTTCTGTTTCTAGTTTTAAAGGAAACAGCAGATCAATCGGACCCAACCGTAGCTGCGATCTTGACGTAGTGGTCGGGCTTGCTTATCGTAATGACTCAACCGAGCTACATTGCCTAGAACATATGTTCCTGTAGGTTCTACTGTGCCAGGCAGGTCGATTGGAGAACACTGAGACTGAAAGCCATAACTCAAGGTTTGAGGGTGAAGTCGGCCTGCGAAGTGAAGAGGGGTGTGACAGCAGTGAGGCGTTTCCCTCGGACAACCAGCATCTCACAAGGAAGGAAGGGGTTAGAATAGATCGACCCTAAAACTTTCATACCTCACCTTACCTCACGGATTTACGTCTTCGGCGGCACAGCCCCTTGGAGAGCGGAGCTAACACCTCCAAAACATTCCATAAAAAGGCCGTGCGTGACCGCCTTAAGCAGTTTCCTTTGGGCTCTGCGATCACGCTCTCACGTCGCTCAGACCAATGCTAACCCGATTTCCTTTACAGGTTTCTCAAGAAACACCCACGGTGTGGGCAGCCGGGAAGTGACTTCCTCCATGAGACCAAATCAGTTACAATCAAATCCTCCCTTCACCTCCCAACATCTCTTAGCTATATGTTGGAGCTTTTAATGTGTAAAATAGGACAACACGCTTTCTTAGCTAGGACTCTGGAATCCCGTGCTATCAATGCGTGCTGGGTCTCGCACACGCGCATTCAGGATCCGAGTAAAATCATTCATTTGACCTCACTATGTCAAAATAAAAAAGCAGCTCGACCTACTCTTTGTGTATCTGGAAGCCCTAATGCTGCTTCCTGTGGCCTGGCTGATGTAGCTATAGTATTAAGTCGTCAGGCAGCACTAGCGCTATCAGACTGGATCTCGGTAGACAGTTGATTATGCGCTGCACGACTGAACATGACGGTATGAACTCGTGAGGATAGGGAAACTCGCCGTTGCCTCTATGTCGTATCTGCTTACCCTCCCAATGACTGTAGTTCAGACGGGGTAAAAGGTGAGTTCCACAGAAACCTAACGAACCTTCTTCTTCAGAAAGCGCTCTGAAATAGTAATAATGACTGGTGACTTCAATGCTCAAATAGGTAGACTAACGGAAAACGAAAGACATCTGGGTGAATCTTATGGTGTCGTGCCTTCGACCGCCTACTGCAGCTGTGCTCAAACAGTCGCCTCTTTCTAGCGAACACTAACTGTAAGCATAAGGAAAAACATTTCTCAACCTGGAGACACCCGAAAACCGAAGCAACTAGACCTCATTGCTCCATTGAAGACTGCTGTTCATTCTGGAGCAGTTGTTTAGATTCAGGCCATGCTTTACTGCCAGTGCGTATTTGTTTGAGGCTTACTGGACGTAGGGAACATATCGCGAGGAAACATCTTCGGGCGCTACCTAATGATAGCAAAACTAAGGTTATATTTCAGGAACAACTAGAAAAACATTTAAGCGACCATCTAAGTGATTTCAAGATTGAAGAAGCTTGGAGCGATATTCAAAAAGCTGTGGAAACAGCAGTGATAAGATAAGGAGGAAGCTCTGAATTTCGGTAGCATCTGTCGAACTGTTGGGTGCTTGGAATCACATCCCGCCTGCCTCTGAACATGACAAAGCGTGAAGTCGGATCAAGCGCATGCTGATAAGAAGCCTACCTAACGATCGCGAACAGTGGTGGATAGCGAAAACAAGAGCGACAGTAAACAACTATTTAGACTTAACAAGGAAAACGGTATTAGGAACCCGAATGTAAATGAGGCTATATAGGAAAAGGATGGGACTATTATTAATTCGAAATGCAGGAGATTAGAATGATGGGTAAATGTGACAATCACAGAGGAATCAGTCTAACTAATATAGTGTCTAAATTGTTAGCCTCGATTATCCTTAGATGCCTAACTAGAGCTCGTGAAGAGCAGACTAGAGAAAACCAGGCTGGTTTACGACCTGAACGTGGCTGTACAGACCACATATTCACACTACTTCAGATTCCAGAACATAGACACGTATTTCAACATCCTACTATAGTTGTCTACCTTGACCTTAGAGCGGCATTCGACTCTGTCACTCATGAGATTCTATGGCAGTGTCTGTTATTAAAAGGTGTATCACAGAAGTACATTCACCTTACAAAATCTCTCTACTCGAACACTACTAGTCGAGTCACAGCCTATGTTGAACTGTCATCGGAATTCAGTACTTCAATTGCTATCCATCAGGACTGTCCACTTTCTCCATTCTTGTTTAACTTTGTCACAGACACGCTCTTAGAGATAACTTTATTTTCGTCTGATTTTTCAGCAGTGAACCTTCTACCAGGAAAGTCGCTTGTTGACTTAGAGTACGCCGATGATAGTTCTACTTGGTGAAGACACTGACAAATGCAGTGTCTTCTGAACACTTTAAGCAACAATGCAAGCATGTTCAGGATGCGGTTTCCCTCTCAAAATGCAAAATGTTGCTTGAAGATTGGGCTGCCTCGGCACCTGAACTAGTGATAGGGAGTGAAGTAGTTGAGCGTGTCGACTGCTGCACTTATCTCGGGAATCTTATCAGTGCTGATGGCCTGGTGACTGACACATCTCAGCACGGATACAGAAGGCTCGATTGGCTTTTACCAACTTGCGTCACTTATGATGTAGGCGAGATATCCGCTTGCTGACTAAAGGAGTGTACTGCGCAGCAGTTCGCTCCATCCTATTACATTGATGCGAAACATGGCCGGTGAGAGCAGAGGACATCCGTAATTTATTACTATTCGATCATAGATGTCTCCGAAGCATTACTCAGGTATCCTGGGACAGCCAAGTAAGCGATGCTTTCGTTAGGAAACAAGTACTGAGTGAGGATGGCAAACCAATAAATAAAATTATGAAACTTCTCAGTTGAGATTGAGATGGTTGGGACATGTGTTACTTAAGCCCGACCACCGACTGTCTCGACGAGCGGTGTTTTGCGGTGTAGAAATAAGTTGGAAAAAAGCTAGGGGTGGCCAAACCAAAACATGGCACAAATCCATGAAGTCACTGACAGGTGGATTGAGTCATGTTGGTAAGTGTAGAATACTTGGTTGGGGTCTGCGGGACGATAGTAATCGATTATAAGAGACCTTGAATGACGAGGCTCAAAACCATTTGCAATGGCGCAGGTTCATTCACTATTTGTGTTCCCCAAAATTCTAATTTGAACTCCTCATGATCTTCATCTTTCTCGCCTTGAATCTCTTTCACCGGACTATACTTCTTGAATAATATCCTCGAACCCTAATCTCTCGGATTACTGCTAATACTTTTACTACCTCTACTACTATGGGATTTGAACTGACAATTGCGTTACTGTGTTAATGTGGTATGGCAACCTTGACTGATGTACATACGTACGAAGTTCTTCGTTGTTGCTGACTGAATGAGATCAATTGTGAGTCGACTGAGGTTAAATAAGTACATCATTGGATACCGACTTTATAGGTTATGCGCTATCATGAGATCTGAAGTTTTCGATTTGGTTCCCTTGCCAGGACATCAATGCTAAGGTGTTGGATACTGGTTAGAACGCAGCTGTACATCGCTTCCTTGTTTTAATGGTTGTCTAACTTGGGCTTATTTAATATTTCAATAGCAGATCAATAATTTTGGGGTAGTTAGTTATTTCAAAATGTGAACAGAATATAATAATACGTGAGGTACGAAGAATCGTTAAAACTGTTTAGCAGATAAACCATTCTTTAGAGTGTCAACTTACTTCTTTATCATGGCTTGTACGATGAACAGTAATAGGAGATGAATTAACAACACTTATTGGACTAGGTTCGTTATTTTGTGCAGGCGGTGGATTGTTGCGTTTAGGTAGGTTGACCTTCAAAAAAAAATTGACAGAAAATAGGTAGGTAGTCACAAAGCAAATTTATGATATTTATTATAAGTTGAGTATATAAAGAAATCAATGAGAAACGAAAGAGATTCTATAGATCATAATACGTGAAAGAGAAATTACGTACAAAATTATCAATGAAATGTTGGACCAATGTTTTATTTTCGATGTAATTTATGAAAAAGAGTTTCAAACTTGAATGCAATGACTATAATTTTCTCCATAGTTATCAGAAATTTTACTAGCTGACAGAGGTTTAACAGGAAACTAGGTGTAAATTGATCAGTCAGCTATAAACAGTTTTCTTGAATTCTAAGTGTTAGTTGTGTGGTTGATAAAAGTAGCAGGACTTTGATTTTTATTGCGGTCGAGAGTTAATATTGTAACAAAGCAATTTTTCGCATCTTTGTTCTGATCTATGTTCCTTCTAAAACATCGGTCAGTGGCGATTGAAAACAGTAGATTATTGTAGTAATTAATGAGTCTTTTTATCTCGTTAAGATGCTCGAGAAAAGAAGCACTAATAATATGTAGCTTTTTTAATTTACGATTCGCAAGAATATGAAAAGATAAAAATTCCAGTTTTTTTTCCTAATTTGGTTTGCATTGATTTGTGCGAAAATGTGACCGAGAATTGTATCCATTCGTTGGTCTAAATCAATGAACATTGACTAAATGTTTATTGCTGATAAAATGGAAATTGAATTATTTAAACGGATTACAATTTCACACATTCGCGATTTAGGAATTAATCACATTATGAATTTCACTAACAAAACAGATCATTCACCTGTTTGTTAGAAAAGAGTGAAAAATTCTTTGTCAGTCGATTATTATTACCGAGTAGTAAATAACTTTTTGATTATAATCAATGAATTAATTAGCGTTTATCAATAATGGCTCTAACTAGTGCACTGGTGGTTTAAACGATTGCAACAGATTGGTTAATTAAGAGATATGAATGTTTTTTTCTAAGACGATTCACGTAATTAACCGGTTAACGATAGAAATTCATTGATTTTGTGAACTCATCAGTATAATGTCAATTATATTTATTGGGATGAGTAATCGCTAGTTTTTGATATAGGGAACGAAGCAAGCTTAAATCGATATATTTTAAATAGAAAAAAGAACAAAAAAAACAAGTACAATAGACAATGAGAATAAAATTTGAGAATAAAGAAAAGTTAAGGTTGTTGAAAAGAAGGTAGAATAATAGTTACAGTGAGATGAGTTTTGTTAATTTCAAATGAATAGGTGGTACATAATGAGACAATCTTACAATTGAATGTAATTTGCTTTTCACACTCCCATGAAAGTACAATGATCGATTTTTTAAAGGGTGTAATGAAATAATTTCCAAACGTGAATTTCGTGCCATGAAATATTCCCATAAGACTTTTAAAGGTCTGTACTTGAACATATCCTTCTTAATAATAGCCGTTGATGATAATCGGGCAGTTTATGCAACTGAGTAGCTATTTAAGTAGTATTAATATATCGGATGAAATCTATATATATATATATATATATATATACTAATCTACCAAGTGTACAGCGTTATCTTGAGATCAGCCTGTTTGAAGATATCATTAACTGATTGGAACATGGTATCAGTTGCTTGAATGGTAGACCAAGTCGTACGGTAGTGATTTTGATGACTAGTTGGAACTACTCAAGTACTAGTGGGAATTATAAATACTTTCACCGAAAATACATGACGAGCTTGATGCCGTTAAATATTTGAATAACTTACAGTCAGACAAAGAATAAACGAAACACTGTACTTATTACACCACGTAAACGTTAGAAAGTAAATTCCTGACTTGTCGGTAACTGGATAATTGATGAGGAAACACCTAATGTTCAACCTTTTAGAAGCATCAATGTCTATTTTGCAAAAATTTATAACATTATTTTGGCTAGTATTACTCGAAGGTTCTATGAATATACTATTTTATATGGTTTTGTTGATCAACCTGCTTTTTTCGAGAAATATGTATGGATACCTGAATGTTCAATTAACAGTGAAAATGTTTTACACTGAAATGTAACGACAAACCTCTTTATCTTTCGTTCGAGATGAATTACGAAGGTTAGGTGATGGAGCAGAACCGTTAACTGTAATAGCTGTGTCGTTTTGATGAACTCTGCCTGACCGAGAACTGCCATGCTGTGTTAATGTACCAGATAAAACTGGAGACGATACTGGCGGAATTGAAGATTTCGAAGAATGACCGGGATGGGAACTACGTGTAGAACTACGAATTGTTTTGGGACTAGTTAGTCCTTGGGAATCTAGACAGGTTGTAGGCTTTTCAAGAATATGATCTGTCGATCCATTAGGTATAGGACTTAAAGGTGTTGATGTATCCTTTTCGTCTGATGGTGTAGCTACACCACGCATTTCAGCCTCCTGTTTAGCTTCTTTCCAAGAGATCAATTTCTTTTCTCTCATACTTGTTCGACGTATAGATGCACTTGAAAGAAATTAAAAAGTAGAGAATATCTGAAATACCTATTCAATATATATATATATATAAGAAGTTGAAAACAGAAATTGATGAACTTTAGCTTGGTGGTATAAATTTACTTTATTCTTTGTCAGGTCTATATGTTCTATGTTAGACATTGTATACAGTTGAGGAAGTTCTGAACTAAGATAAAGTACCTATTTGCGGCGATTCTCCGAGTGAGGTCAAATTCTGACAAAAAAAACGAAGATCGAACAATATATATTTAATGTAACGTTTATGTCTTAACTACTGTTATTATGATGTCTTATATCTCATGAAAAGAGATATTATAGACGTAAAACTAAGGTCTATACTGTTTATACTGTGACATCACTTTTTTTTGCCTATATGAGAATGTGTATTTGTCAACCGATCTCAAATTAAGCGAATTCATCACTGACATTTGAACCGTAGTTCAATAATCTGAGCACTTAATGAAAGATACATAGTTCATGTGCTCAGTAAACAAACAAAAATTTGGATTCTATTGGAAGGGAAATGATTTCCCTCGTGGTCTTCATAACTTGAACTGTATTAGTTTCTTTGTTTTATAAAATTCATTAACAATATCTCAAACATTTGCAACTTTTCCTGAAGAAAGACTTACATCTGAATTCAGCTAGTTCACCACTACCAAAGTAGTATTTGAATTAACACGCTTATGATGGATATATGTAGTGAATTACATTGAATTTAACAAGGAAGAGATTTCAATTTACCGGCTTATTGAAATAATATTTAGATTTTTACAAAAAAAACTGTATGTTCACCCAAAATATTTAGTGGTTCAAATAGAAACTTGTGTGATAAAGACATGTGCATATAATTAAAGTCGGTATTCAGTGTTCTAAGATTTCATTAGCTTATGTTCATGTTGGCAATCATTGTATGGCATTCTGTAATATTAATCACACAGATTAAATCCAAAGAGGTGTGTTATAGATATGTGTTTCGTAGTCTTCATTTACAATATTCATAAATTGATAATTATTTAAGTGATGATCTTATACAGAATGACATGGTGGGGTTTTCTGGTTAAACCATCTTATTCAGTGAGCAAAAGACCACTGTTAGCCATTATCTATAAACCATCATTTCACGATCCAAGACAGAAGAATCATATACATATTCGATAAATCGGTTCGCTTTTAAAAAGGGGTTAAGCTAATTGACAAATTTCACAATTATCAATAAGTAAATACATCAATAAGCGAACGGAACAGTGTACATTATTATTCGACAATTTACCTTCTTGGATTTGTACTGCTACGTCGACGAACCAATTCACGTGGTTTACCAGGTCTATTAAGTAAGTCTTGTTGTTGAGATTTTTTTCTTTCCACTTCTTGTTTAATTTCAATTAAACGTGAATGCATTTCAATATCTTCGCATATATCAAAAACTGTTTCACCATTCCTAGTCATAGCCATTATATCTGCACCGAAATTTACAAGTAATTCAACGATTTCTAACTAAATAAACCAAGTGAATATATATAGAGAAAATTATTGGACAACGTTGGTAATTTACGCTTGAACATTATCATATCAGAGAACTTTCATCTGACTAGTAAGTTGTATAAGTTCTCAAGTGAATATCACATTCAATTCAATGAAATCTTTTGTAAAACTAATAATGATATTCTATCACAAGTTATTTCAATTGAAATAACTAGTAAAACTAAGTAAACAAAAATTACTAGTTCTATTTAGTTGTTTAAAAAAAATAACTCTAGTTGTGACAGAACACTAAAATCTATCTTCAGAATAATATCGCAAATTCGTTTAGTCTAAAAGATAAGCGTTAAAGTCTGTGAAGTATTCCAATCGATAACATTTTGAAGTTGATTTATATAATGAACAAATATTAGTTGCAGTACTGTTGCGCAGATATTAATGAGGAATCATGGAGACAATCATAATCTTTGTCATATGAAAAAATAATTATCTTTAATTGTTTAAAAATTCAAAACTGTCAATGCCTAGAATGATGAACAGTCAACAGTCAACAAATAAGGTAGCGTACCGAAATAACAAAGCTAGATGTAGAACACTTTGAAGTTTGGTTATTGTTACGTTTGTTAGACCATCTAATCAGCCGGTGTATTGTAGGACCTATTTATTATTGTCTATTAATTGACCACTTGTAATCAATGATAAATTAAACTAATTCATTAAAATGATTAGTAAAAATCCCCATGTTTTTTTCACAAGTCTGCAGTGTGGTAAATTTACTAGAGTTTTGACACTGGTGTGTGTTTTGTGTAACTCGATATGCACAGTGGTGATTGACGAACTTTGAAACAAGGCTATGTATTGAATGCGATTCATCATTCTGATGTCTTTTAAATATTAGATGAGCTAAACATAATTGGAAGTAGATTTGAAGCACTAAAGAATTCGACGTTTATTATTAGGAGAACAGAGATATACCTTCGTGATGAGCACTAACTTGAGATAAACCCAGAACGATCTCTACTCACTGATTAACTTATTGATCTATCTCAAATATAAATCCCAACTTGGACTATGGGTCTACTCGGAAAAAAATGAAATATTTTGCAACGTTTATGCTTTGTGACGCAAAATTTGATGTATTTAGGAACATTCAAAAAAAGGAATTTTTATTTATCATAGAATACAACATTTTGAAATCATCTCCAGTAACAATGAATCAATGCATCGTTGATATTCATTTCTATTACACATTATTACTTATCTAAATTGAACGTTAAAGAGGATAAAATATGTTCATAATTTAATTTGAATATAGCATTTTTTTTCTAATATATTGAATTGCACAAACAAAACCGCATATAATTCTCTAACTGATCTCTTTAATATGGTCTTCATACTGTTTGGGTTGAAGAGAACATTCTTTCTAATGCCAATTTATTTAACTGATCCCTTCTGTTATGCTCGTCTCTAGGTATGCTTAAACTATTACGAGTTCACCTTAGACGAATAACGAGAACAAACAATGAACCAGTGTCCAGGTAGGCTATTGTGATCCCTTGACCAAAAGTTATCAGCAAGAAGTCTTGATATAATGTAGAAATTGTATTCTACAAACACCCGGCCAGCACATAATGAATCCAAGCACTCAAACTGCGTTTATTTATACTCTATAGAGATGTCCTTGGGATAGTCACAAAAATAGCACACTAAAATGACACAGTAACCAATCACAACCAAGGATTTTCCTGGCGGGAAATGCGATCTCAAGGTCAACTAATCGGTCCATGAAATAAATCCAAAATAAAGATATTTATCAAGCGAGTTCTGGGGATCTAACATCCCCAACACCTTCGCCCCTTATTTTTCACTGATGGTAAAATCTTGTATCATCTTGACCATTCAAATAAAATCAACAAAAATTATAGTTGAGATATAAGTATATATATAGATATAAATTCAATCTCTAGGATGTTGTTGAGTGTCAGTGACTACTATATACTTTAGATGTATCTATAAATTTAGAAGTTCCTTCACCTTCACTACATTAGATTAGTTTTTGCTGATTGGCTTGATCATTTAGATTTTTTGATGCGACACATAACAAATGAACATAATATACACATACCTTGGATATCTTGTTCTAGAAAGTGAAATAACTAGGTATAAAAGGAAATAGTGTCTGATTCAAAGATAAAAGATGTGGTTAGTAATTGTCTTCATTAAAAGAGAAAATGATAGTTTATCCACTTTCTCAAATATTAAACAATTGGGAGTTTGTTCGCACACCGAAAAGAAATAACTATTTTATAATCAATATGCAACATCACACCAGGTCATTTGTATGCTTTAGATATGTTAATTTGTTATTAATATTACAATAGTTTCAATAAATCTCAATGAACATGCAACAGATTGGATGTTTTCCTGTTAATCTGTTTTTATTTGAAATATTTTCTTCATTAAGTTGAATAGAGTAATTCTGCCATTTATCTCATGTTCACCATTTTAACAATTTAAAAACTAACGAAACTCTTTTTCTACTTCTCTTGTTGAGTTTCACTCATTGCGTTATCCACTCTCAACGGAATATTTATATTTAGAAAGAAAAAAAGCTAGTAGTTGACAGACGTATGATCAGGTCTAATTCTGTCGAATAATCAATACGCTTGCGAGATAAAAAAAAAATCGAACAAGCTGTATCAACAAAACGACGGTGCGCATGAAGGATCATGCACAGTGGAGAAAATGATTTAGGCCCAATATGAAATCAAACGTTTTCCTACAATTTCAATCAGTATTACCAGTCCGCCCACAACACATCCCCCGTTAACCGTGTATTGCTACCGGTAGGGCATCAAGATAAAATACAGTCAACTGGTTTTATTTCTCATATAAGTAAAGAAAGAAAATTATCTGAAATAGGATGAGGAATTCCAGAACAGAAATACAAATTTAAGCCATATATAAATTCATTAATTCTTCAAGAATATTTATACGAAGAATAAATAAACTTGTATTTTTTTTTGGTCCATTTAGAAAATAATCTAATTTTGTAACAATGAGGCATTTTATGTTGTTCTTGCGTTCAATCCTTAAAACTCATTTATTTTGAATATATATATATATATATATATATATATATATATATATATATATATGTCTAAAACTGTGGTGGATATTTTCTCTCGCTTAAAAATTTGTGAGAGGAATGTTATTATTTTTGTTAATCTACAACTCTATGATTTAATTGTAATTCAGTCAGTGAGGGGTGTATAGTGAAAGAGACAAACTTTTGTGAATTATTATGTTAAAAATTATCGATATTGACTGCCACAATCAGACCAGTGTATGCGATTTAGTTACAGTCACTAGGTGGATGGCGCAAAAAATCTTATTTTACTTCTATTTTACTTGAAATCGTTTCTACATTCCTATATTTTTTAAGATGTTTAAAACATGAAAACTTCTTTTTGATAAAGGAATCTACCTGGTCACACTCTGTGACAGATTACACACGAATGTCCATTAAACAATATGACTATATGTTAATCAGACAAATTAGCACGCAAGAGATAAAAATATTATTAGTGTTAAGTAAGCCCTAGTTTGGTTGGATAATTGTTTCTTTGATTCTAAAGAATATTTTACATCATTTATTGTTATATATATAAATGTATATGTATATAGTGGTGCTGTGAAGAATAAACCACTCACACAGTGACATTGAGAAATTGAAAACTTATTATGTTAGTGCGTGTAAATGTGAATTCCAATAGAAAGTAAACAACATATAAACGATACTTAGTAATTATTTAAACTTCAACTGTTGCTGTCTATAATTGGTATAAATTATTATTGAAAACATTGTAAACTAGGACACTTAAACAGTGTTAATTTAAGTCGGAAGATTGAAATGAGAATTCTTAGCGTTATACTTCTTTTCCTCACTGACACAATTTTCATAATCCTCAAGCTCATAACTGTTATTTACCCACTAAGGACTAGTTTCGAGAAGAAATTCTTAGAGTTCTAATAAAAAGCTGTAACCAGTCTAGTTCTTAACTTATCAAGTGTGACGAAGATAGCCACTGATGGTTGCTCATTATTGCGGACGTTAGACTTGTACACCATTAGAAATCGTGTCAAGGTTCTAAAGGTCAAGTATTCTCTTTGATGCTAAAGGTCTTGATTCCAATCCTCAGAATCCGGGGTCGTGGATGCCTATTTCCTAAAATTTCCATACTATTATGAAACAGCTGTTGAGTCGTTCTTGATTTTCAATGATTGTCTGAATCAGATCGTTAGTGATTTCAAAAAAAGATGGTAAAGTTTTGAACTTATAAATTCTATAAAGCTATAAGCTACTCATGAGTAGGTGGTGTTTATACCAAATAAAAGACGATAAGTGACTTACTTGACACCAACAAGCTGCAATATGTATAGCTTGCCAACCATCTTTATCAGGTAGATCAATTTTCGCTCCACGTTTTAACAAAAACAAAACAACTTCTTCAAAGCCACTAGCCGCTGCAATGTGTAACTTTATCAAACAAAATATTTTTTTTTTGAAAGTTAAGAAAATTACAAATAATAATAATAAGCGAATGAAACAATTATTTGAAATATACTGCTGACCAAAAAATTGTATTAGAAGCTGGTATCAACAAGTGAAGTGTATTAGAAGCCAGAGAACATCAAACAAATCTTTCGTACTGGTTTGGGACTTCTCAGCAAGTTCACACATACGATCTCACACAGGCTCAAATTTAGGATCCTATGCCTTGAAGTGAATCTAATCGAGATTCTAGCTGGATGTCGTGGCTGGGTAGGTGTACCAAATGTCAGCAGTCAAATAGTTGTTACATATGAAGTTGTTTGATGGTTAAGTTATATTGTAGGTTGAATAAATATATAGAAATGTGAGTCACTGAATTCTCATTTCATGAACTTATGGCATTATGTTGTCATCACAAGAAAAGAAATCCCGATCCATATTCAATTTTAAAGGTATGAATATGCACTTCTAAGAAGCCTAGAACTCAACTACTTTCTGAACGTCTCCTTTCCAAAAACGTACAGCACAGTGAATTATTGATAACATCGTTAGTCAAGTTAAAAAGCGTGTAAATCGGGGTTTTTTTTTCGCTGATGTTTGTAAAATCAATAAATAAGTTGAATATCATGTAATGCATATATTTTTATATTAATCTGTGAACTCATCAACACTAAATTTGTATTAGAATTATTCAAATGTAAAGCGTATTCGAGTGAGTAATTTTTATTTTTTTAAATCACTTTATCATCAAGTTCAGCAGTTATAAATTCATCATTTTTTTTGTTTTATCACAAACTAAGCATAAATAAGTTAGTAAGATTCTGTGTTGTGTTAAAATTGATGAACTTTCGCACTGTTTACAACTAAACTAGATTAAAAACGTGAAATTTTTCAATTTCGAAAAGCTGTTTAAACAAGGATTTATCAATAAACAATAATAGTTTGCTCAGAAATATTCTGTAATTTTTTTTTATTACTTCATGTTAAAATCACTAAACTATCATTATTAACATAGTGATTGATTATTATTATTACCATTATTCTTATGCACTGATGCATAAGAATACATACATATCATCGTTTCTTTATACCAACCAACCAACCTACGAACTCGTCTGTGATTTTATTCACTGCCTAACGGATATCAATTACCGGTTAATCAATGAATTTGAAACACACATCATTTGCATCAGAGATGAGCTGAGAAAAGACTAGAATGAGTGGAATTCTTGCTTTCTTTCTAGCAATAATAATAAGAAGTCTAAATTACCTTTTTCATTAGGATAAAAAAAGAAAGCACTGAAATCGCACGACTAGTTAGTAGTATATTCTAAAATAAGAACTGTAGAGAAACAATGAAGCGCAAGTGACCAAGATGAACAGGCATAGAAGTTTACTTGGTTTTTACCACGTATATATACAACATAAATTTATGATGATAAATAAACACATTAAAATTATCTTCAGTTAACTAAAAAAAGAAAAAGCTCTTTTTATTTCAAGAAATATTGATTAGAATTTGACAAAAAAAAGTATAAACATTATCATTTCACTGAAGTTGAATATTGGATAGAAAATTGACAGAGTGAATATTGAACCAGATTAGAAATAGTATGTATCCTTAAGAGAATTGAACGTCTAGTCTGGTATATTATGTTCTACCTACTATAAATTATCTTATTCAATAGTGTTCAGTTGACGATGGAATTTGTGAACTTTACATTGGAACTTAACAAATTATAACTACATTTTGATGAGAAAAAGTTGGATGTATCTTGAATCGCTTCGTTGTGGATGATAAACTGTGATTGACAATACACACAATCGATGATACCAAAGTGATAGTTCAATATTTTTCAAACAAAAAACAAATTAATTTAAGTTTTATGAAGAATTTTAATGAAGCATAAAATACTGAGTAAAGAATTCATCACAACGTTCTGGTTGAATTTGTTTAAAACTAGGAATAGTTGTTGACACGTTATGATTATAATAAATTCTATTTGTAATTTTTCTTACACCTGGAAATCGATATTAGTATTTGTTTCAGCTTATATTTAACCATATTTTGTATTCATGCTCATCAAATCGGAAATTGTTGAGACAAGAACAACAATGTGCAAACCTATCATGTTTTTGTGCACTCAAAAAATAAAGACAATTGTACAATTGCCAATATTGTCTAGCCATATGAATATCTGTAAACTTACAAAATAATTTGTAAGAGAAGCATGCAGAATGCAGTAATTGAGGTGGAGAGATACTACTACTTATCATCAGTATTATTACCAACCAATGTTAATTATTAAAATAATGAATAATTAATTTAGTTCAATCACAATAGATCTGGTTCAATTGGGCCTTGTTTGAGTGTAAAGTTTTTATGCATTTTGACTAAGTTCTTCTTAAAAAAATCGAAATCAACAATTTGATGATAAGATAATGAATGTCATCCGCTGAATTCTGAGCAACACTGAAGTGACTTCGTGAAAGGTATGAATGTAATCTGTATTTATTTATTTTTTGTCTTCAGTAAAATCATGTTTTTGTATTTAGAAAAGTTCCCTGTATGTATAAGTAATTTAACGCTAAATTGCGAACAAATAACTTCAACGTAAAGTCCAATCAACAATTAGAAGGTAATGAACAAGAAAGCTAATAAAAAGCTCACATGAATTGATTTAGCTGTTAAATAGAACTTATTCTATTGATCTGATTAAATAGTGAATATGTCACAGTGCTTTTGATCAATGACAAATGTACAATCTCTTGGATTTATTGAAATTAGAAATATAAATCATTATTAGCGGACTATTCAAACTCAATAGTTTAAAGTAAAGGCACAAAGAGTTTATTGAATAATTTATTTTTTGAATTTTCAGTCGTTTAGTATCTTACAAAAATTTTTGATGTACAATCATTTGTTTGTCTACATTCTGAATGGATTTAAGTTTAAATGATTGTTTTATTGTACTATTGTTATTAAATGGCTTTATTTACTATTGTATGTTTCGTACAATGTGGAATTCTCACTCATGCTTCACTTTAAAATTCAGATACTAATAACACCACTGAAAAGCTTTTGATTTGATTCAACATCCGCTCACTGAAGAGAGAGAGATTATTAGGCAATTAAACTTATTTGAGCCAATGAACTGCATTTCCTAGGATCTGAGATATATAAAAAATACTAAATTATTATTGGTGAAATACTTCATCTCCCTACTGTGAAAGTTTATCCTCACGTTTATCAAAAATAATAATCAGTAAACTGAAAACTAACTCATTCCCATATGAAATAATGAGACGAAGTCCACTTAGCTTTACTCACCATAGATGCTCCTTGTGAATCCAATCGATCAAGGTCTGCACCAGATTTGTATAAAGCTTCCATATCTGAAAGCATTTCACATTCTGGTACCCGATGCCAATTATCTATTTGTTCTTGTGTTATACCTTGTAGAAGAAAAACACATGCATCAATATAATATTTAGGTCTTTTTTCGGGGGATTATTTTTCCACATCAAATCAAATCGGAAATATGATATGCTTAAAAGTTTTGATTCCATGAGATATCACTCAGTTGATTATTAAGCTGCAACAGCATGTAAGTGAATTACATAGTATTACAAATACTTATGTATCCTTGAAGGCATATTCTCACCTTACACCAACTTGAGCCAGCGAAGCATGAAAAACCATAGAACCTTTTAATCTAGTAAGTGTTTATGTTGAGTGAATCTAGATTATTCACGTACTGATTTGGTCATATTTAGTTTGTAATCATGTTGTTATAATGGATTAGAACAGATAAACTCGAACACACAGTGAATTAGTACCCAGTTGAAGGCTTTAAGACAATAAGAACAAGGTTAAGAAATCCGACTAATTAGTACATAATATAAATCAATATCTAGTAAGTCACAAAAATGTTATATAATTAAGCCTTACAATGTTGACGCCTCTTTTATTTCAGTACAGCTCTATTCAGAATCATAGAGTAGTGAACGAGAACACAGGTGGGGCAACCGAATTGTATTTAGCGAAATTACAGAGTTACTCAGTAAAATTGGAAAACCATATCGTAAATTGTTCAATTGCAAAATATCAGTTCATCCTATCGAACTGGACTGTTCCTGTTACCAAACATCAATCCATTGTCACTATTCATGCGTTTCATATAAATTCCATTGTTTTCTAACTCTTCCTTTCTTGATCTTCCCCCATCTCCCGTTGCCAGACATTACGTTGACGCTCACGTCATATACTACTTATAAATAGCTCACACCACAATAGTTTGAGATGATTTTATGAAGTAAAGTTGGGATATACTTCATCTACTTCTATTTTATAACTTTATTCATTGGTTGACATCACATTACTTCGATAATTGGCTTCTAGATAAGTTTCCAAAGCTGTGAATGTTGGTACCTAACAATGTTGTGTTTTATTGCGAATCAGGTATATGTGGGAATGTAGACCACTGAATGTCAAGTCAGTGGTTTAAAGGTAAGGAGCTTGCCAAGAGCCCTGAAATTCTGTTCCTGATCGGGTTGATGAAGTGTTCTACTAAGAAGCTTGGAAACGGAAAGAAATGGTTTTCTTGAACACCCTAATCTCAATGGTCCTTCAAAAGAAATTACTTCATGAGTTAAATCAAAAACGTTTATGATACTATGGTACAAATTTTTCAACTGGCGTAGATGCATAAATGAATCATTTCAATAGCGAATCTCAACGCATATGACCACTTTAATATGAAATTAAATCTAGAATAGCGTTCTCTTAAAAAAAAAACGCTCGAAATCGATAAACGATAAGCAAGAATACAAACTAGCAGTTGAGTGTCTTAATTAGGCCACCAGACACATACATTCAGTTATTTATTGTTTAAGAGTCTAGAGGTCCATAAATATGAACGTGTGTACACGTTATGCACATAGAAATGTGCATTACATAATGTGTGTATATGTTCACATAATTAGCCAATCATCTAAAGCAAATGTAACAAAATATGTAACGTTTAGCAAATTGTTAGCCAGCATACCCTCAACGCTACACGCACACATATGCGAACTTATGTTACCTCGTCACTATCTGATACATTAAGCAGTCAGAACATTTATTAAATCGATTGAGCTGAGTTATATTTTCAATTCTCTAATTAACAAACTATTTTGTGCTGTTTAATTTACCTAAAGAACGCAAACTAGACGGTTTGGCTTTAAGTTATACTTACTTAAGCAAGCATTTAAAAAGCTTTTGGAAAATTTTGTGTTATTAGCCTTTATACCTTCAGGAAATCAGTATAGCCTCAGAATAGGCAAATAAATTTAAAAAAACATTTTAAAGCAGAGATGGACAGTGTCTACCTGTGGAATCCAGGACACGCGTCTCGTCCTATTTGGGACTCGTTAACTGGACCCATCTACAGCCTAGATTCGATGTCCAGTACAGTTTTCATTCATAATCCTATCATTTATACACTAAAATTCGAAAAGATGTAGTTGTCTGAAACTTGATTATTCTTTTAGACCATTAATTTGAATGTGCAACAGTGGAACAAGATTAGAATTTTTTTTAAATCAATAGTCTTCATTCATTTATTTACGAATTTAATATAGGGATAATGTAATGATCAAAATAATTTACATCTTAAGCTGACAGCAGGTGAAGTACTTTTGAAAACTACGACATAATGGTCAGTTTTAAAGAGTGCAGACATTATATTAACATCATGACAGGGAAAAGACGAGATAAGAATCAAATGGAGTAGATAACAGTGAAAGACAAAGCATAGGAAAATTAATTCTTGAGCAAAACACAACAAAATCAGGAAATTAATGGAATAGAATAATACTAATACTTCAATCTAAGGGCGTATTCCGAAAGAAGATACCCATTACAATAAAGTTTATTTCTGCCTAGTTCTGAGCTTTTCAGTAGGGCTTAAGCACAGTGTTAGATAGGACTAGACCTATGATTTTCCGTTTAATCAGTTCAAGTATATAAAGCATTATTTCTTTAAACATCACATACTGGCAAAAAGCTGACTGTATACCTTTTTGAAAGCATAGAAAAATTTCCTATTTGATTCAGAGTTTGTACAAATGAGTATAAATTGAAACAATTACAATAGAACATTTATTGGAAATTACAATTGTTCAGTCAGTACTGACTGGCTTCAAGATTAATTTCTTACTAGTGGAGTTCATTCACATCCAGGGTAAGGGGATTGAAGAACATCAAAGGCATTTGATATTGTAAGTCAATGGAATTAAAAGTCTAGCTCAATAGATGTCAACTTAATTAAATGAAAGCTTACTGCGAAAAAGCATGAAGATCTTAGGTTCAATCTATGACAGTGTCATAAATGAAAAATAGTCTAGAGTTATTCACTGTTTACCGTTCTCTATTAATCAAAAATATCTCAACTAGTAACGATCTGTGACCTGAATGATCGGTAAATTCCCCGTGATTCACAAACTGACCTCTTTTATCCATTTCAGTTTCTATTAGATTTAATGTTGGTCCAGGCATGCAACATTCATAAGCCATATTACCATCAACATTCATAGCCAGTAGATCTGCACCGCTACAGAAAACGATAAAAAACATAAAATGATAAACATTAGGAGTAGAAGTAATAATTTTCCTTAGATACATTTTTTGTATTATTCAAAGTAAACAACTAATCCATAGCCATCAAAAGAACTATGTTCATTATCAACAATAAAATTGTTGAAATTCAACTGCCATTGTCTTAACATTGACCAACTTTAATTAGACAATCAGTGAAAACCAAAAAGCACTGAGAATCTGTTTCGTTATATTAGAAGGCTCCTTAATATAGTGAGCACTCTGCACCATACCTATGATCAAAATCAACAACATTCAGATCATTGAGGGATTATTTAACATTCAGACCATTGAATAAGCATCTAATGGCTCACATTTTAATAACAGTTTATCAGGACGAGCAGTGTACAAAGTCACGATTAGTGAGCCCATATCCACCACAAGCGGTTTGAGATTTTTTCTTCATAACAATCGTGGTAATAATTTTTTCCGGCTACCTAATTTCAGTGGTATACTTTGCAAATTATTGTTGGCTTCGGTGTCAAAGATGAGTGAATACTGTTTTAGGAGAGTTATTAACAACTTGATTGTATTTCCCAAAACGATGAAATACACCGAGCATTGAATAGTAAACGATTTCATGTGTTTAAGAATAATCCTCACTCTCATTATCAAATACGTAAATATTTATTTCAAGTTAAACAATTGAATAGATTTAAATGAAGTATGGCAGTATTTCAAACACGCCTATCGAAATTGTATAAATAAAATGATAGAGTATTTTCACCATATAAAAAAAACACTAGGATGAAAAAGTAATTTCTTTTACAACATTTGTTAGTGTTTTTAGCAACAACAACAAAAAAAACGTGAGATTAAAGTACTTTAGTTGAATTTATTTTTTTTTTTGTATCGTACTAGAATTTCTGTTCTAACCGACTTAAAAATTGGAAAAATCAAAACTTTCGGTAGTATTTTCCAACTTAATAGTGTATCTATATTTTTATTTTTAGATTATTAGATAACTATGTTGTCTCGTTTCTGTTACTGCACATTTCCAATGTACTTACTAACCGTTTTGTTACATGTTTTACAGTTCTTTAATCATTGCTAGTTATTGTGGATTTTTTTACTTCACATCGTTTACTACTTATAACATGACCAATTATTTAAAGTAGGATTGCTTATTTGGTGTGCTATGTGATTAGACTTTTTAGGTAGATGATTGTACGACTTTTGAGTAATGGCTGAATTGAGTATTATCGAGAATTAGCTTGCCTCTTCTGACTGGATCAGACGCTCGAGGGTCAATAAGCGTACAGATCTTAGTTGTTAATAATTGGTCAGTTGGTCAATTAACTCTTAGGTCACTGGTTCTTTTGGTGATTTAGGTAAACTAATCGGTAGTCAAAATTCTAAGTGAATAAGCAAGATTAGATTTGTGAAGAGATATTCTAATTGACGAAAAGACGAAGATAATATATTGATTGTATTATCATTTCCTTCTTATCTTCTAAATACAACTGATTACTTTTCTAGCATTCATCACTTATTTACTATCAGATTGAAGTCAGATAGTGAAAACGATTTGTAGTTTAAGTAGGAAATAATGAAGGCATTATATTTTCTTAGCTGGATAGTGTGATTGTGAACTAAAATAAGCCAATCTCTATAAAAACTTTCAACGAAAATAGGATCACTTCTTTGTAAGTGCCATTGCTTCGTGATGAACGTCGTTTGATGTTCTGGACCGGAGCATCGACTGATGGAAAGTAGTTACACTGATTGTGGAATAATCGTCATATTATACTTTTGGATATATAGATCATTTAAGGTTGGGTAACTAGTTTAAAGGCGACTCACTCAACTTCTTGCAGAGTCATGTTTATACACTTTTGAGGAGTTTTAAAACAAGGCGAAAAAGTTTTTAAGTTCATTGAACTAAAAGGATTAAACATAACTTCATAAAACTTTTCAGATTCACTTAATAGTTATTTAAATCCTCGAGTCTTTAATGGAAAAAATCGACCAAAATATTACTGTGACTTACTGATCAATCAGGATTTTGCACATATCTGTATGATGACATGTGGCTGACGCATGCAATGGGGTCCATAATTCTGTGTCACGAGAATTAGGATTCGCTCCATATCGTAGAAGTAGCTGACACATTTCCAAATTGTTATCAATACAACACTGAAAAAATAGTTTTTTTTAGAAGAATATTGCACAATTCATGAAATAACCAGAAAATCTATCTTGTTTGTTGTGTTATAATGCTGAAATAAAAGTTGTTTCGATAAGTTAGTCCGAAAAAAAAATGATGGATGGATGATGTTTATCTGAATTATTAGAGCGTAAAAATCATATCGATTTTCAATATATATTCTCTCATATAGGTGTTGTATAATTGTTGTGACAAATGACCTTTTAATTATCCTAACAAAATATTTTCTATGTGATTAAATTTTTAATATGAACATTAGATTGATTTGTCCTATTCAAAAAAAAATTTGAAATTTCCATCGCTGTATCATAGTTTATAAAATTGACTAATACAGAGTTAAAAAGACTATCATTGTAAAATTGTCATCAATATTTAGCTGTTCTACAGCTAAAGAGAGAGCATATTTCCAATTAATGAGTAATCTGTTGTAATTCATTGTCATTTCCTACATTCATGACTTAGGTTCCATTGTATCTAAGCTGTATACCCAAAGGTATGACTTGTTATCTAATGCATTGACTTAGAACAACTGAGCTGTCTAATATGAGTTTAGTGAACAAAATCCTGTGAAAAATTGATGGGAAAAATTAAAAGCACCAAGAAGTCACGATACATTTTGATGGTAAATGTAAATGAATCAATATTTTCTTTTGTAGGACCTCGAAAAGATTAAATGTTTCCTGTCAAGAATATACTCAAACTATTAACAAACTAAATATGAATAGAATAATATTTGACTTTTCGCAATAATAAAAAAAAATTAATATTTTGACATGAATTAAGAGTATCGCATAAAATAACTGTGTATATAACGATCGTAATTGTGATCATGAAATGACGTCAACTGTAGAACATTTAAACAACATTAGATTATTAAGGCCAAATTAAATGATCAAATTTTTTCAATTCAGTTAAAAGATAAATGATAAGGTGTGTTATAGAGTTGAACGATAATGAAACTTTTCAAGTTAGGGACAAGTAGCGACCAAGTTGCATATCGTGGAGATATGTTAGTATTTCGGTGGTCAGGTTAATCACAAATTTATTTGAATTGTAGAACAATCATAAATTGAGAAAGAAGTTGCTATAGATCGATCAGTGGACAGATTGCAGTGTGAATCAGTGAAAATAAATTTAATAGATGGTTTCTTGATATATATATGCAAGCAGTTTCGTTGCAAACCAATCCTGTTCACTATAATATATACTCTGAATAATCGTCAAATAGTTTTGCTTAAGGTCTAAATCCTTAGCTACAAAATACAATAGACGGACCTTATCAATATTAAGCATACATTCAGCAACAATTCTGTTCATAGTTATTTGGAAAATAAATCTTCGCATGCTGAAATGATCGTCTAAACTGTATTTTGTTTTTCTCATTGAATTTTAACGCTAACTATTAAGTGAAAATAATGACAGATGAGAAATTTAGGGATGGTGTTAAATTAAATAGAGATATTTTGTGACAGAATTTCTTTTCGACTGACTATTTTTTAATTTCATGATATTTTTTTGTAGTTCAGCAGAAAAGTTGATGAACTATGTGAAATTTTCGAGTAAACATAGGGGGTTTAAAGTGGGATTCAACAAGTGAACTTTATCCTGTTTGAGATTTATTACTTGACTAAAACTACTTTCCAGATTAAACTGTTACTATTTAGATTAGAGTTATTCACTGTTGGATTAGTTTTTACGAAATTGGTACTATTGTCTTAACTTCTGCCTAAGTACAACTTCAAACTTTGTTAGCCAATTAAAATGTCAAGAAAATTCTACATGATATAAGCGGAAATCCTGTTACAAAATTTAGAAACAGACATTGGAAAATCAACATTCCGTTTATTTGAAATAAAGATTTGACTGACACTGCAAATCTATAGTCACCAAATTTGGTAACGACAAAATATTAATGTGTATAAATGGTTAGGATAATAGAGACGAACATAAAAATACATATCATGCTATATATAGGTTATTTATTTTAAAAAGGAGAAGGATTGGTATACTTAAAAACTGGGTTTTTTTTATCTCTTATTGAACAAATTAAAAGATATAGTCTGTGTTCATTAATAGCTTCTTTTTTGCCCTACCCTCACATTTTCTGATGCTTCCTCCTCAGTTACTATTAATCCCAGCACCTATTCATGAAAATTTCTCTTTTGAATAATATAAATGTAGAGGATATGTAACAACAATACAATAATATTGTATATTAAAGTGTACTCGAAAAAGCACTTTAAATTAAATCGATCTGAAGTGAGTTCGACTATCCAGTTGTCAATATTTTGACTGAAATTTGTTCAGTCTTGGTTGTCGCATGGGCATTCTTTACTGATTGCCTCGATATAACCATTAGGAAACAAATTTACATGGAATAGACAGGATGTGGATAGTAGTGAAATCCAGGACGCGTGTTTTTTCGTCCTGATTAGGTTAGAGTTGATTTCCGCTCCAGGATTCGAGGCAATCTGCGTATGATGCTCATATGCCAACTAAAATTGATCACATTTCAGTCAGAATATTACCAACTGGATAAGTCAAAACCTTTCCATTGCACAAGTATGCTGCCATCTGGACTCAATAGCCATGCGGAGTTTGAAACGAACAGTACTAGGTTCGAGTCCCAGAGTGCATTTCTACTCCCAATAAAATTATGCTAGAAAATAATCATAAAATAAGGAGAATTGAGTCAGTTTCAACTCGGAGTTATTTTTCTTAGTTACGCTCATCATTATATGAAACTGATAAAGTAAAATATTATGGTACATAACTTCAATAGGTTTATACATAGTTGTTTGGTGACAGTAGCAGCGAAAATATTACACACCATAACCGTTAGAGTACTAGTGTTTGTCGTTGTGTCCTTACATATATATATATATATATATATATATATATATATATACATCTACACTAAAATTTTTGTTTATTTTTCAAGTTATTTTCTAACTTCGGTAAACAGGAAATACAATTAAGTTCAATTTTTCAGTAGTACTTGACAGTACTTCCTCAATTCGCACAGTCTAAAAACATACTTCAGCCTTGTGCCACTTTTAGGATACAGATAAAAATATAATTTAGAAAAACAAGACTGAACAGCATGCATTTTGATGGTTTCTCCCCTACTTCAAATGTACATAAACATCAAATACTCCTTCCTCTCTAGCAAAAGAGTAGCATGTCTGCTTGTATAAAATATTGTTCTAACTATTAACTACCAAATTAAGTGTTTATTAAAAGAAAAAGAATGAGAATAATAATTATTCAGTTGATCTGGTATAATGCATGCAAGTAAGACTTATTTTGATAATTGGGAATAAGTTGAGAGAGTCTATTGATTTATAACCTTGGTCTATAACTTCACAGTAGTACTTTAAAATTAATGGTTTATAGGTGAAAGCATGGTATTATTAACTATCAATATAATTTGTTTGTAAACCTTATTTGCTACTGTCAGAAGTTAGATTACTATTGTGACATATTTAACGAAATATATATCGAAAATGGGGAATTTTGAATTTACAAGTAAAATATATTGATGTGAACTGGTAAGGTAAAAAAAATATATACCATAAATCCTTCATTTTATTCTCGTTATCTGATCTCATAGTACTAACAATATAATGTAATATATAATATCTAGTAGATAAGATGCGATTCGACACTATATCTTCCGAATAATAACTAAGCTTAATTTCAACAGAATGTGACAAGATGAATAAAATTATTATTGATTTCATTGATAAATAATCAGTTTACGATTAATAATCCTTTTTGTTAAACAATAGTAGATATAATGTTGACTAATCTGATAAAAACCGTCAAATCATAAATTGGTTTACCTGATGCAATGCTGTTAACCCGTCTTCGTTGGCTACATCTGGACAGACTCCACTGCTGAGTAATTCATGAACTAAAAAGAAGTGAACAAAAATCAACAATAAACACTAAATACAACAATCTCAATCAGGAAAATCAATAAAATCACATCCATGATCATTTTATGCTGAACATTTAATGGGATTGCAGTAAGTGAGTAAAACAGTAAAGATAATCTTGTAGCAAGAGGTTTATGTTTCATCTTGGTCTGTTTATTTAAATCACAAATTGACTAACAATGTATTATGACCGAGGATGTATCTGCGCATGACAGTAAACAATAGTTTATTTTGTAAATGTTGCCAGCTATTGAGGTTTTTTTAATTACTCCACTACTTTATCGAAAACATCAAGTACGAAGGTTTTGTATATAGTAAATGTATAGCAGTGTGCTGAGAAATTGGTGGCTCACTACCCTTGTCCGTTTTTTACTTATCCTGTAATATATTGAGTTATTTGTTTACTGCTATTTGACAGCATTTCAAGTCATTGCAAGATGATGACTGACCAAATGTCTATTTTAGAAAGGAAGTAATTTATCGAGAGCTTCCAAAAAAACAGCACTAGTCGAAACAATATGCAATATATTCAGTCAGATGCAACGTAGAACTTCGTACGTCAGTACATCAGTTCATGTTTTCATACAACATCAGCACAGAGATATAACTGTCAATTCAAATCCAATAGTAGAAGAGGTAGTAAAGGTATTAGAAGTAATTGGAGAGGTTAGGATTAGAAGATATTATTCAAGAAGTATGATTCAGTGATAAAAGTTTGGAAAGTCAAAACTAGAGGTGTTGAAGAATCCAGAAGATTAGGATTTGAGAGAACATAAAGAATAAATGCTGGAACATATGTTCCTGAAGGTTCTACCATGCAAGGCAGGTCGATGGGAAAACGATGAGACTAAAAGTGTCACACCACCTTACTTCACGGATTTCCGTCTCCGGCGGTAAGGGTGCCCACTAAGGGTTTTTAAGCCCGACCGTAGCTGCTACCTTGACGTGGTGGTCGGGCTTGCCTATCGTGATGACCCAACAGAGCTATACTGGCTGGAACATATGTTCCTGAAGGTCCTACCATGACAGGCTGGTCGATTGGAGAACGATGAGACTAAAAGCAGCTACCTAAGGTCTGAGCGCGAAGTCGTACTGCTGACTGCAGAAGGGTGTGACAGCAGTACTGTTTCCCTCACACAACCAGCATCTGCAACGACTCTGCCTTCTCACAAGGAAGGATGAGTTAGAAAAGGTCGACCCTAAAAATGTCACACCTCACCCTACCTCACGGATTTCCGTCTCCGTCGGTAAGGGTGCCCACTAAGGGTCTTTAAGAGCGGAGCTAATACTCAAACAACTTTTCATAAAAATGCCGTGCGTGACCGGCCTCAATCAGTTGTCCCTTGGGCTTTGCGGTCATGCACCCAGGTCTCCAAGACCAACACTAATCTATCTTCCTTTTCAGTTCCCTCAAGAAACAACCTTCCACGGTGTGGGCAGCCGGGAAGCGACAACCGCCCTCATATCCGTGACAGCACACGAGACCGAATTGGTCACAATCGAATCCTTTCTACACCCACACATATGCAATATACAACGTGTATATATCTCACTAAATAATTCTATACGTACAATTTATCCGATAAATTAAGAGATTTGATTACTGGTAGCATGACTTCATTTTCATATTTTAAGTGAAATGAATAACTATTGTAATTTAAATGGAAGAAAATCTCAATGGATTCAGTTAAGCATTGAATTCTTTTAAGACAGAAATCATTATTTCCACATAGTTTGTTACTATGTATTTTTTTTTAAATTGCCTTTTTATGATTTTTTCAAATAAGCTGTTGAAATGCTAATTGTAAATTATGATTTTAAATGTTAGTCGTTTTCCTATTTCACCAATCCAGGCAGTTTATGAGTCAAAATAGCCATAATAAAATAGATTACGTAACTACACAAAAGGCAAAAAGTACAAGTTAATAGTAAGATAAGAAGAGGTTTACTGCCAGTGATAAGTCAATAGTTAAACATAAGGAGTAATGGGTCAAATATTATTAAATTTATTGAATGAGAAGTGTGCAAATAACTAGACAGTAACACAGACAAATGGCAGTCAAAAATGACAAACAAATATGGAACGTGAAAAACAGTAATAAAATCATTCATCTGGCCCAGGAGGAAACAGAGATGTCATGAATTTCTCTTAAACTTAAACTTAAGGATCCAAGTAGTATTTGCTTCATAAAGGAGACAGGATCAGGGGCGGCCAAACCAAAACATGGTAGAAATCCATCAAGTCATTGACGAGTGGACTTAGCCATGTCGGTAATTGTCGACTACCTGGTTGGGGTCCGCGAGATGATAATAATCGATGGTTAGAGACCTTGAATGACATGGCTCAAAATCGTTTGCGATGGCGCAGGTGCATTTATTCTTTGTGTTCTCTCAAATCCTAAACCTCTGGATTCTTCAACACCTCTAGTTTTGAATTTCTAACCTTATCTCACTAAATCATACTTCTTGAATAATATCTTCTAATTCTAACCTATCCGATTACTTCTAATACCTTTACTACCTCTTCTACTATTGGATTTGAATTGACAGTTATATCTCTGTGCTGATGTGGTATGGCAACATGAACTGATGTACTTACGTACGAAGTTCTACGTTGCATCTGTCTGAGTGACTGACTGACTGAGGGGACGGGATCGAATCCCAATGAGCAATGGTGAAGATACACGATAGATCATTCTAAATGATTTATTTTCAACTACTATATGACCACTGCTACAAAATAGATGCTCTTGATATTTTTGTCAGACACTTTCAAAACCAAGCTGCGATATGTCTTACTAACTTGTTGGTTAAGTTTCTTGATAGTACGCCCAATAGAGGTAACCTCAAAAGAGCAGCTGTATTTGTAGATGCAGATGAAGAGGTAAACTCAGATGACTCATCCTTCGTTTTAAATCGATATTACAGGTCTACTAGATAAATGATTAACTGCTTAGAATCTCCTATAAACTGCGCTCACTAATCTATCATGCAGTTAAGAAAAAACACATAAAATCTGAGGATACAGAATAAAATGTAAGTGTAAATAAGACATGCATCAAACTGGGTATCACGTCTTTGAATACTGAATCACTTGGTTCTTAATAGCACATAACACAAAAGTTATCAGAGTGAAAATGGTGCAACTAGGAGTGTTGAACATTTTCATCAGAATGTTGATATAATCAACTATAAACTAAATATTTATTATTTTGATTGTCATACAACAAAATGTTTGTTGTAAACAACTACTTAAAAGAAAGAAGAAAGGTAGATATACATATATATATATAAACATACAACCTATTATGTTAAATTGATCTATAGAAAAATATTTCAGTGAGTATTCATTGGTAAATAAAGAAAAGAATAAATAGTTAACCTAATCATGAACACATATATGTACATATATATATATATATATATATATATATATATATATATATATATATATATATATATATAATGTATATATATATAATTTAATTCCCCCAAATATATATTATTTTTGGAAAAATAAGAATCACCAACTTTGAAAAAGATAAAATGAAAAAAATAAATAAGTGAACAGACGAGTGAAATACGCGAAGAACTAAGTCGGTGATTGATTCAGGTTAATAATCCCAAAGTGATGCAAGTACTGACTGAATGCGTTCGATTGGAGAAAATGTAATAGTTGTTTTCAGATTGAGGAGGGTTGGTGGATTAGAACGGAAAAAAATATACAAGGGATTGTGTTGTTGTCTTTATTATTATTATTATTATTATCATTGATTTTCTCTTTACTTGATTTATTTTCGGGTTTTTTTTCTAACTGTTCTTTCAAATAAAAAAATGCCTAGGACAACAATAATGATTTATAATCCTTAGTAATCATGACAATAACAAATATTTAATCCGATTTTCGACAATTTTCATCATACTTTGAATGGATAGATAGATTAAAGATTTATTAAAGAAACAATAATAACAATAATAATAACACCAAAATAAGTAAAATGAAGATGATTTTCATTGTTCGCAGATTTCTATTGATCACTTTTGACGCGTTTCAGAATAAGTCATGTAACACAAAGCGAAAATTAAATAATAGCGATTGTGAACGAAAGAGCATTTTCTCATCAAGGGCTGGATAAGTGTGAGGATAGGAAACGCATGCTCAGTAGTCTTAAGAATATGGATTTAATTAATAACTGAACTATGCTAGTCTGTTACAGAATACAGAACAAAATGTACACGAGGGGCACTGAGATATATGCTTGCGAACGTCTCAAGTGATATTTTAATTTGTAAGACTGGACTTAATTTGGAATATTATTTTTGACTCATTAATTCAATCAACTTAAATTATTGAACAAAGTCCCAAATAATCATTGGACATTTTGAAAGGACGTAAATCAGAAAGGTGTTCAGTCAGCAATCAGAAAAATATCAGTCCAAAGACCAGATAACTGGTAATTGGTTGCTTTCAATTTTTACTTATTTTTGTCGTTTGAAACAAATGACCAACCACTATAATGATTGCTATTGATTACTACATTCTTTTCTCAAGACTCCTTTTTTTTCTTAAAGAAAAAGAAAACTGAATTTATGTGATTAGCTTAATAATATACTATTGTGATATATTGTTATATACTCTCAATTGTCTAGGACTAAGAAAACTGTTTTATCAGTCACAATAATAGTAGTAGTAGTACAACGGTGTAACATCATAAAACATTACTTATACAACCGTAGTTATTTACATTTTTCAAACTCTTCTGAGGTCTTTCATTGTTTAAGTTGAGGGTTTAAAATAGCAATGTGACCAAAAGGTACAAATCTAAGGAATTTCAGCCATCCGATGATATTGCTCAGTGCGATGCATCACATTGGACTTAGAATTTGGGTCAACTGTTGAGCGATGTTTCGTTAAGTTGTATGGTTTGTACAGATTTATAAACATATTTTTATGCAGTTATCATTGCCTAACTTATGACAGCCAATGAATCATTGGAAGCTAGAAAACACTATTAAAAATTTGAAATTCTGAGAAAAAAAACTCTATATTCAAAGTATTCAACACAAAGACTAATTTTAAACGTTCAAGTTGCATTCACTGACTGACTTTTCAGAAATCACCGGAAAAAACAACTAATCAATGCACTATGATTTTTGATGATGAACATCATCTTCGTTGCCACCGCGAAAATGCGGAAACCGGAAGGAAACAGAAAATGTGCATAATTAATTATTGATCATATTACTTGTTAAAACATTGTTTTTTTTGTAAATATCTTTTGTACTACAACAACAACAACAACCTGATCAATAAACCAGATACACCGCTTATATGCTCTATACTCTGATTTGTAGTAAAAATAAAAATTTCAATAAAACAAAATCAAGAAATCTATTTACAAAGTAAGAAGAAATTTATTGACTGGTGATCTGATTTTAGTTTGTCCTCAAAAATAAAAAAATAAAAAAGAGGAAGAAGACTCTGGTAACCTTGTTACAGATTTCATAAACAAAATGTATTTATCTGAATTGTAAAATCAGCTTTTACTATTCGCGAAACGCTCACATGTTTTTACACAGAATATACATTGATTGACTGACATAATCAACATTTTTTTTTAAACAATCACAATAATAACAAAAAGCTAATTCGAAATATTATACTGTATGTGTATGTGAATAGCAGAGGCATTAGTAAATTTTGTATTCAAATAAGGAATAAAAGTACATTTCAAAAATGTATTAGGGTACTATTTTCTTCTAAATGACCTCAACGTCATAGCATGACATTCAATAACATTTTTTTTTAAAAAAGATGATAAATAGATAAATATAATATGACTGTAGTTGATAATCATCGGAAAATAAGTGAATCTTCATGTTAAACAAGAAAAATCGAACAAAGTTCCTTAGCTCTGATATTTCTTCATTGATAAAAATGAAGGTTAATTCTCATCATCATTATGATATGTTTAGTCACTCACTGTATAGTGATAAGTGATCTTTCAAGAATTTCTGTCTCCAATTACATTTTGAAAAACAGCTATTGACGGGATCCGGGAGGAGTGTATTTTCCTACATAGAATTAATCAAATGGACGTGTACCTGCAACTCAGTGTTGATGTTTCCTGTGAGTTATGAACTCACCTATCAGTTGAAACAACTTAGTTTAGTTTTGCTAGGCTAGTGAGTCAAGACGGTCTTTTTATTGAATGATTTTTAAGTAAATTATCCGAAGTGAACAGTTGGCAGTCTATTGAAGTATCTATCCTATAGATTTTAAGACCCAAATTGATTGGATACTTGCAGGTAGTTGTGTGAGCTTTATTTACAGACAGTATAATATCACTTTCGAAATTGGTTACTTTATTATGTACGATACATAACAGTTTTTCTATTCTCTTTAATTTTGGTGTATTTAACTTGTGAGCGTTTTTGTTTAATTAATTGAAAACTAAACAAATCATTACAAATTAAATAATAATCATAATAATTACTTATCTTTTTACCGGACAGGCGTTCAGGTGAATTTTTTGAACGTCTTAGTAAAGAAAAAAACTGAACCTGAATAGTCAACCTTCTTTGGACTGGAACGATCATGAGAATTGTGCTATATCTCACATTAAATGGACGTGATTATGAAGATAGATCCCAACTCAATGATTTACTATCATCATTATTGTCCTGAAACCTAATTACATTAGGTTCGAACCTGTTTTGGATGAGGAAAATATACCGTTAAGAAGTTGACATTAGAATAATACAGTGGACAAAAATACACCCAAGCTTTCAACAATTCTTCAAGCTGATATCTGGTACTTAATGATCATCTATAAAGAACAAACAGCACAATCACATGAAATCTACTTATGATGCGACATCGATTTTCCTCTTTGAAAAAATATATGAAATCAATATTTTTCATTCTTGAAATAGTGCATCTGTTGTAATAGGTGTAGTGTACACCTAGGTAATATTTTAAAAATCAATCAAGACACGGACACACACCACTGCCATAACTGTGTATACAGAAAAAAAATAAACATCACATGATTTATTGAGTGAAAAGATGGTGGATCATCGCATTTTCAATTGGCGTATTATCATAAAAAAATCAACGATTATCAATACCAATTTAACATAGTGTAAATATTTGGTTTTTTATAAGTAAAAAAATAATATTACGGCTTAAGTTATGCGTTAATGAAATTATTATTATTGTTATTAGTATCAATCAGTTACAAGTAATTTATTTGTAAACAGATACTTGTAAAAATATTTAGACACGTAGTTAGTTCATAAGCAATATGAGTGTCACTAAGATATTTATAAATGAATTTAAAGAAGGTTAGTTAATGAACGCTTACTTAATGTCCTGGATGTTGCCAAATCATTGAAATATAATTGGAATTCAATTGAACGACATTACAATTTCATCTTAGCACAGTTGAATAGCTTAGCAAGAAGGTGTTTAGTCTGATAACCTGAAGGGCTTGCGACGGATAGATAACAATAGAGCGCTGTTTGATTATAAATCACAACACCTTGACAGTACACACTCACGATTCAAAAAGAGGATAGGGATTTAAAAGTGTACTGATAAACTAGGTGACTATGACACTCCATGCAAGTAGTGATTGAAATTTATTAGAATGAGACAATTTGACTA
The DNA here is from genome assembly GCA_944470395.2 of Schistosoma turkestanicum. Taxonomy (NCBI): domain Eukaryota; kingdom Metazoa; phylum Platyhelminthes; class Trematoda; order Strigeidida; family Schistosomatidae; genus Schistosoma; species Schistosoma turkestanicum. The sequence goes on along the minus strand of OX103979.1, from coordinate 40,986,378 downwards.
ACTGAACCAATGAATATCAACTAAATATTGGTGTTTCGCATAGTACAGAGAACGATTTAGCTAGATAAGCATTTTCCGTTATTGCTCGTAATACTTTGCAATCAAAAATTTAGATAATTATTCAGAGTATTTATACACTATTGTGATGCACAGAATTTCGATTCATGCGCATGAAATAGTGGACAATTTTAATGATATTAATAATTACAGGTTGTTTAATTTCTGCCAGACGTTACGTACAAATTTCGACAAATTTCTATATAAAGTATATTTATAGTTTGTTAAAAATTTGTATTAATATTAATACGGCTGAGGAATGACAAAATAAATGAAAAGTTAATAAACCGTATATAAACAGTTTGTTAAATAAGACTGATTTCAACAACAGGGAACATGTACTTTCATTCCCTAATTTCATGTACGGATGGTACTCTTAACTGTTCAAAGTGACTGGGGCAAAATTGTTTTTACTGTAATTCAATGGATAGTAAACGTTACAGAATTAAATGAGACTGAAAGGCTGTACAGTTTTTGTACGCGTCACCCAAGTTGGAGAATCACAGTAGCTATTACCTTTCATATCTTTGATCAACCGAGTTTCGTATACTTTGAAATTATTATTGGCACTACACTGATGATGCACAATCCAATGATCATGCCAATTTCGTATTCTGTACCCATTAAACTAAAACAATAATTACGTCGCTTCAAATGATTGTAATCATTATGATCACTTTTGTTCTCTAATGTTTAATTATACCATCATAATGCTGTTAATCAAATGGGTTAAATATTCTGAGTCAATAAATATTTCTCGCTGTAATTCTTCGAAAGGTCGAGACGAGAAATCATTCAAAATATTAATTTATTTCAAATAATTCCTCAATTGATTGTGATCAGAATGTTTAAATTATTAGTTAAAAATCATTGTGTCGATCATCAGGAATGAAATCACAATTGAGATTCTGTTAAATTATATCATATTCATCTACAAATATTTGGTTAGAGCACAATATGAAAATTACTAAAGTTGTTTCGTTTAACAGAATAAAGTAACAATCATCACAATTATTGTGCACCTTTTGGTAAATTCATAGTTACTTATTCAAAAGTGAATTCCACTAAATATATATAGTTATATAACCACATATTATCATTAAGCATCGTATTGTTTCTGAAGCTTAATGATTAAATCAGTACACCTTTCAACATAAGATCTTAGGTTCCGATCCATCTCGTTATATGTTAGTTTTAGCAAGAGGGTAGCATAATTTAATTTTACATTCAGTATAGCTTAAGTCCAATTGTGTGAATTGATGCATGAATAATAAGTTAATACAACAGATTCACACCACTTCACTCTCGATCATGCATTAAACTTCCTGTACTAAATACTACACATTATCACTGAGATATTCAAGTAACACACTTTAAACTAATAAAATTGAGACATGTCACCATAGGATTTACACTTGTTAGGAGAGACCGATCAGCGTATGTAAGGTACTCACGGAATTAATCAAATATGTGACTCTATAATTGATTTTCTCTTACAATAAATCAAGATGGTTATGCTTAAAATCACATTTCATTTTGCGCACATAACTATTTTTGTTGTATCATCAGCCTTATGAAATTGAGACTTCGTAAGAAATATAAACTAATTTCACTCAAAACACATTCCATTTAAATAACAAGTTCAGTCATTATGTTGAGTTTTGGTTAAATATTACACTTTAAAAAAAAAATCAAAATTCTAATTAATTTGAAATGAGAGTGTATAATTGTCCTAGTTGATAATTTCTACACTTTCTAGAATATTTCAGTATCATAAACTGATAAAGTGGTAAGTTCAAACAAGTTTAAATATCATACATAAAATAAAACAGTTAATTTCTAGCATAAGTAAGAACATATAACTCAGTCATTAGGTTGCATACTTTGTTACCTCTATGACAATGAGTGATGTATTTCAATGAACGAACATTTATTCTCAGTAGGATCAATTAAGGATGAAATTCGTACAAAGACGTTTTATACTTCACATTCTTGGGACATACTGTATTTCAGACGCATTAAACTTGGACTTAACTCTTTATAGAAGAGGAGACTTACACTAAATGTAATCTTTTTCTTTAAAATACTTGGTAAGCAAACCATCTTTGCTCCAAATGAAGCAACTCAATATACAGAAAATAAAAATAATCTTGTAACTGTATCATAGTAGACCTGACCGATCTATCGTAGCAATTGTTGCTTTCCTTATTCTATGCTCTCTGTTTCCGTTTGATTTTCTTTAGTTGAAGATGAGTGTAAGCAATGCGTTGTAAACACAGGAAACAATACTAAATACACCATTCATACAGAAATAGGTTGTTCAATTAAAAATAATTAATTGCTACCGACTGATGTCTTGAATTCGACGAGCTATGTTTTGTGGTATAGGAGTAGGTTGGAAGAAAGCTAGAGGCAGCCAGACCAAAACATGGCAGAAATCCATGAAGTCACTGACCAGTGGACTGAGTCATGTTAGTAGATGTAGACTACCTAGTTGGGGTCCGCGAGACGAAAGTCACCAATGGTTAGAAACCTTGAACGACATGGCTCAAAATCGTTTGCAATGGCGCGAGTGCATCCATTCGTTGAGCTCTCTCAAATCCTAATCTTCTGGATTCGTCAGCACCTCTACCTTTGTCTTTCTAACCTTATCTCACTGAATCATACGTCTTGCATAATATCTTCGAACCCTAGTCTTCTTCATTACCATTAATACTTCTACTATCTTTATCACTATGGGATTTGATTTGAGATTTGCGTATCTGTGCTAATGTGGTATCGCAACATGAACTTATGTACATACGTACGAAGTTCTACGTTGCAACTGACTGACTGATATCTTGAATACAAATGGAAAATGAACTGCCGAAACAATTTTTGACCTAGAATACAATTTCATACAATTTCATATGACATATCTATCTTCTACATTTGAGATTGCTATCTACATAAAACTGCTAATGATTGTAAATTGGCATGCATTCTGTATTTGTTGTTTTTTTTTCACAATATACATATTATTATTATAGTGTTATTATTATTGTTGTTGGCAAAGTGCTGATTTTAGATATTTCTGTCGCGCCATAAGACATGAGTGAATAGAAATAGCTTTTAGGTGAGTCATTCATTCATTTCATTCAGTATTTAATATAAGTTCACCGGATCAGATAAACTACATAATGTTGACCTTCTTTCACAGACTGACTAAGTGATCTTCACCGATCTTAGTTAGTTACTTTGTTTAGCAAGATGAAATTCATTCTTTGCATCTAGTATTAGATGTATAACCTATAGACAGTTTTAAGTCCGATAAAATTCATTGGAACGTTGTAAATTACCAATAGAATATTTTGATTCTTAAGCATCCTCTAATAATTAAACACTTTTTATCTGAGCTTGTACGAAAGAATTGTAATAAGGAGGCGAACCTTTGAAACACTCACAAACACGAAACTGTTTCATCTGTAGTAATAAAAAACAAACTGGAATTAAAGAGAATGATGGTAAAATAGTACAAGAGGCATATTATTTCATGTTCTCTAACATTGAAAAAACTAAGGGATCACTCTAAATGTCAATCTCTTACGTTATAACAGCCAAGTAAACAAATATCGAGTCTACCTTTTGGCTTTTCTGTGGATACGTACGAATAGTAGTTATTTAAATACCTGACATTATTAACTTTAGTATGAATGAATTAGGCTATTGACTACAGGTTGCTTCCAAAATATTTAGTATCTGTAAATTCATACGAGTTCACCACTAATTCTTCAGTAGAACACGAAATGGACAGATTCAATGGGGAAAAAAGCATGACAGCTAGTTAACTAGTATTTAATGTTAAAACATTGGGGTTTGTTTTGCCATTCTACAAGTTATCCTTCGTTTGCGTCTTTAGAACGTCAGTCAGTAATTCAAAATAAATTTCATACATGTTTCAAGTTCACAGTAGTCAAAATTTATATGAAAGATAAAATTCTAGGAAAATTGGGTCAATTTTTATTTTTCATTAGGCAATAAATATGTCATCGGTCGACTAATTTGAAAAATGGTTAACGTGTAAAGTCCGCACATATTTAAGCAACTGATACGGTAAAAATTACTGATAATGATCTGAGGACAAGGTTAACACTAACCAATAAATAATGAGAATAAAAAGCTAATTTTTCCAATAAGATGTTTGGTTTCTTTTTTATTTTTAGTTCGATTTGTACAGAAGTGGATTCGGTAGTTACTGAACATTGATTATCCTCCTCTATATACGGGCCTTAATTAATCAATAATCCAAGCAGTCCATTTATTTTGTTCCCATTGATCCTGAAACTCATTTTCTATAATGACTGTTTAGAGTGGAATAAAACGAAACAAAATATGGACAGGAAACTGCTTTATTCAACATACCATTTGATTTGTTGAAAGTAATTAGTTATTAACGATTGAACTTAATGGTCAGCTGAATCAGTATTTTTACAAGGTCAAAGTTAATCAACGGTGACATGGGTAGATATCTTGAAAAACACAATCATTACAAACGAAATGAATTCAACAGATTTTTACGCTAAACAAACCTTAATAAAACCAGATTGTGTTTTATTATTCACGTTCAATCTGATGACATGAAAATGGACATACCTGAATAGTACTAAATTGCATATACAAATAAGAAAAAAACTCAGTTTTTGTTACAAGGTCAACGTAAAAAATTTGTATCTTTTACTTGTTATTGATTTCGTTTTTCTATGCAGCAGACCAGTGACAAATCGACACTAGTCAAATATTTTATTATATAATATAATAGGTTAACTGTCACTTGATTGCAATTTAAGCCAAAGCTACTCATAATTACTTGTTGATGTGATGTAGCATAAACGTTACTAACGTCATAAAAGTAATGCAATGGCCACCAAGCCAAAACACACAGAAATAACTCTTTGCGGCTGAGCTGAAATACAATAATATTCATTGTAAAACAAAATATATCCAGCTATGAAAAACGTCAATGATCAGGTTGAAAATTCTGAACAGTTTAAGACCGGCTGCCTGACCCATGAACTTCAAGTCTCTCATTAGGTGCTCAACCTTTAGACTTCGTGATCGCTCATACTTCCAACTTTAGTCAGTGAGAGATAGAGTGGAAATCAGTCAATGTTGTCAGCGATGACTTTCTCACTCACAGCATAGATGGAATCCAATAGTCAGTGTTTAATCAGAAACTCCTGAATTCATCTAGAAGTAAGTTGACAGTGAGTTCAAGATTAAATCAATTCCCTAAGTACCTCCCAAATAAATGTTAGGGTTTTGACTCTGATTTTACACTATGAATATGAGCTCTGGACTACTGAAATTCAAATTAAGCATGACAAACTAAAATTCATTGCCGACAGTAACAAAAAAGGTGAAATTGATTGCATCTTCTAAATTCAAAGACATTGTTAACTGACAATAATCTAAATATTTGAGTAAGGCTACTAAATGAAGTTATTTAATCAAGGCTGGTATGAGGTGATTGCCGAAATATTGTCATTAAAGTGTTTTTATCAGTGATACGCGGCTAATGAAAGGAAATCAAATTTGAAAAAAACAGTAAGACCATTTTATTTAGTGCAAAAGTATATGGTCACAGGGATTAACAGGAATTTATCAGTCGTCCTAATTTGTATGACACATCATAGGAAATACTGCTTTTTAGCATGATAAATTTCTAAATAATTCTTTCTGCCAGGCATACTATAACAAAAGGATAAAGAAATACACATTATTGATGCAAGCAGCAGGAAAGTAGTGATCATTGTAAACATGCTTAGATTTTCCTCCTTTCATGTTCACCTTTGTATCCTTACCAAAATTTTCAATATAAAAAGTCAATCAATTTCCGTAGATGGATAGGTAGTTAGTTAAAGTCATGTACTATTTTTTTTAGAGTTCTGATATTATAAACTAGTCAGTGGTAAAAACAATAATCAGTGGTCTTCCTGCCGTAAAACATCATGTGACACTTGAAAATCAGTTATTACATTATCATATATCATAATTTTCGTTATAGGGTTGTGGAGATTGTTGAGTATCATTGAAATGATTTAAAAATGTGCTCACTAGTGACTAGCTTCATGAGGAAATTTTCTGGGTTCAAGTGATAGCGGAGTTCAGCCCAGTCGGGTGTAGGCAGTAACTACCGAAGTTAATAGATGAGACTGAGCAAAATCTTTAGATTGATCAATATGAGACATTAACGTTGATGGATGCCAGTTGAGTGGTCTATAGGTCCTGGGTTCGACTCCCGCAGTGTCTTTGATGCTCAGTGCTGATGAGTCCCATACCTGGACGAACGACCGTTTAATGCCTCCAAGTTCCTTATGATAGTCTAACGTTGATCGATTCGTGATTTAGATGAAAAATAGTATAATGTTAGGCAGTGGCAAAACAGCGAATACGAAATACAAGCATAATTTATGTACCACTGTCGATTATTCTGTTTTGTTAAGAAATTAGACTTAACTCATTGAAAAGGCATTTCGTTGTTGGAAATAATACATTTATTCTTTCAGTAAATCTCTCATTCGTTTTTGTGTTGTTAATTTCTCGGTAAAAAGCATTTTTCGATGCAAAGAACTTCATTTGTTTCGAAAGATTAATTATAATGATTGATTCTTAACGATTGACAATCTTATGGGCCGGAACTCAACTTGAAGTAATAGTGCTAACACAGACATTGATAAAACGCATTGTTTAGAAGTCACTATTAGATTTTATTGGAAGCTATCTAAACAGAAATTATTTGACATCAATGTATTTCTTGATATTAGTCAAAACATTCAATGCGAGATTTAAGCGTAAAATAAGCAGTGAAAAATATTTCAAGAATTTCGGGTCGATAGCTGGAAAACAAATTTTTAAATCGTTGTTTTATGGCTTGATGTCATAACATTGAAAAGTAAACAATGAGATAAAGTAACAATTCGTCGGGTGAAATTCGATATTAATAGCAATCTCTTATGACTGGAATAACTACCATTTTTGTACATGTCGATTATAGTCAAATATGTAAACATAATGTGAAAAAAAGGCTTGTGACTGTTGAGTATCATGTGATGAATTAAGCCGTTTTGTGAATTTAGTCACGATCGATTACTTAGTATAACTGAAGACTGACACGAATTCAGCACTGAACAAATTAGATTTATGATTCAAAAATGTCTCAATTTTTAACTTGATGAACTTTTTTTATCATTGAGAAGCGATTTGCTTCAACATAACTTATTTCAATTGAAAGCTAATTCTACAAGTATAGAACACTCTCATCTACTCACTTATCTCCACTACGGTTGTTTCATGAACACCAACCTACAAACAATCTATATTTCACACACTGCAGAAAATGTAACTTAACTACAGTGTATCAGGTTCAAAACAAAGATTGTATTACAATATGTTGTCATTTTACTGTATGGATGTTATGATGAGATTAGTTGACAGAGAGATAGAAACTATTCTAGATTCCTGTAGGTATGAGAGATGAAAATACAGCTTAAAAGTGCGATTTAAACTCATATGTAAGCAGTTCATAATGATCATATTTTATTTATATCTGTCGTGAGTGTCAATCATTTATTACAGTCATGCATGTAAACCTATTCCACACTAAAAATTGTATTCTACTAAATGTAAATTACACGAAATCGATTAACTTACACTTCTTTAGAGTTTTGAGTTAGTTACATTAATTTAATTAAAATCACGAACCAATTCAAGCTAAAGAAATATAGGATAACTGGAAGCACTGAGAGGCTGCTTTGTCCTACAGTAGGGCTCGTCAGAAGTGTGCAACCATGACCTCGCCACAGGCTTTCGAACACAGGACTCTCGGTCTCGCAGTGAACGCTACACTTCTAGATGCCTGCCCACTGGTACATAGGTTAGGTATTCAGTGCAATACTGAAGATCCGAGGTTCGATTTCCAGTGGTGGAATCATGGGCGCATACTGTTGAGAAGCCCCCTTCTAAGACGAAGCAGCTTCTCTGTGCTTCCAGTTATACAATATCTGTTTAGATTCAATCGATCGGTGATCGCGATAAAATTCAACAATCTTCACAACCCCCGTGCTGAGAATGAGTTTTCCTATTAACAATTGACAATAAGAAACGCGTATAATGCCTGGTTAGTGATTATTATATTACAATATTATTATCATATGTTTCATTCACTTCATAAGCAGTTGTTGTCATCGGATTAATATCTAAGGCGGTGGTCATAAGTACCTAGGTTTTATTATAAAAATAAAGACATTTTGTTGTGGATCGTTTCTTTTAGAGATCAAAGGAGAGTTGATAGAACCTAGACGTGGTACATGGTTATCGATAACATGAACTTCATACAAAAATAACTGAAGAAAAATGTGAAGAAATAATAAAGAAAGAATGTAAGCATTGACGATAAGACATCTATGTGACATTTTAGCTTAGACTAAAACTCACGTTAGAAATAAAATACAATTATAATATCACGGTCTTGAGCATTAATAACTACAGGTCATTGATATATATATATATATATATATATATATATATATATATATATATATATATGCTAATGTCATATATATGGAAGCTAAATCCAAAGGTGAAATTTTCAGTACAGTTCAGACTCTCATAGTAATCCGTAGGATATGAATAACTTGCTTACTGTACGGTTACACGTTTAGCTTGGTAACTAAATTGCTATGCTTGGAATTAAATATCCTAGTGTAAACCGAACGGTAACTGACAAAACGGTTGTGTCAATATTGACACAAAAGAATCTTCAGTGTAATTGATAAGCTTTAAAATTGTTCGAAACTATATTTCCCAATACTTTTATTACAATATGAATGTATAGATTTACATAACCATAGAATGGATCATACTTTTAACGTTAATTGCCGTGTATGAGATTGAAACGGATTATCGATTAATTGGACGTGATAAATTCTCTAAAACTATCGTGTTACACTTATACTTGTGGAAGTAAAAACAAAAAACGTTTAGATTTTAGTCTGATCCAGTAGAGTCGCTAGACATCTTATTCTTAGCAGTTATTGAGATTATAGTAATGAATAGTAACGAATAATCTAACAAGTACCATTTCAAACGATACCACCTTATAGCGTTTATTTTTTCCCTATGAAGGATCTATGAGTTATCCATTGAAACCAAAGTCTAATGATATGACATGTCGATAAATCTATGTTTATCTCAACATACAGGCAATAGTAGATTGCATTTATTGTATTGTCAAACGAAAAGTGACAACCAGTATATATAATTTTGAAGTATACTCGAAAAGTTGTTACCTAAGTCAACAAGAACAATTCTAATAGTTTCTTGCAATTGGTTTCCTTCACAAATCTGTACAAAGTAGAAATGATAATATTAACCGAATGCTGTCACAATCCGTTGGATTTGTGACTTTCTCTCCAACTAATCTAACAGTTAATGAGAGTTTAATTATTATTTTAAAATATTAGCACAGTGTTTTATTTGCAGGAAGTGAAATGCTAATAACGAATAGGTTGTTTGGAATGTAATAAACAAGTTAAATAATTAAATGTTTTTACAGGTTGTTTAGGGTGATAAATCTGGATTATTGTACGATAGTGTTTTTGGGACGTTTAAGAACAAAAAAAATAAGCACGTGTAAGTTCAATTCATTCGGTTAAGATTACAAGTAGTTGGAGAAAAAAAAGAAGAGGTCAGAATGAGTACTTCGTTTGCTTAGACAAGCCCATCAAACGTTAACAAGTGATTGTTTTTAAATGGAAAGGTCAAGCGTAAGCCTTCCAAGTGTTGTGTTATACAGTCCACAAATCTCAATCAGATAGAATCCGATGGTTTATTGATTACTTGGAATGAGTTCACCGAACCCCAATATCAAGCAAGAGATGTGCTGTCGAACAATTAATTAAAGGACACTTTGTTTTTCAAAGGCGTTGATTCTAGGAGAATCGGTTTAATAAAACACACAGTTTTAGGCTTTTTTTTTAAAGCCAGATGGTTCAGTTGTGATATTGTCTTTAGTATTAGTATTATTGACTGTGCTTATTGTTATCTCAACAATCAATGAATGTTGTTTCCTAACTGAACCATCAGTTATAGAGAATGTAATATTGCATGCAGAAAACTGGTTGTTTGTGTAAAACTTTGATAAAGACCTAATAGATGATGCTTTTTATTAATTCACAATGTTAAAACAGCTTCTAACATAGTCATCATGTAAACAAATTGAATTGAAATATTTTTAGTAATTTTTTAAATATGTAACTCTGGTATCCACATTCAATTAAGCTACACCTAAATATTTTCATTCAATCATTAAATAATAATAATAATAATAATAATAATAATAATAATAATCGTAATAATAATAACATTCAAAAATTTCGTTGTTAATCAGTTTCAATGTCGTTGGAACATTGAAAAAAAAAAAATAGAATCAATCATTGAACATGACGAAAAAGTGAGAAAAAAAATTCGTGAAACATGTAAAATATTATTAACAAAATTCATAAACGCTTGTTTCTCTTAGGTTGTATACTACACGTTAGCGAAAAAAAACAAACAAATACACACAAAAATTAGTCATAAGTTTGAAAGAGAAAAAAATTGTTTTCAAAAAAAATTTGTGCTAATTGGTGTGAAACACGCTTATTATTATTATTTACGAAAGTTTGGTTATCAGATATTTATGTGTTTTTTTTTCTGACTTGACTTGACTTGACTTGACTAAAGTATACTTTATCACTTTTTCATAAAACATGATTTAATAGGGTTTGATGAGAAAATCTTATTGAATTAATATATATTTCAAGCGGAATAGATTAGTGCAACATTCAAAACTAACATAATTAGTGAACAATTTGGAAGCACCGTTCAACATTTTAGTCTTGGCAATGTTGCTTGCAAGTTGAAAAATTGGTCTTACTGCTGGTCAGTTTCAATTAAGAAAATTTCGGTAATTCCTGCTGACTAACAACATGTCATTAGTGAAATTTCCAACGAAATTCTCAATGGGTACTGAGTTGTGGCATGTAAATCGTTTTCAAAAGTCAGAAAACATAATTATAACATTCGATGTCTTTAAAATCTGTGAGCTTTTGAGCATGGTGGTAAATGTATGACAAATGCACATAACCAATCGGATTGAGCGGATCGATAAATTTACATAAGACTGTTAAGCTAAAATCAGTATGTATATTAATTAATCAATGTTGTGTATTACGCCGCTGGCTAACTTCAGAGAAGTGGTCACTGAAAACTATGAGGGATTGAACAGTCTTTCCGTCCTAGTGTGAAACATTTTGGCACTGAGTACTCATGAAATCCACTGGTGATCAGGACTAGGACTTATGCTAAGCATGTAGTTTTTAGACCAATGAGTTGCGATTCAGTTAAGTTACAACATTGATATCAGTCAATTTTATGATATTGCTAGCTATCAATCCATGAATTTCAGTCCATGTCTAATTAAAGTTATATTGTACAAATTGATTAGTTTACATAAATTTCCAAGATTGGTAATCATAAAAAAAAAGATTTATTATATGGAATATTATATTAATTTTGAATCGTAAATACCCTTTAATTAAAACCTACCTTCATTTAGGTCTCCTCGAGCAGCAGCTTCTAAAAATATTAGACTTTGAGGAAATTTTACAGCCCGACTAGAGTTATAATGTCTTCTACCATTCAGTGGAGATAATCCTTTCTTTTGTAATTTTTCTGATTCCTTCTGCATTTTTTTATCATAGATCAGCCATTCTTTAAGTTGATTTGCACGTTCCTTACGTGCATTTTTAATACGCTTCATATCAGGCACACGTATACCAGGTAAGTCAATATCATCTGCATTATTTATTGTGATATTTTCAACTGATCCGTTTAAATTATCCATTATGATTTTAGTTTAATGTAAAAATCTAAGCGAAAATTTCCACAATTTCAATTCTGATCTTTAAAACACTTTGTTTTTATGTTGTAATTAGTTTGAAATACCTACAATGAAAATTAAGGGAAAAAAGTGTCTTAAATAAAAAAAAAAATATATTTACCAAAAATTAATGATTTTAATTTCAACATCGACTTGTTATGATTGAGATGGTTATGTAAAGAATTGTATTTGTCAAACTGATGAGTTTTTTTAGACTGTTTTTTCTTTTAGCTGAGAGTAGGCTGAAGTGAGATTCACTCTATTATCGTAAATAATGGTATTTTGGTAGCCGTCCCACGTATTAGGATTATATATCAGACGCTTTTTATAAAAATTTATTTTTAGAAAAAATGTTACTCTTGCGTAATCAGTTTATATTAAATGAGTTGTTTCCACTAATACCTTTCTACTCGTTTAGCGTGTTAGGAACTTTATTTCTTAAGCTTCTCTGCTAAACGGGAGCTGTATAATACATATGTTGTAGCAATGCATATATAAGATAAATACACAGGTAAGAATGGATGTTTTTACTGTGTGTTTGGATTCACATTCATTGATCAGGTAAGAAAAGAAATTGAAAGAAGTGAGGCGAAAATAGTTGAAACTTTGAGGGAGAAAACGATTTATGGATCCATGTGAAAATAACTAGTAAATTAATTCTTTGCTACTTATTTTCAGAATAGAAACAGAGTATCACAAAGCAGGAGTAATGTTTAAAACAATCATTGTGTACAATTGACTAATCACTAGGTGCTAACCAGTGTCACATATGTCAGGTTCTACCTAGTGTTGGTCGAATTCTACCTATCAAGTTGCACTGTGACACTGGTCTAGGTGACTCTACATTGTGTGAACTATTTTGAGATTCGCATGGCTCAGTATTAATGTCACTGACTAAGAAGCAATATAAAAGAATTGGGAGAAATTGGAGAATAGTCATCATGATGCTTCTAAATCAGACATAATACGATTTAATAGAATTCCATTTTAGACAGCATGTTCTACAGCAACTTAAATTAAGTGTTAAAATCGAAATTTGGACGAAACTAGCTGAGGTATCCTAATATTGTTGATGATCAAGTGATTTTTTAAACTTATGAATCCTGTCATTTATATCAAGCCAGTGAATATTCTGAACCTCGAAAGCCGTTAGCTTGGGGAAAGGTTGATTAATAGGTAAACAGTCGTTTGCTTATGTAACATCTAAGAAGTCACTGACTACTGCTGGTTTCTTATTGACAAGTTCGAATATATTTATTTCACATTTTTGAGTTGGAGACAACTGTGAACTATTCTGTCAGATGATTTGTCTGAAAATAGGCCACACTGATGAATACTGCATATATGCGAAGATGGAGAGCTTGCATTTTTCCTGATAAGAAATACCACAAAAACCAAACAAAAGTAGGAATGTAGCGTCTGTCTTTCTCCATTTAAAATAAATTATTTGTTGTGGTTTTCCCCATTTTATTCAGGTATGTGTATATTTGTATGTTAAAAAAAGGAGATAGACTGCTATTAACAATTGTAAAGTCATTCTTTTGTACTGCGACAGTAAATAAAAGAAGTGTTAAACAAAATAGCTAATTTACAACCCCTCAGATAAACTTTATCCAACCGAAAGGGAACTGCTATGCTCGTCATCATGATAAATAACAGTCAGAGAGTAAACGTGGTGTAGTTTCTAATGTAGTATTTACAGTATTACCAAATGAAAACCTAGGATTCATGCACGTTCAAAATCATGCAATACAGTACTGAAAATGATTTATGCTAAGATCTCAGTATACTTTAACTAATTTATCTACTATCTATTAAAAGTGCTAGGCTAAGTTTTCCAGAAGCCTGAGAAAGATGAAAACAAATTATCCAATCAGTATACGCCGTGAAAACTGGAAAATTCATTAATGTATATGTGATAAGCTGATTGGGTGATTACTTACTCTAATACCAAATTAAGCATGCTTTCAATAGTTTCTACCGATCGAACGATATCCACTAACTAATAGATACTAGTATTCTTTTATTCATTCATAAGTACTTCATTATGAAAAGTTTTTATTCTGACATGACGCCATTTTTTTAGCATTTGAAACTTAATTGTAGGACTGGTCACTATCCAGGTTTCCAGAAATAGACATATCAAAAAACAAGAAATTTGTCATTTTGACTATTCTATCAACATAATAAATAATCATTCTCTGGCATGAATATAAAATGAATGATCAATGAAACGAAATTTCAAGAGTTCATTAGTTAGCTAATAGAAGATTATCAAACGGATGATTACAGAGACATGAAATCTGTTTTTCTCAACTGTATAATATACTACTTGATATTACTGAATATTCAAAACAATCGAATACATATTTTGACTTAGAATTCTCATCACGTGAGTGTGTACAACTGCATTCATTTACAATATTTTTCACTTAACATTTACTAAATAATGAAAGGTAAGTGTACTCGATAGTGATAAACTACCTTTTTTCTGTGACTATCAAGACTTTGTCACTAGTCAGACAACTTAACAGTATCGATATATATATATATATATATATATATATATATATATATGAGAAATATTATCAAGAAATTTCTTAACAATTATGTATCCTTGTTAATCTCATCTAACAACTAATCAAGTTAACATATGCATTAAGTGTAAAAACAGACAGGAAATAAGGGGAAAAAAAATGACAATTAGAAGTATACAATGGTAAGAAACTGTGGATATTGTTATTTGTTTTGTGTATAATATCAATAGGATAGGGTTGGAGAATCGTCCCATCGTAGATGAAATATAAAGAGTAGAGAAATATTGCTGCTGCTATTATTATCATCATCATCGAAAATTATAGCCAAAAACAAGAGACATTCGAAAATGAGTAATCGGAAATGTTCGAGAATGATATTTCTAATATTTTTCGTGAAAAACAAGATGAAAATTATGTTAATTATTATGATAGTTAGGATATATATATATATATATATCTGTCAACTCTGACGATTGGAGGCATGAAAAAATCAATTTACAATCTAACCATTAGGCTGGTTTTTTTAAAAAATAGAGAAAATTAGGTAATTAAAGATAGTACACTTAGCTGTAATAAACACATTTGCACAAATGCACGTCTATACATATATATCTATATACATGTAAATAAATATACGGTGTGTATAACCTAAATTGCTTTATTCACAACATTCGCCGGCAAAATGGTCATCGTTTAAAGTAGAACACTGATCTACAACTGAATAGATGAAACTATAGCTATTCAAGCATAAAAGTTGTCCTAATCTGACCTAATTATCAAAAGAATAATTATGATCAAAAATATTTTTTAATTGTTAATTCTACATAAAATTAATCTATAAACCATGGTTTACGTTTATTTAAACAATTGTGAAGTATTAATAAAGTATGTAGCTATTAGAAATAAATTTTCTTCGATTTTGTAAATAAATGTAACCTCTTTATTACTTTTATGCAATAAACATGTGGTGTTTTCTTTCAATTAAGTCTTTAATGCATCAGCTGATATTAGATTGTCATTTAGAGGTGTCTTAGAGTGATTATACTAATTTATGTAAGTTTATACTGAAAACATAAAAATATTACTATCGTTTTTCCAAACAAATGATCTTTCTTGATTCAGCTAAGTGTCATAGTTTTATAACAGTGAGATCAATGATTTTAACAACCCTAATGATGATCACCTGTTTCCAGATAAGTAGTCGGATCACTTATTAAATCCTGATTACAGTTAGATGACATGTCACCACATAGAAGGTAAAATATCAATTACATCAGTCCGAATAAATGACATTTCAGATTAATTAAGTAGTACATGTTATTAGGTAACAACTCCGCCTGAAAGCACTATCAGGCTGTGCCAGTTCATTTAGAACAGTTACGACGCCTCATGATGAAAGCCAAATTCCTTTGGAAGTCACAAGGCAAACGCCCCTCTTCTCGAAACCCCAGCAGCAATTGATATAGGTACATGGAATGTTCGTACATTGTGGGAGACATAGATAGCCATCGAAGCTGCTGCAGAAATGAAAAGATACGATCTGGTAGTACTTGCAGTCAGTGAAATACATTGGACACAGATTGGACAAAAAACTCTCAATTCAGCAAAGATGCTGTTCACAAAAGCACTGACAGCATGGGAATCTCACGAACCAAGATTATCAAAGCATCCTTCAAAACAATGGAAGAAGATATTACAATGAATATCATTTAATGCAATGCGTCCACCAATGATTACAATGAAGACGTCAGCGATCGATTCTACAAGAGTCTGGAGTTAACCTAGCTAAGGATTTAGCCATTCCAATGGGTGACCGAATTGCTAAGGTTGAAATGGACAACACAGGATATGAAGACATCATGGGACGACATAGACTAGGAGAAAGGAACGAAAATGATGAGAGATTTGAAAATCTATGCACCTTCAACAAACTGAACATAGGTGTCATCATATTCCCTCATAAACGCATACACAAAGCTACATGGATTTAACCGGATCATTCTACATAGAAACAAATTGACCATATCTGTATAAACAAAAATGTTCAGAAAGAGGGGGACATGAGAACTAGGAGAGGGGCTGATATAGGCTAAGAACACCATTTACTAGTAGCCAAAATGAAACTGAAACTCAGGAAGCACTGGACAATCGGGGCGGAGAACATCACAAAAGTTTAATACTGTCTTTCTTCGGGATACTTTCAAACTCAACGAATTCAAGATAGCCCTCAGCAATAGGTTCCAGGTTTTGCACGATCTACTCAATAGAGAGGAATCTACGATGGAGAACAACTGTAAAGGGATCAAGGAAGCAATAACTTAAAAATGTCATGAGGTTCTGGGCCCCAGGAAGCACCATCACAAGGAATGGATCACTCTTGATGGAGATGCCTTGGAGGACGTAAAACCCTTTACCTATCTGAGCAGCATTGTTGATGAGTAGGGTGCTTCTGATGCACATGTGAAGGAGTGGATCGGCAAAGCAAGGGCTACATTTCTACATTTGAACAACATCTGGAACTCAAAACAAGTGTCGACAAACACCAAAGTCACAGTTTTCAATACAAATGTCAACAAAGTTCTACTGTATGTGGCAGAAACTTGGAGAATCATGAAAGCCATTATCTAGAGGATAAAAGTATTCATTAACAGCTGTCTCCGCAAAATACTTGGCCAGATACCATCAGCAACAACCTACTGTGGGAAAGAACAAACCAGGCTCTAGTAGAGTGGGAAATGAAGAAGAAGTTCTGGAAGTGGATAGGACACACATTGAGGAAAGCACCCAACTGCTTCACAAGACAAGCTCTCACTTAAAACCCTCAAGAATAACGGAAAAGTGGAAGGTCAAGGAACACATCATGAGAATTCTACAAAAATTGGACGGAACTGGAAAGGGAAGCCCAGGACAGAGTAGGCTGGAGAATGCTGATCGGCGGCCTATCCTCCATCGGGGGTGACAGGCATTTCAGTCACCAACCAATTTATTCAGACTAGACAACCATTCACATAAAGTTAGGAGTCATTGAGCGGGACATTGACTGTAGACACACAATCACATGAGTTCGTAAGTTAACAGTTGAAATTTTACAATATTTTTGTAATTTCTAGAAAATCTTCAACAAACGTGATTGCTTTGAATCGATTATATCGAAGCGTCTATGACTCATTGAAAATTCTTTGTTAACTCTAATCGCGGTAATATTCAATAATCTACTGTATATATAAACATAGGCATATCGGCTATATAACTAATAAGGCTATTTTATGCTCAGTAATATAATCCAGCAACTAGTCTTACAAAAAATAATTCAAATATCATATCGTATTACAGAGCAAACAAATTTAGTATACCATATTGATTATCAGGTGAGAAGTTTTATGAAATAGGTTATGCAATTGGTGAATGAGAAGTTATTTTGAAATAATATATTTCATGTTTCAGTTTAGTTTAAATTATTGCTTCATAGATATAAATAGGTGGATTATACAGCCCAGCTGTCAGTAATCAATCAATTTTCATTTTCACTTCGATTAATCAGTGTTTGTCAAGTTGCTAGTCATTTTATTGAAAGTTGCCTTTCTAACAAAGGATATGTCCACATGCGAAATTCAGATACAATGATTTTTGATAATTAGTTTAATTTGTGGGTGATACTTGTCAGGTACCATTGTAAACTGGGAAGTATTCAAGGGGTTTTTCGTCCTACTTTAGAATGTTTCAGTAGTCCCAACCTATGGCTTTGTGAGGGATCTAGAAACGTTCCTTGTGTTTACATGTCAGGTAGGAAGCGGTTCAATTATGCCGGCAGTGAAATGGTCACACTCAATGGATTGACTATTTGTAGCATTCTGTCACAAATCGATTAAAAAAAGGAATGTATGGCACTAGTAATTTAAATTCATCATAGAAAGCTGGGTATTTACATCACTCATCAGCTGGTCAACCTATTCTGGCTAATCCGCTGGGAAGTCTAAACATTTGTGAAGGTGCTTCATAAATCTGAGGCATCAGATTGTTTTTGTGATTGAAAGTGATCAGTATTTCTCAATTCCCAGTGGCTAGTTATAAAACTTTCATAGAGATATCAATGAGATGAATAGATTTTTTAAGCATTAAGAGTTTTTCGCAGCACATGGAGATTAAATTGTTTCATCTATACAAACTCTCAAACCCGTAATACGATTGCATCCAGTCGAAAACTCAGAATTTAGCTTCACCTATTACAACAATAATTCTAGTTGTGTTGCGTGTAAATATACTTACTCTCCGTTTTCGTGTTACTATAAATTCTAGACCTCTTCTACACACACAGAGAGAGATGCACATACATGCGGACAAGAATTTTCGAATTTGTTTGAGTAATATAAATAAATGTCTTTTACTACAGAAATAAAATCTTTCTCTATTCATTTGCATTTATCAATGAGAAAAAAAAAGAAAGAAACGAAACGAAAACAAATCTACAGAATCGTATTATTGACCTTAATTTAATTATTATTATTATTATGATTAGGACCAGTGTACTTCTACCTTGCACAAAACATTATGTGAATAAATTAATTTTTTTCTTCCAAGTATAATTAGATTCATTGCATAATCCGATAGAACATTAAAATTATCATATAAATATTGACAATAATTTCTTTACTTAAACAACTGAAAATAGTCCACACCATTTAAAATGACTACAAGATTTTAAGAGATGATTTGTTGTCCGTTATATTCACTTATTAATTGTGAATATAAATATATAACTTTTTGGGAGCCGATGTGTACTTCCAGAGCATCAACTGCGTCATACACATAACCTGTGGAGTCGTGGGCATAAACTACAGTCTACTTGCTTTCCTTATGAAAATATGATAGCATTTCTCAATGCCACAAAACATATATGTGAATTACAATTCAATAGACTATTTTGTATCTAACTATCAATCCGCATTTATTTTCTAATGCTTTTTACCAGTACTTTGAATAGAAATATTTTAAAACGACATGCCACCTCAGTTATCATTAATGAACTTGCGACATTTTCCCACAGGATTACAATTCTAGGCATTAAGTAGAAGCATCTTACTAAACTCTAAGGTGTCATCAGTACACAACAGTCATAATCATGCCAACTATATTAGCTACACGGTGACTCGACGATTAAACTTTTGGACAACCAACTTACTAACGTTCATTTATTGCCATAATATTTGGCGTTTTAGATTTTTTTTTTAATTCATTGTTTATATCTGTCAATAGAGAACCGAGAGGCGATTATCATGGAATCCAAACATGGAATATAACTTGGTCGTGAAAAGGAACTGTCATAAACACTTACGAATAAATATTAATTACAACTAATCACCGATTATTAACCTTTTCTAAAAATCCTCAAGTTGGATGCTTTTAAAACGTGAATTTTGTTGTAATCTCGCATGATGTATGCCGAAAACTATTGAGTACAATCAAAAATTTATTAGTGAGTATTGTTTATGATCAGTTAACATTTTTAACATTTTATTTATTTCAGTGGTTTTCATAATATATTCATATACGTTTCATTGAAAACATTTATGATTTTATTCAATTACTAATAATTTTGCTACCTTGTTTGAATCGGAACTATTATAATCTGTGTTTATGTACAATCATGATAGGTTGCTTAAGTAGCAGTAGCAAAAATTGTAGCACTCTACACAAATGATAAATTATGATTTATACTTGATTTGATTAATTAATGCACACTCACTCGATTGGATTTCCCCTTTTCGACAAGTCTACTTCAGTCAGTCAGTCAGTTAGTTGCAACGTAGAACTTCGCACGTATGTAGATACGTTCATGTTGCCATACCACATTAGCACAAAGACGCAGATCTCAAGTCAAATCCCATAGTGAGAAAGATAGTACAGGTATTAATGGTAATGAAGAAGACTAGGGTTTGAAGATATTATTCAAGAAGTATAATTAAGTGAGATAAGGTTAGAAAGACAAAGGTCGAGGTGCTGACGAATCCAGAAGATTAGGATTTGAGAGAGCACAACGAATGGATGCATTTGCGCTATTGCAAACGATTCTGAGCCATGTCGTTCAAGGTCTCTAACCATTGGTGACTTTCGTCTCGCGGACACCAACCAGGTAGTCTACATCTACCAACATGACTCAGTACACTGGTCAGTGACTTCATGGATTTGAGTCATGTTTTGGTCTGGCTGCCTCTAGCTTTCTTCCAACCTACTCCTACACCACAAAACATAGCTCGTCAAGGCAGTCGGTGGTCAGGCATTCGTGACACATGTCCCAAGCACCTCAACTGATGAAGTTTCAATACTTCATCTATTGATCTGCCATTCTTACCTAGCACTCGTTTCCTAACGACAGTATTGCTTACTCGGTTGTCTCACGATATACGAGCAATGCTTCTAAGACATCTATGATCGAATACTAGTAACCTACGAACATCTTCTACTCTTAACGGCAACGTTTCGCATCCATATATGAGAACGGAGCAAACTGCTGCGCAGTATACCTTTCCTTTGGCTAGCGAACTGATATCTCGCCTACGCCATAAACGGCGTAAATTGGCAAAAGCAAATCGAGCTTTCTGTATCCGTGCTGAGGTTTCGTCAGTCACCAAGCTATCAGCGCTGATGAGACTCCACAGATAAGTGAAGCGATCAACACGCTCGACTACTTAACTCCCTATCACTAGTTCAGGTGCCGATGCAACCCAGTCTTGAAGCAACATTTTGCATCTATTTTTTTTGGGGGGGGGGGGAACTACATCCCGAACATGCTTGCATGGTTGCTCATGGTAGTCAGAAGACTCTGCATTTTGTCAGCGTCTTCACCGAATAGAACTATGTCATCGGCATATACAAGTCTGCTTCAGATATTTATTGTACTTTATGATTGTATATTTTTATATTTTGTTAATATATCAGTGAATTTGTTACAAGTGATTAAGATTCATTACTGACATTTTAGTGACCCAGGATCTGATTCCACCTAGTCCTAACAATTGAATATTCTTTGAAATAAATCTTTCATCTAATTTCCGTATATATTCCTATGCGAACCACGTTTGTAATTATTTCAAAGTGTTCTGTGGTCAGATCGATTCAAAGTTAAGATATCTGAATCATGACATCATCACAAAATCGATAAGACATATATAAGTACTGATGTTACCCACCGTGACACTGGATTCTGTTGATTTCAATTATGAAGATTACAAATATGCAACAAGTGAAAAACATTTCAAAACCCAAGTTGTTGATCACATCTAGTCACCAGAAATTGGACAAATTACACTATATTGTTAAACAACTTTGCTCAGTAACTACATTTCAAAATTAGTTAACAGTACTTGACTAACTGGACTAAAATCTAGACAGGATAATCGTTGGCACTTTCCAATAACGGAACAGCGTATGATAATCTCTATCTTTTATTCGTAGAGCAACTATATCAGACGAGTGAACGATCATGACAAGTAATCTTTCAAGGTTACTACTAATAATTCGATATGATGAAACTATTTCACTAAACGATAATATGTATAGAAGATTAAACCTTGTAGGTAAATCCTATCTATTGATCGACACCAAAATACCTGAAAAATAAAGCAAACGTCTTGTAGACAGCAATCCGAAAAATCAATACGACAGCTCATATCAGTCACATGGTGATATAAAAACAACAAATACTTTCACTATTTAAATAAAAACAATTACTCACTGTATTAAATAAAGGGTGGGTATACTAAGGGTGAATACAAATCAATCAATGTCGTAAACAAAATTTTTAAATTACCACTAACTTCGATCTATACTTACCTAAGTAATTTCAGTTTTTCGCTTTACATAATGGGCTGATCCTAGTCAGACAAACATAGAAAACTTCGAAACACTAAATAACTGTTTATCTCTAGTAAAGAACTTATCAACTGCACAAACCAGATGAGATCATGGAAGCGTAGTTCTGAAGAGTTCCGCACTAGGTGTAACATACAAAACAGTAAGTCAGTCAGTCAGTCACGTGGAACTTCGTACGGATGTACATAAGTTCAGTTTGCCATACCACACTAGCACAGAGATGCAATTGTTAATTCGAAACCCATAGTGGCAGAGACAGTAGAAGTATTAGCGGTAAAAGAGAAGAGTGGGGTTGAAAACAGTATATTTTAAATAACAGTAGAGTGAAAGTAATCTTTTGAAAATGGAGAAACGGGTACCTTCATTCTGAAGTCTTGTTAAATGTTTTAATGGCATCAAAATGAGTTTACTTTAGTGAACTAGTGCTATTTTGACAAGTGACTTATTTTTTTTATTAAATTTACGAAACTTAAAACTTATAAAACAAAACAATGTTATTAATTGTCCAATTATTCTAGTCATGACCTGACAATGAACTGTCTTAGGCGTTAACTACATTGAGATTAAAAAATTTGGCGCATTTATTGAACTAAATATATTCAGATGACTATTTTTGCGTATGCAATTCAAGGCGACTGGCCAAACACTACAATTGAATTGCTTTTTATTCTTTCTTAAAGTTTATTTGAAAAAAAGACAGAGCATGGATCAGAAATCAACAGATCAGTAATATTGTATTGGGTTTTATAGGTGATTCGATATATATATTTCTAAATATGTGTGGTTTAGCTACCTGTGGGGTGTCACTAACTCACATATATAAAAGAGTCAGTCAGATGGGATTCTGGCCAGTTTTCAGATTCTGCCTAAGATCTCAGTCAATGTAACTACTAAAACTGGACCGCCATCTTTAAATGTCTAAGGAGTTCGCCTATCAGGATCCTCGGCTCTCCCTTGCCTTAGATTTCCTATCGCTTTCTCAACTTCATGTAGGATCGGAGGACGTACATCGATTTGCTATTCAGGTTGACTGGAGATCGTGGGCATCATAGTGTGACTGAAGGCCTATTGAACTGATCCCCTGAGTGCTCTGCCCATAAATTTAATCTCCCGGATTGAGAATGAACAATAAGACCATTCTTTTTCTGAAATAGTCCTGCTTACAGTTGGATTCCTAATACCGGTTTCCCTGATAAGTTTGAACAGTTGTTTACTGTTGCCTATCGCAGCTGCCTTCTTCATCTCTCTCGCTTTCTTCACCTACGGCTGTTCGTGATCGTTGCATAGGCTTTTTATCAGCCTGCGCCGATTTGGTCTCTTGTGCATTTACCGGTATGAGGGCGGCTTTTGCCAGCCGGCCGCCCACAAAATGGAACGGCGCTGGTTGTCAGAAGGGGCATCGGCCTTGTGGCTTCCGAAGAAACACAGCTTTCATCGTGAGACACCATAACTCTTCTAAATGAAGACCTTCTAACTCCCAGAGCGGAGTTTTAATGGTTTGAATTATTTTTTCTTGTTAGCGTTTTTTTGGCAAGTTAGTTTTCTACGGGATGGGATCGTCATCCTGAAGCTCAACTCTCCTCTTATATCCGAGCTTAGGCCTGGCAGTATCCCCAGAGGGGCAGCAGGCGGAGTTTCGCATATCAAAAACTGAAATTTATACATTGTAAAAAGTGATGTTTTACGGTACCCAGTTAATTATCTGGCACAAACTTGCTATAATCTCCTCTTCAGCAAAGGATCACAACACTGAAATGTACCTACCTCAGGTCAACCATACAGTCGTTTTTTAACAAATTTTCTGATTGTGGCGTTATATCTGTGGCTTTTGAGAACTTCTCCACTGCTAGAAAAATTCCAAGGGGCAAAATGAATTTTAGAGTGAATATAGACATTTTCGAGCCCATCTTGTTTATGAGAAAATATCTCACAAATGCTGACTGAAAAAAGAACATTTTACTATAGGGATAAATCGGAACAGTCAACAGTAAAAATTGAATTCTACGCTTGAAGTCCAAGACCCATCTCTTAACTGTTCACCAACAGCCCCTCATAGGATAACAGAACCTCAGGTAACAATTGTTCCGGTTGGTATAGGTCGATTTGGTTGTGACAATAGATAGATCGGAACATCACTTTGAGTTAGCCATCATACTTGAGTATGAATTATGCGTTGTAATAGTGAATCTCATCTGATTCTGTATTTGTTCTTCCTAATTTGTATTTTCCTACTGCAGTTGTTATTATTATTCCTTTCCTTCTAAATTTTCCTTTGTAATTTGTTATCATTGTGTTATTTTGAACAAAAAATTATTTGTCTCAAGTCCTCTACCTTTTCTATCTTCTATTGTTAATTGCATTTTGAATATAGTTTGAAATAAATTAGTCAAATAGTTAGATTAGTTCCTAAACGTTTATTAATGAAATACCAGTTACATGCTTTGAAGTTGAAAATGGTCTACAAAAGACCTAGTGTCTACATTTGAGTAGATGGTTCGAAACGAAAACACGACATTCCTATAGTAAAAGTGTATGCATAAATATTTAAAACTCTGCAAAGCTTGTAGATGACGACTACCTTCAACTCACTATCGACAATTTTATGCATATAACACTGCATTTTTTAAACGAATAATGCAACACATCATATTACTGGGTGGTCTTAGTAAAAAGTTACTTTACATTTCGAAAATTTCATTGTATTGGAGTAATGTAAACACTGTGTGATCTGTCAGATAATCTGAATAGAGAAGCAAATGTACTGATCTGTATTCACTGAGTTCAGTTATTGCCGAAAATCGGAAATCAGTTATATATACAAATACATATATATATATATATATATATATATATATATATATATATATATATATATATATATATATATATATAGGTCGATATCACGCTACAGTTATTATGATTTTTGAATGTCTAAATGTAAAATTAACGATACCGCTTCATCTTTGAAATAATCAGAAACAGAAATGGACTATTCGTTTACGACAAATGCATTGATTTTCTGTAATGTTTTAATTTTCCATCAATTCAAAATAAATCTTTTAAAAAATAGTGTAGTCATAATTCTCTGCTACGCTTGAGTGAAAAATTAAAGCTTAAGGTTAAATTGATTACTCGATAATTTCTACACATAACATATAACATACAATTATTAACCTGAAATCTGTCTATTTTATTGACTGAAATCATAAATGTAAGTTGTTTTCTTCTCTGAGTTTTAATTATAAGCCGATTTACCATCGATTATTTTGTTACTTACTATGTCAAATTGAAGGATGGTACGCCAGCTGCCAGTCAGGACTCTCCACTTTCTCCATTCTTATTCACCTATGCCATAGACGTTCTTTTAGAGATAATACTATCGTCATCTGACTTTTCACAGGTGTACCTTCTACTAGGAGACTCACCTGTTGACTTAGAATATGCCGATGGCATAGTTCTACTTGGTGAAGGCGCAAGCATGTTCGAGATGCGATTCTCACCCTCGAAATGCAAAATGTTGCTTCAGGAATGGTTTGTATCGGCACCTGAACTAGTGATAGGCAGTGAAGGAGTCGATTGTGTTAACTGCCTCACTTATCTCACGAGTCTTATCAGCGCAGATGGCCTGGTGACTGACGAGATCTCAGCACGGATACCGAAGGCTCGATTGACTTTTGCCAACTTGCGTCACACACGGCGAAGATGAGATATCCGTTTGTTAACCAAAGGACGAGTCTACTGTGCAGCAGTTAGCTTCGTCCTACTTTACGGCTGTGAAACATGGCCAGTAAGAGTAGAGGATATTCGTAGATTATTGGTATTTGATTATCGATGTCTGCGAAGCATTGCTCGTTTATCATGGGACTATCGAGTAAGCGATGAAGTTGTTAGGAAACTGGTACTAGGTAAGGATGGCAGATCAATAGATGAAGTAGTGAAACTTCATCGATCGAGATGGTTACGACATGTGTTACGTATGCCTAACCACCGACTGCCTCGACGAGCTATGTTTTGTGGTGTAGGAGTAGGTTGGAAGAAAGCTAGGGACGGCCAAACCAAAACAAGGCAGAAATCCATGAAGTCACTGACCAGTGGATTGAGTCATGTTGGTAGATGTAGACTATCTGGTCGCGGTCCGCGAGATGATAGTAATCGATGGTTAAAGATCTTGGACGACATAGCTCAAAAACGTATGTAGTAACATGTTATGACTCTTCGGAAAATATGTATGAAAACGTCTTGACTAGAAGTCTAAAACGAATCTCAGTATTTAACTATATAAGTAATATATTTTTAATTGAAACTTTCAGCCTTTAAAATCAAAAGCTTCAACACCAGCAGTAAGTCTTAGTCAGTCAGCGAACAAAATGGTCCACAAATTATTGTTCACGGAATCTAGAAATGTTAACAATTGGACGCATATTCAGTATTTTAAAAAGAACGCTCAGACCACAAGACATTTAGACCCTGGGTTCTAGTGGGAGTGTTCGTGCATATTATTGAGGAAATCCATATAAAATCGAAACAATTATTAGTTTTCAGTGATTGTTTGGCTAAAGCCAGTTTATAATGTAAAATATTTTCTAAGTGAACAATCTGCACAGGCCTATTATCCTAATGTTTTGGTCATTATACGAATAGTAATTTGTGAACATAATTAATTTATTCTAATTATTTTTGAGACAGTTATTTACTCAAAATATGCTACCATGTAAAGTTTATTTTCATGTATAACATTTGTGCTCCATTTAACAAATACACCATATTCATCTTCGCAGTCAAAAATAATTCATTTTTACAACTTAAGTGTTTTAATCTACGAGCTCGTCAAAATATACAGATATTTCATAAAAAATATTGTGATTTTATGTGACATTTTTGTTGCATTCACTTCAAAAATAATAACAACTAACAAAAAGCACAATCAAATCAAGTAACTTTTCTGTACAGATTGGAGGTCAAATCTCCAATGAGATTTTATGGTCCTTTACAAGCTAACTATTTTTTTATGCGATCAATATCACCATAGTGTATCTGACACATATACATGACATAGAAGCGCATGATATGAAGTAATTTTGCATATTAAATGAGCTTAATTCAACCTTTATGCATGTCAGTACGTAATAAAATCAGTCATATCAATTTATAATTCAGACGTAAACACAAACGTTTTTCATATGAGTCAGTAAGATTTATCTAATTAATATTTACCAACGGAAATCTTGGTAATATCAATTGGATTTCGAATGCATATTCATATCTACATGATGAAGGATTTATAAAAAAAGATATAGAGGGAAGGAGTGATTGTTTAAAGGAATCAGATTGCAAGAATTGCAATTACCATTATTCAAATACTAAGATCAAGGATAGTCTAGGAGGCAATCACTTCAACATATCAGGAAGTTCTGGGCCACAAGAAGCACCATCACAAGGAATGGATCTCTGTTAGTACTCTTGAAAAATTCAAAAACCGAGGAACAAGAAGGCAGAAATCAACATCAGACGAACAAGAGCAGAGAAAGCCAAGGCACAAGCTGAATACACACAAGCAAACACGCACGTGAAGAGGAGAATCAAAGCTAACAAACGTAAATATGTGCAAGATCTGGGAATGATATCAGAAAAAGCTGCAAGAGAAGGAAACATCACACAATTGTATGAGATAACAAAGAAGCTCACTGGAAGCTACCATAGACCAGAACCATCAGTTAAAAGCAAGGAAGACAAAGAAGTAACCAACATTGAAAAATAAAATAAAAGTTGAGTAGAGCACTTTGAAGATTTTGAATCGAACCCACCCATTATTCAAGCAGAACCTAAGGATAACATAATTAATGTTGACGGGCCAACGACGTAGGAGATCAGAATGGCCATCAGAAAAATCAAGAGAGGCAAAGCACAGGCAATGGAAGCAGACGTGAAAGCAACTGCAAAAATATTTCACATTCTCTTAAACAAGATTTGGGATGAAGAACAAGTACCGACCAAATTGCAACATTACGGATAATTGTGGAAACGTCAATTGAATAGAACGTACCACTCTACATCAACTTCATTGACTATGAAAAAGTATTTGATAGAGAGGACAGGACAACACTATGGCGTGCCCGAGAAGATAATCAACTCCACATAGGATTCTCATGATAGATTAAACTGCAAAATCGTACACGGAGGACAGCTGACAGACTCGTTCGAGGTGAAGACCGGTGTCGGACAGGGTTGCTTACACTCACCCTTTTTCTTTCTACAGGTGACTACTGGATTAACCCTGGAGAGGAACACGGAATACAGTGGAGAGCCGGGATGCACCAACTAAATCACTCTTGATGGACACGCCTTGGGGGACGTCAACACTTTCACATATCAGAGCAGCATTATTGTTGAGTAGGGTGCTTCTGATGCACATGTGAAGGAGTGGATCGGCAAAGCAAGCGCTGCATTTCTACAGTTGAACAACATCTGGAACTCAAAACAAGTGTCGACAAACACCCAAGTCCTAGTTTTCAATACAAATGTCAACAAAGTTCTACTGTATGTGGCAGAAACTTGGAGAATCATGAAAGCCATCATCTAGAGGATAAAAGTATTCATTAACAGTTGTCTACGCAAAACATTTCGGATTTGTTGGCCGGATACCATCAGCGACAACCTACTGTGGGAAAGACCAAACCAGATTCCGGTGGAAGAAAGGGAAGCCTAGGTCAGAGTGGGTTGGAGAATGCTGGTCGGCGGCCTATGCTCCATTGGAGGTAACTGGAGTAAGGCAGTAAGTAAACAAATAATAAGACATCTGAAAATTAGTATATATTTCAATTAATACTACGAAGTTAGCATGTTGTTTGGTGACTATCTATTTCAATTACAGTAGACCAGTTAACTCATTGAAATCAGGCCAAGTTGACCGATAAACTCGTTATTAATTGAAATGGTCTTTAAATGCACACACATAGTGCTCGTGAGTATACTTTGTGGAATTAATATTTGATGAAGACGATAATTTAAAACAATGATGAACGAGTTAAAATATAATATCCTGCCTTTAAGAAAAAGGGCATTGAGTTGTACCTACAGTATACCAACGAGGTTAGAATATAAATTAAATCTTGCTTCAGACAAAAGCCTTATCCTTCGAGATTTTAAGTTGAAGCGATGTTTGTTAAAGGCTGTTATATTTATAATAAGCCATTAAAGATATGAAAATAAGACAGCTCAAGCTAAAACTTTTGCATTGTTCTATCTAGCACCTAAGATGGAAATATGTGAGAGATTTCTCACATTATAAATTTGGTTAAAGCAAGAATAATCACATTGGTAGAATGATATAGATTCACTAATTCATATCATCCTACCTTGATTTTTGTTCTTGCTTTGTTGAAATCGTATGTCCTATCGATGAAAACCAAGTAAATAAGCAGTAACGAAACAATTTAACTCAAGTGATTTTAAGAAGAGATATTTCTGATAACAAAACAAAAAGATGTATTCGTATAATGGATTTTATTTTTACTTGATTCCTCGACACCTATCGATATTTCATAGGTGCAGTCTTTTGATCAGTGCAATAAGTTAAGAAAGTAACATTTTAAGATTATAAAATAACAAAAGGCGAAATGTTGTTGAAAATGTTCAATTCATACTGCTTGGCATAACATTAAAGATAAAATATACTGAATATCAATTGTACAAATTGAACTCCCCTTATTTTAGAAAAAGGATAGTTTACTGTTTTTCTACTAGAAATTATTCCTGAAATTGAAGTCTATAGTTAAGAACATAAAACGTTGTTGTTTTCAAATTTTATTATAAGTGAAGAAATAAATTGTCGTCTCCTCATAAATGTGTGATATCAATATGTATTCTTTTTTATAGGCAATCGGACGTTTAGTGTCCAATCGAATATTACACATTCTAAAGTAGGGCAACAAAAATAATGTTCACCTTAGAATTATCATAGTAACTCGTACATTCATTCATACACATTCTTGGTAAACGCAATCGCTTTTTGAATTTGTAGATTGATGAGAACCAATTTAAGGTACTTTTCAATGAAATAATGAAGTTATTTAACATTGCTATGATTTTCTAGGACCAAAGCACTATGAAAATACCCAAACTTTCATACAAAATCAAAAAAGACCTCTTGTGGAGGCTTAGTTTGTGTTCCTACCTATCCGATGTTAACTAAGAGAACAGTTATGAGTAAATTAGTTTAATATTACCAAATGAATGTGTTACCGAAATGACTGCGAAAAAGTAGCCTCACTCTTCAGTTTGTTGACGTTCATTATCCGAAATGAGTCTACCCAGATAATTTTGATGCGATTTAAGACTAAGCAATAGAGAAGACAGAATACGTGATGATGTACCCGACAGATTTGTGTGATGCAATGTTTCTTGATGGCTGTGAAACCACTTGAAAGTAGAAATGGACACCTAGTTTGACCTACTCAAGTGATGCTATAAGGGACTTGGTTAAAAAAACTGTACATAATGTGAAAAACTAAATTTAGAAAAGGATCAGTAGAGTATATTCCAAATAGTTACATATTTCTCTTATCAACAGGCTTGATATCATAAGAACGTTTAAGATAAAGTTTAGTAGCCTATTATTGATTAGATTGTGTGTTTATGCTATTTCTTCCTAAGTACATTTATTTACATGAATAGCACCTTGAAGATAACAAGTATTTCAGACGGTATTAATGTATGACCAGAAACTTAAGATAAGTAATACAACTAGAATTCCCTATACAGCAACTACGTTTCCAAATTACTCAATATATTTTCGTTTTCATAATAAATTATTTGACAACAACTACAAAAGACATCTAATTCAGAAGTATCTCAAGATTTCTATCAAATTCTCCAAACTTTACAACAGAGAGCGTTGTTACCAAACGCCCTCATTTCTTCATATCTTTGAAACAGTGTTACGGACATCGCATAAAAGCAGTTTAAAATATCATTAAACACATTTTTGTACACCTTCAAAAAAGTTATAGTAAGTTAATACATTTTGCTTCTTTGAAGGCCGTGACGGAAATACCTTTTGGTATTTAGGTAGAATTCAAGTTTTTTTTCAAACGTTCATACCATGAGTAACTGGAATATTTGTTAGTGAGAAGTGACTGAAAAAACGAAATGAATTCATAGTGTAAAAATGGCTTAAATTCACTTTAAACTAAGAAACGCGGGAGAAATACGACCAGCGTCTAAATCGTCGTATCAACGAGATCATGGACAGTCATAACCACGATATCATTGGATCAAGAATGTGATTGTCACTGTATAAGTAAATTAATATAAATTCACTGTTAGAATAATAAATCATGATTATAAGGAAATGAACGTCAAATTATCATTCCACCTTGAAAATAATTTTTAAAATGCTTTTATGGCAAGTGATTGTTTCATCAACAACCTAAATTTGAGCAAGCTATATAATATATATAATGTCTGTTATTGATATCAATTATTCAAAACAGCGAAAACAGAAACTCACCGTCGACTATTGGCCAGACAAAGTGTTGTTGAGCAGAAACAATTTAAGATTACGTAAAAATTCTGTATCCACGCTTGACAGGAAAGACACTCAAAAGCGTCATTTTTGAAAGTGACACGAAAAATCTATTTACTTTTTCAGTGGTTTAAACACAGCTAAAAAAATAGAACTAATTGAATGAATATCAGGTTTCTGATGAACAAACCTCGTTGAAATTAATATTCTTAGTTATAAAAATATTTTAAAATATTTTAAGACGTTCTCCTTTAGTGACACTGAAATCTTTTCAGAATGAGGACATGATAAATATGCAAGGGTATACTATGTAATGTTTTTGGGTCAGCTATAAAATTATTTGATTTCCAGTATACGTTTCGTCAATAATTCTCTTGGTTTTTGTTGCTGCAGTTGCAGCAGTAAATAACTCCACAAAATAAATAGTTTTGTAAGTCTTCGGCATTGAAGCCAAACTCATTAGTTTTACTGGAAACAGCCTGCTGAATTGTCTGGGTTACTCAAACGAACCAAATCGCTGAGTGAAGCGCCTTGCGGAATATGAGTTTGCATCCACCTGCAATCTTAGTTGACTCACTCTTGGACATCCTAACCATTTTTAAAAAGGTACCTCCATTTTCTCTCCTTCCTGACATCTGAGTTGATGTGGCCATCCATGTCCTCGATCTAAACAGTGTTCATGTTCAATTTCTGAATATCCATGACATGTTTTTACCTTCCTATAAGCTGTGCTTCAGAGCCACGTCAATTCATGCAAACATCAAGAGCACTTAAAAATGATAGAAATCGAACGGATCCATCCAGCTGAGCCATTCTGACCGACATCATCAGTTGATCGAATTACAAAAAATATTTTTGAGACTTAATTAGGGCGCATAATATAACACTAATCATGGTTTATCGTTCAAACACGATCGAAAACTATTCAAGATGAAGTTGAAGGTCAAGGCGATGCTTTGTGCACAAGATATCTATCACACAAACTTTTCAACAATTAGCTCTAAAAAGTGCTGGAAAGTGAAGTTAAGGTCTGTTGACGCTTCGTAGTGTCGAAGATCATATAATGGCTTTAATTGTACTGTAAGATAAGAATGAGAATCTGATTAGTTGGTCTCTTATGAACTACTAACAGAAAATGTTAACTATGTGGCGCATTCGAATGCTTTTTGTATGTATTAAAGTCGTCAGATGGTTCAGGAAACCACGCACTTCATCTACATAAAATAAAGCCTCACTTAAGACTACAATGAAAAGCTAAGCCTGGTTTTTAAACATCGGAATAATTTCGTACGCAATTTAACCAGTTATATCATCAGGTTCTGAAAGAAATGAAAGGTATGATGACTGATAAGGTATGTGTTTAAGCATAGAACTGAAGTACAATCAAAGCATTGAATAGAGAAATAGGACTGCTAATAGAGAGAAAAGTAAGTGGAGATAAGTGAGATGAGTAACCTGATAGGAAATAAAGAATAGGATCCATTATCATTCAGGGTTGCTTAAAGTTTATTTTGGACGTTGACTGACTGTTTCAAACTCGTCGCCGTCCTTAGACTATATTGTGGAGTGATTTAGTTCTTCGACCCACTAAGTGTTAGGTCAGTGATAATTGGGCTAAATTCGAAAAGGTAGGCTCAAAAGAGATGTTATAAGTTTGGATATCTGGCAAATAAGACATATCTGCGTTTGCTTGAGATAGATCATTAAGTCCCTTTGTAAAATACTTAGCGATTTCCACTCAAACACACCGCACGAAATATATAATGAATTACAAAACTGGTCTGTAGAGCACTTTGGGTATGTTCTGAATCGCTATGAGGTCTTACCTGACCACATGATTTTTTTAATCTCGAACAAGAAAATCGAGTAGTGAGCAAGGAAAAAAATTAGCTAAATTTATATTCGGTTCTCCCTATCTAACTTAAACGTCTTGATTCCAAAGATATTTTCTATATTTCATAAATTATGAAGAATGACGAAATCCGGTTGTCGTAGAATTCTACAGACGTATAATAAGCAAAGCTTCATCGGTCTAAGCCATGAAGAAAACGGTTTCAAAACAACATTTAATAAGTAATCACTCTATTCTTTCGAACAAAGTTATTCAGCAGTAAATAAATTTCGAAAACGATTGGTTCCGAAAGCATTTGTCATTGACTTTAACTTAATCAGTTATATTAGCGACATCCTGGTCGAAAATTCTCACCAAAGTAACACTAGTTGCACTGATCCAGGCATTCCACGCAACTCTAATGTTGCTATAGACAAAGCGTTACAAACCTACGAATAACCGTGAGATCTTAAATAGAGCACTCTATGTACGTGAAATAGTTGTGTGAGGCTGTTCATAGTATAGACGTTATATTTATGACTAGATGTCGTGACATTTCTATTATCTCAAATTTTATTGCAATTTTAGATGCACAATTCTTATTAAATTACAAAACCAGATATCTGGCGTATGTGTATATTAAACTATGCTATTCATGGCTGATAATATGAGAGACTAGGTTTATTATACAGAAACTGACTTCCAGATACACATCTTGAATGATTCGTGTTCGCAGATTTCTGCATAGAGGGCGGTGCTACCACTCGAGTTCAGTAAGTATTTGTTATGTCTACTAGTGATGCTTCCGAAACTGATAACAATGTAAATGGATAGGGAGATCTACCTGATGAACAAAAATTAGACAAATAATCCAAAATATATAATCGCAACATGGTCTGAAGCAGAAATTTCGTTGAGCATGAGATTGAACGACTGTAAACGGAAGTTTGGAAAGAGCCTTATCATACAACATTTTTAATCTACTTTGCGCAACAGGTTATAAGGCAAGATGACACCGATGTTGAGGATTTTCTTCCACTTTTTTTACATCCTGTAACTTCACTGTTTCTGTTATCCTACCAAGTCGCCCTAAAACGTGAGCACAAACTTAATGGTTAGCATTGAATAGCAGCAATCGAGACAGAAAAAATTACTATGGTTTGGATGATTCAGAACTTGGACATTCGTTTATTTGTTTTATGAGAAAAATATATTAAAGCCGAAACTTCCTCAACAGGTAAAAGCTCTACTCATTATAGTCTCAAATAGTGCTATTGATAAACTGGTTTCAAGGTGGTTCTGCTTCAAATAACGAAACATTAACTCAAGACGCAGGTAAACGTGTTATGTTTATGCATGATTATTTTGGTGATAGTCTGATTCCAAGTTTAGACTAATAATCCAATCACCATAATCTGGGTCACGATTTCCAAAGACTATAAAATAAAGAGCATTTTTTTATGCACTCATTGACGACAAATCGGTACCGAATCCCACACCGTCACGAAGCATACTCATAGAGCCTATTGTGTTACAGAGTTATTTGAGAATAAATTATTATTACGATTAAGTAAAGGTCATTTTGGATTACACGAAATCTACCAGAGTCAAAAAACTGTGCACGATCCCGGCAGCTCAAAAGAAATTACACACCTCTAACTATGTAACTATGGAAAATATGCATTTTACACAGTTTCACGGAATAAACTCGAAACCAGAGCACTCACTGGTGTTGCCGTGGATGCATACGCTCCA
Organism: Schistosoma turkestanicum; assembly: GCA_944470395.2. Taxonomy (NCBI): domain Eukaryota; kingdom Metazoa; phylum Platyhelminthes; class Trematoda; order Strigeidida; family Schistosomatidae; genus Schistosoma; species Schistosoma turkestanicum. The sequence goes on along the minus strand of OX103979.1, from coordinate 40,950,847 downwards.
GTAATCAAAGAAGTGAAACAAAAATCGTCAAAAGAAATTATGCAACTGGCGACAGTCTTCGCGAAACGGTTGTCTAGCACTTGATGAAAGTGATATATTTATCACTAACTCCTAGACATATATTGTGTTGTAAGGTGCATTTAAAACTGTATAATGCTGAAAATTGACATTATTTAACCACTTCAAACATAATACTAATTCTCTTGGTTTGTATTTAGACAGGCATCTTCCTCGAGAATCTCAAGAAATTAAGATTTACAACGTATTTCTAGCACACAACATGTATCTGTAGGCGGTTTGTTTCATAAAAATACTTAGAGAGATTTCCAAGGAATCTAATCTCTAAAAAAAACTTCATTGGTACCTCAAAATCGACCTAAACGACACACTGAGATCTACAGTAATTTCGAAAAATCCACAACAAATATAACATTTCACAGGCCTGCCTTTTATCTTTCGCTGTTTTTTACTGCCGTCCGATTGTTTTCTCAGTATAATTGTGTCAAAAACAATAAATAATCATAAAGTCGTTCTTTACATCCTCATATATATAAATATATCTAGTATGATTATTTATATTTTATATGTGATTATTAAATAATTAATGCGAAGAAATCTATCAAGTGTACGCAACCATAATCTTTGAAAATCATTTTTATCACTAGTTTGTACTGATCATGTTTGAATCAATGAAGTACTAGTTTGTCCTAACCACAGTTTCATTTGCAAAAAATGGCGGAACTTCAAGAAGTGGTGGATGAGACTTCGCTTTCATCCAAAAAGTCTGCTGAAAGCTGTCGGGATGATTTGAAGTCCATTAATAGTCAAGTATATCATGTATCCAAATATAATAGGTATGTAGTTAGAAGATTCTATTCGCGATATTGAGAAGTCATTGGTCACAATGGAGGAGAATTTCACAGTCTGTAATATCCTTTTTTGATTAATTTTCGTTGCATCTTTTGTTACACGAGTATGGATATTATTCAAAGACGATCGAAGAAAACAGCTATACTGAGTTTCTACGTTAAATATACGCCTAGAAGTTGTGAAATTATAAGATATCGCATTGTCTTTTAAGGTTTAAATTGTTCATGACAGAACCTTCTCTTTACTTTTGTGCTTAAGTATTTTCAGTGTCTGAAAAGATCCTCCAGTCACGCCTAGGCCTTAAATATCTTTTATGAACTATCCACTTAGCTGTGTCAAATTTAAATTAGCTTGTCTTTTAGTTAAGGAAGATTGATGCCTGCTATCAGTAGACACACTGAATAACATGAATTGGAAAATGATTAACGTTTGTGAGTATCTTGACAGCACGTTTATTAAAACAAAATGTTTAACTGATCAACGTTCCTAATAAACTTACGCTAAGATATAATAAAGCTGACAGTAAAAATAAATGCAATATTTGAACAAACTGTGCTCTGAATAAAGAGAAAACAAACCGGTAAGGCTCTTTTCTCACCTTATGTTGACAGTCATACTAGAATGGATAGAGTATGAGGTATGAGAAGTCCCTCATAAAACAGTTAAGCTTTATTACTAAACGGTTTTCGTTTCTGATTTCGGAATAAATTTAGGACCGATTCTTTTAAATATTATTGCATTTAATAATTTTTGATTAGAAAGCAGGCTTTATGTTGAGACCATTTTAGTATACACTAAACAGTACATTTCTTAGAGAAATGAACTAGCTGATTGATGTTTGCTTTGAAACTTTCCCTGAAACAACTGTGACTATCTTCCTTAAATGATATTTACTTGCTGAGATGAATAACGACCTGGAAAAGCTGGAAGCTGATATTTCGAAGTTAATTGGATCCTCTGAATTCCAAGAAGTTGATTAACTGAAAAACCAACGGGCAAATATGACAGTTGAATAAACAAAAATACACAAGCTTTTTCCAAAAACTTTTATTTTAAAAGATTGTAAAGTCTTTTGTGAGAGCAGTAATTCGAAATTTTACTCCAAATGTTTATTTAGATGAGAATTTCTTATTCTAGTAGCTGACGGTCTTTTCGTGTACGGGAAGCTTTTTTTGTCAACAGTTATTGAGAAAAATAACAAATCTGTGAAAGCGATAGATGCTAAGGACACTAATAAGTTTCGTTCATAACTGCCTTCTCACTGCTGTTCAGGCAACTTATTGCAATTATTCTAAATATTTGATGCAAAAGTCGATCAAGTTTTTATTGTCAAAATCTAATAACGTTCTGAAGTCCAGAACTTATACACTTCTATTTCACTTTCATAGCCTTAAGCTGACACTGTATGGAAAACCCTACTGTCGTGACAGAAAACCCAAGTTTCTGTATTTGATACGAAAGAGTACAAACTACTTGTAGAGTGTTACTGATGTTCATTTACATCTTTTGGCCCGTTAACCTAGCTGCAAAAATACTATTGGTTAGTTTATGAACTATTTTCATTGCTGTAAATGAACAATGTCCACATGTCTATTGTTCTAGCTCAACTTGTTTACGTGTGGAGTTATGTCGAGTGTCTTTAAGCAGTCCGCTATACCGAGAAGGGTAAGGGTCTCAAATAGAAGTATCTTCAATCAATATTGTACAAAGCTTAAAGGATCGTTTCCGTATGGATGGTAGGAGTCTTTATCGTTAAAGTACTTTTCAGATCAGACAGTTTCTAAGTAATTTTAAACTCGTTATTTATTCAGTTATGTAACGAGGGACCGTCCGAGTATGTTAAATAATCCTGAGACCTGATGGTTTTCTCTATTTAATTGTATTTAGAATACAAGAATAAAAAATTATTAGTTTATTTAGTACCTAACGATTGTAATACTTATACGTTTACCAACTATTTTTTCACATTCGAAACCAAAAAACTAAGTTAATACTCGTTCTAAAGATCTCAAACGTCCTAAAGGCAACTAAAGTCTCACTTTGGCTTTAGGTGTACAATCTAAACAAATTCTTACATATTGAAGTAGCGTTGGAAACATGAATATCTCAAGCGCTAACCATCAAAGTTAAACCGTTTAGGGTGTCGGGCAGTCATTCACCTTCCAAAGAAAATTGATTAGGTCACTCAATATCGTGGGTTGATTGAGGTTATACATTAACACTGCTGGATGCCGGCGAAGTGGTTAAGCGTTTGTGAGCGAGATCTTAAATCCTGGGCTTGATTCATGTGTGCGAGGGTCGTGGATTTGATTCTGACCGACTTGGTCTCAAGTGCTTTTATGAGTCGTGCATGTACACTAATGAGTAGTCTTTTACTTAAATAAAACGACCGTTTAGTAATCTTAGGTTCCTAGTGGTGGTCTGAAATTGGTCGATCCACAATTTCAACTGATTTCTTCAAGTTTTATTATTTCTATCTAGAAAATAATCTTACTTTATATTCATAAAATATGTACATAACATTTGGAAACTTTTACAATTAATACGATCGAAAATCGCTCACAAAATCCTCATATTCTTAACTACTACAAAAGCAAGTGTCGTTTTTATACTGTGTGTGGATTTTTAAATGTAGTATAACAAAATATTTGTGAGCACTATTTTTTTACAGAAGGACAAATAATAAAGATACATGTTATATTAACAAAATTCAAAACATGTATTCAGTGTCATAATTCTCCAATCAGTTCATCGATCTCATCCCAATCAATGAAGCTAGTGCTTGGCACACCACCTATTTCAGTGAATAGATCAGTTTCTGGCATGGAATGTGGACTTTGTGGAATTGGCGACTCCTGATAAAATAGTAAATCAAAAAGCGGAATTTAGATTTAATATAACTGTGTAACTATAACTTTAGTTAACTGAGAGTTTGAAGGTGAATTTTTCAAATGGTTTTGACACTATAACTTTTGCTTTTGTAGAAAATAAATATAACTATTTTTGTTACTTCTAGATAAAACCAGAGTGCTGTAGGGAGAGAATTAAATGATTCTGTTGTAAACGTTACCTGTTGTAAAAACAAGACGTTTTCTAGTGCCGTTAGATGTAATTTTGCTATTCATATTGTACGTTGCTTAGCTATTGCTCATGTTC